>OX419761.1:14714091-15330276 GCA_948567375.1 Lunularia cruciata
CCCTCGCTTTTTGAATGTTATGGTAAAAATGACTCCTTGGTTACTAAAGTAATGGTTGATTTAATAAAATCATTGCATCAAATGAAAGAATACTAGTATTAGCCCTTGCATGATACACATGGCAAAAAGGCACTCTTAATATCGTCCCCTACCGCACCCTTTGTCCCCGTCCCCCAAGACATCAATAGTCTTTCTCCCCCTCCGTTATCTCCCTCCCTTAAGTTTTCTCATCCTTTGTCTTTGTGTCTAGATATAGTTCCATCCAAGGTCCGTTCATTATTCTCATCCCCAAAAACACTTCCGTCCATAGTCTTCTTTCCCCTACGTATCTACCCTAGTAATATGCGCAATCACCTCTTCAACGTATGTAAGATTTCAAACAAACATGGACTACAATCTCTAAATTTTAGTCCATGGTCTTTCGGAAGATTTAGATTGAAAGACTTGAATTTGATATTGAAACTTCTGCAACCAATTTATTTTTTGAATTGACATAGCTCAAAATTTCAAAATAAGAAATATTTTCTTGATATTTTTATATTATTTAAATTATTTAAATTAAATTATTTATTTTAAATGATACAGAAAATTAAATCCAATAAATTAGAAAGAGTTATTTTAGGAAACCCCTGAAAAGACTTTTTTTTATCTGTGCTCTATAAATAACAATAAAATACCAATCTTAATTCGAATCTTTAAATTCAAATCTAAATACGTCTATTCGTTATATTATTTGTCCCCATATTTTATCAAAGAAAATTTTCAAAATTGTATTTAATTTTTTCTACATGCTTAACCATCATCCACCTGAGCATACGAGTTCATTTTAATATGGATATGAAAAGATTTATCTTTTACATTGTCAATATCATATATAAGACCAATATGATGGAGGTTGAACAATTAAAATGGTATTGTAAGTAATTCAATCTAACATGCTACAAACATATGCTTTTTTTTCTAAAAATTCCAAACAGATCCTTTATTTTCATTGCTCCTCAATATTCTCATACCCCGGCAATAAGTACAGTTTAGAGATAATAGAAAACACCTAACAGTAATATTTTTCAAACTATAAAATTACACATAAGTTAAATCTAATACAAACTTTTTATATCCAAAACTTCATTGTAGAAATAGTTTTTCATATTATGTATTTACTCTTATCATAATTGTGATTACATCTTTAATATCTAAGTTAGTTTACTAAGACATTTGAGTGATTTCGTTAGTGACCTCAATTGTGTTATTAGGTAATCATGAGTTGTTTAATTGTGCTAGTCTGTTCTATTAAGGTTTTTGGTTGCACCATTAACTTACCATTCGCACTGTAGATCTTGTGGAGTGTGTTGTTCGGTGTGTTGTTATAACTGGACTCTCTAGCCTCCCCACGGGTTACCTCTTCCTGTTTTAGAAGGTTTATTTCTTCTACGTTGAGTTTTTGAATTTTTCACTATTATGGATAGAGTTGGCTAGAATAACCTCTAGTATTTGTGCTACAGTAAGCTTTGCTTATGAGTATAACCAGTGCTACTTGTAAAAGTACATACAGTCTGGTTCCTGATTATTGTGATACTTTCAGAATGTGTGTATGATTTCCTTGCACTTTTTAGATGTGTGTATGACTTTCTCTATGGGGTGTATTTTTATAATATATGATAATTTACAGTAATATGTGATATATAATAGTGCATATACTCACAACATTATTCTACCATGTTCTATATGGACTTGAAATACAAATGCATTCCCATTATGCAGATATATGTATATGATTAACTTGAATCATTGAAATTTCAAAGTGGTAAAATTAACCTTTTTCTGAAACATATAATACATGTGATCCCTATATTATAAGATTCTAAAATGGACCACGTCTAATATATTATTTTAATAAAAATAGTTACGAGAACGTTTGGAAAATGGTTATAATGCTTAAAAATTGCATTTTACCACCTCCAACATTATCCTTTTCCATATAGAAAACACATACAATTTGATCTTTTTATAGTCAATATAGATATAATAATATCAAAACTATTCATCTTTGAGAAAATCAAATCAGTACCTTCTAGGCTTTTATTTCTACAAAGGAACTTGGAGAGACTACAAATAAATATAGATTGTAGAGGAAGTAGAAAACCTAGGAAGTTAAGACAGCATTAAATATTTGATACAAAATCAACTAAGAAGAAAGTAAAAAAACTAAAGAAACTAAGTTCTATACTTTTTCCAAGAGTTAGCAAATCATATATATATATATATATATATATATATATATATATATATATATATACACAAACATACAAAAGAATAATAGTGATTTTTTAAGAGAGAGATCTATGACCTACTTATGGAAGAATCTAAAAACCAAAATCGTTTACAAATTTTAAAGATAAATCAATACCCTGATAATTAAAGTGATTTCATTTGCATGTTTGTTTTTGTCTTTCATCTATATTCTATATAAATATCTAAATTTCCTGTATGTATTGTTGAATGGGTTCCATTGTCTAAGATTATTCAACTAGGAGGAAGGATTAATACATTCTTCTCATTATTAGATTCATGAGAATGCTCCCTTATCTAGTGCCAAGAGTACAAGCAAGAGCCATTACTATGGCTGAATCATTGTTTAACGTTAATCCATAATGTATATTCCTCATCGACATCAAGGACAATATGGGTACCAGATAATGGACTATTCATCACAAATCCAAGAACATCATATAGTGTCATAAGAGAATTAAGATAAGGCCGTAAAGAAGAAACTAAAATACACTCTTTTTGCCCTATGAGAACGTTGATAGGGTAGGGTGTATGGAACTAGCTATCATAAAAGCCTTTGTCTTTTGGGTTTGTATCTATCATTGTTGTATTAAGTACAACAATGATAAGTAAATTTCCCCCAAATTTGACTACAGGTGTAGATTCAGCTTGTTTCTTTTGTATCTTACTACTGGGTATCCCGAATTTTCACTACCGGCAGAAGTGTTTGGGTCGGGACCGATGAGGTTGTGTATAGGCCGTAAAGTGTCATGCCCTGCCTTTCTTTCTCATTCCATCGCTATCTTATAGTAAGACAGTCTTACTATGAGGTATTTGGCTATTGTATTAAAGTCGCAAGTTCTGCTCTCAGGATGGGGACAAAACACAAAGTAGCATGGAAATAGGGTAGTCTGTGGAAACACTTCACGATCACACGAAGGACACCCGTGTATTTGCTTCACGCTGGGAGTGTCACATTGCTATTATCCTGCACGGTCTGGTTTTCGATAGTTGAAGTTCAATTACTTCCCGTGCGGATCAGCAAGCGTGCGCTGGACTTTGTGGGAAGAGCCTTTCAAACATAGATTTGAGTGCCTCCTTCCGCCTCCGAGACTTACGTTGGAGATGGTGGCCTGAAGAAACATAGTTGCCCGTCCGAGTCGGACAAATTGCACTCAAGCTTCTATCATGTGTGCCACTACTACTACTGCTCTGCACTGAGATTTGGTAGTTAGGCTGATGGGGTTTTTAATTTGTCGCTTGGGTTCATTGTCGATATCAATGCTGAATTGCGGAGTATTCCCATTCTTTCAACCGGGTTACCACTACGCACAACCTCCAGATTTTGCTGAAGACGGACCAATGCTGTAGGAACAAAGCTGGCCTTTATATTGCAATAACTCATCTCCGGAGGAACAGTAGACCCTTCGTAGCAGGGTCAGATTCCACCAACTTCAAATGCCTCGATGATCTCTGAGAGCCACGGGAAATCCGGACCCCTGGACATAAGAAGGGACCATCCGTAACTGGCATATAACATCCCACAGACTTCGAATCAAACCTGCGCTGAGACAAGAGCTCAGACTCGTCATCGGTGAATGTCCTCAATGAGAAACAACCACTCCAAACCCTCTACATGAACTGAACTTAAGACTGCGAACTTGGTGACGGAGAAATTCTGCTCAAGAGCCCTCAGCAGTATATTTTGCTAGTTGTCAACAGCGCCGACCTTTCGACTGGCTATCAGGTCTCAAAGATTATATCCTTCATCGGGCCATCTTGAGAAACATTACTCCGCACCAGATTCCAACAGTACATCTACTAAAGCAAAGCATACTTGATCCTCTCAGACAAATGCCTCGATTCTGCTTCACAACAACTGGCAAGCCAGCTGCCCAGACAGTATCGATGATCAACCTCGCCTGAGATAAAACATCCCAGACGAATTTCCTCACCAAAGTATCTGGACAAGAGCTCAGTCTCGTCATCTGTTTATTCATCATCAAGGATACTATTCTCCTAAAGCAAACTCCGTGGTAAAAACCCCACGGACCCTAATCCACGAACGACGGCCCGCCTTACCTTTTAGAAAATGCAACGTGAACCAAGAGTCGCATTCAGGCGTACGCACAAAAGACTCGTAGAACCCACGGGTTCCCATCGCATTCGAGCTCTGCCATTGTGCGCTCGCTTCAATGTGACCTTTCGAAAGAAGAAGAGATTCCCGTCAACGAGTGTTCATCGTCGCTCTTGAAGGGCTCCCCCGCAAAGCGAGGCTTCGACAAGAACTTAGCTGAAGAAACTGCGCTATCAAAATGAACATCGCTGTGTGGGAAAAGAGTACAAAGTGAGAAAGGGTACGAAGTCACGAGGTAGATGAAGACCTGAACTGCTGCAGTAGAGGTGATGGTTTCGACGTAGACTCAGGCGCTATGGCTGGAATAAGTAGAGCATGCAGAGACTTGAGCCTTGCAGGAGTCGCTGCCCTAAAACTGAGCTAGGGTTTGCGCTACAGAATTGCTACGGTAGGTATGGTCAAGGTCCAACCAGAGTTAGCAACTCCAGTGAGGGAGTTGCAGACGACCGGATCCATTAGAGAGTAATAATGATGTTTTAAGTATAAGTGTTTTAAATTTATACAGTAGATTTATTACTTTTTAAAGGACAATTCATCATGTTATAAATAATATTGTCAGTTCTCGTCAACGTAGTCCTGAATCTTTAACGTGAGACTCTTTTTATCTGATTTTCATTAAACCAGCACTTAATCAGAAACTAAGGGACAAAATGAAGAACTACTTTATGTTCCGTCTTCATTTGAAAGTTACACATAGTAAAAGGTTTTCACATGCCTATTCTTCCAGAATTGTTAGGTCGATTGTGATAAAAATAAAATATTTCATATTCAAAATAAAATAAAATAAAATAAAATATTTCAGATCTTTTTATATGGATCTTTTCATTATTATTACTAGATCTTAATGAGGCTAATGTAGCCCATAAAAAATGCTTATAATTACATCCAAACCTTATGAAATATTTCCAACCACAAACTCGAGTACACACATATTTCGATTCATCAGTGCAAATTTATGTCAAATAACATGAATGCGAGAGAAAGATGAAGTCTCAGTTCGAAGTTATCAAGAGGTATTATTGTCCCTTCTAGCTCTTGATCACGTCATAACCTCTACCCAATTGCAACAGGCGAAGAAAACTAAAAAAATAAAATTTTATATTAATATAAAGTTGCACCAAGCGATTTTATTATATTTAGTAGGATCTAGACAGATACAATCCTTCGTCTATGGAATTGTTGCTCAGATCCTATGGTCGCTGTTGCACCTTCTGGCGTTACGGTTCACTTCATTTCTGAACTCATCTCCATAATCACGTTCATCAGGAGTGTTCATCACTATGATTATCATTATCTGACCGTCGCAGTTTTTGCCTTGTTATCTTTCCTGTAGTCTTTGGGCTCGTCAAACTTTTGTGACTGTCTTCACTCACACCTGTGGTAGCAGTAGATAGAGTTTCAATTTACAGTGGGTGTTTCATTGATTCCACCCTCCTACTTTGGATAGCAATCAACCTGGGAGACTGAACCCAAGCATCCCTGCTTCAAGCATTGCACGTCTTCCATTGGTTTGCACATGAAATCGTCGTGAAGAAGTCTCTCTCAGTTTTTGATAGGTGGAGAGCGGCATCATTTGCGCTTTCAAAGTGTCAGGCAACGCAATGCTTTCAACTTCGGAGTTACCTTTCAGGTATACCTTCAGGTCTCTTTGGTTATTGTGCTGTGCTTGGTTGCACTACCTTCGCTGGACTATGGTGCGCAGGTGGGTTGTGGATAGATAACGTATTAATATAATACCTCCTTTCGATTCGACCGTCTCAAAACTGTAGGGTTCCAACGCCGTGGCTTCCCGTGAATCTTTCCTGTTCGATATTGCTTTGACATCGAAATACGGTGTTCATCATTTTGATGGATGAACGCCAGGAAGGCAGAGAAGGCAGAGGAGGCACTGTAGTTTTAAAGACTTATATCCTAACCCTATGGCGTGGGTATGGAACTTCAAACCGTGTATACTACTTCAGTTTATAAAGTCTAGTCGATTGACCGTAATTCATACTCTGCCATCGTCCCCTCCACTGATCGGACAGAACTTCCTGAAGGGGGGAGTGGTCAATAGCTTAAAGATCCCGGTTACTTATTAATGAATTCTCTCAGACAAATGCCTCGATTATCTCTCAGAGCCACTGGCAAGCCAGCTGCCTAGACCTCGAGAGAGACCATCCGTAACTGGAATAGAACATCCCAGAGACATCAAATCAAAACCTAGGTCTAGACAAGAGCTCAGACTCGTCATCGTTGAATGTCATCAAGGAGAACCAACTACGCACAAGTATTCGTATTAACTACACAAATCGAGACACAAAATACGGCTTCGGTGCAACCATGATCAGAAGCCCTAACTTGTGAATTGTTGGATGCCAACAACACCTATCTTCAAAACAAGATGCCATGTCCTTGAGATGCTATATGTCATGTTTTTCAGAATCAGGTGTTTCATACCAGAATGTTTCAGTTCAAACTGGTTCCTTTCATCTATCCTCTCAGACAAATGCCTCAAATCTGCTTTTGTGCAACTGGCAAGCAAGCTGCGCAGGCAGGCGAACAGTCAACCACGCGTGCAATAAAACATCCCAGGCGCGTTGCTCCACCGACGTACCTGAACAAGAGCTAAGTCTCGTTTGCTGTTGATTCGCCACCGAGAATCTACAGGGATCCTCGACTAAAGGAAATCCATACAATTCCCACGCGTCGACAACCCGAAGGTTAAATTCAAGCAGATGCACAAAATCACAGATTGATGTCGGATCTAAAGCAATCCCTGCAATCAGCGTTCAGTGCCTTTGCGCGCTCGTTTCAATGTAAGGCTTGTTTTGCATTTTCCCCGAAATGCAAAACCAGCCTCCCAGACCTACAGACCACGGATTGTGTAAAATCTTCATCGCCTCCATTCCCTCAATGAATGATTGTCAGGCCTGGAGCATGATATGTTGAACCTGGAGATGGCTTGTTGAAACCCTAAAACAAACCTAGGGTTCAGGGTTCAAGACAGCTCTCGCGGAGACTACACGTGGAACCGGTTAACAGCTCGGTAAACATGATATCAACCGGGTTTCTACCGGGCTTTTACGATAAACTTCGCAACTTTCGAGATTATGCTTGTATATTCACCTCTTTCAGTTCCGCCCAGAAGTCGCTAGCGCCCGGCCATCTCCAGCACCCCCCAGAAAAACTACTCGCCGAGATCTTCCGAACAAGGTAAATCAGGGAAGCTTGAGGGTTCTTCCTCTAACACCGGCTCTTCTTCGCGGTTGGAGAGGCCAAGAGTGCTGGAAAGAACTTGCGAATACAAACAACATGATGTTACTGGAATAGAGGATTCCGTTACTTGAAAATCGATTTTAGAATATCAATTTGAAGAAGGTTTGATATTCGTTAGCTACTATGATAATTACTTACCCAGCGATGAAACAAGAAAAGGGAATTTTGTCATCACCATGACTGTTGCGTAAGAGTAAAAAAATATTTGTCCAAGATTTTGTACAAAACTTTGACAATGACTACAGGTTACTCACCATATCCGACCGAGAATTCGAGTACGAGTATCCAATTCCATATTGAAAAATGTACATATTTCCCGGCAAACATGTCCATACTACAGAGTGCCAATTCAAATTGTTACAGAATAGACATTTTGCTAATCCGTAGTAATTTCTCTCGACATGTTGTGGCAATAAGAATTCTACTTGTATGATATAAATAAGACTAATTTTCCAAACTGCACTACTGAATTATCTATTACTATTTTTTCTCAAAATGCACCATTTTTTAAAAATTCACCATTCATCACTCATCTTGCTCCGTGTATCGAATAGACTGAGATAAATGGTGTGGCACTGCGTGAGTTGAAGCATGCGAGGAGGGGATTATGGTAATAACATGTAATAACATTTGCTAAGTGCTGCATTGTGGAGAATACTTTTTTTAAGAAGGGCATTTTGGAAAATTCCCCTAAATTAATCTTGGTTCGCAATTCATTTTCATTGACCAAGTTCAATTCATTTGGAGATTTGGGAATAAATATAGTTCTCTATGGTTCTCCAATAAGATGAACTTCTGCTAATCTAAAAGTATTATTAACAAAGCCATTCATGCATGTTACATTCCTGTTTAGATCACAACTCATTAAGTTGATCAAATATCAAAAGGTTGGTACTTTCCTTTTAAGCATTCAAGAATTAATGAAAATTCATCAAGGACTTATGTGCGCACACTATCATGGTTATCTATTCTTACTCACAGCCTGTAAAATTACTTTGGACCGGCACACACCTTTTTACAAGGATAGTATCCTGAAATTACCGGAAGGAAGAACGATCAATAAGCCACGATGTCGAAAGTATATGGAATGTACATAACACTAGCATGTAATAACTTATCTACGTATCCATAATAAATTTCAACTCCCTCTCCTCATTTGTTTCCAATTATCTCTACTAATCCCAGAAAATAAAAGACAGTTATAAAAAATTTCTTGTATTGAATTAGAACGCATGGATTCCGAAGTTTATGCCAGATATGGTTACACAAGGAGTCAAATTGAAACTCAATGTTGTTGGTACTTCGTAGTTGTACTTGTGGCGTCTTTCATCAACTTCTCGTGGAGTTGCCACCTTCGCTCGAAACTAAAACCCCACATTCTTACTCTTAAGAGAGTAGTCATTACCAGATGAGATATGGGCCTATATACAAGGACTGTTGTTGGAAGAATCACTAGGCCACAAAAGAGGAGAAAAAGAGCTCAAAGCAACAAAGATCACTAGGCAACAAGGAGCACAAACAAGAGGAAGCACCGCGAGGCATGAGCAAGGTACCGTTGCGGCTTTGTGAGGTCGATAGGATCGGTCTGGCGCTTTGGAAACGTTATAGGCCAAGCTAAATTGCACGAGGGCGACCTCTCATGATAAAACATCAATGAAGGATGGAAAAACCCATCAAGCTGTGGAAGGATAAACTTAATATCGATATGCGAAATGTCTTTTCTTGCACCAAAATATCTAATATCTGAGCTACGCAATTTTGTATATCCTATATATTACAAGAACATCCAAGGAAGCCTCATCTAATATACGATTGATTTTTTATAGGTTACATTTGTTCGTGTTCTTTGTAGAGCAATGAACACAAGTGGCATAAAGTAAGTTACAAAGTAGGAAAGTAATGGAAAATTTGTTTAGAGTAGGGTCTGAAGGAGGAAAAAAATGGTTTCCTTGATATTTATTTGATACACTCTCGCACATTTCTTGAAGAATGTGTTAAACATTCATTGCATCTATCACTTTATATAATTCCAAAGCTAGAAGACCAAATATAATAATTCAAAGTTATAAGATGACCTCGCACCCATCAATACTTAGAGACCTTGGTTGCTCTGCTTGCCACCCATCCTAGAGGATAAGTAATTATTCCCTCCAAAACTAGATTGTTTGCAAGATACACAGTCACAATTTCTCACACAACCTCCACTATTATCACCTTATAGCCTTGGACTAAATACAAATTTACTCTAATTCATGGCATGTGTAAAGTATATCAATGCTCCCTCCCAATAAAGTATTTATTTTCTTGTGCAAAAGCAAATATTAATATTTAATGGTATCATGGGTAACTATATATCCTCTGTCTTCCAAAAAGACATTAAGTCACATGAACTTTACTGCATCTGGTGTAGTACCATATTCACCACCAAGTAACAAAGATGCAGATAACTGAACCAAACCTAGATAAAACCTCATAGTAGAAAAAGTAACATCATAGTAGAAAAAGTAACAGGGACAAAGTTAGAATCTTCTAGTGCAAGATTGAACTAGTATCTTAAAGCTTGCATCTATAATACTCCGAGGACAAGAGAAGAGAGAAAACACAGATTGCACACTCAAACATTCAATGCCCCAAGGGAGCACCTTCTCTTTATTATATAGACAAAGAGGATCTCCTCCAAGGAAGCTCCACCCTTGGATTACTTACTTGGATGGGTGACTTGTCTGGTCTAGGTCCTATCTGGTTGGTCAAACAAGCTTTGACCGAAGGGAATCTTTTAGGGAAACGTCCTGTAGGAATCTCAGAATCACGTGAGTAAGGTACCGTTGGAAAGCTCTCGACAAGACAAAGCAGGGGGAAGGGAAGGCCAGCCTTTCCTCCATTGGGTGGGGGGGGGGGGGATCTGCACATTTTTGAGGCCTAATTCATCCGTTTAGGCCTCCGAAATTGCCTTCAAAGATTTCAGGCATTTTTTGGTTTGTACTCTATGAGTAGAAGTCCCCTTTTGGTGATACCTCTTTTTGATCTGTTTAGTCCATCATGTGTAACATCCTTCCAGATGTTACCAAACCAATTCTCACCTTTAAATCATATGTCTAGCTATTGTTTCTAAGGTTCTCAAGTCTATTTCGGTTTTTGCCCTATTAGTAGAAGTACTCTTTTGGTGATCCTTCTATCTGATCTATTTTGACCATCATGCATAACATCATTCTAGATGTCACCAAACCGAATTTCACATCTAGATCATATGGCTAACACTTGGTATTACAGCATCCTTGCCAAAGCAAAAGCAAAGACATGCACTAGGAACACAAGAAATGAAAGAATAAATGAAAGAAAATATATAATAAAAAGTAAAAATTGTTAAATTTTTAGATCCATCCAAAAAATTGATAAATATAATAAGCATAAACTATCTCTAGATTGCAATAATAAAGTTGTGAAAGAAAGAGATTCATCCTCCCCTCATGAGCCTATCAATAACAACAAAATTAAAAGAAAAAAGTCCAAAAGGAAACAGAATTACTAAGAAATTTTACAAATGTAGCCAACCTACCTCCGCTGGTAGAGATGTCTATGTAAATGCAAAATCGCCCACTCAAATATTTATCATCCACTTATATTTTGAAAAAGGCGACCGAGTAGGAAAAAAGAAGGATGGGAAGACCCCATCAAGTCGTACATCCACTTATATCGAACAAAGACTTTCATAATTTTCCTATCAACAGTGTTCTATTCTGAAGAACAACCAACCATCTTCACATCATTATTAGTTGAACTAGAATTTACGGATCGTGTAGTTTTGTTAGCAAGGTGATTATTATTTTGTGATTGTTCCAGTTTGCTTTATCGCAAGTCATAGTTTTGATTGTGTTTTGTAAGATAAACTCTAATTCATCTGCATCATATTAGAACTGAATACAAGTACATGTTATAGACGATCAGCTCAGGTATGGGACCAGAACAACTCCAATACAGGGACGATCGTCACACGTGGTTGGAATGAATCTCTCCTAGATCTGACCTGGGTCTGAAGTATGTACACTATCCGTTACAGGAATTGCGATTGCAACTATCAAGATTGGTGCGCGCATCATATTGCTCTGCTGAAAGGCCATCGTTTGTTGCTACATTCAACTTGGATCCTAGCCTTGGCTACTAGGAATATCCGATGATCTTGTTTACAAAAGAGTCTGAAATTCAGTGGATTTGGACCAACAATAAATAAAACTGAGGGTCCATGTCCTCAAGTACTGGTGAAGCTGGTGTGGTTCGGAGCCGCTTTCGGGGATGCCCTAGTATGCAATGCACAGCTACGTGACTGTGCATAGTCGGGATCAGAAACCTATCATTTATCGACATGGATATCGAAATTCCATTCTTAGCAGACATTACATACTTTATTGCGTGTGCTAGCGAGGTTAAAAGTTATTATGGGAAATCTGTCAATAATTTCATCGCATTAGACAGACCAAATGGATTATCTAGCTCGATAATCCATTACTTGCAAACTTGGACTCACCTCTTCTCTCCAGCTCGACAACTCACCTCTTCTCTCCAGCTCGACACGGACTATTCGATAGAAGTTTGTTTGTCAACTTTGTGATGAATGGATCATGGATTAGTAACGATGTGTTTGCCGAGAAACAACAAGGGAGTCGTGCAGGATCTTCTCTTGGCATGAATAGCATCATCAAACTCCAGATTACATCCACACTCTTCCGGGCCTCATGTGTAGCTCCAGGTGCTGAGAAAGCGACCGACGAAGATACTGTACATGGTAACGTTAGCGTCTTGGCATGATGGAGATCTCCAGTACCACGTACCAAGCTTTCACAAGATTATATCGCCCGGTCAGGATCTTCTGAATTGTAACAAGGAAACCTGCATGGGTTCCCAGACCTTCACCGCCCAAGCGGCTCAACGCTTCCTTCGACTGATTTGGACGACTTGGATCCGTCATCCAAATCTTAGAGTGCTACACGTCCGCATTCTTTCATAACTGTCTCTTTCCATGGCACAACCAGAAACTACTTTGTTTCCCACCAGCAGAATTTGCGTGAGTTGGAGAATGAGATTGGGATTACATCATAAAAACTTGTCCCATTTGCAAATACCTGAAAAACACAAAAATTGATCACCACTGTGTATATTGAAACTTTCCTTGCCAAAATGTAAGACGAGTTACGTGCGATGTTAACACCGTTACTTGGTCATTAGGTCATTCGTCTCCGTAGTACACGTCTTAATATCCCTTTCACAAAAATGTTTGTTCCAGAACTTAGATTTGTGGCCATACCTGTGCAGATTAATCTGCAGATGCAGTCTAGATTTCTGAATTCGCAGAGGTCCATCAGACCTTCACAGTCCGAGAATTCCTTTCACTGAGATACGGATAAGGTTTGGTGCTCTGCTATGCGTCCGCATCCGTCCGTGCTATCTTGACAGTAGCTGATCAATATGGTTCTAGACTAGTGTGTGTCTGTCTCGGACTGTCAAGTACGACTTCCACTCCAGTTTTAGACAAACCACAGAATGGGTCCAAAAAGAACAGCGTGCATGAAAATTCTGGCAGCCACGTAGAGTACTTGAAATTTTCGTGCACGACGATCAGACAGGACACATATTTATTAGAATTCACCTAGCACATAAATGTAAATTGATTTCCAGACTTCTTCATTTTAATTTTAATTACAGCGTCGCATTCTCTGCCTCAGGCCGCGACAATTCTTACAAAAGTATATAATGTCTGCTAAGAAAAATCCACTTTTATATATTGTCCTTGTTCTTCGATTACATGTTTCTGATCCCGACTCTGCACAGTCGCGGAGGTTTAAAGTGCAGCTAGGGCATTGCCAAAATCTGCTCAGAATTGCACTAACTTTTTCAATGCTTGTGGACACGGAGTTGATCTATTGTTCATCTAAATCCACTGACTGAATCGTGAACTGTCCTGCATGTCCTGAGATTTCCTTATCTTGCAATTTAGCCACCACCGACCCAAGTAGACGGTATCAACAAACGATGAACCGCATTGGACCAATATGATGAGATGCGCAACAATCTTGGTAGTTGCAATCGCATCTCTTCTTGCGATCGGTGCACATGCTTCATACCTTACTCAGATCCAGGAACCATCCATTTCCACCGGGTCCATGATTATCTCCTATTGTGAAGACCTTCCTATACGTATTGTCATCGACTATGTCATTATCAGCTCACTACAGTCAGTAACGTAGACACCTAATGTAGATGACAAGAAAAGTGGCCGCAGTTTTTCCCTCTCCATAATTCCTTCTGAGTAGCATGCTGGCAACCATGCATACAATTCAGAAAGTCTTATCGCTTTCTACTTGCGTATTCTTGCGCTTTAAACTTCATTCTAATTTCCAGTTTGAATGTAGACAAAGTTCTGTTCGACCGACAAAGGTGTCTCCGAGTAAAAGTTCCCAGAGCTGCGACAGGCACCACTTTCGCGGTACCTACTACAGTAGAACTTCCTTCTCTCATTAGAATCTGATCAATTCTTAGACGAGGCCTGAGCTGTTAGTCAGTGACTTGTACTTCTGTTCTGTTATAATATGATGCAGAAACAGATTAGTTGGAAGCTATCTTACAGAAATCACTCAACCCATGAGTTGAGAGGAGACAGGGAGTTCTATTCATGATCCCGTGGGAAACCCAAGCATACCATCTTCTTCTTCTCGTCAACCCATGCCAATATTACGGTGGCTGGTTGTTATCGAGGAAAGAATATGATTCATGATACCGTCGCCCGCAGGCTTCCAAAGCAGCAGACCGATGGTGTTGGTGCTCAACCACTAGAAGCGCCGGTACATTTGGCATGCGCCATGGGCGAGGCGTCCTTGTGTTTGCTCCTTCCTTTCTGTGAAGTTTGTTGCCTCAGTGATTTGTCCATGTAACTAGCAGCAGCATCCCTCTGCTAGTGACCACTCTGTGAAGAGTAAGATGGTCTACCTGTGTTCTAAACGACCGTGGACGTGTTCAGAAATCGCTGAAAAACGCCAGATACGAGAGCTCTGGATTACACTAGCGTTGCTCCAAAAGAGTCCCTCTATGTCACTAGAATAAGAGTGTCCCTGTGTGTGAATAATATAAAGTGGAGCAAATCTGTCTAACGAAATCTAACTTACAAACTAAGCGAGCCATCCGTTCTGACCCAGCCAATCCTACTTCTGCTAGACTAAGTACTGTACTGTACTCAATTTGGTCATAGCAAGAATCAAACCCCATAAGTTTCTTAGAGCCTGATGTGTCTCAATGATAGTCATCAATACAAGGATGCTAATATCAACAAGGCCACGAACCCAAAGTTAAGCATTCTTCTGAATGTTTGTGACGTCAATAAAGTTTGATAATCTCCGGTCATTGGTTACATATCTAGATCCAATTTATAAAATTTTAGTAGATCATAATCTAGAAGTCTAAAATCTAGATATAAATACTATAACCAATGGTCACATGAGCATATTGCAATATAAATTAAACCATCATATGAGATTTTGAGCTTATCTAGGTGTTTTAGATTTTAGACGTTAACTAGCTTGAATTATAAGGACTTCCAAACTTTTCAAGTTTAGAAATATAAATCAATCAATAATTGGCTTATGATTTGAGAAGTTAACAGATTGTAGTCGTTCAAAAAATCAATTTCATATACCCCGACGAGAACAAAGATAATACTTTGAAGATTATCGGAGTTTTGCTTTGCAAAATTTACACATTATCTACTGTGAATATGCGTATATTGAAGTATGCTTACTAATATTTACGTAGAAAATTAATGTATAGGAAAAGGCTATAATCTCAAGAAGTTTCTTATCATGACAAGTCCTATATATAAATGCGTTGTGCTTTTTAATAAAATCTTCGTAACAGATAATTTTCCAAGGAGGAAAACACTGAATTTTACGATTTTAGATTTCTCCTAGACCAATGCAATTACTGATAAGATATTATTGCTTGAATATTATCCTAAACGAATATGGGGAGGGCCTCGACATCAGTTCTAAATATCTTCCTTTCATATCAGCTTTTCAAGCAAACCATGTCCTTAAACGCTCGGAAACCCGAATGTGTGGTTAACAAGAAGTTGAATCTTCTCAATCTGTACAGCCCATACGTTTACAAGATTCAACTAATTAAAAGTTGTAATGGGGAAAAAGGCGACCTCGTACAAAACACGAAGGATGGAAGACCCATCAAGCTGTACAAGGATGAGACAAAGTTTTAAAGCACCATATAACATTCTAAAGTTATCTTGACAGGTACTATTCATTGACATAGGAAAAAAAATCGGTAAAGTAAGACAAGAATATGGGTGGTTTTTGTAGACGAGTGTTCGTTTCATATTGAAATGTGGTATAATCATAATTTTCAGGAAAAGTAATGGAGAAGAATAATTGAAAAGATTGCTCGACTTGTACCAAGTGGTATCATCAAATTTGTACAAGTGGTATCTTCGCTTAAGTGAAATGAGTTTAAGTCTCATAATCGCGTCAATCCACTTACTTTATTATACACAATTTTATAGACCTTAACATCTTAAGAGATATCTCATATTGATACTTTGGACATACTAATGTCATGTATAGAGCAACTAGCATGGCTATCTAAAACTATTCAACTTGTGTTGTGTATGGATATAGTGATAACATCAATAATCGTTGATATTTGAAATTTTAGCATTTACTGTAGAGCAATTAGCATGGTAATTAGAAAATTTAGATTAATGTTATTACGGAAAAAACAGCGATAACAATAAGAAATTTGAAATCACAGCATAACAGAATATATTTGAAAATTTTAAGATAGTTTTATTAAAAAGATAATTTGTATTTATTTCAAAATATCTCATAAATGGTCCAAATGATTTATAAAATTCTACACCAAGCACCTAATATACAAACAGAAAAATCTTTAAAGTACTTACAGTCTCGAAAAATAGTATGACACACCCACCTCCACACACCTTCTATAAATTTAGTGGAATATTCATAATTTTTTACGGGTACAAAGTAATAAAAAACTGGCGAATTAAAACCCCGTATATTTTTATACTCGTTCAATTATTTCAAAACGCTTAGACTATCACCATTATGTTTTATACCGAAGGAACAAGATAAACGTCCTCTAAACCTTCCAGATCCCCTTGTATTTTATGGACTTCCTCGGCTTAAAAGGAAAACCAATTTTCAAATTAATATAGAATACACAAAAGGCCGTCTCGAGGACACATCGGATTTCTCGTCCCTAAATTCGTTGATGTCGGGATACAACTAAGCTGGTGTCCCGAGTTTTCTCTTATCTCTAAGTTAGCGCAAACCAGAACGGTAAGAAAGAACATAGAATAACAACGGCGGAGAAGCATCCAGAACCACCCATTGGCCGGCAGATATTGAGCCACGTGGCGCTCTTCAAAGTCACCCATCAGCCGCTGGATTCCTGCCGTATTCGTTGGTGGCCGTCAAGTTCAAGTGACCGTCAACCGTTGTACCGCTGGCCCCTAAGACATTGGTAATTAAACTTTGTTAGGGCCTCCGCCAACTAGCATTCTACGTTTCTTGTAGTTATGTTAATGTTCGGTAACACTATCCTCCGGTAGGAGAAAAAGAATAATTTTGCAGATTTTAAAATTTGAAAGTAGATTAAAATTTTTAATTCCTCAGAGGTTTTGGCACACAATGTGACTCTTTAATATGCAATACAAGAGAACTAAGAAGATAATGAAACACGCGTGATTGTGACTACAGCCACTCGCCCTGAACCAAGAAAAACAGGGGTTTTGGATTTCTAATTTATTTGTCACTTAACAGTAGGTAAATAAATCACACCAACTAAACCACCAAATCAGTGGTATTATCGGAAGGACATTAGTGTAGTGGATGACCATAACCTTACATTATGACAGAAACCAACCATAATAGTCAAATGTTCTTCTATCGGAGGAGTTAGTACAGCTCAAGAGAATCTTTTTAGGTCTGGGATAGGAAAAATCTTTTTCTTGCCAAAAGCATTTTCTACCTCTTAAAGGCACCTTTGTTATCTAGACCGCATTAAAGTATTCTACATTATTGGGCGGAGTGCCTTGAACACAACGTAATGGAAATCAACCAAAGTGACATCAAAACTACTCCACCTTGATATTTTTAAACATTGGAAAACAACGCTGCCTTAAATATATGAACCGCTGCCAATATTATATTGTATCAAATTACTTTATTTCAGTATCAAGACCAAATTTAATACTAATTTCCTACAAAAGGTGCCATCTTCGTCAAACTTAAGTTGCCTTATTTGCAAAACCTCGGATGATTAATATGAATCTTTTGATACATTTTTAATCAGCTCAATTTACTAAATCACAACAAACTTTGTTGTTAAAGTTTACCAGTCACTAGCCGTGACTCTCTTTCCCGGTGATCGTCACCGGTGACGGCCGCGTCAACTGCCAGATCCCTCCAGACCTCCCGGGTTCCGTGTCCGGTATGTTCATTCTAGGAGGTTCCTCCGGCTCCTTTCTAAAACCCTCGCTCGCTTGCATTGGCGAAGAAGTTTGAAGAGTTCTAGGGTCCGCAGAAATCCAGATCCCGTTCTTCTCAATCAATCTGTGCAGCGCAGATTTCCTTCTCTGCAAAGGATTTTGCTCGGCCAGCCACGTCCCGAAGTCTATCTCGGACCGGATAAGACTTATAACCCCTCGGTGAATTCGACCTCCTTGTTGCAGAACTCACATTAGAGGTTAGAGTGTATGCTGCTCGCCGGAGGATCCACGAGGAGAGTGCTGAGCTACACTCGACCCTCATTACTTCTGCAGACCATGGCGATGGCTCCCGCTGCGTCTTTGGCTGGTGTCCGCGGTCTCTCAGCCGCTACACAGGTGTCTACGGGTCGCCCTGGTGAAATTTCTGAGAGGGTATGTTGAAACTTTCGCTGTGGTGTGTTGAGGTCCGAATTGGGGGTTTCTGTCCTCCAGGGTTTATGGAGTCTTGATTCAGGGTTGTGAATTGTCTCTAGAACTTTGTGTGTAATATGTCTTCATTCCTGAAGCAGCTGTGATCAGACATTCCGGCATCTTCCACGTGATGTAGTTATCAAGTTCTGGCCGTTACGAATGACGGTGATCCTCATGGAAAGATTCAGTCTTAATGATTTAGTGTTAGGGATGTTCATTCTCTGAGCCAATCTTTCCCATGCGGAGCGCAGAATTATAGTAGTGTATTGGTGTGATTGAAACCTTTGTAGTTCTTACGTCTTTGAAACGCCATTTACATCTCTCTTGAACTTAGTTTACTCTATCAGCGCACGGACTACATGATTGAAACATGTGAGTGACTGACCCGGTTGAGCGCCGTTATCATGTTGAATGCCTTGGGATACAAATTGTTCGTCAGTAGTATGTCTGTTCATGGTGCCGTCGCTTTAAGGTGAAATTGCTGAAGTCCTCATTTTTCTAAGTTGTTACTTTTGCCTGCAGCGAGCGGTGCCTTCAGTGGCAGCAGTCAGCTCTCCCCGCAACTTGAAGGGTTTGTCCACCTTGGTTAGCAAGCGCTCAATTCTAGGGTCCGCGAGATCCTTTACTTCATCCGATGTTTTCGCCACTCGACGAGCTTTTTCCTTATATAGAACACAAAGGTTATCAGGAGTCAGGTGTCAGTCAACAGTTGCCGAGAAGGAAACTGCAGCACCCGTCGAGAAGTTCGAGTATCAAGCTGAGGTAGGGTCATCAAAGGCCTGGCTGGCTCCATAAAATGATTACTCAAACTTGTTTCCAAGGTTTCTTTTGTGAAACCTCATATATCAGGTCTTTCTCCTAGTCTAGCTTGCCTACCGAACGTTGTTTCGGTGAAGATCTTATGGACTGTGTTCATTGTCTGAGTAAGTATTTGTGAATTTCCTGGTTGATGTTATCTATAACGGTGTTGTTTGTTGTTTACATTTCCTCTCCAGGTGAGCCGGCTGTTGGATCTCATTGTTCACAGTTTGTACAGTCACAAGGAGGTTTTCTTGAGGGAACTGGTCAGTAATGCCAGTGATGCTTTGGACAAGCTTCGTTTCCTCAGCGTTACGGAGCCAAATTTGTTGGAAGCTAATCCGAACTTGGAAATCCGAATCAAGAGCGACCCTGAGAATGGCACCATCACCATCACGTGAGTAAACTTTTCCGTTTCTTTAGTGCTCTCCTGTGTTGCATTTTAGAAGATGCGTTTACTGTTTATTGGATGGGTGGTTTTTAGAATTCAATTTTGTGGAATTTAACGAATTTGTGAGGTTGTCTATCTCAAGGATGCATTGAATCTCATCTTTCGCCTTTTACATGTGCACTTTTAACAGCCTGCGCGCCATGTTAAAACAAGTCTTGTTTCTGATATATGTTTGTACTATCTTTCGGGCAGTGACTCCGGAATTGGGATGACCCGGGAGGAGTTACAGAAGAGTCTAGGAACTATTGCCGAGAGTGGCACCGCCAAGTTTTTGAAAGCGTTGAAGGTATTACTAACCTCCATTACCCGTTTGAAATTCAAACAAGTGGGTAAAAATGGTTCCGAAGTACAGGGATATCTCAGTTAACACTAGGACTAGATGGGTGTTTGACTTAGGTTGGATTGGATTTGCAGATAGTGATGTCACGAGTTTTAGAGAACTATTGTTGTTAAGGTGAGTCCGTGCACACTGCTGACAGTAAAGAATGTTTGCTATCCAGGAAAAGGATGATAACGCTTCTTCAGACAATAACTTGATTGGACAGTTTGGTGTTGGTTTCTACTCTGCTTTCCTGGTCGCCGACAAGGTAAGTAAACTTCGAAACGTGTGCAATTCTTCTGAAGTTAATTAATTGTGAGGTAACGACGTGCAAACAGTAATGCCAACATTTATTATTTTACGTACTCAGGATTTTTGCACACTTGCACGTGAAGTGTATTCTGATTTCCTAATGTTGGACGTCGTGCATAGCGCTTTCTGGTCATATAGTTAAGTACTCTGAGAGACGCTTACCTCTAGTCAGGACCTCCATACTCCTCCTCAGTACGAAATATCATGACTCTTTCAATTTATTCGTCGACCTCCTCAGGTGGCCGTATCAACCAAGAGCGCTAAGTCAGACCGCCAGTATGTGTGGGAGGGAGAAGCTGATACGAGCTCTTACACCATTCGCGAGGAGACTGACCCCGAAAAGATCATTCCAAGGGGGACCCAAATTACGCTCTACTTGAAGGTGTGTGGAAACATCTATTGAATGGAGACTGAGTTTTCAATCATCAAACCCTTCTATTTATGAGTTCCTTGCGCCGAAATTATTTGCAATCCTTATACCTTCTCTTCATCAGGTAACCATTCCCCACGAGTTAACCGCTTTGATGGTTTTACTCCTCCGGGAAGGCCATGAAAGTATCGCTTGCGGTGGTTTCATCGAGTGAGTCTAATCTGCAGTATACCGTCTACGAAATTATGAATTGTTCACAAAACTGTTGGACTGCGCAGACTGACGCGAAGGATGAGTACTCCGACCCTATTAGAATCCAGAGCCTCGTGAAGAATTACTCGCAGTTTATCTCATTCCCCATTTACACCTACCAGGAAAAGACGAGGACCAAGGAGGTAAGAGCTCACGTCTATCCATAACCCGAGTATTCTCTCCAGTCGTTTCCTGCCTAGGCTTCTTCAATCTCAGACACTTATTCCTACGTACAATTTGACATATCCAGGAGATCGTTGAAGATGAGGTGACGCCGGCCGAAGGCGAAGAAGCCCCAGAGAAGAAGACCAAGACAGTCACTGAGAAGTACTTCGACTGGGAGCTCACGAATGAGACGAAGCCTATCTGGCTGCGATCTTCCAAGGAGGTTACCAAGGATGACTACAATGGGTTCTTCAAGAGCACATTCCAAGAGTTCATTGACCCTATGGCATACACTCACTTCACCACCGAGGGTGAGATCGAATTCAAAAGTCTTCTTTACATCCCCGGTATGGCTCCCTACAATACGGAGGACGTTTTGAGCCAAAAGACAAAGAATATTCGCCTGTACGTAAAGCGAGTGTTCATTTCCGACGAATTCGATGGAGAATTGGTACTATTTCCTCTGGCCCCTTTGTCTGAGTTATCACTTGCTCTGTAGGTCCGATCCGCTGCGAAGTTAATTTCGGGCCTAGATTGCACTCCTGGTCGCGTTAGCTTATCCTGCTTTTCCCCAATCTTAGCGGTACATTACAGATGGGAGCACTGTCTGTACTCTATGTCGATTCTAACAGTGTGAAACATGTCCCGCAGTTCCCACGGTACTTGGGATTTGTCAAGGGAGTAGTCGACTCCAACGACCTTCCTTTGAATGTTTCTCGGGAAATTCTACAGGAGAGCCGTATTGTAAGTTCTCGAACTATCACCTCTGACTCGGGAGTAACATCGAATGCGTAGTTATCATCATTATGCTCAGTAATTGAGTATGCTCAACAGTTTGGATGTACCTTTTTATTATGTTTATCAGGTCCGGATCATGAAAAAGCGTTTGGTCAGGAAGACCTTTGACATGATTGAGGATATTGCGAAGAGAGAAAACAAGGAGGTGAGTTAGCTGTTGCTTCAGATTCTCAATCATTTTGAAAATCGGGTCCACTTCGGATTTGATGCACTTTTACTTTCATCCGTCTCAGAGAAATGGAATACTTGACGTCGTTCACTTTCTTGAGCAGGACTATAAGAACTTCTGGACGAACTTCGGAAAGAACATTAAGTTGGGTTGTATCGAGGACACCGCAAACCACAAGAGGCTTGCGCCACTTCTGCGCTTTTCATCCTCCAAGTGTGAGGAGGAGTTGATGACTCTGGACGAGTACATCGAGAGAATGAAACCAGACCAGAAGGCTATTTACTACCTAGCCGCCGACACCATCAAGAGTGCGAAGAGTGCTCCTTTCTTGGAAGAGCTCTCCAAGAGGGATCTTGAGGTATGTATAGTGATCTAACTGCTCTGTCACCCATTTCCACTCTGTCCCAATAGGTCACTGTTGAACCAAAGACCGGGTGGTGGACATCATCGAGCTTGCAAAATTCTTGGTGCAAGTGTGCTCTTGGTGAGGAGTCTCAGTGTGGGACATAGCTTACTTAAGCTGTGGTTAAGCGAGAGGAATAAATCTCACCTAATACATCGCTCAGTACAGTTTGCTAATGCTTCAACTTGTTGGATATATTTGCAGGTTCTCTTCCTGGTTGAACCCATCGATGAAGTTGCGATCACCAATTTGGCCTCTTACAAGGATAAGAAGTTCGTCGACATCAGCAAGGAAGACCTCGACCTCGAGAGTGCAGACAAGGAGAAGGAGAAGGAGGTGGAACAAGAATTCCGTTTGTTGTGTGACTGGATGAAGGGTCTCCTAGGAGACAAGGTTGCCAAAGTCAAGATCTCAAACCGTTTGGCGTCATCTCCATGTGTGCTCGTGTCCGGCAAATTCGGATGGTCTGCCAACATGGAAAGAATCATGAAAGCTCAGACCCTTGGAGACAACTCCCAGCTTGAGTTCATGAGAGGTAGGAGGGTGCTGGAAATTAACCCCAACCATCCTATTGTTCAGGATTTAAACTTTGCCTGCAAGGACACTCCCCGTAGCGCCAGGGCACAGAAAATGGTCGAGCTCTTGTACGACACAGCCCTTCTAGCCAGTGGTTTCAGCCCAGAGAACCCAGCTGAATTCGGTGGCAGAGTGTACGAAATTATGGCAATGGCCCTCTCCAGCAAGAGGGACGGATCAGAAGCCGCCACTCAGACAGAGGAATCCGTGGAAGAGGAGTCGCCAGCAGTCAGTTCTGAGGAGGATGAAGGCGAGGAGGTAGTTGAGGCTTCCGAGATTAGAACAGAAAGCGACCCATGGAAGCAGTAAATAGAAATAGATTAGTGAATCAAATTATACGCATTAGTTTATAAATTTAGAAGTACCAATAGTGCAATTTTGACAGAACACGAGAAAGTGATCCCTTAGCGAAGTGACAAATCTCACAGGATCTGCCCACCAGAAAGGGCCTTCGTGATCTATGGCAGCTTGAATTCACCATTCGTTGGGTTACTACATCAACCCCATCAATCACGAACTGACACAAGGCGGCGTTCAGTTTTCTCTCTCTAGCTTCGGGTGTGTTGAGAAGGTATGCATGCATGGGTGATGGTTTCGATGGTATATCCGCACACCTATCTCCTGCTTGGTGAGCACCGCAAACCTGACATGGGACTTATTCCGTCATGAACGTTTTGAAGTTTAAATCCAACTGATCTACTGGTCCCTGTACGTTGCTCTCTACCGATAGATCACGGAACATAAATTCCGAAACGATTGAGTTCTTCGCAAGTGACGGGATCGAGGAAACATTGTCGGCCTCACATTAAACCTTACCATGTGTAGACCCCTCAGATCAACCTTTTTACTCGCCCTACCCCTCCATTAAACGCGAACTCCTCCCATGATGGAGAAGTTCATCTAATTCATACCTCCCCATCAACTTCAATTACGGATGATTGAAGGAGGTCAGTCACTGATACAGCCATATATGCACAAAGGGCTTTAGACACTCACGTTCTCGAGTAGCCCCAATTCAGGACAGTGAGAGCCGAAGCAGTAAGGACCACGAACAGTGCTGCTTGCTTTACGTCTGATAGCTTACGTAAATTTACCCTAGCGACCTGTAAGAAATAACTGCGGAAACTCTTATGAATCATGAATCGAAGTGGGGATGGAATGGACATAACATGAACCTTTCATTGGAATTATTGACAGCACTAATCTACCCGTCTAGAATTTGAAACGCAGGGATCAAATGATGGACAGTAAAAACTTACTATATCAGCTGAGCTAATTATCAACATTTCAGTCGTCAACAATTCTGTTTAGATTGAGATGTGAATGAAAAGATCTACACTGAATTAACTGATTTACGAATATATATATCTTATAGTAACCGTAAACCACGATGCGGATGTCTTCTTCAGTGACCAAATAGGAATGAACAACCTGTAGTGCTGCAAGTGCTGACTCTTTTGTCCTATGACAAAAGAACCTCAATTGTCACAATTTCTTTTCTTCTGTCCTTGACAACATCTTGCCCTTGTAGTAGCCACATGTTTTGATTTCCTTTTTAACTTTCAGAGATCTCGTTTATTGCAATGGTTTCGATTTGCATAATGTTGATAACTAATTTTGTGTGTGTCCATATCGTGTTTCGATTTGCATAATGTTGATAACTAATTTTGTGTGTGTCCATATCGTGTTTCATCATGTGTCCATGGCTTTGCAATGGTTTCGATTTGCATAATGTTGATAACTAATTTTGTGTGTGTCCATATCGTGTTTCATCATGTGTCCATGGCTTTGCAGAGCGCAATCCATAGGAGAATAATCACATTAGGTTATGTTTCTTTGGTTGCTCAGTTGTGTGTAGATCGTAACATTTGCATATCCGAGCTATGCATATCCGAGCTATGCTCGGATATGTTAGGTGCGTTAGGGAAAATTTCTCATATAGACTCCATTGGAGCTTAGCCCCATGTTATTTGTTTGGTCTCTCCCTTGTACTGCTCGATGGGGTCCTTTGGTTGTCCCACGCGGTCACCTTCTCCCCCCTTACTAATTTCCAGATACCAGTCAGTCCTTCACAATCGCGGTTCTCGTGTTATGAACTCAAGGGCATGCAAAGATACATGAAGGTCGATGTCGTTCCAGTATTGGACCTTGTGTGTTTTATTTGTGGTTCAACTAATAAGAATGGACCACGTCATTAGATTGTTGATGTGTTGTAGTTCTCACTCTTGAGTTTCCATCTCCTCATGGATAAATCCTGTTTGTAAGATATATTGTTATAAATAGTTTAAAGTGTTCTACACGGTTCATAGCAATGAAGAAATTTATTTTATCTAATAAAGAAATGATTTGCTTGAAACCTATTGACAGGAATTTGTCATTCTTTATTCAGATAAAATAAAAAGCATCGTATCTAGACCTACCGTATAGAATATAGAGCAAATATAAAGACAACTAATATTGATACTCAAATCTCTTTGTATAAACTTTTGATCATGTATGTCATGATATTTGTAGCATCAAACGTGTGCTTCGGACACTAGAATGCTAATGCAATCATAGTTATATCAATAATTACTTAGAGATTATTTTGTGACAGCCTGATTTCATGTTAAGACTATTGATCACATAGTAGGACCTACAATCAATTGTACAATTTGTTCTGTCAATGGTGCTGTTAGAGTTAGAGATCTAGCTCGAGCATAGGAGTCTACTTTCAAAGTGCAATTCCAAAGAACTCACTTCTCCGATGAGCTTTCGAGTTCTTAGCTATGGTTGATAGAGGCTGACGAGCATCATTGGAGTCTCTTAGTTGAAGTGGGTGTAGCTTGATTATAATCAATACCCAATTATTGGTAGATTTTGACGGGAGTATCAAATTCAAATCTGACTTGACCAAGATTCAAGTGGAAGAATGTGAACTAATTACATCTAAGAAGTGAGAGTCAAGGGGAACTTGGATGCAATAACTGAGGGCATTGGTGGATATGTGGTACATTCGATCATGGTCTTGGATTTCCCTAGGAGTGATCGTGTATGGGATCCCTTTTGAGTTCATGTAGATTTGGTAGTGGGGTAGACAATGTGTGGAAGCACTACCTAAATTTCTCAAAATTGAAATCAATTTTGAGTCAATAGGTATCAATTTGAGTGCAAGAGAATGAAATCAAAGGCCCTTAGTGTTGCAAATTGGATCTGAAAAGCAAAATTGGAGGTGGATTTGAAAACCAATCTCTTCAAATTGGGAATTTGGAGGTCCACATCTACTCAATTTAGCCTGATTTGATAATTAGCAACAAATTTGGAGGTCAACCAACTGTAATAAAGGTATGAAAGATTGGCATAGATATCCAAATTCAGAGGTCAAGTTGGCAAAGGCCATCTAAAGTTGGAGGTTGCCCTAGTTGGGTTGAATTTGGTAGTGGCTTGCCTTAGCTAGTGCTTGAGTTGGTGGAGATTGACCTAGTTTGGAGAAGGTTTGATTTGGCAAGAAGAAAGACCTCATTTGGGCATTTAGAGGCATCAAGGCATATTGCTATGGACCAGAGAGACTACAAAGGCCTAGAATGGCCAACGGGTCAACAAGCCCGCTTGTTGGTATGTTGACCTTTGGCCCTTCTAGTTGAGTTTTTGGTTAGTTGTCTGGCAAAAACTATTACCCTTCAAGTTTAGGCATAATAGGGTTTAAATTTTTGGTTCTAGACTAATGCACAAGCCAGTTGGTACACTTTCACTTGTTGCCCTAGTGATTGGTAGCTTGATACATATTCTCACAAAGCTTCGGCTAAGAGAGGTAGTTTGATCCCATCCTTGGTGATCTTGGTAGCATAAGGTAGATAGATATTCCTATTATATCAAATGAAAAATAGTAACAAAGTAATTTCAGTTTTGATTTTTGAGATGAAGGGTTATCATTTCAATTTCTTTTGATTGGATCCTGTTTGCATGAGGTGCCTTGACTTTAGAGCATTAGTGCTCTTGGTAGTGAGGTTGGAGTGATGACTAGTCAAACTATCTATGTTTCCCTCCAATGAGAAAGGAAGTGATGACTTGCATATCATGAGAGTGTGTGTCGTGATGGCAAGTTATAGATCACACTTTCCCCTAATGTAGTTGTCACAATTAGAGCTATATTAGTGAGTGGTGTTCAGTTGGTAGGGTACTTGTGGTATGATTTGAATTATATTGTCACAATAGAGTTCTTTGTGGATTAGTTGCATTCTAGATAAAGATGGTGCTATTATGAGTAAGGTATCACCCTCACATTAACCTCATAGTGTAGTTTTTCCAATGTTTGAGGTAGAACTACCAAGTGTGGATTGACAAGTTGAAGAGCTTGCAAGAATTCCAATGGAAGGCTAAAGAGAGCCTATGTGAGGCATACACTTACCTAAGATAAATGATCAATTTGATTTAAGGAGTTATTGACCAAGCAATCTAATTTTGGTATGGGATCTTGGACAAGGAGTTGCAATGTAGAGTACATGATCTTACATTATTATAGACTAGCTCACCTACTTTGGCAGTGGTCTTTAGTTTGGCTAAGCGCATTGAGCTCAACATGGTGGAAGAGAGAGTGGTGACATCTAGATTTGGTAGGGAGATCTCATCCACAAGTGTTACTTCTTCTAAGGTGCAATAGAGTCCACCACATCATGTTGGCTTCTAAAGGCAAAGTAGACAGCCCAGATCTTATGGAGCAAGTGGAGGACCTAGTGTAGTTAGATCTTTACCTGCATTTTTGAGTCAATAGCAACCAATGAGTGATAGTGTTGCTTGTTAGACTTGTGGTGGACCTCACCCAAGAGAGAGTGCACTCATGGCAATGGACATGATACCTTTGATGCATTGCAACCAACACATAAACAGTGTAACCATTGCCATAGATTTAATCACAATAATGACCGATGCTTTGACCTTCATCCAAAGTGGTAGGGTTACTATGGCAAGTAGTAGAGGAGCTCTAGGTCATGGAGGACAAAGAAATAGAAGTGATGGTAGAGGACCTACACTTGGTAGATTCTCCACCACGTGTAGGGCTTAATACTTGCTCTTGCTTTGGATACAACCATCACTACTCAAATTGAGCAATTGGAACAAAGATTGGCTAGCATGGCCACAGCTCAAAGGAGATCATATTTGGGTGCTAAGGCTTCCACCTCTTAGGTTGGTAATAGAGATCTCCTTGATTTATATGCATAGAAGCATAGGTAGATACATTTCCCATAGTGATTAGGAATGCATTATGTTCTCCAGAGCCTAGAAGAGCATCAATGGATTAGGATTCACATAGAGAAGAGGCTTGTAGAAGTTAGAATTCCCTAGTCTTTCACACTCTCTAAGGCATTATAGACAACATCCATTACTCGTAAATATCCTAGTGCAAGTGTGGTAGGTGGTGATAAAGTGCATGATAGACTAGATACTAGTCAACCACCTACTACTACACAAATTGAGTCTAGCACGGTGTTAGGGGTGGCTCAATTGATCATGCGCTTCTCTTTTTTCTCAGCCAATGATATGATTACAATGGGAGTTGATCTAGTTCTCATGTTTTGGTTGGTTGCCACACTTTGTGAGAGTAAGGATAATGTAGTTCCTACTTCTAGAGTAGAGGTGGTTGATAGTGGAGCTAACTTGGTTGAGGGGCATCGGGTCCATTTAGCAACCAGTGGTTTATGGCAAGCCACAATAGCTAGGTTGGAGGAGTTACCAACTAGACCTACCTTTGAGCAAGTTCAATTCACACTTGGAGGTGTTCTATTGAACAACCAAAGTGGGATTTTCTGTTTGGTTGGACCTTCAAGGAAGGCATGTATACCATAAAAGGTCTTATTGGACTTTGGTGCACACCCCCTTATGTTGGTGAAGGTTTTAGTTGTCAAACTTGAGCTACGAATGACCAATATGGAGATGTGTCCATTTTAAATCCAAACATCTCTAAGGAGTTGTTCTACACAATACATAAATGCAAGGAACTCATTTTCCAGATTCAGCTTGGTCATTTGACTCATAGCTCTATGGTGAGAGCTCATGTCATTACAACAATAGCAATCATATGATGTGTTAGTTAGTGGATCAATGTTATACTTCAATATTATTAATACCAATAGCTAGACATATTACCTACAGGTGAAAATTGGCTTGGTAACATCTGGGAGGATGTTATATATATCAGGCTAGGTAGATCAGATAAAGGTTTCACCAAAGAGTACTTCTACCAATAAAGTAGGAACCAAAAACAACATGAAAACTTCAAACCCAATTTTGGAGGCCTCAAAAATATGTAGATTCTTCTCCTAGGGAAGAGAAGACTGGACTTCCCTCCTTCTTTTTCTATCTTATCAAGAGCTTTCCAACAGTACCTCACCCACGTGATTTTGAGATTCCTTCAAGAAGATTCTCTATATAGATTCTCTTTGATCAAAGATTGTTCAACCAACCAAATAGGATCAAAACCAACATGTAGTCCATGCCTACAACTAATCTAAGAGTAGAGCCACTTATATGTCACCTATCCATGTATTTGATCCAAGGGTGGAGCTTCCTTTGAAGGGATCCTTTTTGTTATATAATAAAGTCAAGGTGCTCCGTTGGGGCATCAGAGTATTGAGTGTGAAGCTTTGTGTTTCATGTCTTGTGTTTCTCTTAAGGTCTCATATCCTTAGAAGATTATAATGTATTAGAGTATGTGTTTCAATCCAAGAGAGTGGATCACTCCTCTTGGAAGAACATGTGCTACTAACATTGAGTAATTTGAGGATAAAAACCATAGTGCAATCAATAGATTAGAAGTGTGTTAGGCAAAAGATGGGATAAAGGCTCCAAGAGGACAATATCCAGCACACCACTTTCCATTCTAGAATTTGTTCCACATCAAGATTATATATATCTAGCATGAGCAAGTGAGAGTATATCTTATTTTCCATTTTGGAGGAGAGTTCATGGATATAGTGATAAATTCACCAAACCCAATGATTTTGCCTATGGTGATCTATGATAGAGAGTGGAATTTGACAATCTATATTTTATTATGTGGTTAGACCAAAAATAATATTTAGGGATTTCATAGTCCATAATTTTGGTCAGGAATATTATCATCAAGTGATAACCTCTAAAGCCCAAATAGTAGTCCCAATAGTCTGTGCTCCCTCTTGAGTGATCATATTAACACTCTCTTGAAGTAGGAAGTAGTAATTCAGTAGTTTCTATGTGTAGGACTCATGGATCCACACTTGCAAAAATTGATGCAAGGAATGTAGAGGATGTTGAATGAGTTTTGGGAGATCAAGATGACCATGGAGACATTACAAAATCAAGTATGTACTTTTGAGAATGATCAAGCAATGCATGAAGGGAAGTCATCCCAAAAACTAATACCAGCAACCAAAGTACATGGAGAGTCACTCATGCCAATGACACCAACCCGGTCAACAATGAGGCCACATTGTTACTACATGAAATATAAAGCTATACAAGGAACAACGTTCCATGGGAGTAGTAAAGAACTAGATTTCAATAATGAATCAATAGTTTTGATTGGTCACAACTGAAATCACCAATCATTCTACATGCATGTTTGCATGTGGGTACTTGACCAACAAAGCCTTCACATGGTATGATGCTTATGAACAATCAATGTTGGCATAAGGAAGAGAGGTCACTTGGACGGTTATGGAAGAAGTGCTATCGAAGAACTTCCAACCAAACCCAACTATGGAGGTTGAAACAAAAGAATAATGTAAAGAATACATGAAGGTATTCTTTGATCTATAGCTCACAATAATCAACATGAGTCCAATAAAAGCTCTGGAAAATTTCAAATGAGGGTTAAAATAGCAAATTTACCAACAAGAAATGGTACAAATCCTTGCACGGTTTTTGAAGCCAATGCTTGTGCACAAAGAATAGCAAGGGTGCTTGGAGGAGGTGAAGAAGTAGTCTTGACTCTAACTTTATCAGGCTGAAACAAAACACTTTGGTAGACCAATTCCTATGGAATTGAACAACATTTGGTTTTGAGAACAAAGAGCACAACCGCTTCAAGAAGAATGGGGATAAATCAAAGAAAGGAGAGATGGGGCCTCACAAGGGAAGAGACTTGAGCAAAACAATGTCATTTTTATAATTGTAGCCAAGTTTGGCACCTAGTTGTCAATTATTGTACTCATTTTCCTAGAGTTCCTCTACCTCCATATAGGCAAACTTTGAACAACATGGAGAGATGAATTGGAGAAGAGGATGCGGAAATCACATCAAAAAACAAAAATCACCATAAATAAACCTCATGGCCTTATTGGCTCAATGGAGAAGAAAAAAAGTGGGGGAAGGAAGAAGACAAGTGCACAAAGATTGTGGAAGATAAACTCATAATTGGTTGTTGTAAATGGAGTCCTAGAAGGCATTCAAGTGAGAGTATTGACAGACCTTGGAGTAATAGAGAATTTCTTATCTTGCTCTATTGTAAAGAGGTTGGAGATGGATCTAGAGAAGGATGAGAATGAAGAAGTAGAATACAAGATAGGCAAATAGAGAGGATTGAATCATTACCTAGAAATGTATCACTCTTTGTAGGAGAGTATCAAGAAGCAATTGAGTGGCAAATGATATGGTTAGCTTGTTAAGATGTAATCTTAGGTATGCCATGGATGGAGCACTACAACTCCATGGTTGATTGGAAGAAGAAAATAGTGAAAACTCACCAATGGAAGATCATTGGGATTAAAGAGAGCACACATGCAAGAATTACCTCTTTATGTCATAAGGACAACAATTATTTGTAAGACAAATAGATGTTTCATGGGCCTAAGAAAAGAAGTCCAGAGTGCACACTTGATGGACAAGTTCTTGAGAAATTCAAAGATGTGGTCAATGAGTTTCAAGATATCTTTCCGGATGAACTGTCCTCAAGATTACCATCAAAAAGGAGAGTAATCATAAAATCAAGATAATTCTTGGGAAGACACCTCCTTGTAAGGCCCCATATCATTTATCACCTCATGAGTTGGAGGAATGTAATGCTCAAATCAAGGATATGCTACAAAAAGGGTTTATCCAACCTAGTGTATCACCATATGGGGCTCCTATCTTGTTTGTGAAGAAAAAAGGATGGTACAAAGTGCATGTGCATTGACTATAGGGGCCTAAATCAACAAATAGTGAAGAAAAAATACCCCTTACCCCACATAGATGACCTATTCAATCAACTCAATGGAGAAAGCACCTCACCAAACTTGACATGTGAAGCAATTACAACCAAATCCAAATTGCGGAGGAAGATGTCTACACAACTACCTTTCAAACAAGATATGGTCACTTTGAGTACTTGGTGATGCCATTTGGCCTCACCAATGCATTTCATTAGTTTGATGAATGACATATTTCATCCATGATTAGATAAAAAATTTATCATTTTCCTAGATGACATCCTTGTGTATAGTAGAATAATGATGGAACACAAGCAACATCTACAAGAAGTCCTCCAGATTCTATGACAAAGTAAGTTGCATGCCAAACTCTCAAAGGGCAAGATTGGCAAGTCCGAAGTAGATTACTTGGGGCATAGAGTAAGTGTAGAAGGCATCCAAATGTTAACGAATAATATAAAAGTCATTCAGAAATGGAGTGCTTCAAAAGATCAAACTCAACTCAAGAGTTTCTTGGGTTTGATAAGATTCTATGGTCTATTTGTCAAGGACTTCTCCAAGGTGCATAGCCTTTAATGCTACTACTTGGCAAGGGAATGAAGTTGATGTGGAGAACCACACAAGAATTGGACTTTCAAGAATTGAAAGATGCATTACAACATCAATTTTGAAATAATATGACACAAAACATCCAATCAAGTTGACTATAGATGCATTAGGCGTAGCAATAAGAGCAATCCTACAACAAGAATGGCATGATAGATAGCACTCAATAGCATATTTCTTTGGAAAGTTATGACTAGTAGAATACAACTATCACACCATTGATCTGGTGGTAGAGGGTTTAATCTACAAACAATCTGGTCGTAGAGGTCAAGATGAACCTTGAATTTTGGCCAAGGATTCTTAATACTATAACAAATGACTCACATATTGTAGGAGCTTGATCATCTAAAAGCATCACCAATACCAAAGGGCTTTCTTTTCATGATGGCATGATATGGATCCTGGATGACATGGACATAAAACCATCATCCTAGCGGAATGTCATGATTCTACCATTGCACATCACATTGGAGTGGAAAAGACCTTGAATGTAACTAAATGAATTGAATGAAATGACCTTGAATGCCATTACTATTTGCCCTAGATAAGCAATGATGTGATGGAGTATGTTCAAAGTTGCATACTTTGTCAAAAAATAATAAGGCTTCTAATCAAGCTCCCACAAGACTCTATCAACTCCTTCCTACTCCTACACAATGTTAGGAATAGGTAAGCATAGATCTAGTTTGCAAATTGCCCAAGACCACCTCAAGGTTTGACTCCATCAATGTCTTTGTTGATTGACTCAGCAAAATGATTCATGTACGTCCTACTACCAAGGACATGATTGCTCCATAATTAGCAATTGTTTTTAAATGTAATCCTTTCTCAACATGGTTTGTCTTGAGTGCTCATCACTAATAGAGATACTCAATTCACCAATTTATTTTAGAGACCACTCTTTGGTTTCTTCAAAACCAAATTAGCCATGTGTAAGGCTTACCATCCATAGACCAATAAACAAATGGAGTAAGCTAATTGCACTATTGAAGACATGCTTTGGAGCTTCACCTTAAAGGAGCAAGAACAGTGGGACACCTTACTCACATTGGTGGAATTTACGTATGATATAGCATGTGTAGATGCATTCAGTGAATGCATCCACACATGCTATATCATTCTTCCTCATGTATGGAGAGCATCCTTTCACACCTTCAAGCTTGATGAACATCTATTCAATGGATACCAAGGTGGATATTGTCAACACTTTTGTTTCCAAAATCCAAAGAGGAGTGGAGAGCACCAAACATAAGTTATAGATTGCCCAAAATTGACACAAACAATATGTAGATGCACATTACCGACACATGGAGTTCAATGTTGGGGATCAAGTCTGACTATCAACAACCAAACTTGCAATAATGGCCCTTGCAAGCTCAAACCTCATGTATTTGGCCTTTTTCCCATCCTTCATCAAATCAACATAGTGGCTTATCACGTCAAGCTACCACCACACATGAAGATCCATCTAGTATTTTATATTCCCTTACTATGCAGATTTGTACCTTGACCCCCTCATCTCTCTTCCATACAAGAAATGTGACCTTGTCCAACCCTCATTGACAAGGAGGAATATGAAGTCAAATGCATTCTCCAAAAATGCATTTATTGTACTTGCCATCCACATGTGGAATATCTAGTACATTGGAAAGAGTACATATTGTATGAGGCAACATGGGAGCCAATAGCCAACTTGACCAATGAACCGGTGTTAGTTAAATCTTTTGAGCAATAGCTTTGCAATGAAGACTTTGTATCTTAAAAGGACAAGGTATATAATACCAATAACTAGACATATTATGTAGAGGTGAAAATTGGCTTGGTAATATCTGGAAGGATGTCATGTATGATGGGCTAGGTAGATCCGATAGAGGTGTTACCAAAAGAGTACTTCTACTAATAAGGTATGAGTCAAAAACAACATGATAACTTCAAATCTAATTTTGGAGACCTATATAGATGAATTAGACCTTGAAAATGTGCAATTTCTCCCTCAAAAAAGAAATGATTGGTCTTTACTCCTCCCAATCTGTCTTGTCAAGAGCTTTCCAATGATACCTCACCCATACAATATTGAGATTCTCACAAGAAAATTCCCTAAAGATTTCCTGATTGTTTGACCAATCAGATAGGATCAATACCAACATATCACCCATGCATGCAACTAATCTAAAGATAGACCCACTGACATGTTATTTTTTCTATGAATCTGATCCAAGGGTGGATCTTCTTTTGAGGGGATCCTCTTTGCTATATAATAAAGTCAAGGTGCTCCTTTGGGGCATCAAAGTATTGAATGTGAAGCTTTGTGTCTCTTCTCTTGTATTTCTCTTAAGGTCTCCTATCCTTGGAAGATTACAAATATTGACTATTAGGACAAGACAATTTCCTATAGTCCAAGTTGGCAATCAGGTGAGGGAAGAGTATGTTGCTTATTGGTGTGCTTTAGTAGTGGTAGTCTTGGCTCACTACATTCAATGACCATGGCATCTATTTCAACGGTTTTTTTACTTAGCTTGGTGACTTATTGGAGTGGAACGCCTTGCGGAGGATACCCTAGTATTAGAGGAGATCATTTGAATTTGGAGTACTAGTGGGATTGTTTCATCTTCTTTGGATGTTTCATTGTGGAGTTTTGAGGAGGCATTGCAACAACATGTGGATCAATTGGTGCAATAAGGTTGGAGTGGAGCCTTTGTACCACCAAGAGACCAATGTGAGGATGAGCATCCGGAGTCTATTACCTTGTCACCTTTGGATACCATACTTATTACTTGGTAGTATCAAGTAGAGGGAATATATCTATTGGAGTTGTTTGGTGTGATATTCATTGGACTAGTCATGGTACTACATGCAAGTATACATGTTCATAGGTACTTGTATGTGGAGAGAGATGAGATTGCTAGGTAAGTCTTTCTATATCATGTGGGACATTTGGAGTATTTTTATCCTAAGTAATTACCAATATCAACAATTAAGGGTTACTAGAAGACCCTACCAATTTCTTTGTTGGGGGTATAAGATTTGGTAAGACATGGTCCTATTCATTTGGTGATTTCTAGATAGCTATGTGAAAGACATACCCATATGTGCCAAGGTCAAGGTCTATAGGATCCCCATTCTTGTGTGTTTTGGAAAATGTTACAACATGTTATGACATCTCTAGGTTGATCAATCTGTTTCTCCAACCTACATTTTGGAGAATGTCCCTTTGATGGGTGATTCTTGTATATAAGTAATGGTAAAGTACACATCATGTCCATTTTTAGATAAGATCTACTATGTTGTTAGATGCATCCATAGTTTGATCACGGGCCCATTATCTTTATCTTTGGTGAGCAAACATTTTACCTAGAGAGGTTTTACAACATGCGCATGATAGGATTCAACAACTTGCCCACCTTATTGTTGATGATATTTTGGATGGTGGATGCTAGTCTCAAATTGTGATAGTGGCTAATAGGTCATCTATGGCAAATGGTAAACCTTATTGTGCAACACAAAGTAGCTTTACCCACACTTGTGAGTTTCCCAAGCTCAAATGCTTTTTGAGAGGGAAGTCTTGGACTTCTTTGGGACTCACAATTACAGCAATTATTGGAGCCTAATGCCAATGAGAGAAAGCATGCAATAGGTTTCCATATTGGTATAACCAAAATTTCAGCAATACTAGAGGCATCAAGCATCAATTGTTAGGTCAAGCTACGGACCTAAACTGTCTAACATGGATTGTGCACCTTGGCTTGGTAGAGCATCATAGGATGCACTTGATAAGTATCACTACTTGGACACTTGTGAGTTTTTTGCCTATCAAGACAATTCAAGCACATGTTGGAGGAAATGGATTGAGTGTGCATGGTATTCTTGGGATACATCTAGTATCTAAGTGAGAGTGGTCTACTTGGGGTCCATCCAAGTGAACATGGTTTACTTTGGTTACACCCTCGGTCTATTTGGATGCAACTAAAGGATGTATAGAGCTTGCAACCATAGCAAAGAGATTTTTTTGCTTTGAGGTTGGAGACTCTAGCAATTTGAAGCATAAAATTATTGTTCTCAAGGGCTTGGTGTAGCAGCCAATCAATGCATCTTCCATTTCTACATTAGTTATAAAGGATACTTGGGAGCCAAACACTAAACCCAAGCTTACAAGAGAAGAAAGAAGGAGAGTGTGGAGGTTTTTGAGGAGTTAGATGTGTTGTTTTGCCTTCAATATGAGGGATTTGTGTGCTCTAAAAGGACCTAATGTTTAGATTGAGCTGATAAGTGAGACATCAATTCTTTTATATTCCTACAGATATAGTGACATGGAGAGAACATTGATTCAAAGCGGGAGTAGAGACTTTTTTGAGGCTGGTTTGGCATTGATTTCACATAGAGAGTATGCTTCAACTACAATGATGCTTGCAAAGAAGGATATGCATAATAATTACATAGATAAACGGAGGAGTGGAGATTACCATCCTATAAATCAATATATTAGGGTTGATTAGAATGTTATGATACATTGGATGAGGCCTTTGATACAATTGGGCATGCAAAGGTCTTCATACTTTGGATCTTTGAGTAGGATATCATCAATTGCCGATCAAGGAGGAAGACAAGTCCAAGATAGCATTTTGGGCTATTGATCTCGGGCAAGGGTATATTGTGTCAATGGAGGTTCTTACCATTTAGGTTAGAGAAAGCTCTTGCCAAGTTCTAGAGGTTCATGGACAAGATCCTAGCAAGGGTTTTACTTGATGTTACATCAATGATATTTTGGTCTATAACACTATCATGGAGGAGCATGAGACATTTGCTGGAGGTGTTTGAGAGATTGAGATCTCATGGACTCAAATTAGATCTTGGGAAGTGAAAATTCTTCCATAAGCAAGTTGAGTATTTGAGTTACACTATCTACCCTAGTGGACTTGGTGTTCAATAGATCAAGGTGGAGGCTATTACACAAATTTGAATAAAGTGTGAGCATTCCTTGGGTAGGCAAACTTCTATTGTAGAGATGTTATTGGATTTAGTGTCATTGCCAAGGCATTGAAAAAGTTGACCAAACTTACATAGGAGTGGTGTTGGAGATATGAGCAAGAGAGAGCTTTTATAGAGCTCAAGGAGAGGTTGACATCTACCCTATTCTCAAAAGCTGATTAGAGGACGACCATTCCAGGTTTATATTGGTTGGAGTACATTGGGGTTTGTAGCAATGCTCATCCAATAGGATGATAAGGGGAAGGATTTTTTGTGGCCTATGCTAGTCGCTCCAACAATTCAACAAAGTAAAAGTATAGTTCATTTGAGAAAGAGTATTTGGCAACAATGTGAGCAATAGCACATTTTTTCTATTATCTTTTTGGTAACCCATTCACTCTTATCTTTGAGCATCAACCATTAAAGTGGTTGATGGAGTCCAACAAGCTTTCAAGGAAGCTTGCATGATGGATTCTTATTTTACAAGAGTATGATGTCACAATTATTCATAGATCTAGAGTGATGAACCATGATGTATATGGGTTGAGTAGAAACTCATGTTCTAGCCAACAAGATCAAATTAGAGCATGTTGGCGTGGTGAGCTAGATGAGGAGATGGTGCCAAGTTGGCATACATCTACCTTTTTATGTATATTTTTTGAGGCTTTGATGATATTGCTCTCAACCTATATAAGAAGAGTTGTTATGGTCATAGATGTAGAGGGTGGAGATATTGGTATAGGTCAACAAGATATTCATGAGGATGTCTTAATGCAAAAATAATCATCTTTGCATTGGTGTTATGGGTGGTACAATTGGTACCAAGGAGAAAGATCATGTCCTTTAGTGAGCCAAGTAATTTAGATTGGAGTGCAAACACCTTCTTTGTGTATGGGAAGATGGTAGAGTGCAAGCAGTACCACTTCCATCTCAAAGAACACAATTGGTACTTCATGCTCATGAAGAGCTAGGACATTTTGAGTAAAGTAAACATATAGATTACTCCATAATCATTATTGGTGGTGTGGTATGCAAAACCAATGTACATCAATTTGTTACCACATGTGTGGTTTGTGACCAAGTTAGAGCATCATTTAATGCTCCTCTGCCATAGTTACACCCATTACCTATCATGTGATTGTGCTACTATTGGAATTTGGACATTTTTGGACCCTTACCATTGATTATGAGAGATCATTAGTATGTTTTGGTTATGGTGGAACACTTTTTCAAGTGGATTAAGTTGATGGCACTTTTAACAAGTCTAGTGAAAGGATAGCTTACTCATTCTTTGATCAGCTTCTTAGTCATTTTGATGCACCAATTGAGATTTTGACTAATAAGGGTACAGAGTTATTGGGAGAGGTCTTGTATGACAAGGCCTTTGATTGGTCATTGTATTATCTCCTGAGATCACCTTGAGACAAATGGCTTAGCAAAGAAATTGGTTCAAACAATGAAGTAGGGATTGTGTAAGTATGGTTTGCAAAGAAGCCACTTGGAAGATTGGGATCTCCAATTACCTTGGTTGTCCGTGAGCTATCAATTCAATTGGCAAGCCTCCTTAGTTTCCTTCTCTCCTTACTTTCTACTCTATGGACAAGTTCCAGATTTATCTATAGCCATTTGTTGTGATGCTATTATAGTTTTAGACTTGAATGACCCAAATGTATGGATGTGCACATGTTCTCAATGGGTAGAGACCTTTTGAAGAGTGATACCAATGGTCTTTGAGAACTTAGCAATTGCTTAGCATAGGGATACCTTATGTTATGTTATTATTTGAGGAAGATTTTATAGACCCTTGATCTGTTGATTTCATTTGGGTGATTATGTATATCTATTGTAGATTACACCAATGACACTTGATTTGACTACAAGCCATACTATTTTGAGAATGCACAAGGTTTTGCCTTCCAAAGTCCTTATGTTGGAAAGACATGATGATGTTGTTGGGAAGGATCATGTGCACCATGCTACCTCCTAAATATTGATGGCACTATGGACCCAAGCTTGGCACTTGTACATGTAGGCTTGTGGTATATATTATGTGGATCTTTTGGTAGAACTACTACTATGTTGGTGTGTGATAGTTGTTCAAGAGGATGGCATATGGCATGTTTGACTCCTTCCCTCAAAGTTGGTCCTAAAGGACAGTGGTTATGTCCTAGAGGTACTTGACCTATAGCTAGTTCGTCTTTTAAGTGGTAAAGATTGCAAAAAAACAACTAACAATAAGGCTCAATAGTACCTAACCTCCTAATCTTTGCCCACTATAGGGCATATGACATACTTGGAGAAGATGGCTATTTGGAGTTTGAGGTACCTAACCACCTGCTAGAGTAGCAATTATGACACGTTAGAATTTATATATGACTTGTGTGTGAGTTGCGCTTCTAGAGTGTATTATATTGACAATGATGTATGTTGTGTGGCAATGTATATACGCACGATAGTTGTAGCACCAAAGCTAGTTTGCTCGGATGCTAGAATGGCAGTGTGGGCAGTCACAATTATATTGGTAGTTGCTTAAGGACCATCAGTGGTCGCCAAATTTCATGATAGAGTTATTGATTACATGGTGGAACCCATCGTCACTTGCACCATTTGCACCGTCAGATGAACTATCAATGGTGCCATTAGGATTGGAGACCTAAGTTGAGCAGAAGTGCATACTTCTGAAGTGCAACTCCAAAGAGCTCAATTCTTTGATTCTAAGCTTTTGAGTTATTGGTTATAGTGGATAGGGATCAGCAAGCATCACTTAAAATCTTTTATCTAGAGTGTGTATGGCTTGATCGTAATAAATGCTTGATTATTTGCAGATTGTTACATGGAGGATCAAATTCAAATCAGATTTGAATGTGATTCAAGTAGAAGAGTGTGAATTGATTATTGTTGCACTTAAGAGTTCATGCATGATTTATATGTGAGTTTTGTTTCTATAGTGATGTTTACGGTGATGTATGTTATGTAGCAATGTACATACATACTACATGTATCTTCTTATTGTATTTTCAATAAGAGAACAAAGAAAAGCTGGTGAAAATGAAACTAATTCATACCTTCTTATAATGTTGATTCTTATTTACATACTTAAATTTTTACTCATGTCTACATAGTTTTTTTCTCAAAATCTATTTTGTATAAAGATGTGAAAATGATTAAATATTGAAAATGAAGAATTAGGTGATAATCATTGGATGTTCATTTGCTCTAAAGTAGATACCTAATAAAAGTGTATTTTCTATTGTGTTATACTCATGAAACTGAGGAGATTACATGTTTGACATTGAAACATTTTTCTAGTCATGTAAAAGTTTAATTAATATATTATAGTTACAATAAGATGGATGAACATTGATTTTCAACAACATCATTTTTCAATTGGGTATAAATTGGAGAAAAAATGCATTTAATTTATATGTTAGTGTTCATGAGTCTTGTGTCAAAATTTGGACAAATAGCAATGATGCTAAAAGAGTTTGAGAAAAGTTTAATAGTAATAATGCTTTGACTTATATATAATAGATCCGAAATAGACTTTAGAAAATGTTCTTGCAAAATTAATCAAGAACAAAATTATCTATGATTTATGATAAATATGTATTGAACTCTAAGTTTCAATTCTAAAATATTTTGTTTATAATTTTTATATTTATTATTATAAAATTAAAAGTGACTTGGAAATTTTATAAATATTAATTTAATTCCATAAATTATTAAATTTATAAAATGGATGGTAAATAGTTGAATGGTGTATAAATATTGTAATGCATGCTTTAAAACAAGAAATATCAACAAGAGTTTATCTTGTGTTTTAGTTACATAGGTTGGTTGGTTTGTTAGTTTAGTTTTTCTTAATGATTAAATAAATATATAAATAAATAAATATAATTATTATGAAATAGAATTTACATGGAGTTTATATTTGTTTGGGTTAGTAGAATTAAGATCTTTATCTTTATAAGTTTAATATGATTTTCTTTAGAATGGATAAAGTACTCCATATTTCTTTAGATATAATATGACCTTGATGGTTTATCTTTCCTTTATTTTGTTACAAAGATAATCATTCATATCCTGTCTTCATAAATTTGTTGAAACTTATCAAAGCCTCCATCTTTCTTTAGTATATAAGATATGGATAAGTGTAACTATTCTTTCACTAAAAAGGTAAGGGAATAAATAAACCCACTTCACGCTTTCTGCTCATCCATCTCACTATACAATACCAACCAATCTGATTGTTTGGTTTGACAAGATTAGATCCAATCAACAATGAACAATAGCACATAATGATAGGGGTATGGGGACCCTTGCCCCCCAACTGTTGGAGTTCAAGAGTTTGAGCACAAATTCACAAGAGTTGGATTTGGAGTTTGATTGCTTGCACTTGCTACCACTTTGCTTTCAGAATTGGACTCTTCTTGTGCCTTAATCTTTGTTGTTATTTTCATACCTCTAAACTTCCCTCTTTTATATTCTTATCATACTCTTGATGAAGCAATCTTAGATTTACAATCTCACTCATATTCTGAAGGTTTTGCAACCAAAACTGAACACACACGCACAATAATAAGAGATATGCTCCAATCAAAAATTGTATAATGCATTGTATCCATGGTAGTAAGAACACTAACAAAGTCCACTTGCACAATACAAGCAATGTTTGTATAGATTGTCCTTTCCAAGTTATTTGTAGGGAAGAAAATGGAACTTGGATGATAGAATTCATCAACATAGATCATAATCACAAACCAACAAACTACATTGCTACATATCCAAGTGCAAGAGTCCTCTCAACTACAAAGTTGCAAATTGTGCATCAATTGAGTAAAGTTGGCATGGTATCATGTGTAGTTCTTGGCACTCTTGATGAAGCCAACACAAGTGGTTAGGCAACAAAGCAAGATATATACAACATGAAGCATGCTCAAAAAAGGAAAGCACTTGATGGACAATTTGTTATAGAGGCCTTGTTTCATGCACTCATTGAGTATGGTATTAACAACAACCTTCAATTAGATGTTGGTGGAAATTTGACCCACCTATTCATTGTCCCAAAATCTATTGAGGTAATCATACAAACATTCTTTGCAAACAAGATTTGGCCTTTGGATCCTATATATAAAATAAATCAATACCAAATGCTCTTGTTGCATGGAATTGGTGTTTCAACAACAAATCAAAATTTCACCTATTGTTTTATGCGACAAGAAACTTTTGACAATTACAATTGGGCAATGAGAAAGCCACAAAGTAACTTTGGCAAAAAGCTTGGAATTGATGCAAGTCATTGCTTTGTCTTTGTGACCGACTCTGAAGTTGCATTAATGAATGCAATATCAATGGTTTTCCCAAGTTCAATCAATGTGCTTTGTGTGTGGCACACTAACAAGAACATACTTGCCAATCAGCGCATATATTCAACTCTAAAGATTCTTGGACTAGCTTCATGCAGCTATGGCAAAGTATTATCACTTCTTTCAGTAAGGAAGAGTGTCACAAAAATGCCCTTCAACTTACCAGCAATACTCCCAATGTGATTTTCCATTATCTTGCAACGACATGGCTGTGCCACAAGGAGAAATTTGGTATCATATGGCTTTGACATATTCTGCACTTTGGGCATACATCAACTTCTTGAGTGGAAGGTGTGCGTGCCATGTTGAAGTGTTGGATCCATGGGTCAATTGGGGCTTTCCTTGGTGTTTATGAGTTGCTTGAAGTTTCTTGCAACCAATAAATATAAGACATTTTATTAAGAGATCTTTACAAAAACACTTGGTGAACAAAGATCAATGTTGAACAAAAATATAATGAATGTTCTCAACACTACTTAAGTAAAAAAAATTAATTTAAATATATCAAACAGAAATCCGAAAGTAAAGATAGTTGACTAAGGATGTTTAAATAACAACGATCCTTATTAACATTAGGGTTCAAAGGATAAATTTATCATCTATCCAATATATCATTATAAGATATAAAATTATCCAAATGATAATTATATGTAGGTTTTTAGTTATCCAAAAGAATTACTTTTAGCTTGGATTCATAGAATAAGTAATAGTTTGTAACATATTTAGAAAATTTACATGTTGGATTTTTATCTAAATCTTTTGTTCTATTTTGATTCAATAAATTTATTTGATTTTCAAGTAATTTTAGACCTTAAATTTCACTGATTAATGAACTCAAAATTGTTTGTTCAAGGGTCTTTTACAACTAATTAATCAAACTATTTAGCTAAAGAGAAAGTAATTTGCAAGTGTATTAGATTCAAGTATTTAATTATGAGTAGCTTTCTTAAGTATTAATAAACCCTACATAATATTATATGGAGGATTCATAATTTTGTAAGATATATCCTTTAAGATTCATTCTGTAACATTATAGATGTCACGCCATTTGTAGCTTCACATCTAGATTACTCAGACATTGTGAGTAGCAGTGATAGTAGTTAGAAGTATTTTGGCAATTACTCATAGAATACTTTTCATTGGTCAGATTTTGTGTATTGGGTACTGCATACATGGTGGGGCCCACCATCACTTGCACCATTTGTACCATCAGGTGTGCCATCAGTGGGACCATTGGTGTGAGAACTAGGTCAAAATCAAGAGTATACGCTGGGAGTGCAACTCCAAAGAGCTCACTTCTTTGTTGTTGAGCATTCTAGTTCCTACTTAGAGTGTACAGAAAGCTGGAAAATGTCACCTAGAGTCTCCTGGCTAGAGTGTGTATGGTTTGATTGTAAACATTGCACAATTATTGGCAGATCATTGAATGACAGATCAAGTACTGATCTGATTGAGTGTGATTTGAGTTGTGTAACCAAACTAATTATTATGACACTTTAGAGTTTATGTATGACTTATGTGTGAGTTATGCTTCTATGGTGTGTAATGTTGACAGTGATGTATATATGCACAACATCAATTACTTGATATGTATTTCAATGATCTTTAACATTGAGTTAATATTGTTATGATCTTTAAATATAAATTTTGTCTATCACATACTAGGTCAATTATACATCTTATTATAATGGGGTTTTAAACAAGTATGATTGATCAAAAGAAGATTCTTATAGTTGTAAAATATATCCTTCTAAGATCTTTTTCTACCATGTAATTCCTCTATTCCTTTTCAAAAAATTTCCTACTATGTCATTTTCTCATTCTTTTGCTCATCTGGCAATAAATATCCCATGAACTGAATGAATATCATGGCAAAAGGTATGTTGAAAACCTCCTCTATGAATTGTCAAAAATAATCTTACATTTTTGAGGGAAAAGTTCTTTTGACATGAGTGGCACTTTTGGGTTACCAAGAAAGATGGGAAGATCTCTATCAAGCCGGATAAGGATAAAACCTAAAAGACAAAATATGCTAAGCCTTAGTTGCATTGAAATGAAATATCTGTTCTATTGCAACTAGAATATCAGAGTTACATAAGTCAAATAAGTACTCACCACTAGAGCTTTTTCACACATAGAATATTTAACCCAAACCTTCTACCTACCACTCGAGGATCCGAAAAGGCATCATGTATAAGGATTGCATCGACTAGTGTAACTTACACATTATTTTAAGTAAACTAACAAACCAAGAAAGCTAAAGTGATATTTTTGTTATCTAGTGTGTTAAATCATCATACAATTCTTGATCAATATGTCAAATGATTCTTTATAACTCTAAAAGTAGAGAAAGAAAAAGGTGACCTCATCTCATGCTCATATACTTAAAGACCTTGGCTATTGCAGATCCAAAATTGTATTACATGTTTGATTCAAACCATAGCATCCGCTAAATCCAACATACTTCCATACCTTTGCTTTTGTTGCTCCTAAGTTATGATATGTAACCATAACATATATTGTTGTTACCTTAGAGATTGCTTCCAGGCAGATGATCCTTATAGTGGTTTTACCGAGTTGTTTCAAGTGGTTGCAGCAATAGTGAGAGGAGACATTCTTATGTTTCTTAGTCGGGTGTTAGGTGCTAGTCGACTTTTTGTGATGGAGAAGGACACGGGAGGCATTAGACCGATTGCTACTGGAGAGATCTTTTTGCGTTTGGTCAGTCGTACCATTGTCCTTCAGCATCGTTCTCAATTTCGATAGCACCTTAGTCCACATCAGTTTGGAGTAGCTACACCTGGAGGATGTGAGGCTATATCTCTAGGAATTAGAGCACTCTGAGATATCCATCCGGAGTGGGTCATCCTATAGGTGGATATTGAGAATGCTTTTAATAGTGTCTCATGTGCATCCATCTTTAGAGAGCTTAGGGAGGCTGGTGGATCCTTGGTGATTCTCATTCCTTTTGTGCGGTCTTTTTATGGCTCTCTTGCTTCCTTTACTACCAGCATGGTGGTTCACAAGAGGGAGTCACTATCTTGGAGTCAACTGTTGGTACACGTTAGAGAGATCCTTTGGGGGGCCCTTATTTGCCATGGCTCACTTTAGAGCTCTCCTATCTACTACTTTGGCCATGCCAAGTTGTGTATTTCTCTCCTTGGCAGATGATACACACATTGTATGCCTTATAGATCAGATTAGGTAGGCTTTTGACTACTTGACTACCAAGCTACAGATTAGGCAGGCCTTTGACTACTTGACTACCGAGCTAGATCTAGTAGGCTTGAGAGTCAAGATGTCAAAGTGTAGGGCATGGTTCCCTTTAGGTATTCCTTCCCACCTTGAGCTTCCAGAGGGGCGTATCACATCCACAGATGGACTTCGTGTTCTTGGAGTGCTAGTAGGATCGGTGGATTTTGTCACACACTTCTTAGACGCTGTGTAACAATATGGAGTTTAGTGACGAAGTTATATGTAACAATATGGAGTTTAGTGATGAAGTTAGTCGGGCTCACAAAGTAGAGAATAAGACAAAATAGCCTAGAATATTCTAGAAGCATCTAAGAAGCTTCTTAGGAAGCTTCCCAACTAGTTAACTTGCGCCCTAAGCAGGTAGCTTCTAGAAGGAAGCTTCTAGAAGGAAGCTTCTAGAAGCTTCTAACTAGCTTAGCTTGCACGCCAAGTAGGCGGCTTTTAGAAGGAAGCTTCTTGAGAAGCTTCCAAGTTAACTTGGCTTGCACTCCAAGAAAGCGGCTCAAGGAAACTTCTTGAGAAGCTTCAAGGGTCTTGTATGGAACCTATAAATACCAAGGCCGAAGCTCATGCTAGGCATTCAGAGTTTTCCCTCATTCAAGTGTCCCAATGTGAGTTTTCATTCTCCTATTTCTCTCCTCGGTTTTGGTCTTTTACACGCTGCTCTTGCAGAGGATGTTCTCCATGTGGATGACCTTCCATTACTAGGAGATCCGCAGGTGGCATTTGGTATACTCTCTTCTAGTATTGCTTGCCTACTATCCTACCTTATCCATACAGTTCCCCCCTCACCGTCCTTCCTATCATGTCTGAGAGCATTTGATAGGAGGATTATGGGAGTCTTTGGTTATATTGTTGGACCAAGGACCTTTGAGTGTGTGATAGGGGATTTGGCACGTAGACAGACGGCTCTGCTGATCTCATGTGGTGGGGTTGGCTTGCTTTCTATGGAGGAGATGGCACCTATAGCATTTTTGGGTAGTTAGGCTCTCTCGGCACTCCTACTTTCCTCTCGTTTTGTGGTTGCTGATAGGCCATTTTTGGAGACTTGTGTGATAGAGGTGGAGGGAGGATCCTTTTCTCTCCAGATGTTATTACGGCAGACGAGAGATAGTCTATCCCCACGAGCATGAGAGGATTTTCCACTATTTGCTTCACGATTGTCAGATTGGACTAGAGGTTTACAGTCTTCCTTGATGGAGCGACAATGTGAGCATACGCTACATTCTCTCTTAGTCGACTCGTCCATTCCTCAAGCTATTGGAGCGCATCTACACTCTTGCTCCGGCAAGGGTGCAGGCTCTTGGATCCTAGCTCGACCGTGCATTAGGGCTTTTCAACTCGCACCAGCTACTTTCTCTACAACGATGAGGTTTTGCCTAGGTTTGGTCCACCCATCTGCATCTTCATTACTCACTTGTGAGTGTGGCTCTACACTAGATGCAATAGTGGTCCACATGACACAGTGTCCTTTTGGAAGATAGAGGATAGCTACCCATGATGCCATTAGAGACATAATGTCTGCTATGGCACGAGAGAGTGGATACTTGGCTTGGAGGGAGCGTTCATATGCCTTGTAGACAACGTGTGTCAGGGCAGACTTATACTTGGTCCGAGATGATCAGATGATAGTAGCGGATATCGTGGTTACGGACCCTACGCGGGATACAGTTTCAAAGGGAGTGATTACCCATCCCCCTAGATGGGCGGCGAGTGCAGCAGTAGGTCGCAAGGTCTCCAAGTATATGGACATGCAGCGAGGTCACCTCTTTGTTCCTCTAGCCTTGGAGTTATATGGATTTATGGACATGGCATTTGACATATTTGTCAAGGAGTGCACGAGAGCTTATCATGTTAGGCGTCAGGGGATACTACTCTCACTCTCATACTTTGTAGCATATTTTAGACAGCGTGTGTCTATTGCTCTACAGAGGGCAGTGGCTGGTGCAATCCATAGGAGAGCAAATCACATTAGGTGATGTTTCTTCGGATGCTCCAGTTGTGTGTAGACAGTACGACTTGCACTCGGATATCTTAGGTGTGGTAGGGCAGATTTCTCATATAGACTCTATTGGGGCTTAGCCCCATGTTACCTTTTTTGTCTCTCCCTTGTACGGCTTGATGGGGTCTTCCCATCCTTCAATTTTCCTACGCGATCGCCTTTCTTCTTATTATTGTCACTTGATCTCTTGGATCAAATACAAGTTTAACTTAACTTGTCTCCTCTTAACTACATATGAATGTTCTCTCCAAGTCATTATCCATTCTCTTTTCCTATCACAAACTTTATATTTCATCAGGTGCATTTATCATCTGGTTTCCAAAACTATATACCAAAACTCCTTCCCAATATTTAATCTGATAATGGTAGTTATACTAGGTCCTCCGCAAAAATACAGTCAAACATATATGGACCTTGGTGGAGATAATACTATATTACTTATAAATATAAATTTAGTAAGGTATATGAATCTTGTTAGGTATCTAAAGAGTAATGAAAATGCCGGTATTGATGCGTGTTGACGCTTTGTTTCCATCCATGGTGCAAAAGTAGAAGAAAGTTGAAGTCGAAGTTGCGTATTGTACAATATAAAAACATACTTCTGCACCAATTGCTAGGTTCAAAAATTGCCCCGAGTCTGTGCAGGAGAATAGCAGTCAGCCGTTGCAGTGGTACAGAACCCACCTGCGGGCCGGATTGATTCCAGTCCGAAAGTGAAAGAAAGGGCGGGAGTTGAGGAGTTGATAACTCTCAATCACTCTTTTGGTTGGCCGTCTAGGCGAAAAAGAAGCAGCAGGAGATTGGTGGTGTTTTCTGATATGGATGCGGCGGATCTCAGATCACAGTCCCTCTGGCAGGAATTCAACTGCTGGGATTCACTCTTCTGTCAGAATTATGAGTTGGGTTTTTTCTCAATTGTGGGCTGCAGTGTTTCAGTCTTAACGAGATTGCAGGACATCGGGGAAGAAGGCAAGAGTGGGGTAGTGGCCAATCAAGCTTCTGATGTCTGGAATTCGTAGAAGAGGGTGGTGTCGAATGATTAATTGTTCCCCTGAGCAGAGGAGTTGGATTCAGAACCACAGTTCGTAAGAGACTTGGCATTGTGCTGGTAAGAAATTAGGAATTTTGTTTGAGGTGAAATTTGAATTCCCGAGGTACTGAGTTTACTACCTCAGCAATGTTTCTGATGAATGCCTGCACCATGTACCCCATTTTGAGGAGGATGAGAACTTCAAGTGAATGCCGCAGTGATCTTGCACTAGTAATGGGATCGTGGAGGGGTGAGTTTCAGGGGTTTGAAATGTTACTGTAGTCTCCTTTGAAGCACTGAAAGCAGCTGAAATTGATGTCCGCTTTGCTTGCGATCTGTCTGAAACCTTTGGCAGGATTCTTACCACCACGACGTTCACGACTGTGCTTTTTCATGTCGTCCCGCTTGCAAGGATTACTCACTATTGGTTCACTGTTTCCATTTATTGATTTTGATTATTGAAACCTGTTAAACTCGTGGATTTTTGGAGCGGTGGAAAGCTGGGATAAGCAATTTCAGGACAGGGAGTCCTGAAATTAGCTAAGATCAAGGGTAACCACAAGGTTGAGAGACACTGGGTGCTCCAATTTTCGACAGATTAATTTCGGTCATGGAAAAGAAGGTGAAGAAGGAAAAGAAGTCTCTTAAACCTCCTGAAGATACCCAGTCCGGCTCCAGACGCTCCACTCGGTACAACACCAGGGCAACGCAGCTCCAATCTGAAAGTGAAAACGCAGAGAAGCTCTTTCAAGGGTCAGTGGAGATGCCTGAACTCATCAGGCGCAATTCTTCCCCCATGACCTCGGACACGGACCTCCGTTCCAAGCGGATGAATCGCCCACTTGAGGAGAATCTCCTTGCTTTTCTTGACACAAGTGGAAATGGAGACCTTGACGAAATTTTAGAAGACAGGATGATGTTCATAGAGGCAACTCATTCCATCTGTGTGGTGCCCTCCTGGGCTCACGTACCCTCCTCAAACATGTACCAGGCCATCCTGCGAAACATCCAGGAATGCAAATCTGTGGGATTGTCAGTCTCCAGTTTTGACCTTCTCATGGATCTGGAAAAGCGTCACCCGCGAGTAGCTATAAAGGAATTGGCAAACCCAACTCCAACTCAGAAAGTTCTGGAACTGGTCGTGGATGAGAATATCTGGTCTCCTGTAGAACAGAGCATTGAAGATCTGGCTGTTTCGGACAGACCTCCCATTACTGGGTCAACATCATCAGAAGTGTCATTTAACCTTTTTCTTCTTCTGGAAGCAATTGCTAATAGACAACGAGCGTTAGGGTGTTGGGCCTTTCCTAAGAAGCGTAACCGTGATTCTGTAGTTAAGGAAGGAAACTATGTGGAGATTCTGTCGCAGTACATGATGCTTCAGTACCTTATAACCTTGATCCAGGCTGATTTCTCTTGTCGGTTGAGAGTGTTCGAGGTCTCAACGAATTACACGGACTTTTCAGTCATGCGAGAGGCCTTTATGTACAGACTTGTGTGTTGTGTGAGTCAGGTGGAGAAAAAGAGTTTCTTGACGACTTTGGTCTCCATCATGGACCCAACTGTTCTGGACATGGACATCGACAGCGGTGTCCATGTCCATGGACATATTGACGCGACTGCGCAGTCGATGTCCATGGACATGGAGACCGCTCCGACATCTCCAAAATACCACTTGAGGAACAGGATGTCTGGATTGCAGGCAACGTCGAGAGACTTTGGAGACTTGGCGTCCACTTTAATGGTCTTGGTGATGAAAATAGATCATATGAATCAAGAATTTGGAACTGCAACTGCTCTGTCGAGGCGGAACACTAGAATTCTGTTCGATAATCTTCTTAGTTTCTGTACCAAGTCAAGCACTCTGGATGCCTACTTGAAAGCTGTTGACGACCCGAGGTCAAAACTTAGGTTTGTCATGGACTATTTTCTGAACTTTGCTCCAAAGCCAGTTGTGGAGAGACTTATGGATTATCATGTTAGGGATTTCATGGAGAAACTTCTTGATTGCTTGACAGATCAGAAGACCCTCAAGGCAGTGACCAAAGTTTTCAAGGAAGAAACCACACTTCCTCTACTGCTTTCACATGGTTTCCAGGCCTTCCTCGTCCTGCACAATCTAGAAAAAGATTCTAGCAACGAGCAAAATATTAAACATGACCAGGACAGGCGGACTAGAGTATGCAAGTCAATGGTTACTGCATTGAGCAACCTGCAAACTGTGGAGAGACAAGAGGAGATGCTACCCATCTCTGCACACACCTTGTTCATTGCTTCAAGAATGTGCTGCTGAGGATAAATAGTTTGTGAAGGTCCAATTTACCTCCTGATATCAGAAGTAATAGGAAGTGCGAAAAATCGGTTACAATCGATAGTAGTCTCGAAATAGCCGGGACTTGTTGCCCATGGTAGAATTTGCAGGTGGTCCATTGCATTGCCTGCAGTTTGCTGAGCTTTTCTCTGAGAACCTTTCAGCTTGACTTCGAACTCGGAATTGAAGTTTTCCGGGTTGCAGTACTTACTCCCTAGAAGTTGTTCCTATGTTCTGTAATTTTGCACATGACCCGGCATCCTTTCATGGCGCTTTGACGTGTATGAATGCATATGGAGTTTCGTGAATGGCATCAATGTAGCCTTGTATTCTAGACATATGCGAAGAAGTTCGAAGGATTTTTCTGGATAGGCATTGGCATTTGATTTATCTGAAGTAGTCTACTCACAAGGGAAGTCTGGATGCGATGAGCTTTTGGGGTCTATGATTTGAGAAAGTTGGAGAGCATCTCACGGCTATCTGGTGAACACTTAAAGTGGGTATTTTATCCACCATGTGTGCAATTTCTTCCCTTTCGGTTGAATGACTGCTTTTGCTCCAGGGGCTGAAGATTCTGTGGTGTTACACCTAGGTTGGGTGACTAGACCTCTTCCAAAAATTTCATCTTCTACTGTTCAAGAGGAAATGATGGTAACGCTTTGAGTTCACATTTTGCCTTCGTCCACTTTCCACGGATGCCTCCTGCATTGACAACCATGTAATTATTCATCCACATGATAGTAGTGAGGTCAAGCCTCTCTTACATGCCCCTCTAATTTAAAGCTGTTGGTAGTTTCTCCAGCCAAAAGACCTCGAAGACCACGCGAGGTCGAGCCTGTTAGACGCCGTTCCCTTCTCCCAGAGTGCCATGAACCAATTTAGCATCCTGTCTAACATCCTTTGCTACCGGCTGAATTGACTGACGGTTTGAAATAAACCGACAGGAATATGATTCTCTCATCAATATCTTCTTCTCAGGCCAGTTTCAGTAGACCGCAGACATTAAGGTCGTAAATCTTGTCAACCAAAGAGTCCGTGAATGAACTGAAGATTGCATAGTGTGGCCAGCACCCCCAAAGCTCTAACGTGAATGGAGGGTGTTGTCTTTGACTCGATTGGAGGTGTACATTGACTTCTTGCATACCTCCTTTGTGCACAGCGACAGCATATGGAAGCATGACAAACGATAAACTGAATTATGTGACAAATGTCAGTGACGATTTTGTTGGAGTTGTGGAGTGCTTGTTTCAGACTGGATAGCAATATTTTCGCTATTGTACTTGTCTCTAAAGCTCAACTCAGCACAGAGAGGATATTATCAGCAATCATCAAGTGGAGGATTGCGTACGATTATAAACGTAAAGAACTTGATTAGTTCATAGGCAGTAAGAAGAGGAATTGCAACTTGCTTCGACGTCCGTTACGACAGTTAAAGTGTGCGGAGTGGAAACTGGAAAACCAAGAAGAAACTTCCATGCGGAAAGAAAGAAAAACGGAAGGACGAGTGTCTCGTCATCTAGCTCCAGTTACTTTCTGATCCACAAGAATCTCGCTCAAACTTGTCTAAGCAAGATACATCCAAGTGGAAATTTCGGGGACCCGTTCAGAGTTCAGTTCTTGATCAACTGGTGCTACTCGCGCCTAACTACACTCGACCCACATTTTATTAGTCAAGCTGTTAATTACTTGGTAGGCAAGATGCTTGGGCGCTTTAGAGTTTGCTAAACGGTCAAACTTCTCCAGTAAGAAGCAGACAAAGGAGGATCTCCATTCGACTTTACAGCACTAAGGTGCTGCTAGCAGTAGTGGGTGGGCCGGTGATGGCTTAGACCTTCGTTGGAGAGCTCCTAGCACTGTTCCAAAGTGCAGGAAATCTGTCGAGAAAGCAAAGCTACCTATTCTTGCAGTGCCATTGTCGTCATTTAGCTAGTGACTAAGATAGCGATGTTATAACTCCCATTCTCGCGGCCTTTTGAGGAGTCCCCATCGTTCCATCTGCCCTTGAATAATACAAGGTTTATACAAGATCGACTTAGGAGAGGAAGCTAGCGTCCTGGAGCAGTTCCAATGATAGAGGCTTTGCATGTAAAGTAGATCTTTCTTTCAAAGTACCTTGGCATCTTCGCCGGGAATGTAAGCAATTATTTCATTTCGATTGGTTAAACGCATCCATCAACAGTTTCTTCGTTCCAGTTATGTAACCTATTGTGTCGTACAGATTAGACAGACATTATTGACCTCCAAATTTCATGAAACTTCTGCAAGTTCGAGGTTAAAAGTATGGTGCTCCACAAGCAACATAAATTACGAGAGCTCTGAAGCCCCGTGACCGTTCTTGTATTCCTCAGTCCGTGCAGGTGATTTGCTTGCTTAGTTCTAATCCGGCTGCTCCTCTGAAATTCATCCAGGATGACCATGGGAAGTTTAGACGGAGCTGTGGCGAGGAGTTCTTGGCATGACCCCTTTGTTGCCTTATTGTTAATGTCTGCAACAATTGAGAGATGGATAATACCTGTCCTCGGTCTTAGTACTTGTCCTTCCGCCTTCTTCAACTTTGGAGACTCATTAACGGACACTGGCAGCAATGTGAATGTGTTCCCTTCAACTCAATATTCTGAGTCTTCACCTTATGGAGACCTGTTCTTCGAACAACCGGCCAAACGCAACACGGATGGACGTGTTGTCCCTGATTTCTTCTGTAAGTACAAAGTGACCTTATTTCTCTGTGTGCGGAGACAAAGTATTATCTATGTGATTCCTCTGGAAAGATTCACTAACTTTGAGTAGTTCTCATTCTCAAGCGCAAAATGGATACTGTTTACGTCATTGTCAACTATCACTTTGATAGTAAATATCTGTATTACTTTGAAGCAGCTGATCCATTGACTCTTGCTTGTTCTGTTTGCCAGTTAATTTTATTCTTGAACAATTTGGTTTATAGCTTTGACTCCTTCAAACCATTGCTCTAGACGATTAGTATATATATTGCACGAAGTCACAGTCAAATTATGGAGTATGATACAATTAGAGTTGAGTTGCAGTCAGGAAAGAATAACCTCAGCTTGTTGGTTGCCATAACTTCCTTCTGACTCATCGGTTTCTGGTACTTTTGGAATACACCCTTGTACTGGGGGCAGCATTGGCTTTCAGGAGACCACTTCTGCAACCATATCTCCAGACTGGTGCTTTCGACTACAGGAATGGAGTCAACTTTGCGGTCAGTGGAGCAACTGCTTCAAACGATTCTTCAAGATCACCGTTCTACCTGCCTCTCCAGATCGCACATTTCGTCAGATTCAAACAAAGTACAGAACTCCAGATGCAGCAACGAAGTACGAACTTCTTCTTTTATTCCTGTAACAGATAGCTCAAAGGCTTGATCACTTTTGAATATACTGCATGTACTTCGTTTTTCCTTGATGGTAGCTAATTCTATAGTTGATTATGCATCAGCGAGATCCTTGTGCCAACCAGTAATGACCTCAAATCAATGGTGGATGTGAAGCTTGCTTTCCTTTCAACTTTTTCCTGCCCTTCAACAACATCTTCGAGAACGCTTTGTACACCTTCGAGATCGGAGGTAACGATATAATCTACGCGGTGCAAGCGAACAAAACACCAGCACAGATTATTAACGGTACCATACCTGCAGCCATGACAAACATTGCAAACGGAGTTAAGGTAAAAGTGCACACATTAGAGTGACCCTTAGGGAAAACTACGAGATTGATGGCCTTGGTGACTAAATCTATGAACTGTAGCTTAAGTATGACAAGAGATGGCACAGCACAGTTGTAAACCTCAAGAGTATACAAACAGTGCACTTCTTAGGTCTCCTCAAGCATGTGTGCTTTTATTTTATGAACATTAACAATGCTGATGTTCATCGTTGTCTACTGGAAGTGTGCAGATATTGTATGAGAATGGGGCCAGACGGTTTCTGATCTTCAAAGTTCCAAACGCAGGGTGTTCCACAATAATTGCTACACTTTATGAAAACCTGCCACTGGATGAGATGGGATGTGTCGAATATGTTAATCAGCTGGATCAAGCCTACAACGATGCTTTAGTTTCGACCATAGAGAGGCTTCGAACTGAATTTTCCTCTGCAAGCTTGGATCTCTTCGACTACTATAACGCCAATCTGGAGATCTTGATGAATCCTGCTCGATTCGGTAATCTCTATTTCAGTCCAGATCCTCTGCAGACTTAAAAAGATGTGCTCCAGTGGAAAAGTTTCCTCAAAATTGCTCAAAGTTTTGCTAGACTGCATTTGAAATATAACTTCGAGATTATCTCCGCATTATCTGCTCTGTGCAGAACATATCTCCTGTCAGTTAGCAGTAACGTGTTAATTATTGAAGAGTTTTCAGTTTTCAGTTTCAGTTTCAGCAACCACTGATCATACCAGATCAACTAGATGTGACTATTCGCTATGGATCCAAAAGCTAGAACTCCTCTGATCTTTGGATGTAATTGCTCCAGGTTTCGATCCGAATTTAACCAAGACTGCATGTTGCGGAGCTCCAGGAGTTGGGTCTCACAACTACAATCCTTCGGCTCCTTGTGGTCGTCCACCCACCATAAGGTGTCCTAATCCGGAGCAGTATGTGAACTGGGACGGAGTACATTTCACTGAAGCATTCTACAGAGTCATAGCTAGGTTTGCTCTGGATGGACTGTTCACAGATCTTGGTATCAATTACACTAATCGGTGTTTCTTAGACTTCTCAAACTTTGGAAGCTCTGCCACTTTCAGTCGGGTGTACCCTGCTACTTGTGATGTTACATCCTCTTGATAAAAGTTCAAGTTCGAACTTACTCTTAAGTGAATCGGACGAAGTTGGCTACTCTGGACATGTGGATTCTTCAGCTTTTAGACATGAGTAGGTAGGAGGAAGCTGACAGCGCAAATGCTCCACGAAGTTTTCCTGACCAGAGCAATATATATCATTCAATAAACTAAGGGTATCGCCTTTGAGAAACCATGTACAAAGCTTGGTACTGGAGGTTTTCATAACAACCAGTGTTTGGCTGTGTTCTATGTAGATTTGTTCAATGTCGTGCGACCTTATCGGTTGATGAAATATTGCTTGAACATGATATCTTACTAGACAAAATTCAGGCTGCGTGAATCACACTGAAGGAGTATAACCATACCTTCAAAGAGACATGCGTCTTGTAGCTCTAATCCTTCATTTCGACTCTACTTCACATCCTAACCTTTCAGGACCTTACTCAGCACTCGAACCACAAGCCTTCCTAAACACTACCTTTCATAAGTGTCTCTCCTTCTCGCATTCAGCATCCATCACAGCTGGGAAAAATTCTTCGACGCAATGACAAACTTCCATTCTTCTTCCGGAAAAGCTTACAAAAGCATCACTCCCACCCAAGCAAGTATCAAACATGATCCCAAACGAATGAGGGGGAAAAGAATGCAGCGAAGTTAAAAGATGAGAGACCAAAGGGACTGCCAAAAGGCCCAACATTGCAAAATCTACCAGTCAAGAAATTCCCAGATGCCTAAGATCCAATCGTTCAATACTGGCTTCTGGAGCTCCAACTCGAAACATAAGAAAACTGTTTAGGATTCCAATTTAGGATTTCCGTTTCTACCAAGAGCTCTGAGGCACCATAAATTTCAGAGACAATGCAATCCACGAACACAAAGAACCCTAAAACTTCGAATCCCATTCACGTCCATTGTTTCTGGGAATTCCAGTCAATGAACGCAAGAAAGTAAAGTTTACTTGAACGTTTGGAAATTTGAAAGTTTGGAAGTTTGGAAATTGACGAGCACAAACAACCCTAATTTCTAGAACTCAATTCACAGCTTTTGAATCTGGGAGTTCCTGTAGATGGCCGCAAAGAAACAAATGTTTTTTCGATTCTAACATGGTTCTTCGCAGCATGAATTCATAGACAAAGGAAGTGAGGTAGATTCCCCAGAAATCGACGAGGTCACTAAACCCAGCACCAACCCTAGGAAGAAGGGGCAGCGTAGAAGAACATATTTCGGAGCAGTGCAACAGCTGCACAAACAAAATGTTCTTAACCGGAAAAGATTAGGTCACATAAGAACTTGCGGCGAAAGGTATAAAAGCCGGAGTTGATGAGTTAGGGTTTCTCTTTGGCCCTCTCATTGCAGAGAAAAAATTGTAGTCTTCTCCTCAGTCAGTGGGAAATTGATCTCACGAAGAAATTGAGCTTCGTGAATTGAGTGGGGAAGGGTAGAATCATGGCGGAACGAGGTGGAGAGAGGGGCGGGTTCGGAAGGGGATTCGGACGTGGTGACAGAGGTGACAGAGGCGGTAGGGGAGACAGGGGGAGGGGCGACAGAGGCCGAGGTCGTCGAGGACCCAAGAGAGAAGAGGAGGAGAAATGGGTGCCGGTTACCAAGCTCGGAAGGCTCGTGAAGGATGGAAAGATCAAGAGTTTGGAGCAGATTTACCTCTTTTCTCTCCCCATTAAGGAACATCAGATTGTTGAGTTTTTCTTAGGGCCTGCTTTGAAGGATGAGGTTATGAAGATCATGCCAGTGCAGAAGCAGACTCGTGCCGGACAAAGGACGAGGTTTAAGGCTTTCGTTGTCGTTGGCGACAGCAATGGTCATGTCGGTTTGGGAGTGAAGTGCAGCAAGGAGGTCGCCACTGCTATTCGCGGTGGGATTATTCTCGCTAAGTTGTCTGTCATCCCCGTCCGCAGGGGTTACTGGGGTAACAAGATCGGAAAGCCACACACAGTCCCTTGTAAGGTGACTGGAAAGTGTGGTTCCGTGACTGTGCGTTTGATCCCTGCTCCCCGAGGTTCCGGTATCGTCGCTGCCCGTGTCCCCAAGAAAGTGTTGCAGTTCGCCGGTATTGATGATGTCTTCACCTCATCCCGCGGTTCCACCAAGACTCTTGGAAATTTTGTCAAGGTACTTTCAGTCCTCTTCACGATTCAGTTCTTTCGTCCCGCTATTATCTCTCCTTCCAATGCTTCCTATCCTTTACCGTAAAGTCAAGCGTATGCCGATTGTATATAGAATTGTAGTTTTTGCCTCGTTATGTGAACATCGTCACCAAAGTATAAGATTCAAGGCACTTAGACAGACATTTGGCCTTACTGCCTTCTCGTCTTTACTATAAATGATTTTACAACCTATTGTGTAAGCATCCTGGGCTGCTATGCTGTGTAATCTTGCTAGGGAGTATCTCTGGTGATCACTGCACCTTCACTCATACAGTCATGAGATTCACAGTTGTACCCCAACTCTAGGATTTCATACCAGTGATCGCCACTCTGACTGGAATAATGTGTGGTGCTGCAGGCTACCTTTGAGTGTTTGTTGAAGACTTACGGATTTTTGACTCCCGATTTGTGGAAGGAGACCCGATTCTCTAAGTCACCGTTCCAGGAATTCACAGACCTGTTGGCGAAGCCACACAAGATTAGCGTTCTGGAGGAAGTAGACAACACTCCCACGTATTGAATGCCCAGTTAGGTCGTTCGTTTTCATCATCTTTGGAAGATGAGTGGATGAGGGAGATTATGGATCGTTGATTGTACTAAAATTTATCATAGTTCTGACCAATTTTGATACCTTATCATGTCCCATGTCTCCAATGCCTCCCACGGCCTGCAATACAAATGTCGGGCGATTTCTGTGAGTGGTTGATTTGTTTTCAGCTTGATTGGGCAGGGTGAAGTTACATGGCCGTGTTAGCACGATTTCCTGTGGGGATTGACTTGTAATTGGTTGGTAGTAGCTTGCCATTCAGCTCTTCGGGTCAAGCTAGGGTTTAGGAAGTTAGGGATCGGAAGATAATCAGTTTGAGATTTTTCCAGGAGAGAAAACAGGGTTACTGCAATCACCAGGCATCTACCGAGAGAGAGCCAGTCCTTAGTTCTAAGGGGGCTCAAGAGTGGCGCGGGTTATGGAAGAGAAACTGTGCTTCTTGACAGTGTGTTGGTAAATGCGAGTAGTCCATGTGGTGTTGTGATGCAACGCCAATTTGTTTTGGAGCTAGTCCACTAGTGTAACGTCCGGACTTGTAGACAATCCGCTTGTTTCATCATCCGCATCTGGGTATAGAGCGCAAGTTTTCTTGCTCATCGAAGGACAATACTTGATTCCGCTTATCTGAGTGTCAAGGTTAAGCCTGTGGCAGCGGTCCAGCCGTAAATGATCGTTCGCATTCCCATTGTCTGGGAGAGTGATTACTCTAGGAAGCAATGGGATTTTATGGTAATGGATAATTTTAATGCTACCACTAAGCTTAAGTGAATTCGTAGCCTGTTTGATGTCATTCCCAGAGAGTTTCTCGTGGTGATGGGGAAGAGAAGCAAATCGTAAGCAGCCATCTAAGATTCTACAGTTGCGTGACTCTTGTGTTCTATGCCTTGACCGTTTGGAGCTGGGGATTCGGTACTTTTTGACCGTGAAGCACTAAGATCAAGTAATGCCGTTTTCTTTCCATGGAAATTATGATCTTATCATAATCTTTATTGGTGATTACTAGATTTAAGCCCTCGAGTCAAGCTTAGAGTTCTAGCATCTTGCTTGACCAAGAAAGACTTTAGGGTATAACTGTGTAGAAATTGTGTTGATAGTCGACTGCCTCCTCTCGTTCCTCAAAGGACTGCTTAGGCGGTCTGGTTGATGCAGTCCATTGAGAAATACGTCCACTGGAACGTTTTTCTTCACATGCGATCAATTTGGGTCGGTCGGCAGAATTTTGGAGAATATCATCCATATTTCACCCCTGATTCTCGATTTCAAACTTTTCTTTCGCATTTTATCAAATGGATTGGTAACATGCGAGAGTACCGATGTTTCACTCCTGAGCGTATAACCACAAAATAATCTTGCCCAAAAGACTACAGGTTTACTGGGTTTGGGAGAGGAATTCTCAAATGTCGATACTACAGTCATCTTCATGACTCTAGTTATGAATCTGCAAGTTTCAAACCGACTGCTCATGTGTAGACAACCTCTTCATCCGCAGTGTTAAATCTAAACGGACATAAATAACTGTCAGGACCCAGATTTACTCTCACACTGCCGAAATGTGCAAGTTTCGAACTGATCGCTCGCGTGGAAAGGACCTATCCCCCGCACAGAGAGAGGCCAAGTTAACATCAGTAACCGTCCCTAATGATGGTTGATAGCACTTGCCGTTAAACATTATCCACTTTCTCAATCAATGAAAATCCTCACTGTATTGGTCTATTCTCATTGGAAACCAGCACCTTCGAGCTCCCAGGGGAAATTCCTCAAAGCACTCAGACCTACAAATTAAATGACATCCCTTTTCTTTTGACTATGCAGCTAGATCACTCTTCTGTCGAACAAAACATCCCGGCGTAACTCAGGAGTGACGTCTGATGAAGAGAAAGGTCTTCTGCTGTTTGGCACTGTGTAGTAATGTTGTTTTGGAGGTGTCCTTGCAACCACGCACGCAAACACTTAGCTGGAGAAAGGCTCGCGAAGGCATTTAAGGGACCTCTAAGATGATCTGGCCAGCACGACAGTTCTGCATTTCATGCGAGTCTAGAATTACAGCAGTAAATGCGTGGATGTCAATCTTGTAACCACGTCGTTGTCTATGTTTGAAGTTCTAAGTTTAAAAAAGCGAAAACACTGCTGGTAGTGCACTCGGTCGCTCTTCGAAGCTATGCAATGAGCATACGTGGTTTACAGGATTTCGACCCTTTCAGATCCACTAAACGATCTTTCCTTTTTGCCACTTTTGAGCACCATACCGTCGTTACAGATTCTAGTTATATGTTCTCCCCGCTCGACCTTCACGCTCGACCGTGGTTTACAGGACTTCGACCCCTTCAGATCAACTAAACGATCTTTCCTTTTTGCCACTTTTGAGCACCATACCGTCGTTACAGATTCTAGTTATATGTTCTCCCCGCTCGACCTTCACGCATGTTGATGGGACTGAAGTGAAGCATGAAGCACCCAGAGTAATTTCTCTCCAACAGCCGTTGGTGCAATATAATGTGAACTATGCTGCGAGCATGAAAAACGAACTATCCAGAACTGTCCAACTAATGACAGAATATTGCTCATGCGTTTCAATTTCAACTCGATTCAGCTAATTGGGGGATAGTTCTGCAACTATATGGCAATTCTTGCAATAAAGGAACATTTTAAGTTAAAGTATCATTCCGTAAATGAAGTCGGTACATACCAGGAGAAGAAAATTTCAAATTTTTCAACAGCATTTTTCAGCAGTGTAGAGGAAAATAAAAAAGGTGGAAGGAGATGGTTATCGATTTCACTTCACTCCAGATTCCAATATATACAGAGATCAACTGCGTACTCAATTTGTCGCATAATGTCCTGAATAAGTATCTATTCTCGATCTTCTGCATATTCGATCTCACCACAATTGTTGTGGTTTTCTACACTTTAAATTAATGATGGACTAGTTATCATCACCTGGTCTACAAAGGTTAAGTTGGCAATAATCCATGTAGATGGGGAACCTAAATTATGAGGTTCGAAAGAATGGTTCTCTAGTACTTGGTGTACAGGACATCCTCCCATGGGTGACGGTACAAGGGCTGCTTCAAGCGCTTTTGGTCAAAGGTGTGTCCAATCAGACCGATACTCCTGGCTAGCACGAAAAGACCATTCAAGTAACCAATTTCTATAATTTCATCAACCTCTTGCTGAGAAAACATATTGCAACTCACCAAAAGGTCCAGAAATAGAGACCCAATACAACCGTCCACATTCAACACCAGATTAGCAGCCTTTGACAGAGTGTAATTTTCAACTGTGACAGCATACTCCATGTATCTGACCGATGGGAAATGGGTCCTAGCATACTTCTGCAGAAGCTCCACGCGCTTGTCTCGGTTATCACGGCTCTTGATTCTGTGCCCAATACCGGGCACTCTGATTCCCCTCTTCTTCATGCTCTCAACAAAAGCATCAGGGGTGAGCCCCTTCTCATAGGCTTCCTTGAAGTACCGTGCAGCATCGTCAATTGCTCCTCCAAACCTCGGCCCGATGGTGAGAAGACCAGACACAAGGCAGGAAACCAAATCCTTTCCAGCACGAGCAGTAACGATGGTGTTGTGTGCTCCAGAGACACAGGGTCCGTGGTCGGCACACAGCATGATGCACATCTCAATGAACTTGGTGCAGTATCTGGGGAGACTTCTCTTGAACCACAGGAGTGAGATAACATCGCCCAAGCTGAAGTCTTTCTCGATAATGGTGGACATGGGGACTCCGGCGTAGGTAGGCTCCTCGCCTCTGTCATCACAGATGGTGGATACAATGTGAGTTGGTGCACGGACTCGTCCATTCCTGATGGCAACGTTCAGATCCTCGGGGACTGCTGGCGGCTTGCTGTACTCCAGGGGCACAATAACCTTCTCCTTCAACAAAGCATCATAAGTGTCCTTGATAGCTTGCTCAAAGGACTCAAACGAAGTGGGCACGACTGCACCAGCCAACTGCAATGCCTTGTTCTTCGCCTGGGCGGACTCCATCTCTCCCCCACTCTTTGCCCCAGCATGCCCAAACTGGACCTCAGACTTGAACAAACTAGCACAGGTTCCACTAACCCAAGCAACAACAGGCTTCTTCACCTTTCCTTGCTGCAAGGCCTCTACCAAAGAATACTCATCACGTCCTCCTAACTCTCCCAAGACAACGATCATCTTAATCTGAGGAATGTTATTGTATCTCAGAACATGGTCTGAAAGCGTGGATCCGGGGTACGCATCTCCTCCAATGGCAATTCCTTCATATAAGCCATCAGTGACCCTGGCAAGCACATTGTAAAGTTCGTTGGACATACCACCGGACTTGGACACAAAACCGACAGATCCAGGCCTGTAGAGCTTGCACTGGATGATATTGTCCAAAGTACCGGCAGTGTCTCCGATCTTGAAAGCACCGGCCTGAATTCCTCCCACAGTAGCCGGGCCAATAATTACCTTGTTGTTAGCCCTCGCATAAGAAATCAGCTTCTTCGCATCGCCTTCAGGTACCCCCTCTGCGATGATGGCTACAACCCTAATGGTTGGCTGCAGCAATGCCTCCATGGTGGAAGCAAAAGCGCTTCGGAAAGACGCAAAGTTGATGAACACATCCGCAGTCGGATGTGCCTTGCAGGCAGCGCCAATGGATCCATGCACGGGGACCGCAATCTCCTGCTGTCCGAAAAACAGCTTTTGGAAGCCATCGCTCCCGGGGTTAATCACTCCAGCTACGGATGGAATCTCCCTTCCGCACAAGAAATCAAAATCCAGCATCCGCTGCACGGGACTCTGCTTGTAATTGTAAAACAAAGCCTGCGTCGTCTTCGAGAAAAGCTGTCCGGTCGCCATCTTTCCCAGATGGTTTCCTCAAGATCAACACCCTTCTTCTCCCTACCGCTCGAAATCCTCTTCCGGAAGAGCAATGTAATAACTCTTCCAGAAGAGCAAGACTTGTTTCCTCTCCTCAATGTTCTACTTCCCCGCTCTGTTTATGAGTCTCAGCAGACGAGAGGAGAAAAGACTGTCGTCGTCCACCTATAATGCTTCTTCCTCCCTGACTGGACTCCCTGTCTGACAGACCACCAGACCAACCAAACCTCTAAGTTAAGCCTGCCTTCCCCGGGTGGTCACACTTTTGGTCTTGATGGAGAATGTCAATACCAAACTTCACTGGGGTCATGCGAGAAAACAACACTCCCGGCCACTGCTCTTCGAGAGTTCACGGTCACCGGGTAAAGATGGGAATCACCCGAAATTAAACGATATTTTCGCAATCAGCCCCCATAATTTCGGGCAATCTTCTGTTTAAATCGTCTGTCTGGCACCTGTTTCGTGCTATAGGGTGGTTTCCCGATAATCAGAATCGGCCAAAACAGGCTCTGCCGCGAATTTAGCACCCGCCGGCGGGTGCCGAACACTGCCTGAACTTGTGAGGTTTCCGTCACTTTTGTTGAGCGCATGTGGACAACGAGTGGCGAGATTCTTGGCACCTACTGTGAGCGCTTTGCCGTCCACACATGACCTAGTCCCGATTAAACCTCCTCTCCTGGCCCACCGGCGAAGCCTCAACTCCGGCGTGCCGGTGGTGCTAGACCTCATGCATATACTACACAATTAGCACGAGGAAAAAGTAGGTGAGACCGGAGCTTTACTCCAAAGACTGTGCCCATCCCATCCCCAAAACTTCCATTTTTGGTCCTCCAAAAATCGCTGGGGTGACCGACTACCGCCTCAATAAGGGTCCTGAGAATCATTCCTCTACATTTTTAAGTCGAATATAGACTCTATTGGGGCTTAGCCCCATGTTACCTTTGTTGTCTCTCTCTTGTACGGCTTGATGGGGTCTTCCCATCCTTCGATTTTCCTACGCGGTCGCCTTTTCACAATTTAAGTCGAATTATGGGAACGAAAAAGTCGTTTTCACCTCTTGATAGATGTTATTTCGTTTGTATGATTGTGGGTTTGACCATTTGATGGTCGTTTCTGTGAACTCATCGACAATGTCAAGTGATTGATTGTGGGGATTCAATTAGTAATTTGGAGTTGGGTTTTGCAGGTGTCTGGAGTCTACGAACCAGGGCCCTAGATGTCAAGAAACTTAGCTCATAACGTTGAAGTGGATATCACTTGAGAGTTTTGGATCTGCAATGGTTGACAATTGATAGAAGCATTGGTGAAGTTTGTCATAACCTGTGAGATTATTCATCTATAATGAATGTTCAGGCATTTATTTAGGTTTATCTCAAGTGGATATACTCAATATATTGAACTAGACAAAATATTTCTTATCCAAGTGATGGAAACAATGTTGAAGTTTGTCATGGTTATTCATCTATATTGAATGTTCAGATAGTTTTTAATGTTTATCGAGGTGGATATACTCAAGATATTGAACTGGACAAAATATTTCTTATCCAACTGGAGTATCTTGTGTTTTCCATGCATTAGATGCCAAAACTTCATTTATACAAGGAGAGCGGGAAAATGAAATTGGGGAGTTCATTGAGGAAATGAAATGATAGCTGCTTATAATGTCAGGCTTCATGGAGAGGGTATTGAAGACAGTGATTCTTTCTTTTTTATACTTTTGCCTTGCTTTCAATCAGAAGAAAAAGTGTAACGAATTCTGCATTCGCACAGGAGTTCAAAACAGATGGACTAAATTTCCTTTTATTTTGTGGCATAAATGGGTGTCAATAAGTCTCGATTTTACGAAGCATACGATGCAGCAGGATATACCTTGGTCGAGATCTTGTGAGCAAATTATCACTTGCTTTTCATAATATCCTAATTGATTTTACCAATTGACAGAATAACCTACACGTTTTAGACATCCATATTATCAAGAGTCATGAATGGACCCGATAAGGTGACAAGAAAATATTTATGTTCAGATTATTTTATTCCAAATTTTCAAAGATAATTTTTATTTGGTTGTACGTTGTCATAAACATAAAAGACAATAAAGAAGGGACATAAAGAAACCAGACCCTAAAACATCCACCAACAAGATACCGTAATCAATACAATAAGTACATGTTTTACACGGTACTCAAGTCAATTATAATTAGTATTTAACACAAAAGCAAACGATTTGTCGATGATGAATGGAGAAAAACGTATTAGCTCAGGTGAGTTGAAACTTTTGGGAAATCTGTCTTATATGGATGATATACTTTATATGCTGAGTTTGCTATCCATAAAGAATAAAGATTCATCTGATGTAGTCGAAGTATATATCGTTTGTCAACTCCAAGTTATATTTTCTCGTATGATACATATGGTGCAATCTATAGGCCTTCCTGTCTCGACCAGTTTTGAAGTTTCCTTCGATTTGTGCTTCGAATATCAATAGCTCCACATCAAAGCATCAACAAACTCCTCCCTTGAGACCTCTGTCGTAACTTAAATGTGAAATAGATGGATGATTTTCATCTCTTGAAATCAGACTGTTGCATCAAATTGGCTCTCTTGTCTTTATTTTTACCCTCACTCGAATATTTTCTCTTAGGCACCCGCCTCCACAGCTTTCAGAAACAATGATTGGCTAAAACTTCGGTGATTGTAGACCTCCAGACTCGGTGCTGTTGTAAGTCCTATGGAGGCTCTTGTCACTGGACTACAGTAGGTGAAACGAGGAGGAGGTCAAAGAATGGAGACGAGTACTGTTGACGTAGTCAAGACCAGATGGAAGTACTGTGGTCGTGGGGAGTATTCGGGTCAAGCTAGGGTTCTATAGTGGTATGGTACTATGGTCCAGCTAGCAACAGTTGACGAGCTACGAGGACCACTGGCCCACAACCCACTGCGTGCGTATAGGAGGCTAGATTATCACCCGCCACCAAAGTCTGGGATCCTGGAGAAACACCGTTATCACGATACATGCAACTAGATGTAAGTCGCTATCCCCAATGTCTTGATTCTTGGTTGGTGACTCGAGTAAAATACCACATGAGTGACACAGTCGAGATTTATATATATAAAGAGTGACAATTTTCGTCAGATGTCCTTCAAAGATACTCTTAAAGTATTATTGAGAAGCTATGAGTTCAAGTGGACCTCTCGGCTACATCAGTGAGTGAAGAATGACACACCTACAGATACGTAATTGCTAATCCAGCGACGAAAGTGCACTCAGCTGTCGTTTGTAGTACTTCTCTTGAAGGTTGATCAGCTTCGAACTCAAAGACTGCCGTACTTGCACTACTGCTTTAAACCGCATGGTATCATCAGCCCGTCTGCAATCATCGTGAATTTCTGGTCTTCTGTTTAAAACCTCACGGCAACCAGAAAGACGGGTTATGATATGTAAGTGTTTCAGATCTTAATTGGAATGCCTTACACAATCAGTGTTTCAACTTCTTCAAGGCACTGGATTGCGAGCAAGAAAGGGATCAACTGTGACCAGTTTTGTCCTTTGAACACGGTCTTCTCCAAAATCAATAAATTTGAGCACGTGCACACGTGCTTTGACTCCTTTGGAAAAACAAAACACGAGCATGTACTTGGGCAAAATGCATAAACGAATACGCACCAGTTAGTTACGTCGAAGTGCTATTGCAACTTAACACCTAATTCACCACTGTATACTAGTGTCTTATACAAAGCATTGCGTCACTGGAACGATATGGTACGCTGCCTTCTCTATATTCACTTTTTTGCTACCATCATAACTGCTCTAGTCCCGGATGCTAGAAGTTGATGTCTACGCCTGTTTCTTTCCAAGTAAAATTTGCAATTGCAAGATATTTGCGGGGAGCTCCGAAACACCCATGCTACGATTATTGTTTGTATATCGTTGTGCTGGCCTTTACTGTGGACGTACTTGGAGCGGGTTGTGGTATCTCCGCGTTTTGAAAGTCAATCTCTGTTTTAAATACTGTTCCAACGTACTTTTGAGCTGATTAGCATGAATTCGACGAAGCACTTCTTGGTATTTTATTTGCTTTTTTTTATTTTTAGATATTATCATTGCTAAAGTTGTTGGAGGTCTAAAAGAAAGAAGTACAATAATTCACGTGGCTATTGTTAATCGCTATACATCTAATGAACGGAGAGTGGACTCATGGTCTTTACTCACTAGCCTTTAATTTTAGGTATCTTAGACAGCTTATGTCCATTGCTCTACAATGTGCAATAGTGTGCAGTGGTTGGTGCAATCCATAGGAGAGTAATCACATTAGGTGATGTTTCTTCGGATACTCCAGTTGTGTGTAGACCGTACGACTTGCATAGCTCGGACATCTTAGATGCGATAGGGCAGATTTCTCATACAGACTCTATTGGGGCTTTGCCCCATGTTACCTTTTTTTTCTCTCCCTTGTACGGCTTGATGGGGTCTTCCATCCTTTTTTTTCCTACACGGTCGCCTTTAACTTATTTTAGGTATCGAAAGTGGTTAGATAAATTCTCTAATTAGGAAGTTTTAGGTTTTTTTAGAGGATAATTTCATAAACATTACAAAGAGATATTCTCAAATTTTTAGCGTATCTCTTTGTAAGGTTTTGGGGTTTTGGGATCTGTACCACAAAAGCTTTGCAAAATTTTCAATTTTTCTTCTCTCATCCTTTCCAAGTTAAACCACAGATGTTCATGTTACAGCACTGATGGTTGTCTGAAAATTTATTCATGTTGTAGCATGTTTGAAGACAATGTCTTGTGTTCCATGAGTTCGGTTTACTCGTATTGCTTAATGTATTAAGAATAGCAAAATTTTGATCGTTTATGCTTCTAAAATTGCAATTTCCACGTATTTTTGGAGCAAAGTCCTGAAATGTTCTAATTTCCTTGATTATATCAATTGGTTGCAAATTTAGCTTATTGCAAACACTTAATCTCCTTTTTTTCACAAGCAATGTCTCATACAGCCCAATCCAACCACTCCTCAGTAGTTACAACGGAGAGCTTGTGAAAGACACTATATTTCAACACTTTGTACATCTTTTGCTTGCTATTGTTTTTGCGGATGGTATTCAACTATCTCAATTCTGTTCACATTATAGAGTGATGAAGTACACTTTCAAGAGATACTAAAATAACCAAGTTAAGTCTATGGGTTTCTGGAGAGCGGGATTTGACCTATAAAATTCACAAACTCTCATAGACAAGCATCCAAGCAATTGGTACTTCATGTCAGAAAAATTTGGTTCAGACAAAAGAATTGGTAATTTTTTTCTCATTCAAATGTTAGTAAAGAGAAATCAGTTAAACGGAGTTCTAATAATCGTTGCAAAAGTCATTGTTTTGTTCATTGTAAAATGAGCGTAAATTAAAAAGAAGTAGATTGCATTGTAGCAAGCAAGTGTAAAGGAAGTGGAATAATACGGAAACAACCTAATAAGCCCATTAAGGATCTGAATTCTAAGTCAAGCAAGATAATTTGTGATAAGTAAGCGAATAAGTTGCAAATAAGTTGTATTTCCAACTTAGTTTGATTACATTCATATGAACTAGTTCATTCATTCTATAGATTTCACCCTTGCAATGCAACAGGTACAATGGTGAGGAATTTTCCTCACTATGGAAGGATCGCATTGATGATATTCCCTTTGAATTTCCAACTAAATTTGATTATACTCATGTAAATTACTATTTCATCCTATCGATCTCACCTTCAATGCAATTGTTACAACGGCTGATTCCTAACTATGGAAGGATCGGATTGATGATATTCCGTTTGGCTTTCCCGTTGATTTCACATCGATTTTACTTTGATATTGATGTTTCTAATAGTGCAAAAGCATATAAGAAACAAAGAGTATATTTGGTGGAAATGTGTACCACATATACACATATATTTTCAATTCTAAACTATAAATCAAAAGATATAAGAGAATAAATAACATGAAAAATCTTAATATATGATAAGAAGCTAAAATTTTAGAATAAGGAACTCAAATTTAAATCTAAGGACATTAAGTATTGGAGAGAAGAGAGCAGGTTAAGTCTACAAACTATACTTAGAATAATTGAGAATGACATTAAGTAGTAGAGAGAAGAGAGCATGTTAAGTCTAAGGACTATACTTAGAAGTTATAACTGAGAATAAATAACTAAAATATGAATTAAAATTCATTGAATAGTTAGCTTAGAATTACAAATCATTACTCAAGTTTAATTACTTTAGTGTAAAATTTTGGTAAGATAGGTCTTAGTATTTTGTTTGAGATTAAATAAAGTATGAGAAATTTTATATTCTATATTTTATGTTATTTAATGGGCTATTTTGATACTAAACAATCTTTTGATATCTCTTGAGGTGCTCTTTCAAAAGTTATTAGAGATTCTATTTGAAGAAAAATATGAAAAGAAATGTAGTGGGATGATCGTGATCCATATAGAATATCAATGAATGTTTGCTATTCTTATGTGTGTCTATTTAAAAGACAAAATAAATTTAAGATTGTTAGTTGAAAGACAAGATACTACATAGTTTTATTATTGTGAAGCTGATATGTTTATTTGTAGAATTTTATATAAGTATGAGGACTTCTTTTTGGCTTCTTTAGCAATAACTTATACTTCAGTAGATTGTATGGACATGTGTCTTAATAAAGGGTTCATACCATTGTAAGCTTTTTATTATGATATAATTTCTATTTATTTCTTGAACAGTGAATTTTTTGAGTCAATAAATATACAGTCAAAAGAATATATATATATATATATATATATATATATATATATATATATATATATAGATTTTTATTAATTGATTATATTTGGATCCAAATTTTTAAGTTGGTGAAACAATGTAAATAGGTGACAAATTTTGTTTACAAGCTTCAAATTTTTCTAGTTGCAAAGGTATTATCTATAGTACTCACGTTTCCATCTAGGTAACTCTAAGATCTATCCAACTTCAAATTTTCTTAATTGCTATTAGTATTACTCATGTGTCCATCAAAATAACTCTAGAATCTATCCAACAAGCTAACTTTAAGATCTATCCAACTTCAAGTTTTATTAATTGCTTTGATAGTGCTAATGTATCTATCAAAGCTTCCATGAAACCTTTGAATCTTAAGCTCATTTAGGGTAGAGGGCCTTGACATCAATAAGGGCTTTACTCAATAGAAAATTCAAAAGATAGTGTTTTAAATATTAGTTATGTAATGCTAGATTTGGTTAATGTTAAGTATTTATTGAGCTTTCAGGCAAAGTAAAATATCAAGAAAATTTATCTACTTTAATAAAGGTTATCAATAATCACTATATCTTCCATGCTTATTTTCCTAGAGATTTAAAATATATACTTTAGAGAATATTTGGTTCTTGACCGCATGTAACACTCTATGGATTTATAGAGAACCATAAAGTTTAGAAATCACAAAGATTCATAACTAAGTCTATGGGTGAGGTAGGTTATACTTTAACAAGTACTTATATTCTTGAAAGTTAAAAGGATAAATGATGAAAAGCCCAATATCAAAATGTTATGAGTAGCTCAACTTTTTCCTTAGGAGGTTGCAAAAATTGCAACCTCCTCATAAAATTATTTAATAAGCCAACATATGTGGGGAGATTCTCTTATTCAAAAATAACACTATGCAAAATATTATCATCTCATCATAAAAGTATTTCTAAACCAACGTAATGAAAAACTTCTCTTTATTGTGGAGAAAAGGTATAGAAATGAACACTCTTACGTGAATCTCTCTAGGTCAAGATACCTAAAATGTTCTAAAGTAAAGGAGTAGACAAAGAGACTCTTATAAAGTATCATTTTCCTCATTTTGTACCATCATATTACACACAAATAGAAACTCCCATGAATTGAGGCTTTGGACTATTCATTGGTGTTTAGAGAGTGCAACAAGAGGGCAAGGAGTATATCATCAAATTTTGGAGAGTTCACTTACATAGATCATATGAGTGAATAGTTGATTCTATTCATTTTTTAAATTTTGCTTCCATTGGTACCTAGATTAAAGGCTATGGAGAATTGAGTGAAAAGTTATGAGTACTTTTAGGTTTTTCAGGGTTTAGATGATAATTTCACATTGAGAGTGATGGGTCAAGAATTTTCATTCCATATCTCTTGGTATTCATGCTTGAGTTCCATAGGAACTTAGCTTGGTAATTTATGAGATGGGAATTCAAATTTAGAAGAGTCTTTTTCTTTTCAAGGTTTAGAGAAATAACATTTACTCATCTAAGTTGGGATGTAGGGGGTTGTGGTTTTGCAAGTACAGGGAGATATGGAGAGGAGCACTTTGTGTTACAATCATTATTCTTGTGCTAGCCATGGCTATACTTCCCTATGTGGGGCCGCCCAAAGTGGCTCGAGAGAGACCATGCCCGGTGTGTCATTGACAATTTACCTTGCAAAGGATAAAACCCCATGTGGACGGATGCACAAGGACTATGATTGGACCATGTGGATGCTCACATGAGGTGAGCAATCACATCAAATGCAATGACACTTGAGATTATGCACACTTCTTCTATCCCTTTTGACCATTCCAAGGATACAGATTGAGTCATGGGAGTGGTTAGCATCTCAAGCAAGTTGTATCTTGGAGTTATTTGAGATTAGTTTTCCATGTCCATGTTTATTCCATGGGCTACCATGTACACTCTAGGATGAGACTAGACAAAAATTTTGCCTACCACTTGATTTTTTGGCATGTGATCTCTTGGATGAGTTAGCATGGTCCTTATTCCTCTTACTCATTAGTGCCTTTGTTATGCTAGAGGGGAACATGCAGGGAATAGAGAGGTGGCTACTAGATTTTGTTGAGTTCAAGTGGAGGATTGGACTGCCCTACATGAGGAGTCAGTTAGAGCTCTATGTTTTAGGAGATAGGTTCTGCCATAATATACCATAGAGTCCACTCAATTACAATGGTGAAGGACATTAGGTCAAGCAAGAGGGTTTAGTAGAGTAGCACAAGCACTACACCTTTTGTCTATAGTTAGTCCCATTGATGAGAATATCTCTTCTCTATTCTCACTCCATCCTATGGCAAGACAGCGAGTACAATTAGAGGTCTTAGATTATAATCATGAGTAGCTTTTTAATGTCTTGATAGGTCATTTTTTGCATAAGAATTGTGCATTGCTCCTTACCTTTCCTCAAGAGGCTTATCAAGGATGATATATAATCATCTTAGAGATTGCTTTTAGGTAGATGATCCTTCTAGTGGATTTACCAAGCTATTTCATGTGGCAATAGTAGTTGCAAGGAGAGATATTCATATGTCAATTAGTCGGGTGTTAGGTGCTTGTCAACTTCTTGTGATGGAGAAGGATACAAGGAGCATTAGACCAATTGCTATTGGAGAGATCTTTTTGTGCTTGGTTAGCCACACCGTTGTCCTTCAACATTGATCTCACTTCCAAGAGTACCTCAATCCACATCAATTTGGAGTAGCTACACTTGGAGGTTGTGAGGCTATATCTTTGAGCATCATGACACTCCTAGATATCCATCCAGAGTAGATTGTCCTAGTGGTGAATGTTTATAACACTTTTATTACCATCTTTAGAGAGCTTAGGGCGGCCGGTGGATCCTTGGCAAGTCTCATTCCTTTTGTATAGTTATTCTATGGCTCTCTTGCTTCCATTTACTACCAACATGGTTGGACATAGAAGGAGCAACCATCTTGGAGTCAGTTATTAGTACACAATAAGAAGATCCTTTAGGAGGACCTTTGTTTACCATGACTCACTTTAGACCTCTCTTATTTACTACTTTGGCCATGCCAAGTTGTATATTTCTCTGCTTGGCAAATGATACACACATTGTGTGTCCCATAGATCAGATTAGGCAATTCTTTGATCACTTGACTATCGAGCTATATCTTGTAGTTTTGAGATCAAGGTGTCAAAGTGCAAAGCATGGTCCCCTTCACGTATCCCTTGCCACCTTGAGCTTTTAGAGGGGTGTGTCAGATCTACATATAGACTTTGTGTTCTTGGAGGGCTAGTAGGCTTTTGTCACATGCTTCTTAGACGTTGCACTTGCATAAAGTATTCTCTATGTGGATGATGCTCTTCTACTAGGAGATCCATAGGTGGCATTTGGTGTACTCTCCTCTAGTATTACCCATCAAATGGCTTACCTTCTCTTCATGGTTTCCCCTTCCTTGACTTTCCTATCAAGTTTGAGAGCTTTTGATAGGAGGATTATAGAAGTCTTTGGTGATATCATTGGACCAAGGACATTTGAGTGTGTGATGGGGGATTTGGAACATAGACAAACATTTCTACTGATCTTGTGCAAAGGAGTAGGCCTATTATCTATGGAGGAGATGGAACCTATAGCATTTTTGGGTAGTTGGGCTCTCTTGGCACACCTATTTTCCTCCCATTTTGTGGTTACTAATAGGCCAATTTGGAGACATATGTGGCCAAGATAGAAGGAGGGATACTTTTCTCTCTAGGTGTTATTGCATAGATTAGAGGTGGTCTATCCCCATGGGCAAGGGAGGACCTTCCATCCTTTGCTTCACTACCATCAAATTGGACCAAAGGTTTGCAGTCTTCCTTGATGGAGCAATAGTGTCAAGATACACTACATTCTCTCTTCCTTGACATGTCCATTCTTTGGACCACTAGAGCACATCTTTGCTCTTGCTCCAAAAAGAGTGAAAGCTCTTGAATCCTAGCTTGACCATGCATTAGGAAATTCTAACTTGCATTAGCTACCTTCTCTACAGTGATGAGATTCCACCTAGGTTTGGTCCACCCATCTGCATCTTTGTTACTTACCCATGAGTGTGGTTCTACACTAGATGTAGCAATGGTCCATATGGCACGGTGTCCTTTTGGAGGTCAGAGGATAGGTACCCATGATGCCATCAAGGATATAACGTTTTTTATGGCATGAGAGAGTGAATACCTTGCTTGGAGGGAGTGTTCATATGTTTTGCATACAACACATGTTAGAGCGGACTTATGTTAGAAAACAAAATCATGAGAACCTTTTGCAATAGCACATTATAAACCCTATTAAGCAAACAATTGAAGGGCAACAGGAAATAACATGGTTCATTTCCTATCTCAAAAGCTACCTCCATGGCTGAAATAGGTTCTCCCAACACTTTATTACTCACTACACATATAGAGAGAGAGAGAGAGAGAGAGAGAGAGAGAGAGAGAGATATATATATATATATATATATATATATATATATATATATATATATATATATATATATATATATAAACTAGGGATAGTTCCTCATCACTATCATTCAGCTGAACTCTTGAATACTGGCTTGCAGGGAGTTCCTGAATATTGACCACTCAAGGTATCTATTCACTTTTAATAATTTATCATAGTATTGATTGAATATATCTAGATAAGTGCATGTACATCACCTTGCTATTTCATCAGTCACACATTTTCTCTTGACTATCATACTCTTCAATAATCAGTCAATCCAATAATAACAAGCCAAACATAACAATCTCCACCTTTTGCTTGTATCAGCCATATCATCCCAATGAGCAACATTGAGCAAGTTTATGCATAACTTGAACTTCTCAAAAAGAACAGGTTTAGTCAACATATCAGTTGAGCAAGTTCATGCATAACTTGAACTTTTCAATAGGAATAAGTTTAGTAAATATATCAGCTGTGTTTACCTTTATGCCATCTTTTGCAAATTGATCTCACCATTTTTAGAGCTTCCTTGATAAAATGATGTCTCACATCAATATGCTTTTTCCTTGAATGACATACTTGATTTTTGGCCAAGTAGATAGGGTTTTGCTATCACAAAAAATTCTGGCTTCATGTTACGGAGTCTTGCATCCTTGACTAATCTTTGTAGCCATATCACCTCTTTGGCAGCCCCAATTGTTGCCATATATTCTGCCTTTGTAGTAGAAAGAGCAAAGTAGAGCGTAGAGTAGACTTCCAACTTAATGCACCACCAACAAGTGTAAAAATAAATCCTTTTGTAGACCTTCTCTTATCCAAGTCTCCAGCAAAATCAAAATCTACATACCTTATAATTCCTCCTTCTTGGTCCTTCTCCACATCAAAGACAATTCCAATATTTATAGTCCCTTTCAAATAACAAAGTACCTACTTCAAAACTTCCCAATGTTGTTTCCCAAGATTTGCCTTGTATCTACTCACAACGTATGAGATGTTTGGTCTAGTGCAAACCATAGCATATATTAAACTCATAGCAGCATTAGCATAAGATAAATTTGACATTACTTTTCTCTCCTCCTGATTTGATGGACATTGCTCTTATGTTATCCTAAAATGACTTGCCATTGGAGTGCTCATTGGTTTTGCGTTCTCCATGCCAAAACAAGCAAGTAATGTTTTCAAATATCTCCTTTGAGATATCTATAACTTCCCTTGCTCCAGTCTTGGTGGATTTCAATCCCAAGCACTCTCTTTGAAGAACACAAGTTCTTCATAACAAACTCCTTACCAAGTTGTGCTTTCAATTTCTCCACCTCAACTATATCCTCCATAGCAATCAATGTATCATCCACATATAGTACAAAGATGATTACATCAAATACTCTAGGTCCATGTAGCTTCTTGAGGTACACACAACAATATGACTCACTTTTGTTATATCCATGCTTCAACATAAAATCATCAATTTCATGTAACAAACTCTTGGAATTTGCTTTAGTCCACATATCAAGACTTTGTAACCTACAAACTAGGTTTTCCTTCCTTGGTACCACAAAAACTTCAAGTTGATGCATTTAAATCTTGTCCTCTAGTTCTCCATGTAAAAAATTAGTTGTAACATCTAGTTGCTCCAACTCCAAGTTATGCAATGCAACTAGTGCAAACAAAGCACAAATTAAAGAGATTTTACTACTTGTGAAAATTCAGATTGAAGTCAATACCTTCTTTTTGGCTATAATCCTTTGCTACAAGCCTTGCTTTGTATCAATCTCCATCTGATTTTGAAAGTCCTTTCTTCCTCCAAAATATCCATATGCAACCAATTTCCTTCTCCCTGTAGGTACATTTTCAAGCTCCAAGTTTGGTTTTTGGCCAAAGACTTCATCTCTTCTTCCATTGCAAAATGCCATTTTTAACACTCTTGATCTTGCATTGCCTCTTCATATGAAGAAGGCTCACCGTTCTCCACAAGAAGAGCATAAGTGACAAATGAATCATCAAATTTCTTTGGAGCCCTTCTATCCCTATTTCGATGCTTATACAATCACTTCTAGACTTTGCGCTTCTAATGGTTCACTTGGTAGATCTACAAGAGGTGAGATGTCTTTCACTTCTAAGATCATCATCTATCTTAATACAACCTGGCTAAATTTGTTTTTTATTTTTATTTTGCTATAGTAATTGCTCTATCATACTAGTCTCATCAGAAACCACATCCCTACTCAGAAAAAAACAACACCTTTCTGGATCCCATAATCTATATCCCTTTGTATCATTCTCATATCCCAAGAATATACATTTGCTAGATTTTGAGATCAAAATTTGTCCTTTGTTCTTGTTGAATATGAATATAACCTATGCATCCAAACACTCTAAGTGAAGAGTAATCACCATGGCAACCTGTCCATTTTTCCATAAGTGTCTTACACTCAATAGCACTAGAGGGAGAAATGTTTACCAAATAACAAGCCATATTTATAGCTTTTGCTCAAAAGCTCTTCTTCAATCTAGCATTGCTTAACATGCTTTTTGATTTCTTCAAGAGTGTGCAATTTATCCGCTCTGCTACACCATTTTGTTGAGGGGTACCTGATATTGTAAAGTTATGAATTATCCCTTCATTCTTACAATATTTATCAAACTCTCTAGATTTGCATTCTCCACCATTATAAGATCTCAAACACCTCACTTTCCTTCTAGTTTGATCTCCATCATCACCTTCAATTTAAGATAGAGAAGACCTCTGATTTTTACTTCACGGTGTAGACCCATACTCTCCTAGAGAACACATCAACCAAAGACACAAAATATAATGCTCTAGAATTTGAAGCTATAAGTGCAATGCCCCAAACATTAGCTTGCACATAGTCTAGAATTCCCTTTGTGCAATGAACACTTGTGGAAAGCTTACCCTCCATTGCTTTACTTTACACATTGCTCATAGTATTTTAACTTGCAACTTTTAAGGCCCTTCAGAAGTTGTTGCTTGGACAGTTCACTTAGACCTCTTTCACTAATATGACCCAAAAGTAGGTACCATAAGTGAGTGAGATCTTTGGGATCTTCCTTTTTAGAAGTAGTACTTGCCACTCCTCTGATAATGGTATCTTCAACAAGCTTATAAAGATTTCTTATCTTCTTACTCTACATTACGACAAGTGCTCTTTTTGATACTTGAGTGTTCCATTTTCTGCTCCCCACCTCTAACCATTTGAGTTCAAAGTGCCTAGTGATATCAAATTCTTCCTTAACTCAAGAACATGCCTCACATCAGCAAGAGTCCTCACAACACCATCAAACATCTGAATGTGTATTGTACCATTGCCAATAGCTTTACAAGCCATGTTGTTCTCCATTATTACAGATCTTTTGCGCTGTAATGGTCTGTTACAGATTGATCTGTTACAGATGGTTTGTGCTCATAAAACCATTGCTTATTTTGACATGTATGGTAAGAGCAACATGAGTCCAATATCCATGACTCCTCAAATTGATCTTTGTCTTGGGTAACACATAGAACATCATCCACAAAGCCAAATGACTTTGCAATACTTACTTGATCTGAAAGTTGACCTTTATCCTTGTTGGACTCAAGCCTCTTCTTGTTACAATCCTTCTTGAAATGTCCAACCTTCCCACAAATCCAGCTCTTGCCTTTGAAACCTCCAATTCTAGACTTGGATCTCTCTCTCTCTCTCTCTCTCTCTCTCTCTCTCTCTCTCTCTCTCTCTCTCTCTCTCTCTCTCTCTCTCTCTCTCTATCTCGATCTTGATCGAGAGAGATCAAGATCGAGAGAGATCAAGATCGAGATCGAGATCGAGAGAGAGAGAGAGAGAGAGAGAGAGAGAGAGAGAGAGAGAGAGAGAGAGAGAGATCATATCATATCATATCATACTTCCCATATAGAAGAGTTGTAGCTCATATGATGGAGAAAGTGACATCACTAACAACAATGCCTTATCCTCCTCTTGCACGATATCTTATCATATTAGATGTGAGGGGTACCACTCTCACTCTCGTATTTCTTAGCATACTTTAGACAATGTGTATGTATTGCTCTACAAAGAGCATTGGCTGGTGCAGTCCATAGGAGAGCAATCACATTAGGTGATGCTTCTTAGGATGCTCCCGTAGTTTATAGACCTTACTATTTGCATAGCTCGGATCTCTTAGGTACGGGAATGCAGATATATTATATCTATACTATTGGGGCCAAGCTCCATTTTACCTCTAATGCAGATTTATTATATCTATATTATTGGGTTCTAGCTCCATTTTACCTCTTTTGTTTCTCCTTTGTATGGCTTGATGGGGTCTTCCCGGAATTCTTAGGTAAGGGAATGCAGATTTATTATATCTATACTATTGGGGCCTAGCTCCATTTTACCTCTAATGCAGATTTATTATATCTATATTATTGGGGTCTAGCTCCATTTTACCTCTTTTGTTGCTCCTTTGTATGGCTTGATGGGGTCTTCCATCCTTCTTGTGTTCTACCTGGTCGCCTTTTCCATCAACATTAAGCTAAAAGCCTTGTTTCTCTTCAATCGGCAAGAGATTCTGCATCTCAGAAACGGAATCTAATTTACATAGCCCCCAACTGTGTTCACACCTAAAGTGCACAGTTTGTCGCTTCTCGTTCGACTGAGGCTGATGGACATTATGCCAATCACCTTATTGCCTCACTGATTTATCAGTGGGCCTCAAAAACTGTGTATGGAAGTCAAGTTCTGAAGACTCGATAGAAAGCCTTTGACGGGATGGAGAGAATCAGACCAGCCTTTGGCGGGATAGAGAGAATCAGACCAGTGCAGTAGAGTTAGTCATCTATACTAATAAAGTTTGGTAACGTGATCCACGTGACTAGTTTCATATTTCCCACGAATTCTCTTTCTCAGAGACTCTATAAACCTTTTGTTCTGACTGCGTTCATGCACCTACGGCAGAAGATGTCATAGTGATAGGTTGGCGGGTCTCAAAGCAGATTTCGGGTGTAGTGTGTAGAAGCCGGGATTATTCCATCCACACAGAAATTTGTTTCCATAGAATCCAGATCGTGTCAAAGACGCTGGTGGCAGTTCCAGATAAATCGCTCAAAGGATTCTTCCTGATTCCCGATCGCAAGAGAGCTGGCTCTATTCGGGCGTTCCTGGTTCCTGCAGAAATTATGCTGAAAGACGGTGCAGTGCTATAAGCTCGCCTGGGCACCTGAACCCCCGTCGCAACTCCAGTGCATGACTGATAGCAGATGTCTGTAGCACGTCCCAACATCGGGTACAGAGACACAGCTACAAAATCCCACGCGTTCACAAATAATTGTATGTGTTGGCTCTTCACCAGAATTTCAAAGCAGCCGCTAAGAGTAGTACGTAAATGCGGAAGGAGCAGAGGCGGTTTGTGACCATGTCTTGATGTTTGGTGCATCGTTCAAGGTAAGCTTTCACCGTTCCAAAGTATGTTACACAATCTCGCTCATTGTTGGCTTGCGTTGTACTGAAGGCAGTTCATTCAGCCATCTTCTGAATCAAAATTGTAAGATCTGAACTAGAAACAGAAAAAGGAGACCGCGTAGGATAACAAGAAGTATAGTACGACCCCGTCAAGCCCTACAAGGATAAGACAGAAATAAGAAGTAAAATGGTGCTAAGCCCCAACAATATCGTTATGAGAAACCTGCCCTGCTGCAACTGGAGAGATTAGACATGGAAGAGTTTGATAACTTGTGAAGGTTGTGCTTGGAGTTCAGCATCGATAGTGCTCATAGTCATCAATACTACGGCCATTAGGTAGAGCAACTGGTTCCATACATTTTTGAAGGTAAAGAATAGAGATTGCTTATTATGCAAGATCTCCTGTAGAATATTGTTCGACTCTCTTGTCATATGCTGCATTTCATTTCATTCTACACTTTTGCCTCTTTATTGCATTTGCTACTTCTATATAGTTTTTATTTATGATGTAAGATAAATTTAATAGGCAAATAATCAGATTCGTTTCATGTCGCAGAGAGGGTGTCTTTGATCTTTACATTATATTATAGGTTTATCATGCTCGTTTATATAATTCCAGATAAGTAGTATATTTTTGTGATTAAAAATAGATAAATTACTGAATGGTTTCTCATTCATTCATACCTGTTTTGCATTCACTAACACATTTAAATTTATTCATAATTTTGATTAAATTGGTTTGACAAATGGCAAATGAAGACAAATGGAAAACTGGCAGTTAGAAAGTCAAGGTTTACTAAATCATAAGTATGAAAATAGTGTCCTTATTTCACAATAGATAAATAGTTTGCAAAGAGTCAGAAAAAATTGTATAAAATGAGATCTTTATTGTTTAATTGTATCTTGCTAGGTAATATGCAATAATAAGAAAATAGTGTCAGAAACTTCACGTTTGTGATCTGAATTTTATTTTTGGATGATTTTGCAACTCATTTTCTGGATTTTTTTATGAAAATTAAGTTTGATTTTATAAATATATATCTAAATCATGATATGTCAAACTGTCAAGTTATTTTATGTTTGAATTTGGTATGATAAAATTAATAAAGTAAATTGGTTTTTTTACATTTATAGATAATAAAAATTAAATGACATATTCCTCTATTATTTACCATTCTCAATAAAAGTTATTAATATTTTTGTAAAAAATATTTTAGAGTTGAAGACACGCTAGTGTGTAGAGGAGAAGTCAAGAGAGTGAAACCGAGAGATATTGAGAAAGCAAGAGAGATGGGAGGAGGAAAGAAGAACTCCAAATTTGTAATGAGGAATCATGCAATTTGGAGACTAGATGTGATCGCAAGAATCAAAGTCTTGAGCCGACTTTGGATTACTTTCTTGGCATGGAATTGGAATGTCAGTTTTCCAAGCTTAATCAAGAGCAAGTGTCTCAATGGCCCCAAGGAAGAAGGGAAGAGAGGAAATCCGGCTTGCTGGACTGAGTCTGATTGGAGATTAGTGCTCGGGAGAAAAGTAAGCACGGAGCAAGGTGCCACATTCTTGGGTAAGGGAGAAGTAGCAGAAGAGACTTTTATGTGATATAAATAATATATAGAGTACATATATTAGAACCTTGTTCTTGATGCAATATATTTCAATTAAAGTAATAATTATCAAATCCTAAATTTATAATATTCAATATCTTAAAGTTACACTTATAATACTTTCACGAGATTACTAACTAAAAAATCGTATTATTAGTAAAATATTGCCGGTAAGTATTGTACGTATTGATAACATATCACATACTAATATTTAGGTTTATGGACAGCGTAATTAGAGTATTGGATAAAATTTAGTCATATAGCAAATAATTACCAACTATATCTCCAATATAAAAAATAGACCTTACTAAGTAAATAGGTAAATAATAAAATATTAATTACTTCATAATCTGCAAATACAATAAAAATGTATTTATCTCTAATATTATCTTAGATTAAATGTATAAATAATTTAATTAATAATATATTATCAAAAACCAATTACAAGAATTATTTAATTTTCTACAAGTGACTACAATTACTACTATATTACAAGTTATTGCAATCTTTTACCTTGAATATTAATAAATAATTTTCATGTAAATTTAATTTATATCATTCAATGTCACAAATTAATGAAGAATATATGACTTTATTTATTTTTATGAATTCATTTAATTATATGTACATAATTTTAAAATATAAATGTATATTTAACTTAAATTTAAGTAAGTATGAGAAAACTACACATTAGAAAGTAAGAAGAGCTATTACTCAAATTTGTATGCCTAATTAATGCCTAATTAATTATATTTTGGAACTATTAGCAGATTTTATCAAAGATAAAGTAAATAAAATAATATTAATAGAAGAATTGAACAATATGTGTACTATGTATATTCATATAGAATCAAATTATGTAAAATTTCTATTAATATATGAATAATGCCTTTACTAATTGCAACTTCAATTAGTCTAAATTTGTCTTCAACTAGTCTCTTTAACTTTTACTTAGCTTTGTTAGCTCTATAAAATCTTAAGTTAGTGGGACTGCATAGAATGATTTTATTTTTAATTAAAATTATTTTTCATTTCAAGGAATAGTTAGTAAGGTAAGTAATCATTTCTAGTTAACTATAAAATATTCTAACTCCAGCAAAGTATATTAAGTTCTATAATAAGAAAATTGAACTAACTTAATAATATTTCTAACTTAATAATAATAAATTTAATTATTTTATTAAAATCAACAAATTATTTCTATTAATATTTATCTTTGTAAAGCGTTATATTTCATTGTTACCAAATATAACGCACAACCCCATTAATTAATTAACGTATTCCAAAATGTAAATTTTTTATTTGGATGTTATAGCTTTAGGAAGGCTTATTGAGACTATGTATCTTATGCAAGACTAGTTGTAATCACTTATATGTCAAATAATGTAGATTAAAGTGGTAACATTTTTATTAATATCTTATAGAATTATAATAAAGCATGTAAGTATGATTTAATGGACTAAAAATTTGCTATACTTTAAATGATATAAATAAATGCTAGTTTTTATTTATTTCTAGCTTAATTTAGGAATTCTACCTTTCCTTAAATAAATCATTTCTTAATTTATATTTTTAAATTTTTGATTCTATCTTATCTTTTGATACTATAGATTTTTTATTTCATTAAAGATTCTTGATAGTTATTATGACATCTCACCTCTTTCTAAAGTGCACTTTTTGCATCTTTCAACTTGCATAGCTTAACAAACAAGAGTGTATAATACTTGGTCAGTACGTGTAACAGCACAAGAAACACACAAGATTGGAACTCCATAAATACACAGGATTGGAACTTTTGGAAAACTCTGATGTACCAAAAAAATACACATTATCTTTATTATAAAACATAGACGATACACTCAAAGGGAGTTACACCCTTAGATTAGATACATGGATTGGTGATATGTCGGTGAGTTACATCCTTTAGATTAGAAGTATGGATTGGTCATAGTCTATCTTGTCCTATTTGGTTGGTCAAACAAGTTTGACCAAATGGAACATTTGGAGAATCTTTATATAAGAAGCTCAAAATAGCATGGATGAGGTACAATTGGAAAGATCTCAACAAGAAAAATAAAGTATTAAAGGTGTGCACCCAAAGCAAAATGAAAGTTTAATTTTTTGGACCTAATTCATTTGTTTAAGCCTCCAAATTTGGCTTTGAAGTTTTCAATGTGTTTTTAGCTTCTATCCTATGAGTGGAGGTCCTCTTTTGGTGACTCCTTTATATGATCTACTTAGACCATCATGGGTAATATCTCTAAAGATTTTACCAAGCCAATTTTCACCTATAGCTAATTTGTCTAGCTAATGGTATTACAATAAAGAAGTTGGGAGGTTTATGATTGATTACCTTCCACCCCTAGTGGAATTGCACCTTCAAGGGGAAAGATGACACAGAAAGAATGTGTGCCATTAAAGAACCAACAATAATAGATCTAGATAAAGAGCACAGAGCATGGCTGTTTGATAAAGAAGGCTATCAGACAAGAAAACCTTCATCAACTATTTGTCTTGAGAGACTTTTGTCCTAAAAAGCTACCTTTGTACTAGGACAATATTTGGCTAGAAAAGCTATTTGGATTGAAAGTCCCTTCACGAGTAAATGTGGAAACAACAGATCAAGAACTACAATTTATGACCATTTGATTGTACCAAGCACTCATATGTGGGAGTAGTGGCTGCTAACCAAAGGGTACACTTACCAAAAGTTTGTAATTGGTTAGACTAACACCTTAAATATCCACTTGGGGCTTGGATCTCTTTCACTTTTTATAAAGTTAACAAAAACAAGACTTGTTAGCCTTTCCTCACTCTTGAAGGGAATTTTCAGCACTTAGACATTTGAATTGTGGGAGTGTATGCTTGTGCAAGGAGGATTTGGGAAGTGAGGAGACAAAGTGAGAATTATAAGAGGATTGAGAGGAAAAGAAGTAGCAACCTCTAAAGTGCCAAGGAGGATGAGAAGTGCACCTAAATTTATTATCAAGGCCCCAAGATTGGTTATGTGGGGATTGTATCATAAGTAGGAATTAGTCCACAACAAGAAGTTAGAGTTCTTGATGTGAAATTGGGAATTGAGTGATCATACAATGATGGATGAAATTAGAAATAATTGTGAGCCGAGGATGGAGAACTTGAGAGTGAATCTCTTTTCCTAGACCAAATAGCATTGATGTAGAGTACTAGGGCCTAGAAATTCTCTCCCAAATAGCATTACTCCGGATAACACTTGGAATCACCTTGACTTGAGGATTGAAGCCAAGTTCAAGGCCACATTCAAGGATAGTAAGACCAAAAATAGTTGGTTTGTTCTTTATATCAAAGATCATGCAAGGAAGATCTTAGTTGAATCAAGCATGAAGTTGCTCAAATCTAAACAAACAACTTACCTAGACAATAGTTAGGCAATCTTCTTTGAGTATTTGTATCAAGGAAGACCAGTCAATTGGGTAGCAATGTTCTAAGCAAGTCCAAGAACAATGAAAAAGGAAGGAGGAGTGACTTTTGTGTCTCCGTTTATCATCCATTTCTACCTATGGATGGATTTATTGGCCCTAGAGGAGAAGAAGATGTATCATGACCGCAAGGAAATACATGGAGGTGAAAGAATCCTACAATACTTTGGCTTTGAGAAGCAAAGACAATAAGAGATCATTGTAGAACCAATGATCAGGAAATGACCTGCAACTCATTCCAAGCCAAAGGCAAAAGCTACCAAGAGGACAAGGAAGATCCTTGTAGAAGAAGAAGAAGAAGAAGAAGTAGTTGGCGTAAGAGGCGGCCAAACTTTGTGAAGAAGGAGTAGCTCTAAAGAAAAATATCCAAGAAGAGAGGACAATGAGGCAAGAGGAAACCAAGTCCAAGGAAAAAGAAGAGCATCAACAAACTCAGCTTGAGGAGCAAGTGAAGCCCCATGCAAGAGAAATTGATGCATTGAAAAAAAAGTAGAGAAGGTGAAGGTAACCCTTGTTATAATAATAGTTGAACATCAAGAGGACTTGCCAATGGCCAATATGCAAGTGAAGAAGCTTGTAGAGATCATCAAGGAAGAAGAGGAGGAACAAGAGAAGGATTGAGCAGCCATTTGAGAAGGGATCTTGGCTAAAATGGAGGAGAGATGGACCCATTTCAACCTAGAGAAGACCTTGATTTTAGCAAGGATGGAGATGGCATGGGACCATCTTGAAGAAATTGCAAAGGAGATAATGGAGACCTCCTTGGGAAAATTAAAGGCTTGGGACTTAAAATCCCAAGCACACACTTTCATAATGAAGGTATACATGGACATGTGCTTATTATAGCAACTAGCCAACAAGCTACTTGAACACACCTCAAAGAAGTTTGAGGAATCCACAAAGGCAACACTAAAGAAGATCATAGAGTATTGTAAGTGTGTAGATTTTTTAATTAAGGTTTGTAAGGATACAGGTAGTTCCTCACAATAGATTCTAAGACAAGGAGAATCTAATTGGAAGGAAATAGGTAGAAATCTATTAACCATATAATGCACCTCAAGCCTAGTAATCATCTTTGGCTTGGGAAGATCTTTGCGATGCCTCACCTCTTTCTAAAGTACATCCTTTCTCTTTCAACTTGTGAGATTGATCTAGGAAGAGCATAGGAATAGCCAATCAATAAGGAAGACATGAGGTTCATGATTGATTACCTTTCACCCCAGTAGAAATACACCTTCAAGGAGAAGATGACATGGAAGGAACGTAATGTGAAAGAACTAGTAGTAGTAGATCTAAAGAAAGAGCACAGAGTGTGGCTCCATGATGAAGAAGGCAATTAGATAAGAAAACCTTTGGCAAGGAGGCACTTTTCCCTTGGAGATCTTTGTCTAAAAAAGAGACCTTTGCACTACAATGACCTTGAACTGAAAAAGCCATTTGGCCTGAAAGTCCCTTGGCCTGAAATTTTACAAGTAAATGTGGTGCCGATAGATCAAGAATTAATGACCATTTGATTGTACCAACCAATCACATGTGTGAGTAATGCCCTTTGGTGAGCAATTGCTCACCAAAGAGCATGCTCACCAAAAGATTTTAATGGTTGGGTTCTCACCTTAAATATCCATTTGCAGCTTGGATCATTTTCACTTTTTTCATAATCAATTAGAGCAAGACTTGTTGCACTTTCCTCACCCTTGGCGGGACGTTTGTTCACTTAGATATTTGAAATTGTGAGAGTGTGTGTTTGTGCAAGGAGGATTGGGAAGTAAAAAAGCAAAGTGAGAATGATGAGGGGGTGAAAGGAAAAAAGGTATTTGCTCCCAAGGTGCACATGGAGATGAGAAGGGTACCTATATTCACAATCAAGACTCCAAGATTAGTTAAGTGGGGATTGTACTATATACATGAATTAGTCTACAACAAGAAGTTAGAGTTCTTGTTGAGCAATTGGGAATTGAGTGATCATGCAATGTTGCATGAAATCAAGAATACTTGTGATCCAAGGCTGAGAACCTAACAGAGAACCTCTATAGTTGGACCAAAGAGCATTGGCAAAGAGTGCTGGAGTCTAGATATTCTCCACCAAATAGCAATACTCTATATAATACTTAGACTTGCCTAGACTTGACTATTCAAGCCAAGTTCAAAGATAATAAGACCAAAAAAGGTTGGTCTATTCTAGGTATAAAATATCTTATGAGGAAGATCTTGGTAGAATTAGTCATGAAGTTGTTCAAATCTAAATGATCAACTTACTTGAACAATAGTCAAGCAATTTTATTTGAGTATATACCAAATAAAAAATTATCAACTAGGTTGCCATGTTTTGGGCAAGAGCAAGAGATATTATGAGAATAATGAACAAGGAAGGAGAAGTGACTCTAGTATCTTCCTTTGTCATCCATTTCTTCCAAGGGATGGATTTGCTGGCCTGAGAAGAGAAAAAGAAGTACACTGACCACTTCTTCTCTGTAAGGCATTTTAACAAGGCCAAAGAACAAGCACTAATGGTACAAAGAGAGAAGGAAGCCTATAATACTCTAGGCTTTGAGAGGTAGAGGCAACATGAGATCATCACATAGCCAGTAATCAAGAAATGCCACTACAACACCTTTTAGGCCAAAGGTGAAGGCTACCAATAGATGAAGAAGATCCTCATGGAAGAAGATAAAGAAGAAGTCCAAGACAAAGATGGCACTAGATCACAACCAAATCCCACTCCTACGGCCAACAAACAATCATTCACAAGGATCAAATTTTTTTCAAACAAGAACACAACAAAGGACAATTGTGGAGAAGTACAATCTATCCTAACCCAAACCTCTATCTCAAGAGGAAGAGAAAATGCCCACTCTTGAAAGATATGATGGAGAAGTTGGACCTTCTAGTCTCATGAAGAATGTAGTTGAGGTTTTGGGGATGACAAAATCCCCCTATTCCCATCCATAAAAGAAGCAAAACTAAGAGAAGAAGGAATCCTTCATGTAGAAGTACTTGAGGTGGAATATACGGGATCCTATTGAGACAAGGAAGGACATAAGGCCAGAGGTGGACTTTGGAGAGAAGAAGAGTAGCAAATCCAAGTTTGAGGTACAAGCAACAATGGAAAAGATATGTGAGTAGATGGAATCCACTATCTTTATTGAGGTCAAGAGGAAGGAGAATGGACCTTTGGCTTCTTTCAAAACAATAAGAGAAGAGATTATTTTCAAGAAGGAAGCCAAGCAAGTCATGGTAGTGCCACTATCTTAGCTAGTGGTGTACAAATTTGGCCTAGCACTAAAATTGATGGAGCAACTCTTCCCCACATATGTAGAGTGCCAAGAGAAGATTATTGATTATGTTATTACCCATTTGCATCAATTAGTGCAAGGAGTAGAATTGGAGAGAACAAAGGCATGGGATGAATTGGCGGAAGAGTTTGGAGAAAAAAATGCCAATGCAAGTAAAATAGAAGCTAGAAAAGAGAAAAAAATGGTACAAGTCACTCTCATGGACCCTAATGGCCTAAATATCAATAACAACTACAAATGAAAGGCATAATATACCTCCTTCATACTTAAATCATGGAAGTTTTGCATGCTTATAAAGCTAAAAAAAGAATTAATAAAAATTCAATAAATTGGAAATTTTTAGAAAGAAAGTAATTATTTATAATATTGCTCACCAATCTAGGCTATTGCTCTACAAACCATATGAGATAGTGGTCTATCACATGGACTTCTAAACCTAAATTTCTTCAGAGCTTCTTCAAACATGGAATGACACACCTCTAAGTGCCTATTACACGGTCCTTGAAAGATGGTATAATAGATTGCATCAAAGTGAAACTTGCCTTGGAGTAACAACTTGATGTAAGAGGAGGCTAAGCTCAAGGTAGAAATTGCAGCCTTGGAAAAGGAAATTCAAGGAGAGAGGATGTTGAAGCAAAAGGCATCCAAGTCCAAGGACAAAGAAGCACATCAATGAACTCAGCTTGAGGAGAAAGTGAAGGCCAAGGTGGAAGAAATTGATGTAGTTAAGAAAGAAGTAGAAAAGGTGAAGGTGGCTCTTGAAGTAGCAGAAATTTGTTATTAGTAGGAGCTATGACCAAGATAAAAATGAAGGAGCTCACAAAAGTATCAAGCAAAAGGAAGAAGAACACAAGAAAGATTGGTTAGCCATTTGAGTAGAGATCATGGTTGAGATGGAGGAGAGTTGGACCCATTCAACCTGAAGGAGACTACAATTTTGGCAAGGATGGAGATGACACAAGACCATCTTGAAGAAATCATGAAAGAGGTAGTGGAAGCATGAACTCTCCCCTCTTACCATCTAGGATTTGGAGTCCCAAGCCTTCAATTTCTCCAAGGAGGCCTCTGTTACCTCCTTTGCAATTTCTTCAAGATGATCCTGCATTTAGCCTAGCCTCCTTCTTGCTCAAACTCTACCCTCTTATTGTTCTAAAAGAAGCCAAAGGTGTACTCGCCCTCCTCTTGATCTCAACAAAGATAGTGGGTTCCCTTTACTCATATACCTTTTTGTTGTTGTTGGTACCTTCATCTTGAATGACCTTTTGTCTTGTTGATCTTCTTGTACCCAAAGTCTACCTTTGGCCTTATATCCTTCCTTGCCTTGGCAAGAGCCTACATCTTCCACCTCAAGTACTTCTTCTACATGAAATATTCCTTCTCTTAGTTCCGCTTCTCTTATGGATAGAAATAGAGGGAGTTTAGTCATCCTAAAACTCTCTTAGGTTCTCTAGCTTTGGATCATGATTATCCCTAATTTCATGTAGTATTGCATGATAACTCAATTCCCAGTTCCATAGCAAGAACTCTTACTTCTTGTTGTGGACTAATTCTCGCCTATAGTACAATCCTCACTTAATTAATCCAAGGCTTTGATTATGAATTCAAGTGCCCTTCTCATCCTCTTTGGCACCTTGGGAGAAGCTACTTCTTTTTCTTTTGCCCTCTCATCATTCCTACTTTTCTTCTCACTTGCCAATCCTCCTTGCACAAACACACACTCTCACAATTTTGAATGTCCAAGTGAAGAAACCTCATGCCAAGGTAAGGAAAGCACAATAGGTCTTGCTTGGGTTGATTTTGCAAAAAGTGGAAAGAATCCAAGCTCCAAATGGATATTTAAGGTGATGGCTTAATTGTTAGAAAATTTTGGTGAGTAGTTGCCACTTCCACATGTGAGTGGTTGGTACAATCAACCAATTATTAGTTGTAGTTCTTGATTTTTTGGCACCACATCTACTCATGTATCTTAGGTTGAGGAACTTTCAAACCAAATGGCTTTTCAAGCCAAACATCATCCTAGGGCAAAGATTTTTTTTTTGGATGAAAATCTCCCAAGGCAAGGGTTTCCTGACCAAAGGTTTTCTTGTCTGACAACCTTCTTTATCACTGAGCCACACTCTATGCTTATTATCTGGATCTACTACTCCTAGTTCTTCCATGGCACATTCCTTCTATGTCATCTTCCCTTGAAGGTGTGGTTCTCATGGGAATGAAAGGTAATTGATCACAAACCTCATATATTCCTTATTGATTGCCTATTCCTTCACTCTTCTTGGTTAAGTCTCACAAGTTGAAATAAAAAAGGTGCACTTTAGAAAAAGGTAAGGTGTCATATACCTCTTTCCTCAAATATAAGCATCATTGCAAACATTAGGGTAGCTCCTTCTCTTTCTCTCAATTGTAGTGTTTTTGGACATGCCATCCATTGACTCAAGTTGCAAGTAGATTCCCTTCTAGATCACCAAGCTCACCATTTTGGTAAAGTTTTTCTACTTAATATGGTCTCATTTGCAAAAGATGCAACTTCTTGAAGAAGAACTTGTGTCTATTGTCATACAAAAATACCAACTCCCCTTTTGTAATTTTCATAGGTCAGAACTTTTGATTATGAACCTCCTTCCTCTTCTCCAGAACTTCATGTATGCAATTATAGGAATTATGTTTCCTTTTCTCCAAAAACATCAATTATTGCATTTAGAGAGCTTCACTATCTTCCTTGTTCTTCCATTGTTCTTTTGAGAGAATCCTAACTATCTTCCTTGTTCTTCCATTGTTCTTTTGAGAGAATCCTATAGGTGGTCACCTCAAATCCTATGGGTAAAATAGGATTGAAAACCCATACATGAGAAAGTAAGGTGTTTGCTTTTTTGTGATTATCTCAATGGTAAAATATAAACACATGGCTGTCGGTAACTTGGCATCCCAATTGTATGTGTAATTCACCATTACCTTGTTTAGAATTTTGTACAACAATCTATTGGCTCATTCTTTCAATCCATTTTCCTTTGGGTTGTAGGAGGTAGGTTTTCTATGTTTAATTTGAAGTCTTGAGTGGGAAGCTCCACTAGTGTGTTTAGGAAATGAATTCCACTACCACTCATTAATTTGAGAGGGTAGACATACCAAGAAATGACATTGCAGAAGAATTCGATTATTGTATTTGCATTATCCTTCCTAGTAGCTTCCACCATTTTTGTGACATAGTTAGTATAGCTTAAAATGTATGTCTTTTGTGTGGTTTTATGGCAGGTTGTATTAGGCCTGCAAAATTAATCCCCCATTTCTGGAATAGAGCTAGCGGTAGAATGGGTTTAAGGGTCCCTTAGGATGAAGGCATGGGTTCTTGTGTATGTTGACACACATCACATTGTTTGAAGAATTTTTTCACATCCTTCTACATGGTTGGCCACTAATATCCCATTGCCAAAATTTTATTTATCATATTTTTTAGATCAAAATGCCTTCTTCTAGCTTCTAAGTGTAGGGATTGTATCCTCCTACTTCATAAGATTCTAGACAATGTTAAAGAACTTTATTCACTCCTAATTTGAATAGGATATTCCTTTTCACTTAGTACAAACCCATTTTGTGGAGGAAGACTTCCCTTTGCTCTAGATCCAATCCTTTAGGACACTAAACCATGCAGAGGTATTGTAACTTAAAAGAGTACCACATCACTTTTGTTGTTAAAAGTTGGAAGATTTCTTCATCTAGAAATAAGCCAATCAAATCTTTGTCTTGATTTTTGGTTTCCAACTTGGACAATAAATCAGCATTCTCATGTTGTGATCCCTTCCTAACTTGCATAGGGTAGGTAAATTCATGTATAAGTCATATCATGCAATTTTTCAATGAGAAATTACCAAGTGTGTAATACACAATCTTCTACATGGAAGATAAATTTGTATCCCAATAGCTAGTGATGGAACTTCTTGCAAGTAATCCATCTTGAGTGCTTCTCGCTCAATGGTAGTGTAGTTCTACTTTGCTACAAACAGTTGTTGATTGACATAGTACACAAAGTAATATTTCTTGTTCTTGTTCTTCTGGCTGAGGATTACTCCAACTATGACAAAGGAAGTGTCCATGTAGACATGGAATGTACTTTCCTAGTTAGGAGGATGTATCATTGGGGCTTCCACTAGCTTGGTTCTAAGTACAACAAAGGCATCTTCCTACCACTTCATCCAAATATAACCTTTGGCATTCTTCAACAACTTTTTCATATAACTTAACTTAACTATGCAATGCAATGCTTGTATTGCATAGTTAGGATCAAACCTCTTGTAGATTCTTGAGTGATTGGATTAATTTTACCTTTTCAAAATTCACCTTGATTCCTTGTCTTAAAACTTGATGTCCCAAAAGAATGCCTTCCTTCATGATGAAGAAGAACTTCTTGGGATGCAAAGACAATCCAAAGGACCTACACCTCTCCAATTTTGGCATAGAAAGGAAAGATGATCGCTCCTTCTACCAAAAGCACAAAAATTGTTGATAAAGATCTATGGGAATTTCCATAGATAGTCCTTGAAGATGGCAGTCATCATCTGCTGAAATGTTGCATGCGCATTACACAACCCAAATGACATTGTATGTGTAAGTTCTCCAATTAGTAGTGAAGGTAGTCTTGTCCCTATCTTCTTCCCAAATGGATACTTGGTTATATCTTGAAATACCATCTAGAAAGTTATAGCACTTGTGCCTTGAAGCTTGGTCTAAAATAGCATCTAAGAAAGGTAGAGGGTGATGGTTTTTCTTTGCGACTACATTCAGCTTGCAAAATCCTAACACACTCTAATATTTCCTATCTTCTTCTTGGGTACTACAACAACTGGAGACACTCAATCACTATTGAGCATTGAAAAATGATGCCGCCCTTCAGATTCTTATCAATTTCATCCTTGACCAACAATGAGTATTTGGGATTGAGTCAATACTGACATTGTTGGACAAGGACCGCTCCTTCTTCCAGGTCAATATGATGTTCTCCAAATTGCCTAGGAATTCTAGGCATTTTCTCAATCTTCCAAGCAAAGATGTCCTAGTATTTCTAAAACAAGTAGGCATAGTCTGTGTACTCCTCCTCAAACACAAATTTGGAAATCTTGAGTGATTTCCCTTTGGTGATTTGCACATCTTGGTAGTCATCCTGGTTGACAATGCCTTCCGCATGACTGATGAGGCTGATTCCCAAGACTATGAGACCTTTGGGATGAACATTCACTTCAACCTCTTTTTTGATTTTGTAACACTCCAATTAGTCCACTTTGTCCTCTTTTGTCAAACCTTTGGCCTCTTCCAAGGTTCCTTCTATATAACCTTCATCCAAAGACAATGTTTCTTTTAGATAAGAAACCTTCTTCCAATACAACATGAAAAGTTTGGAGTTAGTTGAGTTGGTATGAGCCAAATGTAGTTTGTGTTGGTGTGATTTGGTTTTACTTTTACTCTATGCAATCAAGGTCTTCTTATCATCACAAGATAATCTATCTTGGTTATATTGCAAAAAGCAATGTAATCTAGTTGAATGTTACCTCTCTTATTGTAAAAGACCAAGGAGAGAATGGAAGATTTGGATGAAAGATCACATTGAGACTCTTGAATGAGGAAAACTCCAAATGCTTAGCATGAGCTTAGGCTTTGGTATTTATAGAGAACATACAAGCATCTTCGGAAGTTTCTTAGAAAGCTTCTTAAAAGCCACCTTCTTAGAGTGCAAGCTAAGTAAACAAGGAAGCTTCTTGAGAAGCTGCCTACTTAGGCTACAAGCTAAGGTAGTTGGGGAATTTCTTAAGAAGTTTCCTTCTAGAAGCCATATACTTGGCATGCAAGCTAAGCTAGCCGACAAGCTTCTCAAGAAGTTTTCTCTTAGAAGTTGCCACTTGGTATACACATTATCCAATACTTTGGAAGGTACCAAGAAGCTTCCTAGATGCTTCTTGAATATTATTATAATTCTTGGTTAATTTGGTCTATTTTCTATTTTTTTTAGTCTTGACTAACTTGTCTATAAGCTCCATATTGTTACACTTATGATGATAGGAACATTGGAAAACATTCTTAAAGGTCTTCTTCAAGTTTCATCTACAAAGTGGAGGAAACATATTGGCTCAAAAGTTGTATGACCTAGTTGAGCACAATTTCCTCCATCATGACATTCACTCTAGAGCTAAAATCAATGGGTACTAATTTGATCATACAATGATTAACTTCTTTCTCCACCAAGGGAGATCCTAAATCTTCTAATTCTATTCTATAAATTGCAAGAAGTTCAGATTGCTTCCTTGCATGCATGGATGAAAGTGATAGAATCAATTGCTTTTTGTATGACTTATTATCATCCCATAATTTCAGAACCTCACATTTGCTTTAGAAGATCCCATAACAGCAAGGAAGTCTTACTTAGATACTCCCAAAAGAGAATTTCTTCACTTCTTGTTTGGTTCATCTTTTAGGGCTGGAACTTCTTTGGTGGTGGAATGTTGTCTTTGGTTTCCTTTGGCATAGGAAATTTTGGGATGAAGACCTTGGAACTAGAGTGCTTGCCCTCAAACCCTTCATCTTCAGATTTTTTTATGGATGAATCTTTGGCCTCAAGTACTTTTGGCTGCAAATCTAACCCATGATTGAGCATACTTGATGACAAGGAGTCCACTTTTTTGGCATGGCCTTCTATCTAGATCTCCTATGGTTATCCTTCCAAGGGTTTCCTGGACTTCCTTGTGAATGTTTGCCAAATATTTAGAGTCAATACCTTGGTTAGTAACCGTAGTGGAAATGAGATTCTCTTGGAAGTCTTGCTTTGTCATGATAGTAGAGTCCTCACACTCTATATTGGTCTTTACCTTGGTCCAATAACCGTGCTTCTTTGTTGGATACATCTTCTTAAGTTGAGCTTGCCTCTTTTCCTTGTCTTTTGATGATTTTGAGGTATCATAGGAGGAAGTGTTATTGGCCAACCGCTTGGTTGAACACGTTGTAACTCAATTTATCTCAAACTTGGGCAATGCATCCTCATCTAATAGTCACCCTCCTCTAGGCCCATGTAGTGAACATCTTTATCTCCTTTAGCAAGAAGAGGGTAAGGTACAAACCTCAAAGGTGGTCTTAAGACAATAATGTGAGGCAAGTTGACCTCACATGGCCCAAAGCTCAACAATTACCACACAAAAAATTATGTAGGAGTGGTCTTCTAGGTTTAAGACAACTTGACTTATAGTGACCAACTCCTCCCTAACTATAATACAAGCCCACCATTGGATTTTTCTTAAGAGGAAAAGCTCATTGTGGTGGTTTATTAGCACCTTGTTCTAGAGATGTGCAATGAATGGAAACTATGGGAGGTGGCAAGGATATGGGAAGAGGTACATCTTGTATTGCAAAGACTTGGTAATCTTCCTCCATATAGTATTTTGGCTTCTTTGATTCTTGCATCCATTCCATCTAATGTATAAAGGAAGAGGATTGATTAGAGAAACATTTGATGTTGGCATGTCTTGGCTTCCCATAGGTAGTGCACCATATGTTGGGTTGTGTGTACAAGGGAACTTCTTTCTTTCCTTTGCATCAACCATTTGTACTTGAAGTCTACAAACTCCTTGATGAGTTTATCTAACTTAGATCCCATCCGAGAAGGGAATTTGGGAGTGGTATCCACCTTTGGCATATGTTTCCTCATTCCTTCTCATCTTTTGATGAGGAGGATGATGAAGGAGTGTTTGTATTGGATAAGTCATATGACAAAAGAGGTGGTCTTTGACCTGAACTCTTTGTTGGCTTCTTCTTGGTGGTCTGCCCTAGAGAAGATGTCTCAAGAGTCATCCTAGCTGACTCATATAACTTTACGGACTTGATGACTCTTCCTAGAGTATCATAATCTTGCTCTTTTGCAAAGACTCAAAGTTTGGCAGGTAATTGTCCCAAGAACCATGCCATTGCTTGAGTATCCAAGTAACCCCAACGTTGCACCTTTCTTAGGGACTCAACTTAGCAGACTTTGGAATCTCTTTATGTAGTCTCTTAGTTTCTCAATTTTCTTCCACTCCAAACTATTGAGAGTAGCAAAGACATTGGCCTTATAATCTAGTTCTCTAAAACATTCCATGGACAATCTTCTTATGGTTGGCCAATCTTCCATATTCTCAAGGTGCGGACTAATATTTATACTAATTCCTTGCCTTCTTCTATGATAAATTGGGGAATATTCAAAGCTTGTCCACTTTTGTATCTTCATGGCTATGGAAATAGCTTTGAACTCCTTCATGAAAGTATTTGGTTCTTCTTCCTCATCTTTTCCCTTGAACTTTTGGTAGTTCTACCTCATGATCAGGCATGACTTGCCATTGGTTTGTAGATGAGGAGCACATTCAAAGTAAGACCCACTTTTGAAGAAGAAGGATAAAGAAAGTCCCACTCAAGATCAAGAGAGCTTCCCCTTGGTTGGTCAATGATCATAATACTTGAACAAGAATCTTTGGAATTTGTTATTGTCTGAATTGTGAGTCTGACTTCTAGAGCAATCCCACATTCTTCAATAAAGAGCACTTTGGAATAGTGGGTGATTGCTCTTCTTAAACTACATGTGTTAGATCCTCTTCTTTGTATAGGGGTTGAGAGGTCAATCCATATTTCAATTCTATTTTTCCTCCAAGGTGAATATCACCTTGAGTTTTTCCTTTTTGAGTGGTTAGTTCCTCAGAGTTGCACACGTCTGATTTCTCTTAAATGCTCTCAACTTACAAGGAATATGAATGTCACCTAGTTTTGGAGTGCATGGCAACATTCATTGCCTTGCTTATTCTTAGTTCTAGCCACTCCAAGGAGTGTACCCTTGATAGTGGTGCCAAAAGGCATGTGACAACCACCTGTTGACTTACTAATAGTATGATTGGTAAGAATAGGTTGTTTACACAAGGATAAATATTAAAAATGACTAAAAATGAGAATAAAGTGTCACAATATCATAGGTGGTCTATTCTTACTTGTTTCCTCTTGGACAAAAACCACTCCTAGAAGCATATAGTGACATCCACTATGGTGCCCTACAAAATGAGAAATGAACAACCATTATCATGAAGATCTAATCTAATAAGCTCTTAAACACCAAGGCCCTTCTTCTTGAAGAGCCTCTCTTACCATGATGGCTAGTCCTTCTCCATAGGTTTATTTCACCCCAAAGGTCAATTTTAAAGCCAAAGGTTTTTCCACTCTAACACTATGGCTAACTATATATATCTCTTCCCAAAAAGTGAAATTCCAACAAAATCCCAAAATCAATTGTCTACATGGCTTTTCTATTATGTGGTACTCTCAATGTTCTATCATTCCTAAAACCCTTCCTCAAATTAAATTGTTCATTCAAAATGTCAAGTGTAACTTCCTTGATAATGTGAATTTCCTATAAGTACTCAAGCACTCATTACTATTGAATGTCAAGGGTAACTTCCTTGATATTGGAATATTCCAAGGATAAGGAAATTTACAAGAGAAACACAAGAGAAGAAACATAAAGATTCACGTTCAATACTCTGATGCCCCAAAGGAGCACCTTGTATTTATTAATATAATCTTTTGAGGGTAGGAAAACTTAAGAGAAATACAAGACAAAACACAAAGCTCTACACTCAATCTCTGATGCCCCAAAAGAGCACCTTGACTTTTTTGTATAACAAAGTGGACTCCTCTAAAGGAAGCTCCACCCTTGGATCATATACATGGATTGGTGACATGTCATCAAGCTCTACCCTTAGATTAGTTGTATGCATGTATGACATGTCAATTCTGATACTATATGGTTGGTCAAATTATCTTTGACCAAAGGGAATCTTCTTGTAGGAATCTTTTGTGGGTGACATACCATTGGTGAAAGCTCTCAATGGGACAAAGCTAGGAGGAGGGAATGCCAGCCTTTCCTTTATTGGGGAGGGGAGGGGAGAGAGAGGAAGCACATATACATTTTCATAGGCCTAATTCAACCATTTAGGCCTCCACAATTGGCTCTAAAACTTCCATGTTACTTTTGGCTCCTATCGTATTAGTAGAAGTACTCCTTTGGTGACATCTCTATCTGATCTACCTAGCCCATCATACATAACATCCTTCCATATGTTACCAAGTCAATTTTCACATCTAGATAATATGTCTAGCTTTTGGTATTACAAATTCAAGTTGTTTTCAACTCCTACCCTATTAGTAGAAGTACTCTTTTGGTGACACCTCTATCAGATCTACCTAGCCCATCATACATAAAATCCTTCCAGATGTTACCAAGCCAATTTTCACCCCCAAATGATATGTCTAGTTATTGGTATTACAATTATATAGCAAAGAAGATTCCCTCAAAGGAATCTCCACCCTTGGATCAAATACATAGATTGATGACATCTCAGCAAGCTCCTCCCTTAGATTAGTTGCATGCAAGAGTGACATTTTGGTTCTTGTCATATTTGGTAGATCAAACAATGTTTGACCAAATAGAATCTTTAGGGAATCTTCTTATAGAAATCTTAGAATTGTATGGGTGAGATATCATTGGAAAGCTTTCAATGAGACAAACAAGGGAAGGAGGAGAGGCCAACATTACTTGCCCATGGGTTTGATTCCATAGATTGTTGAGGCCTAATTCATCCGTTTAGGCCTCTTAAATTGGCTCTAAAGTTTTTAAGCTATTTTGTCTCCTACCCTATTGTAATACTCCGAGGACAAGAGAAGAGAGAAAACACAGATTGCACACTCAAACAATCGATGCCCCAAGGGAGCACCTTCTCTTTATTTATATAGACAAAGAGGATCTCCTCTAAGGAAGCTCCACCATAGGATTAGGGACACAGATAGGTGACATGTCAGCAAGCTCCACCCTTGGATTACTTACTTGGATGGGTGACATGTCTGGTCTAGGTCCTATCTGGTTGGTCAAACAAGCTTTGACTAGAGGGAATCTCTTAGGGAATCTTCCTATAGGAATCTCAAAATCACATAAGGTACCATTGGAAAGCTCTCGATGAGACAAAGTAAGGAGGAGGGAAGGCCAGCCTAACCTCCGCAAGGGGGGGAATCTGCACATTTTCGAGGCTTAATTCATCCGTTTAGGCCTCCAAAATTGCCTTCAAAGATTTTAGGCATATTTTGATTCCTACTCTATTAGTAGAAGTCCCCTTTTGGTGATATCTATTTCTGATCTGTTTAGTCCATCATGTGTAACATCCTTCCAAATGTTACCAAACCAATTCTCACCTTTAAATCATATGTCTAGCTATTGGTTCTAAGGTTCTCAAGTCTATTTTGGTTTCTGCCCTATTAGTAGAAGTACTCTTTTGGTGATACTTCTATCTGATCTATTTTGACCATCATGTATAACATCATTCTAGATGTTACCAAACCAAATTTCACATCTAGATCATATGGCTAGCTCTTGGTATTACAGACCTCCCTCCTTTTAAGATGCAACGTCCTCGTGCAATTGTTGCTCAAATGCTTGCACCAACACCGGTGCATGTGCCAAATTGGCAGCGGGCTCCCAAGTTGCTTCATAGAGGGGGTAACCTTTCCATTGTACTAGATAGTCCACCCGCGGTTGGTGAGTACCATGCATGCATTTTTGGAGAATCCGCTCCACTTCATATTCCTTTGTGCCATCAATGAATGTCGGACAAGGTCGAATGTCTGGTGTGGAATGACCTTGGCCTGATCAGGGAGCATATCTGCATAGTAGGGAGATATGGAACATTGGATGGATCTTCATGTGTGGTGGTAGCTCAAGGTGATAGGCCATAGTGCCAATGCAACAAAGAATCGAGAAAGGCCCAATAAAATGAGGTCTGAGCTTACAAGGTCCAACTAATGTGAGGTTGGTTGTCGATAGCCACACTTGATCCCAACATTGAACTCCATGTGCCGACGGTGTGCATCAGCATACTACTTCTATCGATTTTGCACAATCTGTAATCTGTGCTTGGCGCTCTCCACACCTTGTTGGATTCTAGAAACAAATGTGTTGACTGCATCGACCTTGGTAACCACAGGACGGATCTTCATCAAGCTAGAAGGTGTGAAGGGATGCTCACCATACATGAGCAAGAACGGAGTGACTTGGGTGGATGCATTCACTAAATTGTTGTAAGCAAATTCCACCAACTGGAGTAGGGTGTCCCACCTCTCTTGCTCTTCTAAGGTGAAGCCGCGTAACATGTCTTCAATCGTGTGATTAGCCCGCTCTGTTTGGCCATCTATTTGTGGGTGGTAAGCTGTGGACATGGCCAACTTGGTTTTGAAGAAACCAAAGAGTTTTCACCAAAACAAACTAGTGAATTGGGTGCCTCTATCGATGATGAGTACTCTAGACAAACCATGGTGAGCAAAGACTGCATCTAAGTATAATTGAGCTAGTTGTGGAGCGGTCACCTCCTTGCTGGTAGGGCGTACATGAATCATAATGTTGAGCCGGTCCACAAAGACCACAATGGAGTCAAACCCTGAGGTGGTCTTGGGTAATTCACAGACAAGATCCATACTCACTTGTTCCCAACGTTGGGTAGGAGTGGGGAGAGGTTGAAGGAGCCATGCATGAGCTTGATTAGAAGCTTTGTTATGTTGAAAAAGTAGGCAGCTATGCACATATTCCATCACGTTGTTGCTCATCTTGGGCCAATAGTAATGGCGCTTGACTGCATCCAAAGTCTTGTCCACTCCGACATGAGCTACAATGGCCAAATCATGACATTCCACTAGAATGGTGGTGCGTAATTCTGGGATATTTGGGATCCATAATCTGCCATCCCAAAAGGTGAGTCCTTGGATGTTGGTGACACCTTTGGATGATTGTGCTTCTCCAATCTATGGATCAATTTTTGTAACAGCTAGAATCTCTTGCCAGAATTCAGGGTTAATCTTAACCTCTTGCCACCAAGTTGTTGGCCATTGGCATGCGGGTGAATGCATCTGCAAGTTGCTTCTTACTTTCCACGTAGGTGATTGTCATGTTGAAGCATTGTCGCCACTCTGCCCACCAAATTTGGCAATGAGATAGATCCTTCTGTGTCTCGAGGTAGACTAGAGGTTTGTGGTCTGTCTCTACTACAAATGCCTTCTCGCCCAGGTAGTGCTTCCAATGCTTGGTTGCTAGAACGATAGCCAGCTCTTCTCATTTTGTGGTATGGTAGTTGCGCTTTGCCAGTAACAACTTTCGAGAGAACTATGCAATTGGATGCCATCTGTCATGCCATTCTTGTTGTAGGACTGCTCCTATTGCTACGCCTAATGCATTTGTAGCCAACTTGATTGGCCATTTTGGGTCATACCACTTCAAGATTGGTGCATGTAGCAAGGTGGCCTTCAATTCTTGAAAGGCCAACTCTTGTGCAGTTCTCCATGTCCACTTCTTCCCCTTGCCAAGTAGTGCCGTTAAAGGTTGTGCAACCTTGGAGAAGTCCTTGACAAATCTATGATAGAATCCCGTCAACCCCAAGAAGCTCTTAAGTTGAGTCTGATCTTCTGGGGCACTCCATTTTTGAATGACCTCTATTTTATCTATCAAAACTTGAATGCCCTCTACACTTACTCTATGCTCCAAGTAGTCTACTTCAGACTTGCCAAACTCACACTTTGAGATTTTGGCGTACAACTGATTCTGTCTTAGAATCTGGAGGACCTCTTGTAGATGTTGCTTGTGTTCTATCATCGTGCTATTGTATACTAAGATATCATCCAAGAAGACAATAACAGACTTATCCAAGTATGGACAAAATATGTCATTCATTAGACTCATGAAAGTGGCAGGTGCATTGGTGAGGCCAAAAGGCATCACAAGATACTCAAAGTGGTCATACTTGGTTTGAAAGGCAGTTTTGTACACATCCTCCTCTACAATTCGGATTTGATTGTAACCGCTCCGCAAGTCCAGTTTGGTGAAGTATCTTGCTCCATGGAGTTGATCAAATAGGTCATCCATGCGAGGTAAGGGGTATTTGTTCTTCACTATTTGCTGATTGAGACCCCGATAGTCAATGCACATGCGCATTGTACCATCCTTCTTCTTCACAAACAAGACAAGAGCCCCATATGGTGATATGCTAGGTTGGATGAACCCCTTTTGCAGCATCTCCTCAATTTGAGTCTTACACTCCTCCAACTCATGAGGTGATAGGCGATATGGGGCCTTACAAGGAGGCGTCTTCCCCGGAAGTGCCTCAATTTTATGATCTACTCGCCTTTTTGGTGGTAATCCTGAGGGTAGATCATCAGGAAAGACATCTTGAAACTCATCCACCACATCCTTCAATTTCTCAAGAATATGTCCATTGACTTGTGCACTCTGGACTTCTCTTATTAGACCCATAAAACATCTATCAATCTTATAGACAGTTGCCGTCCCTACGACATATAGAGGCAATTTCTGCTTGTGTGATTTTTCTTTAACCCCAATGATTGACCATTGGTGGGTTCTCACTACTTTCTTCCTCCAATCCACCATAGGGTTGTATTGCTCCATCCATGGCATGCCTAAAATTGCATCATAACGAGCTAACTGTATCACTTGCCACTCAATTGCTTCCTTATATTCTCCTATAGAGAGGGTTACCCGTCTAGGTAATGATTCAATCCTCTCAGTTTGCCCATTTGGTAAATTTATTTCTTCACTTCCATCTCTCTCTAGATCCATTCCCAATCTTATTGCAACAGAGCAAGACAAGAAATTCTTTGTTGCTCCCGGATCTATTAATACTCTCACTTGATTACCTTCTAGCATTCCATTCACGACAATCAATTGTGAGGTTGCCTTTTGGGATCTTTGCGCATTCTTCTTCTTCCTTCCCTTGCTTCTTTGCTTCCTTATTGAGCCAGTAAGGCCGCGAGGTACATGTTGTTCAATGTGACTCTCCATGTTGTTCAAAGATCGCTTGAACAAAGGCCGAGGGCCTCTGGGGAAACGAGTGCAACAGTTGGTAGATATGTGCCCAATACGGCCACAATTGTAACAATAGCATTGTTCTCCTTGAGTCCCTTCTCCTTGTGGGACTCCATCTCTTTGTTCTTCTACCCGTCCCCGCTTCCCTTGAAGAGGTTGTGCTCCTCGATCCCAGAATCAAAGGTTGCCCAATTCCATCGGTATTGGTCCACCCATGTGTGGCATTTCTGCCCAATAATGTTGAGGTGGAGCTACTCCTTCACCTCCACCTAATGCTCCTACTATTCTTTGTATACAAGCAATGGCTTCAAATACCATGCGAGGATTTTCCACCATGACTTCTTGGTGAATCCGCTCTTTCAACCCTTGTTTGAAATAGTTGAGAGCCTCTGTTGGACTCATGTTGGTAATTGCAACTTGTAGATCCAGAAATGCCTCTACATACTCTTGTATGCTATTCTTGTCTCAATCCCCATAGTCGAGTTTGAGCCATTTGCACAAAATCCACCGATTGGAAATTCTTCAGTAGTCCTTCTTGCATTGCTGTCCATGTGACCTCCCTTCTCTTTGCCAGCATGGATTGTTCCCAAACATCATACCATGTGAGGGCTTTATTGATCAAGTACCCACATGCAAACACGCCTACAGCATGCTCTGTGATCTCTGTTGAGAACAATCGGAAATATCAATTCATTCTCGAGATCCAATTTTCCACTACTCCCATCAAATGTTGCCCCTTGTAAGGCTCAATGTTGCAGGTCTTCTTCATCCGGAGTAGCAATGTGGTTTCATCGTTGATAGGGTTTGTAGGCACAGGTGCCTCTCCAAGTACTTCAGTTGCAAGTACTGGGTTTTGAGACGGCTCTTCTTCTTGCATGGCTTGATCGTTCCTGAGGATCTACACTTGACTTTGTAATGTCTCCATGGTCATCTTAATCTCTCGAAATTCATTCAACATCCCTTGCATTCCTTGCACCAACTCTTGCAATTGCGGATCCATGGTTCCTGCAACACTCAATTGCTAATGTCTACTTCAATACAGAGTCAATATAATCACTCTGGAAGGCGCACAAACTATCGGAACTACCATTGGGACCTCAGAAGCTATCACTTGTTGATAATACTCCTCACCAAAATTCCTAACCACAAAATCTCTAAACATCCTTTTTGGCCTCACTACATAACGGATTTCTACTTGAGTGTTGAAAGGGAGAGGATTTGGGACATTCATATCCATATTATCATAATACAATGTAGATTGTCAAATCCCACTCTCTGTCATATATCACCATAGGTAGAATCACCGGGTTTGGTGAGTTCATCACTCTGTCCATGAATTTTGCACCAAATTGATGAACTAGCAATACCCTCATCTGCTCATGTTGGATGTACATAACCTTGATGTGGAATGGGTTTGAGAATGGAAAGCTAGGTGCGGGAAATTGGCCTCCCGGTGCATCCATCCCATCCGCTCTCTAAAGTCCTTCCTAAGTCTAGCAAATACTCTATGTTCTCCACCTCAAATTACTCAGTTTCAGTAGTTCATGCTATTCCAAGAGGGGTGATCCACTCTCTTGGACTAAAACACTTGCTCTAATACCATTGTAATACTCCGAGGACAAGAGAAGAGAGAAAACACAGACTGCACACTCAAACAATCGATGCCCCAAGGGAGCACCTTCTCTTTATTATATATACAAAGAGGATCTCCTCCAAGGAAGCTCCACCATAGGATTAGGGACACAAATAGGTGACATGTTAGCAAGCTCCACCCTTGGATTACTTACTTGGATGGGTGACATGTCTGGTCTAGGTCCTATCTGGTTGGTCAAACAAGCTTTGACTAGAGGGAATCTTTTAGGGAGTCTTCCTATAGGAATTTCAGAATCACGTGAGTAAGGTACCATTAGAAAGCTCTCAATGAGACAAAGCAAGGAGGAGGGAAGGCCAGCCTTACCTCCATTGGGGGGGGGGGGAATCTGCACATTTTTGAGGCCTAATTCATCTGTTTAGGCCTCCAAAATTGCCTTCAAAGATTTTAGGCATATTTCGATTCCTACTCTATTAGTAGAAGTCCCCTTTTTGTGATACCTCTTTCTGATCTATTTATTCCATCATGTGTAACATCCTTCCAAATGTTACCAAACCAATTCTCACCTTTAAATCATATGTCTAGCTATTGGTTCTAAGGTTCTCAAGTCTATTTTGGTTTCTGCCCTATTAGTAGAAGTGCTCTTTTGGTGATACTTCTATCTGATCTATTTTGATCATCATGTATAACATCATTCTAGATGTTACTTAACTAAATTTCACATCTAGATCATATGGCTAGCTCTTGGTATTACACCTATTAGTAAAAGTACTATTTTGGTGACATCTCTATCTGATCTACTTAGTCCATTAAATATAACATCCTTTCAGATGTTACCAAGCCAATTTTTACCTCTAGACACTATGTCTAGCTATTGTTATTACAAATATAAAACAAATTCCCTAAGGGGATAAACATACATTCTTCTTGCAAGATCTTTCACCTCTACTCACAATTACATAATCAAATATGTAAGTGAAAGCAATCCAACACAAAGAACTCAAAGATATCTTTATGTTGAATACTTTGATTATGAAAGAAGTAGATATTGCTTCCTTGGATTGCAACCCATGTATAATCAACCCATATATACAATTTTTCCTACTCTTGAGATGAAGATGATCAAAAGCTAAGAATGTTTGAAATCTTTTAATTACACTTACTCCATTTATCACTAATCCTACCTACTAATCTTATCATAGGTATAATTAAGAAGTGATTGTGCAACCATCGCCAATCATAAATACTACCTATTGTTTACTTTCTATGTGATTATAGCTCCATAATCTTTGGCTACAAAATTGTTATGTAGTCTCTAAAGAATGTCAGGCCAAAGTCCTCTAAGATGAAGACCTTCCAAAGCTAAAAGTGATTACCAAGCCAAAGGCGTGCTCTATATTTAATAGATTTCTACCTATTTCCTTCTCTCTAGAATGCCTTTATCCTAAAATCTACTACAAGGAACTACCTTCATTCTTACAAACCTTAATTAATAATTCTACATGATCTTGATACTCTACAATCTTCTTGAGTAGTGCCTTTGTAGATTCCTTAAAGTTCTTTGAGGTGTGCTCAAGTAATTTATTAGGTAATTGCTACAAGTACTCATCCATATACACCTTTTCTATGAGAGCATGCGCATGGGATCTGGAGTTCCTAGCCTTCAATTTCTTCAACTAGGCCTTCGTTACCTCCTTCATGATTTCTTCAACATGGTCCCATGCCATCTCCATCCTTGCCAGAATTTCAATCTTCTATAGGTTGAATTGGGTCCAACTCTTCTTCTACTTGATATTTTCTACAAGCTTCTTCACCTATATCTAGGCCACTTGTAGCTCCTCATGATGAAAAAATTATGGTGCTATAAGGGCCACCTTCACCTTTCCACTTCTCTTTTAAGTGCATCAATTTCTTCTGCTTGAGCCTTCACTTTCTCCTCAAGTTGAGTTTGTTCGCGTGCTTCTTTGTCCTTGGATTCAAACAATTTTTCCTCAACATCCTCTCTTCTTGAATTTCCTTTTGTAAGGCTGCACTTTCTACCTTGAGCTTAGCCACCTCCTACACCAAGTTGTTACGCTGCTTTCCTACCTCTAAGTGTTGAGCACAAACTTCTGCCATTTCATATTGCACTTTGCTTCCTTCCAATTCTACTCCTTCACTAATTGACGCAAATGGGTAATAAGCATAACATAATTGGTAATCTTCTCTGGGCGCTTTGCATACATAGGGAGGTGTTGCTCCATCAATTCTAGTTTTAGATAGATCTTATACACCATTAGCTTAGACAATAACACTACCATGACCAACTTGGCCTCCTTCTTGCTCAAACTCTCCTCTCTTACAATTTTGAAAGAAGCCAAAGGTCCACTCTCCTCCCTCTCAATCTTGACAAAGATAGTGGCTTCCCTTTGCTCAGATATTTTTGTTGTTCTTGTTGGTTCCTACATCTTGGATGACCCTTCATCTTGCTCTTCTTCTCCCCAACGTACCTTTGGCTTGATGTCCTTCCTTGTCTTGGCAAGGGCCTTCATCTTCCACTTCAAGTAGTTCTTCTATACAAATGACTCCTTCTTCTCTTAGTTCTACTTCTCTTACGGCTGGGAACAGAGGAGATTTATTCATCCCGAAACCATTTCCCACATTCTTCTTGGGACTAGAAGGTCTGGCTTCTCCATCATATCTTCCAAGAGTGGTAGTTTGTTCTTCCTCTTGAAAATTATTTGTTCTTGGAGGGGTTTGTGCTGGGGTAGATTGTAGTTCTCCACCTTGGTGTAATCTTCCAAGGAAAGGAGACATTAAGAGAAACATAGAAGAAGAAACACACAATTTCACATTTAATCTCCGATGTTCCCAAAGGAGCACCTTGATTGTATTATATAGCAAAGGGGATTTCCCCAAAGGAAGCTCAATTCTTGGATCAGATACATGGATTGGTGACATGTCAATGATCTTTACCCTTAGATTAGTTGCATGTATGGGTGACAGGTTGGTTTGATCCTATCTGGCTGGTCAAACCCTCTTTGACCAAAGAGGATCTTTAGAGAATCTTCTTGTAGGAATCTCCAAATTGCATGGGTGAGGTACCATTGGAAAGCTCCTGATGAGACAAACCTGGGGGAGGGGGAAGGCAAACCTTTCCTTTGTTGATGGGGGGAAGGGGGAATTTACACATTTTTTAGGTCTAATTCATCCATTTTAGGCCTCCAAAATTGGCTCTGAAGTTTCCAAGCTATTTTCAACTCTTGCACTATTAGTAGAAGTACTCTTTTGGTGACATTTTAATCTGATCTACCTAGCCCATCATCCTTCTAGATATTACCAAGCCAATTTTCATCTTTGGGTATTCTAATCAATTATATTACTTAAATATATCAATTTAAAATGATCCATAAATATCTTTTTTTTATAAATACTTATTGTAGGATAAATTTTCATCTTAATTATTTATGTGCAAATTAAAAAGAAGAATTTTCCTATACTAAGAATTTCTCAATATTGTCTCATTTCATGTGATTGTATTACAAACTTAGTTGACAAAACTAATCAAAGTCATTTGAAATGTGATTTTTTTTAATATGTTAATGTTCCAAGAAAAGAACAATAATAAACAAAGTTGAAAGCTGTAAATAACTTAGTGGTAACAAAAATAAAGTATTTTGGTAAGTAACAAGCATTTAAATTGCATATCAGATGATAGTACATGAGGCATGGAGTAGTTTAGATTAGTAATATCACTACTATATAGGAACAGAAGTTAGGGTCTACAAAAAACACCCTGCAGTAGTGCTATTTAGAGTTAGAGCACCCATTGCTTATATATAGGTCTTACATTTTATTTTGTGATGCAAGTGTCAAGAAGAGCAGCAAGGATAGGAGAGAGCAATAATCAAAAGAGGCAAGTCCAAGCAACATGTCTATGTGCTCCATTAGTTTAGAATTGGCATATTAGCTTACAAGTATCCATTCCTCAGTTTATATGATTAGATATGACTAGAGAAATTTTACATAAGTGCTTTGAGTATTTTTTAATGCACTTGTGTGTTTTGTAATTGATGTGCAGATTTGCATCAATTTCATGACAATTTTCAACAGATTATAGGCTATGCTTCTTGGCACATCAAGAGTGATAGAAAATTATTCTTGGTGTGAGATTTTAGATAGATTAAGAGACTAGAAAAGATCTTTCAAATCTGAGAGTAGATCAAAACAAAATGGCAACAAGGAGCAATATGACTTACATCACAGATTAGTAAGTTCAATGTGAAGAATTTCTTGATGTGTAAATTGAAGATGAAAATTATCTTTCAGTAAGACTTATGGGAGTCATAAATGGAAAAAAGACTATAAAAAAAGCCATAGAAAATGTAGAAGAGACAAATTGACCAAGCAAGAACTATATAGCAAAATTGTACATCTCTACAACCAAGAAGAGAAATAATTTTAAAGATTAACCAATTGCAGAATTACAAAGCATATGTAGTGTAGATTGATTATGTTGCATTCACCATGTGCTTTAGAGAACAAGAACATTCTCCAACAAGGATTCTTTTAGTTTTAGATGAATTGAGAAAAGAGATAATGAGTTTCATTGGCCAAGTAGAAACTCTTGCCAATCAATTAAACAAGCTTTGTATAAAACTAGATAATTCTCTCAATTATCACAAAAATTATTTCTATTTTCCATAAATTAACTCCATTGAATAGCATCATGTGATAATATAACTAAGGAGCAACAAATTATCAAGAAACTCACTATAAGATTCCTCAAGGAAGGAATCTTGAATCAATATGGAGAAGACAAATAAGAGCTTAATGCAGAGTGCTTTTCTAGTTGTTGAAAGAAGAAGCAATGGAGGTAGCAGCAATAGTAGGACTGAAAAGAAGACCAATCTCTTCTTTTCTTCTTAGTTAAAGAAGAAAAGAAGCTATAAAAAGTGCATAAGAAAGGTGCAATTCCCAAGAAGAAAGCCAAAAAGTAAAACTTATTCTAGAGTCAAGCCAATGTTGTAATGACACAAAGTATTGCATTGTCTACTAGTACTAGCACTACCACAAGTTTCAATGAATATCTAAAAAAAGATATTTGGTATATTGATGAAGGAGCTTATATAAGCACATGATCCACCAACTAGAGTGATTCTAAGATTTCAAGAAGGTTGAAGAAGTAACTTGACAATGTAAGTTGTTCATAAATAACTTACACTAAGTAAGGTTTCTATATTAAAGTGTGAAACATTCTGATTTCTTTTGAGCTTGGTGCAAGAAGACAAGAAGGAGTCATCAGAGGAGTTTTTTATGTAGGTATGCTCTCTCTCTTCAACTTTGGTTGAAGCAAAACACGTTCAACATTGGTCAAGCAAAAAATAAAAGCATCCAAACCACCTATATCAAAGAAGGCATCCATCTTTCTCCATGTACTAACATGGAGAAAGATGGAGTAGTGGTTATGATAGTTGTTTGTGGTTCAAAGCTCTAAAAAAACTTCACATCAAAGTTACCAAGATATGTGACATTTCCCAAGCTTACTCTATTGTTACAAGCAATGGCAAGAGTTAAAAGCTAGGAAAGAAGAAAGAGTATCAAAATTTAGACATTGCACTTTGGCACCAAAGAATTGGTCATCTCAATCTTGCCTACATTAGGAAGATGGAGATATAATGACTACTAGAGGGTCTTATTTTGAATCTAGAAATGGACGGTAGTAAAAAATCTTTCTATTATGACTGATGAGCTCCAAGAAAGTAGCATAATATACCTTCTGCCCAAAATCACCTAAGAATAGAGGCAAATATAAGGTTGGAGAGTTCGTTCAAAATGATGTTTGTGGTCCTCTTAATATGAGCTCAATAGGAGGATAAGATATCATCTCATTTTCAAGGATGATACTTGTGGTTTCAAATTTCAAATACTAGTGCATTTTTCCTGAAAGCGAAGTCATAACTTCTCTATTGCTTCAAAGAACTCCAAGCATAGGAAACTCAATGTGGGACATAGATAAAGAAACTATGATCTGATAGAGTTGGTGAATACACTAGGAAGGGATTTTCTAGTTTTGTACAAAGTGTTGGATTACTCTATGAACTTACAACACTTCACACCCTAGAGCAAAATGGTATTTCCAAGAGGGATCATACTACAATATTTGAAGCATCAAGAAGCATATTGCTTTCTAGCAAATTACCTAAAGATTTTTGGGTAGAAGTAATGGGAGGTGCTACAAATATTTTGAATAAAGTTTTAAGTTGTGTTTTAGAGAAGACTCCTTATGAGCTTTTGCATGGAACAAAACTAATAATTGCTCATTTGAGAACTTTTAGTTTCTCAATCTTAATTGTCTTTTATTGGATATAGTTGTAAAGCCAAAGCCTTTCAATTGTGGGATCAAAATAAGAAAAAGATATGAAAGTATGGATGTCATGTTCACAGAAGAGCTATCAAATCATTGATGGTCATAGATGTTGAACTTAGATATAGATTACTTTCAAGAAAGAGGTGGAAGCAAGCAAATGCTAGAATGAGCATTAACAAGATATAGTTATTTGCAGATTGCTAAAGAGCCATTAATGGCTTGAAGCAAGCCTCAAGGAACTGAAATCAAAATTTTGATGATGAACTTTTAGTGCGTGTTGCAATTATTACTTTCTTATCCTTGTGTGGATTTTGGATGTGAGATTATCCTCACTATCTTTACAAATGATAGATTGATAAATGGAAAAGATAAATCTCACAATGCTACCATACTAGATACTTTGGTAGAGTGTTTGGAGTTACACATGCTAATGTAGACTACTAATAAAGAGATGAAGAGAATCTAAAACGAAATTAACTCAAAAGACATGTAGAGTCAATTATATAATGGTTCAATCTTGGAGATATATATCCAATTGCTATTCTTGCATATCCAAATGTCCAAATTTAATTGGAAGAAAGAGAAACCAATAAGAGCATCCTACCAAAAATTACTAGGATGTTTAATATATATTATGATAGGATAGGTATAAGACGTGACATAGTTTGTGTTGTTAGTAAGGTAGTAAAATCTAATTCTATTCTATTAATAATAATATAAAATCTAATTATATTCTATATAATTGAGGCTTTACCTCAACATATGGAAGCAACAAAAAGAATTTTAAAGTACCTTAAAGGTACTCTGAACTATGGATTAATATTTTATGGAGGATCAAATATTGTTAATATACTAGTAAGGTATATTGTGATGCTACATTGGTGGGTGAAATTAGATGGTAGAAAATCACATAATGGTTACATGTTCTTAAGGAATAATGGAACACTAGCTTAGAGCAACCAACATAACAATACCCTTTTACTTCTACCATAGATGCAAATTATATACCAACGTGTTTAGTTACAAAGGATATATGGCTTCACAAGTTACTCAAGGAATTTCAATGTGGATATGAGATCTAATTCCAATGTACTACAAAAATCAAAGTATTATCAAGCTTGCATATGTACCCAGAATTCCATGAGAGAACCAAGCACATAGGATCTAGTATCATTACTTGAAAGTGTAGCAAGAAAAATAGGATGTATGTTTCAACTAAATCAACATAATCTTTAGATTGTAGATATTTTCACAAAAGCTTTATTGAGTGACAAGTTTAGTAAGTTTAGAAGTTTAATTGGAGTATTACTATTGCTTCATTTCATGGTACTAGATCTACAATAAAACGAAGTATGCAAAAGTAATATATTGTTTAGTGCTCTTGATGTGTTTTGCAATTGATGCTTTAGTTTCATGGCAATTCTCAACAACATGTAATTCCACAAGGGCATAATCAAGAAATGAAAAAATAATTCTTTATTTTTTTTTATTTAACCATTTGGTCAAAAAGAAATCATGAAAACAATTATTTTCACCAAGGATGCAAATTACATAATCAAACTCACAATCACACAATATTTGATTGTGCCACTACTTGTGTTTCACATCAAAGATGTAATTCTTTTCCTATAATTCTCTCACATCCTTTCACATCAAAGATGTAATTCTTTTCCTATAATTCTCTCAGATCCTTTCACACCAAAGATGTAATTCTTTTCCTGTAATTCTCTCGCATCCTTTGACATCAAAGATGTAATTCTTTTCCTGTAATTCTCTCACATCCTTTCACATCAAAGATGTAATTCTTTTCCTATAATTCTCTCAGATCCTTTCACATCAAAGATGTCATTCTTTTCCTGTAATTCTCTCACATCCTTTCACATCAAAGATGTAATTCTTTTCCTATAATTCTCTCAGATCCTTTCACATCAAAGATGTAATTCTTTTCCTACAATTCTCTCACATCCTTTCACAAAAGAACATTTCTTGATGAAGATGACTTTGTCCAAAGATGATGTTTTCATATGCATTTCTTGGGTATTGTCAATCTTAAAAAATACAAAGATTCCATTAAGGTAAACTCCTACAAGAATATTAGAGCAACAAGGATCAAACACATAAGATATCATTTTCTCATATTAATTCAAAAAGCACACATCTTCAGAAAAGAAACAATGAGATTGATCTTTGAATTTGAACAAAGTGACTATAAATTAGGTAGCTTAAAATTTAACCAACTACAAGTTTATTACACTCCATAACTAACTAACACCAAAGGAAACTAACTTCCTTTGTGAAGGAATGGTTGGGCAAAGAAGTCTTAATTACAAATTTCTTTCCTTAGCTAAGCTACTAATTAATATAACTAACCTATCAAGGATATTTTCTTATTCCATATGCATATTTTAATTCTTTTAGAGATCTTCTTCCATACATGTTCTCCTAAATTTATAGCTATTTTCTCCTTTCTAATCTTTGGAGTTTCAAAAAGAAGACAATGCTTTATCTTCTTCAACTCTTATCCAAATCTAGAGCATACCTTATCCAAATCCAGTTTGGATAAAGTGTGCTCTATGTACTACAAGATCATTTCCTTCAATTTGTCACAAACCAATAAGACATAGCCCTCCTTTACCAAAGGGACTTATTGTAACAATATGGAGTTTAGCAATGAAGTTAGTCGGGCTTACAAAGTATCAAATAAGACAAATTAGCCTAGAATATTCCAAAAGTATCTAAGAAGCTTCTTGGGAAGCTTCTTGGCTAGCTTAGCTTGCGCCTCAAGTAAGTAGCTTCTAGAAGGAAGCTTCTAGAAACTTCCAACTAGCTTAGCTTTCATGCCAAGTAGACGGTTTCTAGAAGGAAGTTTCTTGAGAAGCTTCCTAGTTAACTTGGCTTGCACTCTAAGTAAGCGGCTTGAGGAAGCTTCTTGAGAAGCTTCTCAAGGACCTTGTATGCTATCTATAAATACCAAAGCCAAATTTCATGCTAGGCATTTGGAGTTTTCCCTCATTCAAGTATCCCAATCCCAATGTGAGCTTTCATTCTCATTTTTCTCTCCTCGGATTTGGTCTTTTACATTGGTATCAGAGCAAGAATGGGGTGGATGGAATTTATGGACCACCAAATCCACTTCCACCAAACCATTGGGATTTTTGTGTTCAAATACTACCCAAGCATCATTTCACACAATTCATCACCTTGCACTTTGGACAAGATTTTTTGTATATGATCACCATATCGAAGGAACCCTTGGTGCTTTCGGTTGTAACTTATGGAGACATGATGTTTCTATCTGTTAATAAATTAGATAGATTGGAAGTGGTGTGATAAATTTGATAAAGTAGCAACCATGGCGGCAATACCCGATGTTATCCTTGCTATGCAGCAACAAATTGAGCACCTTACTTGATTGTTGGATGAACGAGAGCAGGTGGAGAGAGTACCAATTCGAGAAGGAGAAGATTGGATCAGATTCCCTAAACCTAAGGTATTTGAAGGTAAGAATCTTCCAAGTGCAGTAGAGAATTTTGTATTTGATTGTGAACATTATTTTGAAGCTACCAATCTACAAGACGAGCGGAAATAGATTCTCTTGGCTTCTAGCCAATTGGATGGAGTAGCAAAGCTATGGTGGAGATTCCAAGTAGAGCAAGCCGAATGACAAATTGTTGCACCAATCTTGACATGGGCAGAATTCAAGAGCACAATAATTAGTCGGTTCCAAGCTATAAATGCCACACGAGCTGCACGGTATAAGTTGGCAAAGTTGAAACAGATTGGCTCTGTAAGAAGTTACATCATGCAAATTCCAAATATTTTGGAAGATGAAGCTCTGGATTTATTTGTCAGGGGCTTGAAGGCAAGAACCAAATTAGAGGTAACCATGCAAGAGCCACAACAGTTGGAGGAAGCCATGCAATTGGCCAAACATTTTGATTCCTTGGTGGCAACAACTTGGTCTTGACCTTGACCTCCACAGAGCCTACCAATACACTACACACAAGTGGAAGAGCCAACACCAATGGAGATTGATGCCATTCAACAAAGACCACTTGGCACAGCAAATAGAGAGAAACTGCGACAAAATGGTGATTTTTTTATTGTCACCAATTGAGCATTGCATTGCTGAATGTCCACTCAAGAATGGACAACCTCAACAAGTTGCCCAAGTGGAGATTGTGGAGCGGAATGACCAAGGAAATGAGGAATCCAAGTAGGAGATTTTGAGCTGCCTATTGAGAGCTTGATTAGTTCCAATGGGATTGAAGGCTCAACCGTTGCAAGTTTGCTTCACTTGCAAGGTATGATATCTAATCGGGGTTGTAGGATTTTGGTTGATTCTGGAAGTTTAGGGAATTGCATGTCTATGCAAGTAGCCAAGGAATTGGGTATTACTATCAAGCTAGTGATTAGAAGTAGTTTGATGATGACGGATGGTAGAAAGAGTTTTGCATTTTGCACCTCACATCCTGTTACCTTCAAGATTAAAAAGGAGTATTTGGAGTGTATGAGGTTTGTACTGGCACCTCTACACTATGATATCATTCTGGGTCTACCTTGGCTTGAACGTCATAAGGTTCAATCCTTACCCAAGACAAAACAAGGACACACCGCAATCGTGGTGTTTGTGGATAAGCTTAGTAAGCAAATCTACTTGGCACCAACTTGTGATACCATGGATGCTCCAACCTTAATACAAATCTACTTCAACAATGTCTTCAAGCATCATGGGATGCCATGTGTACTCATCTCCGACCGTTATCCTTGATTTACTGAGAAGTTTAGGCAAGCACCCTTCTAGATACTTGACACCAAGCTTGCTTTGTCCACGGCCTATCATCCTCTAACTGATGGATAAAACAAACGTGCAAATTGTACTTTGGAGGATATGTTGCGTGCCTTTGTCAACGTCCACCATACCAATTGGGATGAATGTCTTGCAGAAATAGAATTTACCTACAACAATTCCCAACAGGCAAGCACCGGATTTTCTCCTTTCTTTCTCAATTTTGGCCAAGATCCACTTGTTCTAGATTCTCTTCTTGCTCCCCCTCCATCTCAGGTTCCTCATACTTCAACATTATTGACCATTATATCCCAATCTCTCTAACAAGCCAAGTCTCACCTCCTTGTTGCTCAAAATCACCAAAAACAATATGCGGACCACCATCATCATGATCTCACCTTTGAAGTCGGTGATAAAGTCATGCTATCCTCTAGTAAACTCCCTCTCCCACTTGATACCCAAGTTCATAAACTTGCCCCTAATTGGATAGGACCCTTTGATATCATCCAAATTGTCTCTCACGTTGCTTATCGACTTGCTTTGCCTTGTCACATGTATATCCATCTTGTCTTTCATGTTTCCAAGTTGAAACCCTTTGTTCCTAACCCCTCTTCCTTTTCCTCTTGAGTCCAACCTCCCCGTCTTCCTGTCCCTATCAATGATCATGAGGAGTACAAAGTTGATCGTATCCTTGCACGTCGCCATATTCAACAAGGCTGTCGCCAACATACGGAGTACAAGGTTCTTTGGAAAGGGTACCCCTTCATGATGCCACATAGGAACCTCTTTCTCACCTCTAGAATGCACAAACGGCCATCCAAGAATTTGAAGCTTCATTGGCAACGAGGACGTCACCACTAGTGGCAGGGGAATATGTAACAATATGAAGTTTAGTGACAAAGTTAGTCGTGCTTACAAAGTAGCAAATAAGACAAATTAGCCTAGAATATTCCAAAAGTATCTAGGAAGCTTCTTGGGAAGCTTCCTCGCTAGCTTAGCTTGCACCTCTAGAAGCTTCCAACTAGCTTAGCTTGCACGCTAAGTAGACGACTTCTAGAAGGAAACTTCTTGAGAAACTTCCTAGTTAACTTGGCTCGCACTCTAAGAAAGCGGTTTGAAGAAGCTTCTTGAGAAGCTTCTTGAGGGCCTTGTATGGTACCTATAAATACCAAAGCCAAAGCTCATGTTAGGCATTTGGAGTTTTCCCTCATTTAAGTGTCCCAATGTGAGTTTCCATTCTCCTATTTCTCTCCTCGGATTTGGTCTTTTACATTTATCCTTTAGATTGAGGAGTTTCTTTGGGAATTTCTTCCAAAGGAACCTCTCTTTTAGTTGCAACTTCTCTTGCAATAATAGCAACAACAATGCCACTATGTTGGCATGCGTATATACATTGTTACATAACTTACATTGCTGTCAAAATCATACACTATAGGAGCAAAACTCACAAATAAGTCATACATGAACTCTAAAGTGCTACAAAAATGAGTTCCTTCTTCACTTGAATCAATTTCAAATCAAATTTGTATTAGATCCTTCACTCAATATCTACCAACAATCAAGCATTGATTACAATCAACCCACACCTACTCTAGCTAAGAGGCTCTAGATGACGCTTGTTGGCCTCTATCCACCATAGCCAAGAACTCAAAGGCTCAACATCAAAGAAGAGCCCTCTAGAGCTGCACTTCAAAAGTATACTCGTTTTCTTGACCTAAGTCTCTAGCCTTAACGGCACCACCAACAATGCAAATGGTGCAAGTGATGGTAGGTCCCACCATGTGATCAATAGCCCTAACATGAAATTTGATTGCCAACAAGTACTCCATGAGTAACTACTAAAATAACTATGATTGCCAACACATCACTCCAATGTCCAAGCAAACTAACTTTGACACTACAAATGTTGTGACAATGTCAATGATGACCTTATTTTCCAATTCACAAATTTGGTGCTTGGCAACCTCAAGCTCCTTCACTAGTCCCTCATTACCTTTGTCATGAAGGTCTCATATCTTTGGTACTTTGTCTTTTAATGCTCCCAATGCAATCAAAGTCATGTGTCGGTGTTGGTCAAGGACTTCTTCCAACTCATGTTGGTTTCCTTCTTTGATTTGGCATTCTTCCTTTAGATGTTCTTCTTATCTTCAAATCAACAATGTGCAATTCTAAATCCTTTTTCATAAGAGCACTCTTTGCTTGAAGATTGTCAATTTATATTTGTAGACTTTGAAGCTACTCCTTTTGTACTTGAACTATATTAGAGCTATCTTGGTTCTCCTTTTATAAGACCTCAACCTTATTGCTCAAATCTTTTGTTGCCTCCATGCTGTCCAAAAGAGTCTTCCTTAAGCAGTTAATCTTGTTTGTAGTGAACTCCATCTTTGCCTAAAACCATACAATGTGGTGTGCATCTCTTGCATCATAGCCAAAGAATATGGCACATTTGGCCATTGTTGCACATACTCATAATACATTGATTCTAAGAACTCCATTATTGAGAGTACCAAGTTCCTCATGATGTTGTAGACTAGCAAGGTGGAAGGACCTTTGCTTTTCTTGCCTTAGTTCTTTTTGTATGATCTTCAGTTGATGCTTAGGTGATGAAATCACACTCGCTTGACTTGCCCCACATTGTCTCTTATCCATACCATAACCTTGTATAGAAAACAGATTTGACAAGCTCATATCTTGATCCTCAATATTGTTCTTAGATGTTGATGCTTCAATTGGGAAGTCTACTCTCCTTGTCAATTCAATATTTATGTAAAAGACCAAGACCGAGGAGAGAGATAAGAGAATGGAAGATCACATTGGGACACTTGAATGTGGGAAAATTCCAAATTCCTAGAATGAGCTTTGGCTCTCGTATTTAAAGGGAGCATACAATGCTCTTGAGAAGCTTCTCAAGAAGTTTCCTTGGGCCACTTTCTTGGAGTGCAAGCCAAGTTAACCGAAAAGCTTTCAAGAAGCTTCTTTCTTGAAGCTGTATACTTGGCATGCAAGCTAAGCTAGTTGGAAGTTTCTAGAAGCTTCATTCCAAAAAAATATTTACTTGGAATGCAAGCTAAACTAGTGGGAAGCTTCCCAAGAAGCTTCTTAGATATTTCTAGGATATTTTATGCTAATTTAGCCTATTCCCTACTTTGTTAGCCTTGACTAACTTCATTGCTAAACTCCATATTGTTACAATTTAGCTCATACATGTCCAATCTTTTGGATTCATCTATCAAAGAGGATATCTCTTCAATATCCATTCTTGCATTTGCCAATGACGTTTGCTTCTTGCTTGCCCACTTGAAAGGCACTTGAGTTGAAGAGCTTGCAATCATCTTCCTCTTTGTAACAAATTTTGTTGGAGCTTCAAATTCCCTTGTCTCCAAGAATTATACATCTTGTTCTTGAATCTTTTTCATTATTGTAGCTCTTTTTGGTTGGCAAAGTAGCTCTCTAGCATGGAGTGACTAAAGAATTCTTCCTTCTCCTTGGTGTTTAGCATATCCATCCCTAGGAAGAAATGTATAGGAAAGGGTACCAAATAGTGTGGTCCCTTCCTCCCAAAAGAATTGTTATATCTTTTGCATATTATTGTGGAAGATGCTTGTTCAATTGACTAAATTGACTGCTTCTCCTGCAAACAAACTCTCAAAGAAAATTGCTTGGTTGGTCATTATGTAGATAGACTATGGGGCTGAAAAAATTTCATGACTACCATCACGATTGCACTTCTTGTTGGGTCTTAGTAGTGTGTAACTGACCAACCATTCTTCTTGGATCGATAGGTGGTACATGACTTCTTCAATGTGGGGTACATCTTCCTTATCTCCAAGTATTGAGAGTCAAGGGTATCCCCTTTACTGTCTCCCGCTTTATCTCCAAAACATGTTTCTAATAGTCCTCTGTCCACTCTTTTGGTTTGCACCAAGTGTATCCTTGTTTTGTTAGCAACCACTTTGGATCTCCTTGGCAATTGGTACTGACATGAAATTCCAATTCCCAAGAAGGAAGTCATGTGAAAATGTACAAGTATCTCTTTTTGAGCTATCATTTAGTAGGATTGCAAAGGTTTAAAGCCTTATACTTCTCCTTACGCACTACATAAATAACCATGTTGAAAAATCTTAATATGTAGATACCCAACCAAATACACCCTGTTTGTTCACCCTACATTCAAACTTATAACAATCAACTTGTAATTCACACTTCCGCACCTTGTCACTTATCGCAAGTACTTCTAGCTTCAAGATTAAATCAAACTAACAATAGGAGCTCTATAGTGGGAATGGCCCATTATAACCCAAGGCTCCAATATGTCCCTCGTGCCATCTGTCGCCAATAGCTTTCTAGTTGCGTTCCTCCTTAAGTATAAATGATAATCTCTCGATAGCTCTTTCCACGGCCTTTGATTCCTTTTGTCTTTGCTATTGAATTCCTTCGAACTACAGTTCCTTTTGTCTTCACTGCAGAATTCCCTTGTAGTGGAGTTCCTTTGGTCTTCAGAGCAAAATGTTTTCGTAGCGGAATTTCTTTGGCTTAACTCGCATCCTTGCAAAAGACAAGACACCTTCTTGTTAACCAAGCTTCTTCTTCATGAAAGAATATAAAGCTAAAGAATACTTCCACATTGGATACAAAACACCCAAACCTAAGATAGAAAGTAAAGGAAAGGAAGAAAATAAAAACATTTGAAATTCAAATACCACACAAATATATGAAAAATAATATAAGAAACACTGGAAAATCCACGACACAAGGACAAAATGTCAAAGAAATAACATGTGAGGAAAATAAAAACAATTCATAAAATTATCCAAAAGAAACCAATGTCATAATAAATGTTTAAACTATAAATATCAAAAGGGTAAACCTAAACTCTTAACTAATTATTGACGTAGTTCAGTTGCCATTCTCAATTACAACGTGACTCACTCAATATATTCATGATTGGAGTCTTTACAGGGGAATCCATATTGTTAGGTGGGTTTTATGTACTTTTACCTTATACTCCATGATGAGGCTTTGTAATTTTAGTTTGGAAAGAGAGAACCAAAAACATGTAACGACAATTGGTGAAGAATATCTTCGCTTTTACCAAATAGTACTTTGCATGTACTCTATCCCTTGAGATTGAAGAAAGCATATTATTATCTATTCCGAAATATCCCATACACCAAAATACTTATCCTTTGTTAGAAATGTTAGCAACTAATTTGAAAGACAAAGCAAGAAGACTTTCACAACGCATGGACGTGATATCAACACTCTGCCTTGAAATTGAATTATCTATCCCGATACATCTCATATACCAAAGTACTTAAATACTTAAACATATCTTATAATACTTAAATATATCTCCATCGCTAGAAATGATAGCAGCTAATTCGAAAGACAAAAGGAACAAGACTTTTGCAACACATTATCGGGATATGATATTATTTTACATGCATCCTGAACTAGAAAAAGAAAGAACAAAAGAGAAAGATATCATAACTTGGAGTTGGAACTTTTACAACGCATGAACGTGATAGAATATAATTCTACATGCATCCTGGTTTTAAAACAAGACAGAATAAAAGAGAAGGATATAACTCATAACTCCCATTTCCTTGTACGGCTTGAGGGGTCTTTTCATCCTTCTTGTTATTACATGCGGTCGCTTTCTTCTTACTTGAATGCATGTCATGATATCATTCTTCTTTGACAATGGAGTCCAAAAGGGTGAAAGGAATATACACGTACATACAAATTTGGAACCAATTGAGCTCCTTCACCCAAAATCCGCGGGTTTGAATTTGACATACCGACATGAGCTGAACGTTTGAACGTTTGTTGTTGGCCGTGACATGACGACGAGAACCGTTACGTGCTAGAACGTCTCACTCCGCGACAAACAAACTCGCCGGCGACTGTGACAGACATGCGGAGTCAGACATCAAAGGTGAACCGATTCCCCGGGCAAGTAATTCAAGTTTAACGCGTCTACCCATGTACTTGCCGGCTGTGTTCCACTCGCCAGCTTCCGTCCAATTTACTAGAACGCGTTCACCACGCCGTCAGGCTTTCGCGGCAGGTGAACTTTTAAACCGCGCGCGGCCGGGCGGCGAATGGGTCTAGCCGTGGTAGATTTCGTTGCACAGTGATGATACTCGGTTTGCTACTACGCTATAGTTAAACGTAGTAAGTTTTCACTCGGTGTAAGTTATGAAAGAGTGCGTGAAATCACACCTATAGACTCCGATTTCTCTGCTACAAGTCGATTGTGGAGTAAATCTGGACTGGATCTGGGCTCTGAGATGAAAAATCCCAAATGACTCACTAGGATTCATGATTCTCCTTTCGTACAAACTCAGCAGAGTTCACTCGAGATTGACTTCTATTATTTACCTCATGGACAATATGTTACTCCATTATTGTGTCTGAACCCAACGAATTCTTTTGTAGTAGCATCGACTTTGTTCTCTTCACTTTGTGACCTTCCGTTATATTGCAAATTGAGACAACCAAATCGAATGTTTATGTTGATGAGGCCCAAATCAGATGGAACAAGGCCACTACCTTGTTGCAAGTGCTGTAGCATTTAAATATCGGGACACAGTGTCTTGAAGCTCGATCTGATGGTTAACAGCAACTTGTGCAGTCACTTGCCTTAAAGAAAAGTAACTGTAGATGTTCTTGCGTCCTCACCTTTTACTCGTGAATGCAAGAGAAGCCCGTCTTACCAGCAAAAGAATGATTTGAGAAAGGATTCCGCCCCTGAAATCATTTACTATTGCTCGGAATAGAAAAAGGCGACCACATAGAACACAAGAAGGAAGACTCTGTCAAGCCGTACAAGGGAGAGACAAATGAGTAGAATGAGGCTAGGCTCCAATAGTTTCGATATGAGAAATTTACACTATCGCACCTAAGATATCCGATAAGACATCCATAAATAAGACTTGCTTCTTTCTGTTCTTGTGGATTCGAGTACCGGTTTTCAAAATCGCACTAAAGGCTGGAAGCATCTTCATGCAGTTATCATCTCGAACCTTAGAATGCGCTTTGGTCCTGATAGTTCCAATCGTTAACTCAAACAGAACTTGTTTGTATAACTCAACTGAACTATTCTCAATCCACGCAATCCAGTACAGTAGAGGTATCGAACTAAAGCTTTTGAATTGGTACTCATAGTTCAGTTAGTAACATTTTACACGGAGCTTGATTGCAAACCTCTACTGCAGTTCTTCAATCTGGCATTTCGCTGATTCCTATTGCCTCCTTCCAGGCGCAGTGTAGACTATATGGACAGAGGAGCCCAGTCCCTAAAACTGCGACATCCGACTCCGCAACGGTTTTAGGGAAACGATCAACACAAGTGTCTCTACCAGCCGGTGAGAGAGAGTTAACGGTATGCCAGAAGGACGGGCAGTTCAGTGAGTGGCTGCGTAAAAAGTCCGAAGGCTGTTGCTGGTGGCGTCCACTTATGTAAATCCCGAACTTACCGTGGTCCAGCGTTCTGGGACCTACAGTACTGTACAGAAAGATCCTCTTGTCAATTCAAGACTTACTTCACGGTCAATGTATATATTTTGGGCATCAAAACCAAAACGTGTTCATGAATTTACTCCGTGCGCTCACGGTCTCAATATGCGTTGTCTCTAGGTTCAGTGGCCTTCTTTTTGTCGGCTTGCGGTTGCCAGGCCCGGGACCGGCGGGAGGTAGACTCGCAAACGGCCCGGCGACGGGCAAGCTGTGTCCCGGTTAATTAGCCAGCGGTTACACGGAACAACGGTGGGCGGCTCCATCGACGTGAGGTGACATTCACAACTGAGGTGTCCACTTGATTCAACTTGGTTAATAGTTCACGACCGTTCCCCGCACGTTGTTGCCATACCCTTGCTGATCCGTCAAGGTATCTTTCTCCGGGGAGTTTTACGTCCGGTAAGCAGAGACACGGCTATCCACGTCAATTGCGGTGGTTACTTGCGACAATACCAGTTTTGCAGCATCAGTGTGAAGCTTATACTTCATCTCCGCTGTGGAAGAAATCGGCTATTTCCAGCTCTATTGTTTTACTTTCTTCTCCTTTTGTTCAAGACGAAAAAATAACTTATAGATTAGATGGCCTTAAGGAAAACCAGTTGAAAGAATGAGGTAATTATATTGCAACGTTGATCGACTAAATTCACCCGCCTTGTCCACAGAATTTCTACTTCTTATCTATCACATTGAGTGTATGTTGCGCACTATTATGATGCGAGTCACATTCTTACAACACATGAAACTCTTTACACCCAAGCTTTTCTGATTTCTTCTAGCGACAGTTCTTTTCCTAGTGGATTTCTATGAGAAGATCGGGTTTTATTTTAATATTCTTTCATACATCAACTTCATATTGGTTGAAAACATGGAACACTGTTTTTTTAACTTCGACATCTAATTACGGAAATTATAGGGTGTCAAATCCTGGTCATCTTGTGACAGGTAAAGTGGGAGTGGGAAGTTACTGCAAAGTTGTTAACCCGGGTCTGGTACCCCTGCCGTATTCAAGCAAGGGTTTCACCTCAGCTGGCCGGACGGTGTATCATTTGCCCGACTTCCGGCCCCGCCGGAAGACGAGAACACAGAAGGAATAGACTAGACTCACCGAGTGTGTCAGCGCAGTTAACCTCGATCGGACGTGGGACGACAGGAAAGGGGACGAAGGCTCTCGACGAACGAGGAGCGCGGGCGGGCACGCTGGCGCGCGGAAAGACGAGGCATATTTTAATATCATGATACATCGGGACGACGAGGGAGAGAGCATCGTCGGTGACGAGAAGGTGCTATAGCAGCTTTCCCTTTGGAATCAAATTTGAGAATCCGCAGGGAACTAAATCAAATCCGCGTCCTCGTGGTTCAGTGCAGAAGAAAGAGAGAGAAAACAGGGGACAAATAGAAGTAAATTGATGAGTATTTCATCCTCTCTGATGTGCTGCTTGAAGACATAGTCAGATTGTTGCCAGAGTCAATTCTGTCTGGAATCTCTCTCTCGAGTATCTGAATCATTGTTGTGTGCGGAGGGAGAAGCGGATCGTGTGAAAAGCTTTGTGTCGTCGATCGGTCCTCTACTACGTGGTGTCGTGCTCACAGCACGAAGACAGAGGAGAGGTAGATAGAGGGCGAGCAGCTCTTTCTGAAGACGTTTAAGAACGACAGGTGGTCTAGAGGTTAGATCAACAACATACCTCTGTTCTCCTTCTTCTCTGGTCTCTCGGACAGGACGCTTGTGCTCTCGCTCATAGCTTGTCGAACAATGAACGATTTTGCGTCCTGTCTCAGAAACCGCGAGTAGGCCTGTACCTGTTTCGAGTGTTGTTCCTATTCTGATGAAATCTTGAAAGAATGTTGTAACTGGCGGTTTCAGTTTACTTTTGAGCCCCTTTCGTGTGATAACTTTCGCTTCACGGCAGTTCTTGCCATTCCTCCTGCGTCGTTTGCTTAGCTGTGACGATTTTGAGGTGCTACGTTAGCTGATGAAAATATCACTCACGTTCGAGAGCGAATGTGATTTGCGATCCGTTGATCTCTGATTTTACTATAACATTTTGCGAGAAGTGTTGATCCGGTGATCCCAGAAATTCAGTAGAAGGGATTGTTAGTGTGGCTTATTTTTGTTCGTGCTCAAGATGCAGCGCTCTCACAGCATGCACGTGAATCTTTCGGTGGAGGACATGGTGGCTGTATCGTCCTCTTCGTCCTCAGGGGTCTCTCCTTCGAGAATAAATGGAACGAGTTTGCCGAGGAGCACGAGTGGTGTGGCCATCTTAGATATCATGAATCCGAGGTCTTATTCCTTGGAGAAAAGACGAGATTCAAGGCTGCAGTCAGAAGCTTGTGTCCATCTCATACCATTGGTTCTCCTTCTCTGCTACTTTTGCCTCTGGATTGCGTCTACAGGTGAGCATTGTGGTTCCTTTTCACTCAGTACCAAGGAGGTTTCTAGTCATACCTGAACCCCTTCGCATGGAACGTATTAAAATGGGATTGTTCGCAAATTGCGGTGTGTCTTCTGTTTGCTATGATCTGCGATTAATACGTCTGTTTGCTGTGGAGAATGTACCTATCAGAGAAAGTGAGAATGAATTGATCTGTCAACTGAGAAGCTGCGTATTGATCTCGTCTCTTCTCATAATGCAGCTGTCCCTTCAAACATGCGTTCGGATCATTGAAAAATATTAGCTTAGAGACCAGTTTACTCATAAAACGGGCCAATTCTCTTAGCGCAGTTTGTAGTCTCCAGTTCTATCGTCGTCATCAAAACTTGTGATTCCTCTGTGGCTGGAGCGAGTACAAACCACACAAATAAACCGTAGACGTATTTCTTAGCAGCTAATAATTGTCCCTGATGGATTGCAGGTTGGAGTGGGCTTCAGAGTAGATGGCCGGTAGTTCATTCTTCAGTATAGAGTCAAGAAGTCAAGTTCTGATTTCTAGCCTGCACTCCACCTGTATGCAAGCAGTCAGGATGACCTATCTATGCTCTTGCAGAAGTACCTGTTCTTGGAGATGAAATTTCAAGAAGAGCAAACTTAAAGTCTAGAGTGCCTGCTGATTTTGATCCACCAGGTGAAAAACTCTGCTTCTACGCCCACTGTAGCTTTTCCCAATCTCTTTCGTAATCATACCTTTGTCAGTCCGCATCTTATACGGACAGGTTCCAGCAATTCATTATCCGCTGAATTGGCAACAGGTTCACAGGTTCTTGCAACTGTGGAGGAAAGAGGGGTTGAAAAGCTAACTAAAACATTGCCGTCATCGAGCAAGAAAGTGCGCGAGGCAAATTGAACAATTTGGTGGACTACGAGCTTGAAGAGTTTCCAGGCATCGGCATGTAGTTGTACATAAGGAACAGACAAGTGCTTTATGCCTAGATCTGACTAGCGCATTCTTTCCAGATTAGGAGATTACATTCTGGACACGTATGGTATGTGAAAAATTAGCATGTCGTCGTAGTTTCTGCAAAATTAGGTCTGGGCCAGATAGTAATTCTGGATATCGACGACCTGGTTGTAGTAGGCGAGGACGATTATTCAAAGAAACACAAGAGTATGCATGGCGATAAACCACTTCAAAGGAGGGCGATTGAGCCGGAAATCAGGCTCCAGCAGTAAAAGAATTTTGTAGCGCACATTTCATGGATTGGACTATGAAACTATTTTTGAGTTTATTCCGGAAAGCCTGATATGAATGGCTTTGGGAAGTCTTCTTCATGGGACAAGTTCTTCGTGTAATCTGTGTTAGGATTGTGGGGTTCTTTGGATTTTCATTACAAAGGTTACAAGTCTTTAAGTGAGACTACAGAAGAAGCGCGTCCAGAGATGAGAAGTTTCTTTTTGTATGGATCTTGACCAATAACAGCAGACCTACTCGATGCCCTGTATTAGGCCAGTCCCAAGGGTACGGTTCGTCATGAGTTAGACAGCCCAAGGATATTAGAGTGGAAGTTAATGCTCTTTTAAAACGAAAGATATGATACAAGATCTTTTCTCATGTGTTGGTGTCTTGTCGGTTGGCATTAAGAATAGTTTAAATTTGAAAGGATAAAACGGTCCAAACTTTGTGATTACGTGCCTGGGTAGGACGAGAAGTTGGTAAGATAATCATATACTGTATATTTATGTTATATAGCCTCTAAGTATGTAAGATATAAAATTAAATTTCAAATTGATATAATAAATATAAGTTTTCTGTATTATTAAATCGTGACTTCAGGACTTTCATGTGACTGACCGTTCTAACATAATACTATATATTTCTCAAAAACTTCAGTTTAACGTTTTAGGTTAAATTTAACTTTTTGTTATGAATGTTTTCTTTTCTATCCATGAGTTCTCTACTCTTTCTTCTTACCTTATACAATGCAATTTAGTTCGTCCTTTTCTCCATCTACATATTTAAAACTTCATCTGATTCGTTTTGGATCACTTCAATCTTAGATTTAAAAGAAATTTGAATTCAACCTCGAGATTAAGTTCAATTCAATTTGAATCCAAATTTCATCCAAAAGAAATCAGAAAAGTATTTTTATATCAATATGAAAAATCTAATTTATATCTGCTCCAGGATGTAAAAGTAACAAATGGCTATAGGAACAAACACAAGAAGTTGAAAAGTCACCCTGCAAAATGACCAAATTCGAATTCAGATACCCACAAACCTCAAATCTAAAGATCTTTTCCCATAAAAGAATGACGAAATAACGAAGTAATTGAGAACTTACGCTGCACTGAAGAAGTTTACATCAAGATCATATTGTTTTGCAAAGACAAAAGACATTACTCCTTGTGGAATCACGGCCTGCCACGAACATTTACCACACGCATTAATTGAATATACAATTCTAAACAATAACCCCAGCTATTTAAATTGGTAGTAGTAATAGTAACAATTTAAAATAAACATTACCTGAAGAATGGCGAACCGAAACTCTGATACGTCTCTGCGTAAGTTAACACTAAGAGACGCAACAACCATAAGCACAGGACCTATGGCAAACCGAACGAACATCCCGGCTGTGAGTGCTTTCCACCCACAAGGGATAAATTGTGGTCCGGATCTAGCCCATTGCATACCTGAAAGGTAACAGAAACATAGTTTTATTCCATATGATACACATCAGAAAACATTACACATTAGTTTGAAAACCTTACAGCAATAGACAAACATTTAGTTTTTATATTAATGCTAATTTACCGATAAGAAAAATGGCTATTCCCACGCATCCTCCCGATATGAGCTCCAGTGATGTCTTCATTGCATACGGCATCTTCCAGTCGTACCTACAAATTACATTAACTTAATGATATGTGCAGTGTAAGTGGGACTCAAATTTGAAATAAAATTAATAGTCCGTAACTGGAAACTAGAATACAAGTTAAAGCAAGAAATTAATTACCTGAAAGCTAAAGTTGCATATAAAAACCCAAGAAAACTTGCATAAGTAAGAGGAATGTTCGCCATTTTTATAAATACTTTCTTCCCCACCAATGTGAAAGTGCCGAAGCCGAATTTGATCTTGTTATATTTTCCCTCTGGTTCAAAATGAAAACGTACTTTGTCAATGTAAAATTCACAATAATACACCGTCTCAAATTACATCATTTTTGTAACCATACAAGATGTTCTATGTACAAGCAAAAAGACTATCGTCATTGAAAATTTATCTATATCTATAGACAAAGACAGAAAAAATATCCTGCCTTCTATAAGAACAAAGAGCATCAGATGCTTTCAGAAAGCCCTCAAGCTGGGATTCTCACACCAGATTAACTACAGATAAAGTTAATGATACGCTAACAAACTACTGGCCGGAATTAAAACAAAGCTCATTTTAACTGAGGATATCAATTTTACCTGAAATGATAGGAGAAACCACTTTATCACAACATTCTCTCATACTTTGCGTGTTCAGCTCGCCTGACCTTTGTTTTGAAACAAAAATCCTGGCTGGTACAGACAAAATGATTCTGATTAGGATAAAAAGCCGTATGATCAACCGTTCCATCCAAAATACAGAAATGATTATAGATTTTTGTGTGTGGACTTTAAACTAGAACTTGCAACGGTTGAGCAGCAAAGCTCCTCTTACGAGGTGGGGATCCTGAGGAAGAACGGTTAAGAACGCCGTTGCCATCGAAGTCTTCGTCGGATTGAATGGCTTCAGGGCCGTCTTCCGTAGATGATGAGGACTCTGGGGCCTCCAAGTTGGACGATACTGACTCAGGGTCCGACATAGTTCGGACCGATATTGATTGCAGCTGCACTGGAAGTTCGGTCATTTCTATCAGCACAATGCGTAACTCATATAAGCAGAGGCACAGATTGTACCATAGGAGACTTTGGAGGAAGATTATTGTGATGACATCTCCGTGAAACTTGTCTCCATATAACGGTTGCAGCAGAGCCTCGCCCACCAACACAGTGTTCGGAAGAGTGGCCAACATGAAGAACGCAATGACCCCATCTATGTTTCCAGTCTTCGCGAATCGCCACCAGAGACAGCTGAAAGCTAGAGCAAAGAACTTTTGCAGCGCATCCGCAGCTACGAATCGAAGGCTTATAGTGTAAGGATTACTGAAAGCCAGCAAGTGGAATGTGTAGAAGGGAACTCCCAGCATGGAAACCCAGCGACTTAATCCTGTTTCATCATACGGCTGGATGATATCTGCTCTGTTGAGGACATACCCCACAAGGAGTATAATGTACACCGGCGCCACGTGCTCGACCAAACGGCCGACTTCAACCCAGGTCAACATGCTGGCTGTAGCTTCCAAGTGTGCAGCTGAACTGACCAATTTGCAATTCACTCAAAAATCAAATGAAACATTCCTCCGAGTATATGTCCTGTTTAGCACCCACTGAGTAGCCCAGTCCATCTATTACTTGTTTAATCCTATGCTTTTATGTCTCAGCTGAATACAGTATATACATCAGCAGCAAACCAGGCGATTAAATTCAAAGTTAAGGCGGAGTGTAGGGCATGGATACATACGAGTGCGGAAGAGTTGTTCTGGTTCAGGTTCACACACAACAACTCTGAACTTCGCACGATAGTCTGATTGCTGTGTGAGGCTGAACTGACTTATCTGCACTTCAGTGAAAGCTTAAGATGAAGGTATCCTTGGAGTAAATGTCATACTTGAGCACCAACTGGGTTTCCATCTACTTATCAAGGTACATTCAATTCCTGTGTTAATGACTCTGTTGAAGGAGTATTCAACAGGAGCAAGCCAGATGATTGAGTACAAAGACGGAATGAATATAGGGAATGGATACTTACAAGCTCAAGTCCTGCAGAGTTGTTCTGGGTCAGATCGATCCACCAGTAATCTTTCTTAGCCTCCCACGGTAGTGCCGGTTCAGGTGTGAAGCTGAACTGACTTGTCTGCAATTGTGTGAAGATGAAAGAAATCCTTTTAGAACAATTCCTCTTAACCCACTCAGTCTCTCCCACTCAGTTGAATGCAGTATTAGCCAGCAGCAAATCAGATACTTGAAAGCAAAGACGGAGTGTAGGAAATAGATACACGCGAGTGCTGCAAAAATGGTTCTGGTTTAGGCCGATTCACCAGTAAATGTTTCATAGCTTTAGGGCTTCAGACGGGCCTTACGGCGTCTGACTTATTTGCCCTTCAATTGATTCATTCCGCTAGAATAGATGAAATTTTGAATCCTTGAAGTTCGTTGAGCACTCATGTTTGAACACCCTCCGTGTGCGCATGATCATGATTTTCAACCTTTCAACTACTCGGATTTTCAACATTTCAACATTTCTACGTATATTCACTAAGCTTGTTTAAATAGACTAATCTTGTTTGAATGTGGGTCTATAATTCAGTTGAATGCAGTATTTACCCGCGACAAACCGAATGATTCAAAGACAGAGAGTCGGGATAGATACATACAATAGCTGCAGAGTGGCTCTGGTGCACCCCAGGTAGAAACCAGTAGAATTTCTGAGCTTTCAATCATGAATGTGATTCAACTGTACATTGAAGCTTAGAGCACATTTCCTCTTTGAACACCCACTGAGTCTCTATGTACTAAGCAGTTCTATAGAATAACTTTAAATTTGATTGGATACCGGTGTTTATGGTTCAGTTGAATGCCTTGTTCACCAACAACAAACCAGATGATTGAGTACAAAGCCAGAGTATAGCGAACATACAAGCGTAGTGATGCAGACTCTGACTGGTTCTGGTTCAGGACACTGCACCGTTAATCCTTCGAACCTTTCGACCTAGTTCTCGTTTAGGTGTGAAGGTAACCGACTTATCTGCATTTCGATCAAAGCTTATTACCATGAGTACAATCCTTTGAGTGAATTCTCTATTTGAACAGCCACTGAGTGTCCATGTAACTGGCATTCCTACTCATCGAACCTTGAATCGGTGCCGGTGTTTATGATTCAGCTGGATGCAGTATCCACGAGCAGCAAACCAGATGAATCATAAAAAAGACACAGTGAACAGAATGCATACGTACGAGTGCTGCAGAGTGGTCCTGGTTCAGGCACCAGTAATCTTTCTCAGCCTTTGATGAGAATTCGGGTTCAGGTCGAATAGGCCTTGACTGTAATCTGCATAGTGAAATAACGTGAACTTCTACTGACGTAATCGGACCAGCTCATGATCATTTGAAGTTCTTCGTTCTGCACGTTAATATTATATCGAGGGAGGTGATGGAATGAAGCCCTCTATCTGGAATGTAGTGCTCTCAGCGACTGCGGTCCTGAATGTTTCAGAAGTTATCAACAAGATGATCACGATAAACCGAGGTCACTTTCATGCAGATGTTCATCAACACTGAGATATTTAATTGTATATAGAAATAATTTAATCTATTGGTATATATCCTCGCTTTGGCCTATCAATATCATCTTCAGCAGTCCACAGCAATAGCAATCTTTGTATTTTTCAACGGTCCAACAACAATCAGTGACGTTGACTGCAGTATTCATTTTCACAAGCTTAGAATCCTCTAGACCTCATTAAACCGAGAATTCGGAAGAGTAATATCCCTGTTTGTATCACGCGGACGTTCCAAGAAGCCTATAGTGAGTGAATGCTAATCTATCAACTTCCTTCCTCATCCCATCTAAAGAAATCTTACCTAGTGAAGGAATCATTTCCATACAAGGCTTTCGCTGGATTTGATGTCAAGAACGTGCAATCCTTCATTACTGATCACGCTGTATTCGCATTAAAGCTCTGAATGTGCATCAACATTCCAAGAAGAGTCAGCGAATATTGTGCTAGCAATGTCCTCGGATGATCTGAAATCAAGAGAGCAGAAGAAATCTCAGGATCTTATCTGCAAGCTGATTATACGGAAGAATCCGTAATCGTATGTATCTACCAACGTCCCGTGAAGGCTGCGCGCTAGTCTATCTGACAGTGTGTGATCGTCACGTCTACAGCACTCCTAACTAATAAGGGAACTGATACTTCCGTGGATGCGTTGATTAGATGCGTTGGTTAGATGCCAATAACGTACACTATTTTCACTGGTCACGAATTTGAAGTTCTCTCGTTGAAAGCTGTGTATCCATCATCAACGTTCAAAAAGAATCAATGAAGATGAATTTAGTATTAGTATTCTCCCCGGATGATGCAGAAAACACCTCTACCAGATCTTATCTTCAGGCTAAATAGAAGAATCGATATTGATTGCAGTTCGATATCCATCATCAATGTTCATAGAGGAATCAGGCGAAGTTGAATGTGGATGATCAAGAATACTTTTTCTCAGTCCAACGCTATGAAAAGGCACACGAAAACGAACGATCTCATTGTCGGAAAGGAGTGTACGGAGGAATCGTGAACCGATTGCAATGAATCACGACGACATTACAAGTGAATCGATTTGTCCCTTGTACATGCCAACGGGCGGGATAAGATTGATTCCCGAACTCTACAAAGATCATCTGGCTCAGCGTCTCGGTTAGGATCATGATCTTTGTGGTGGTTGTCTATCATTCCGGAAACGATCGACCTCTTGGTCAGTAGTCTTGGTAAGTCCACTTGTAGCAGACGTTTTCCTTATATTCTTCTACGTAGGGATTTTAACCTCAACTGAGGAAGAAGGTTCTACTAACACCTTTTCGGCTCCTCTTGGCTCCAGTTAGCGGGCATCCTCCCAAGGCATAATAGAACCTCTAGTTGCCCCTCTTATGTATGTATGTGGTGTTTTCTGTATGTTCGTAACGGATGGGTTCGCTCATGTTTCTTGTACTGGTCTACAGGCGGGCGGGGTCTCCCTCTACACCACAATCATGACAGAAACCACGTGCCAGGTAGCACCACACCCTGGATCCTAGCACCGAACAAGAAATTTCGTGTTCGGTACTAGGATCCAGGGTTCGGTGCTACCGGAATCAATGGACAGTGATGGCTCGAACCTCAGTAGTTGAAGCTTAAGGTTTCTAAATTGCGGTCTCATCAGCAGTTATATCCGTACTGCATACACTACTCTGTCTCACTAAAAGTTCTCCGTGAGCCTTAACCGAAAATCACTAGTGTCTGTAGATGCTGTAATATATCGGAGTCCCTTTTCTGTTCTTATTAGATTCCCGTCAACTGTCTCTCTCGAGCCATTACATTATGTGCCGCGCTACCATTCGTAGAGCATTTGATGCTTTCTCAATTCGCGCAGAAGACGTCGTCAGTCATTCATTCGAAAGAAAGCATTCTGATTGACATACTCAACACTCGTGTTAAAAGTCTCAGGCATGTGAGCAAAGATTGGATGAAAGTTGTATGTTAAAAGGAACGTTCAAGGGTGTATGATGCTCTTGCCAGTTTCTAGTACAGTGCGTCCAAAACAATCATTCCTGTTACGTTTCTCGTACAGCGAGCACGTCGCTCCCTATATATATCCTAAATCGCCGAATCCTGAGGCTTACTTTCGGAAAACTGAAATCTTTCGCATGATTGAGTTTCATCGCATTTGCTTCGAACTCCAGACACTGCATCACCAAAAAACTGCACTCAATCCCATCCCTTGCATTGCATTGCACGCTAGCTTCTGTTATGCTTTACCAAAAATAGTTTCTGGATCAGGACACATCTCAGTTTGAAGAAACACTTAGAGTTAACACATGCCCGATTCTCGATAAACTCTTCATTCTGTCAACAACTGACAATGCATTTCAAATTGTTACTCTATTCAGGAGGGCTCATCGAGCTATAAAATAAGCACTGTTACAGTAGTGCACGTAACTTGAGCCGTCTGGTCATCCACCATCGAAATTTTACGAACTCAGATTTTAAGGCACATTGCCACGACCCTCAAAGGTCATCAGTCTATTCACTTACGAGATTTCTGAGTACATAGAGCTGATCCTGACTCGGTGCATTGCCTCCTCCAAAGTTCAGAAACATAAACTCATTACTATATACTAACACAATTGCTGCTACGTACGTACGTTGTCTGCAGTGGGTGTTTGACACGGAATCCATCTCGTACACCATCTCGAATTCTTTGCAAGTTTCCATGGCGTCACGTTTTGTTTCAGTGGTGTGACTTAACAATGACACTCGATTTGTTAATATTCAGGTTTGCAGTATCTTGTGAAGAAGAAGTATGTTAAACCGAGTTTCTTCTTGTTCACTACTTCGTGGTTTAGCTATGGATATATTAAGTACGGCAGTCCCAGTGAGCTCTTAAGAAGCTGACATATATAGCATAATTTTTATTTTCTTTTCTTTGCTAAAGGTAAAGCTTCATCACCAGAGAAGAGAAGCCACCGGGACTCCAGAGTTTATGTTATAGCTAGAAATTTTAGTTGGTTAAACCATCTGTTGAAATTTAAATTTAATCTAAAGTCGAAAATATGAAATTTAGACTGTTCGACTTCAAAAGTATTGAAATTTCGATCGATGATTAAAATTTTATGACCATCTGTTCATTTCTTTGTACAGAATCTCCTAATTAATATCTAGCAAATGATATATTTGCAACACAGTTAGTGTCCATTTCTGAGCATTCCCAAAATTAAATTCAACATATCTTATATTTTATAAATATTTTTATGACTTGTTTAAAAAATTATAATAAATTTTAGTAATTCTTGAAATTACCTAAGAATAGTGTGATCATTAAAAATTAGGATTACTTTTCTTTTCAATTGTACTAATATTTAGTTAATCAATTGATTCTCTTTCTCCATATAAATCAAAGTATTCTATTTCTCTCTACTTGAACTTTAATAACTCCATTTCTAGTGTCTTCTTTTTAAGACTTGCTCATTGCCTTCCTCGTGCCTCTTGATTTCATTCCGCTACTTTCTAATTTCCTTCAAATCCATTAAAAGAAAAATAAAAATATTTGTAGTCTAAAAACTTAAGTACATATTTGGTATCAAGCAAAAAGATAAACGTGATACATCCCCACTATTATTTTACTCGAAGAAATTTTTATCGCTTCATAGTGCGAGATCTGTCTCCAACATTTTGGGGTTCAAAATATGCATCCCTTCCTTTGTCTCTTCCAAACATTTTCTAAAGGTCATACCGATCATGAGATATAATCATCCCACAGCTGATGGTGGAAATTCTTTTGCTTGTGAAGTAAAAGTCAATTGGAATGGACACCATCTTTTCTACCCAATGTAACATTCAATACAAACAAAAGCTTTGAACGATGTCATAATCCACATCCCTGAAAGCTGTACAATGTAAAGATAACTTGGTGGTGCAGTTGTAGAATGACAGAAAAATTAGAGACATGTTGCAAGACATGTACGTTATTATATCAAGCACTATTGAAAGCTTGTGAAGATTTTTCTTTTCTGGTTTTCTACTTCTACTGTAACACTATAGTCAAATTTTACTTCCATGGAGCTACAGGTGATACGGAATCCCGACGCTAATTATATTACTAATTCACCCAATTAACGGGCCACATTAACTATCCTCATTAATTGCTCGGATAAACAAGGTTTAATCTCGCAAAAGAGTTATCCTTATAGTAATAACAAATTCCCTAATAACCAATTTACATATGCTTCCGAGATGACGAAAACCACGGTATGTGGACAATGTTAATGGTGCGGATCTGAAAGCAGATGCGTTTGCAACGTTTGCTCCGTGAATGCGCAAATGCAATCATCGGCGTCGCCTCCCTAGCCTGTGCAGTTCACAAGAGTACGATCATTTCGCAGACTTGACAATTTCAATATCGAAATGATCCTCAATAACAATATGTGCAACAGCATTGCGCAGAAGCCAACGCTTTGCGTTGGCTTCTATGTGGGATAGAAAGTTTGATGTAAGAGTTAGCCAGTAAAAAATGATAATCGAGAGTAGCAATGCAACCGCCAGCTAGAGACATAGGAAATGTGTGTTATAAGAACCTGCAGCAAAGGCATAAGTGCAACAAAGTAACCCGCAGCAAAGGCATAAATGCAACAAAGTAACAAGCAGCAAAGGCATAAGTGCAAGAAATTGAGAATACCGTATTGTCAATGGACAATAAAGAATGTGAAATCTAAAGCAGCAATTGAGAATACCGTACTGTCAATGGACAGTAAAGAACGAGAAATCTAGAGCAACAATGTAAACGTGAGAGTGGGATAAAAAGCTTGATGTAAAAGATAGCCACTAAAAAATGAAATCGAGAGCAGCAATGCAACCGATAGAGAGAGGCATAGAAAACGTGTTGTGTGTAAAAGCCCGCCAGGATGCAATGCGTGGATGAAGCCAATGCTTTTGCGTTGGCTTCTACAAGCGTGCACCAACAACGAGTTTTGTGGTAGGGCATGCCGTCACCAGTATGTGGTAGTTTGGTAGTTTGGCTAAGTTCTAAGTTCGGTAGTTTTGTGGTAGAGCATGTTGCCGTCACCAGTACGTGATAGTTTGGCTAAGATCGGTGAACAGGGAGCAAAAAATAGGGAAAAACAAGAAATAAGAAACGGTGACGTCCGTGTGGATGGCAAGGTCATTTTCGTAATTAGGAACAAGAAATAGGGAAAAACAAGAAATAAGAAACTGTGACGTCCGTGTGGATGGCAAGGTCATTTTCGTAAGTAGAACCAACGCATTCCCAAAGCGTGCACTAACCAAGAGTATTGTGGTGGAGCATGTTGCCACCACCGGTATGTGGTGGTTTGGCTAAGTATGGTGAAACTGGAATAAGAAATAGGAAACGGTGACGTCCCTGTGGATGACAAGGTCATTTTGAAATTATCGAAAATTGAGAGTCATTTTGGCCATCTCGTAAAACTAGAGGGTAATTTTCGATATTTTCCTACATGGCTCCCTGTAGGGATCATTGCTTGTCACGTGTTTTGTCGCGAACTGAATGCTGGAGCTTGATACAACTCATTAGAACCATGAACTGGTGGATAAATTACTGAAATGAATACAAACTCAATACACTCCAGATCTCAGCTGTTCAGATCACAAGTACGTGCTATTACTCTGAACCAGAATACAGCAGCGTGTTCTGGTTCAGAGCCCTCAGTCTTCTCAACGTCAAGGGCGACGGTGAAACTAACCTGGAGAATGGCGAACCGGAAAGTAGTCTTCTCCTTATTTTGTCCGAAGCTGAGAGTCCATAAGTGCGGGATGAATGAATCGTGTAAGCATACTATACATGAGTGCTTTCCATCCGCAAGCTACAAAGTTGAACCCAGATCTAAGAAAGAACTGCATTCCTGGAAAGATCAAGAAATAATCTTAGTGAAGGACGTATGCGTATAGCCGTCTACCCATTCACGAAGGTTGCAGAGATGCTTTTTAGCCTGTTCTGAGCCCTAGAAGTAGATGATTATGTGCAATTTGATGCCCGAAGCGCTACGCAATCTCTTAGGATCTTGCTCTGCTGCTGCCATTAGCTTCGGTTGATAAAAAATAATTTGAGCTCCAAGTTCTAAGGTAAACACTATGTATACAAGTAGCAGGTATATGTTAAAATTTGTTTCCTGAAATTCCTGAAAGTAGCAGGTACATGTACATCTTGTTGAAGTCGAGCAGATGCGAGAAGTAGATACACAGGTGAAGACTGAAGCAGATGGAGCTCTGACATTCAGTAATGCTTTCCTTGGTGATGAATGATTTGATTCACAGAAGCCAAGATCCTATATCAATGCATTGACACGAATGGTTGGTATCCACGGATGGAACCAGAAATGGGGAGAGATATATAAAACGGATGTTATCAGAAACCAGTAGCTAACTGAAAGAATCAGAAAGTCACTTGTGAATTGAAGGGGCAACGAGCACAATATAGACATCTCTCTACTTCATGGTTCTATTGAACTAATTACAATAGTCATACTTCAAGTGTGTGAGTTCTTTGGTTAACACATCGTATAAATCTTCTGAAGAAGCTATTAGTTTGACTAAAATATTTCCTATACCACATTCGCTCGCGAATGAAATGAAATTCTAAATCAAGAATGAAATGACGTTCAAATGTGAAATGATTTTCAACATTTATATATTTCATTTGGAATGATTGGTAGGATTCTTAACCACCTTCAAAAAGATGTTAGTAAATGAAGAATAAAATTATGTTAAATACCTAGGTGTTTTCTTCTCTAATAATTGATAGGATTCTTAATAATTGATAGAATTCTTAACTATGTCTGGGAGAGCCCTTATTATCTCCATGAATCATAGTTGATTTAGATAAGACTCTACACTTACGAAAGACAGTCATTATTATCCCTATGATTAGATAAAATTTAGATAAGAATCCACCGGCATAAAACTCTGCCATAAGTTGGAATAATCAATTTACCTGATATTCCGCTTCCATTGTAGAAACAACAATAGTTTTCCGGCATCAACTACTCTAGGATAGCTCTAGGAAATAAAGTGAGAAAAATAAAACTTGTTATTAGCAGTCTACCTGATGTCGGGTTACTCTAATTGATAACTCTGGACCCTATTGAGTAAATAAAATTTATTATTGACTATCTGTCAATAATAAATTCTGTTTGTTATTAGCCAGTCATCCAGACACATACTATCTACCTCTGTCTGGATGACTGGCTACCCAATCAGAATTAATAAATCTTTGAAGACTTGAATTATAAATTTGTCATAGGAATAACTGGTATTCTTATCAGAATTAATAAATCTTTGAAGACTTGAATTATTAATTTTTCATAGGAATAATTGTATTCTTATGTTCATAGAGGTATTTGAAAACTTGTTTAATCATGGCAAAATGATCCCCAAATGTATACATGAACATCCCCTCTAGCAGTTAATATCTTTATATACTTGAGTAATACAATGCACAGTTTTGTGATTAGAAACCCTTCCTTATTCACCTTGAGATTGACCTAGATTAGTATAGCAATTTTAATGCAATTTTGAAAACCTGCTTACATTATTATGCTCTCTAAATACATTTTTTGATCCAATATAATGTAGCATGCAGCATAGTTAACTTTTATCTTCATATCAAGATACCATTCTAGTAGTGAAAATATTTTCATGTTGAACTCTAGCTTTGATTGCAACACTAACAGATCCAATTGAGATCAGAATGCACTAGGAGAGATCAAACTGTGGTAACTCACTCTGTGCTTCCTAACATAGATTCTTGTGTTTTTTTTCTGTTTTTTTTGCAATTGGGTGACTACCTAGGTTAGGTTCATCTTAGCAATTAGTATTTAGGACCTATAGCACAATCCCCAAAGAGATATTCTAAAATGTATAGTCAGGGGATACCATCAAAGTGAAGCACTCCACAGAAGACAATGATGGCCAAGACCGTGATAGCAATGATAGTCCCCATACCACTATCACAATCAGGGGTACATGATGCAATGCCAGCATTTGGCCATCAATCTTTAGTGGTTCGAATTCCCTTGAGAAATTGTTGCCATGTCAAAGAAAGAACTGGCCTTGTTTGCCATCAATCCATGTGCCACTTCACACATGTGGGAATAACAACATTCCACCACCGATGACTGACAAAAATTTGCAATGTGTTGACTGAAGGATATAAACATCTTGCTTCAAGGAGAAGGTAAATTTTCAGTCAATTGAATTTTTATCACCTCCAAATTCACAAGGCAATTCACTGTGGCACATTAGGTAATCTCATGATATAGAGTCTTGAGTCATGAGTGTAGCATGAGAGGCAATGTGATCGGATGATTGGGATTTGGGAGAGTAAAAAGCAACTAAGAGTGCTCAATTTCAAAATGTTGTGCAATGGAATGTTGCCCAAGAAGAAGACGACATCAGCCACAATTACCCTACAAAATTTGGGAGTGGAGAAATGGGCACACTACCGCCATGCACAGTATCTCAACTCCAAGCATTTGTGATTCTTGCTTTGGATTTGGAATTTTACTTATCTCCAATGGTGCTGGAGATAAAGGAGAAGAATACCCCAAACTTTACCAACCTGATGGTAACATGTTTTCCTGGACGGAGGAGCATTGGCAGAAGGTGCTCGGGTTGGATTCTACAATGAGAGCAATGTACCTTGACTAGGAGTGGCCCTGAACAATAGAGGAGACGACCAAGAAGTTTGAGATATGCTAAGATATGCTAAGATAGGGAATGGCTGGAAGGTAAACGGGTCCAATGATCCTACCCATCACACGGTGGTGACCTTGCTCAGGAAGATCTTCAACAAGGACAACTTATGTGAGCAATGGGCAGGACACCTTCTTACAGTTGCTGCACAAAGAGAAACCAATGGATTGGACAAAGATTTTTTATCATTATGCTCATGAGATGACAGAGAAACTATAGAAAAAATAGAGGAAACACCTTCTTCTCTCCGTTCATCTTATATTTTTACATCAAAATGCGGCTGTTGAAGAAGGAGGATTGGACACTCTTCCCAAAACACTACTACTTTGCAGAGACCAAGAAGTACAAGGAAGCCTTCCTACAATACCAAAGATAGGGAAATGTGCTCCAATAGACAACGTTGTGGGATCAAGCATGAGCAAAAGAAATGCAACCGCAATGCCAGCCCAGTGAGGGAAGATACACTGGTCTAATCCTTAGGTTGTGAGCTCTTTTGACAAAGAGAATCCCCAATCCGTGGGTGGGTTGGGGTTGGGAAGCAAGGATGAGAGTGATTGTCACTCACAAGGGACTCCCCATGTCAAAGAACCCAAGTGAGTGGGGAGAAGGAATTGTCCACAGTGAATGAGGTGGCACCTCCAGATCAAGAGCTCTCCTTCTCCCTGATTGAAGTGTCCTCCAAAGGAAAGGGAGGCAAGGTGGAGCATGGCGTGGAAGTACAATCCACCCCCATGGCCATGGCAGTGTTTGGAGCATTGGACCAGCTCACCACCAAAAGAGAAGAAGAACTTATGGTGGATGAGGAGGAGGATATTCTGATATCTCAATTACAACTCAAGAAGACCCCTCCTTTGACAACAAAAGTATAGACAATACAAAGTTTGCCTACATTGCCTTATGAAAGGCAATAGGTGGTGACTCCACCCCTATACCTACACCTGAGGACATCTAGACCACACCTTCAAAATCACACAAGAGGAGGTTCTTGAGTGCAAAGAATGGGAAGGGTTTAAGCAGACAACTCTCCTTAGACCTGGACAAAGTGATTGTGGCTGCAGCAGCAACTGCTAAAACTATAGTAGTGCTTGAAGTGTTGGGTGGAATGTCAAGTTCTCCACCAAGCCCCATGAAGACACTCCAATGGCAACAACACCTGCTCGTGATCACTCCCAAGATCAAGAAGCAGATGTAATGTTCTAGAGACAAGAGAAACCCCAAGAGAAAGACAAGAGAAGAAACATATAAGAAACATAAGGTTTCATTCCCCAAGGATGAGATGCCCTAAAGGAGCACCTTTTCTTTATTATGTAGCAAAGAGGATCCACTTAAAGAGAGCTATATCCTTGGATCAAATACATTGATTGGTGACATGTCAGCAAGCTCCACCCTTACATTAGCTGTATGGATTGGTGGCATGTTGATTCTTGTCCTATTTGGTTGGAAAAACAAGTTTGACCAAAAAGAATCTTTGAGAATCTTCTTCTATGAAACTCAAAATAACATGGGTGAGGTATAGTTGGAAAGCTCTCAATGAGACAAAGAAGGGGGGAGTGCATATATATCTCAAAGCCTAATTCATTTTTCTAGACCTCCAAAATTAGCTCTAAAGTTATCAAGGTGTTTTCAACCTCTACTCTATTAGTGGAAGTACTCTTTTGGTGACATCTAACCCCTTCCCTATCTACTTCAACCATCATATATAACATCCCTAAAGATATTACCAAACCACTTTCCACCTCTAGATAATCTATTTAACTTATGATATTATAATGGCGTTGACACCACAATAGGTAGGAATGATTGCCAGTTTGACCCTACCATCATACGAGGAGCCAGGACTAGACTATCCTAAGAATTACCCACCCTTGTTAACCTAGGTTGTTTCCATGCTGGGCCCGGTACTAAAAGCCATGGAGGACTTACTACAGAAATTGGTATATTGACTCGGCCATGATTATTACAAGCACTTGGTAGAGTTCATACACTATCAAATTCATAAGACCATTTGGGAGCAGAAAAGGAGTTGACCAAGGCTCATGCTGGTATTGCTGACCTAGAAGCTCAACTGGCTGAGCTCTAGGGATATTGCCAATACCAAGAGTGGAAGCTGGACCAATTTTCAGCTTGTGAGAATGCCATTTGGGAGGGGGTCCGTGGTCACAAGAGGGAGAAGTCACCATCATGAGCAGACTTCAGCAAGTCTGACCAAACAAGGAGAAATGGTCCCAAGTGCCAATTTTTTGCAAGTCTTTGAGTTGGAAAATGCTCTTGCAAGAAAGGATACGGAGCTACAATGAGCCAAAGGGAAGTGGGATGTCTAATGTTGAACCACAAGGTGTGGAAGAAGGATAGTGACACCTTGCTGGAATAGTACCTAATGGAGTTGCACCTAGTGAAGGCCAAGCTTGTAGTGATGAAGGGTAGTACTGCCCAATGCAAACAATCATTTGTAGACTGCAAGGCGACCCAAGAAGAGAAGCTGAAGGAAGAAGAGATGGACCTGATGAAGAACGAGATATCAAGAGCACAACAACAAATCACCTGCTTAGATTCCAATTTGCTAACACTCAAGGGGAGGTACAAGAATCATGTTGAGTAGATGGAGAAGAAGCAAGGAGCAACTAAGTGTTAGGGATGAGGAGTTGGTGTCTCTCAAGCAAGAGCATGTTTGTCTTTGGTTATGTAGCCAAAGCGCCAAAGACAAACATGCCCTTGATGTGGAAGTGGAGAAGTTTTGGATGCACATTGAGGATCTGATCATCATTTTCAAGAGCCACAAAGATTGTGAGCAAATCCTCCATGTGCAAATAAATCAAGAGGTAGATATGGAGGTGCAGTCCATCTAGGATACTCTCTAGATGAGGTGTGGAAGAGAGTGATCTTAGTAGTGGAGGATACCAGAAACCAGCTAAAATTGCAAGTGGGAGTAGTGGTATTAACCCAAGTTCATCACACAAAGCTCCAAAAGTTGAAATTGGTACATGCCCTACGAACAAAGAAGTATTTAACTCAGCAGTTGGCCAAGTTGGACAAGAACTTGTGGAAGCATATCAATGACAAATTTGACTGTGTCTTAATCAATGTCAACCAAGAGCTAGAAGAATATGAGGAACATGTGGATGAGCTAATTCTAACATGCAAGGGAGAAGATGTGTCAGGGAAGCCAAGTGGGTCAGGGAAGTGGAGACTTGCTATACCCTTGTACATATCTAAGATAAGTTAAGTTAAGGTGCAAACATTATGCGCACAACCATGGGAGTCATTTGAGCATCAGAGTTTTCATGTCATTGGATTAAGCCTCATCATGGTGGGAGACCATCAAAGTTGAGCATCATCATCATGATGGCATGCCTGCAAGGACAAGATGTCAATGGAGGAACAATGTGTATATAAGGAGGATGATGGTTGTGTACAATAAGACAAATTTGCCATTGCCATGTCAATGGGACCATTCTTCCAATGGCTAGCTGGAGGTCCTTAATTGGTAGAGTATACAATAGGCACACTTTTGTTGGTGGTGCTATTGTAGCATTAATTGGGTAGGATGAGTAGATACATTAGGGTTAGTATCAATTTTTTTAGAGCTTGATCTGGGGGTTGTGGTATCACATAGCCATGGATGCACCCCATCATTTTGTAGTAGAAATTATAAGGAACATCACCTTCACACAATATAGGTTCAGTGTTCAATTTTTCATCTAAGTGAAATTTAGCTCATACTTATGTGGAATTAATTACAAGCTTCATAATTTTGTTATCGATATTTTTGTGTATGGTCAAGTTGCAATCTTTTGTGTATGTATGAATGAGCTTCTGTTTTTGCAACAATGTGATAAGGATCTGTATGAACCTTAACATGTCTATGTCAGTATTGTGTATGATTTGTGATTGTTGGGTGGAGTAGTGACAAGAAACTCAAAGTAAGAACTCAAGTGTTGAGGTGCAAGAGTGCAATCAAGGTTGACCAGGGTGTTGGATCCTTAGGTGTTCTGAAGAATTGAGGCAATATGCTGACCGCCACAGGGATGTGAGTGTGATGAAGTACCATGTGTAATGAAAATCCTCTCTAGTCACAAACTTGCAATATAGCAGGGTATGTCTTCTAGGAAAGGTAGAACATTCTCATTGTCATTGTAGTATGCATGATATAGGTAACTACAAGGTATAGACTTTTGGGGCCAATTCAATACAGACTGAACCATCACCTTCAAGAGCCAAGTGACATGATATCTTTTGTGAATATGATTTGAGTTTTTGATTTTATTTTTTTGTATTGTAACACTATGGGATACAGTACACTCTTCTTGAAATAGTCTTGCCCAAGAGGATGAAGACACAAAATAGACAAATCATGACAAAGTGACACTTTTTCCTTCACACCTATACATTTCCAAACCATATCCTTGTTGGAACAACCTGTTCTTACTGATTATATTATCAGTACATCAACACTAGGTTGTCACACAAACCATCAACTTTAATTAGCAAGAAAACTAAATTAGGATCTGTTGTATCTATATTGGTTGCTACACTAATAGATCCAAATGAAATCAGAATGCTCTAGCAGAGATAAGACCATCAATGTTAATTAGAAAGATAATTGAATTAGGACTTGTTGTATCTATAGAATGAGTGTATAAGCAAGTATTGAAGAAAAAAATCCAAGCCTTATGAAGAAAGCATCCAAGCTTAGCAACCAAAATCTCCCTGATTGATGAAGACTATGATAACTCAATGTTGATGTACTAATAGTTAAGTCCGTAAGAATAGGTTGTTCCACAAGGAAATGGCTCAGCATGAAGGAAACAATGTCACTTGTCACAAATTGTCTATGGTTGTGTCTTTATCCTCTTGGGTAAGACAATTTTGAAAAGAGTGTACTGCACCCCACAATGGCACAATACCAAAAAAAAATCACACACTCAAATCACATTCATGAAAGATATTCTATCAACTTAGCTCCTAAAGGTGATGGTTTAGTCTGTATTGAAGGCCATAGGCACCACAGGTCTCTACCCTTGCAGTTACATATATCATGCATATTAAATGCCAATGAGAATGTTCTACCCTTCCCAGAATGTGTTCCTCATCCTATACTATAGGTTTGTGACTAGAGGGGCTTTTCATTACATGTTGTACTTCAAAATACTCATAGCCATCAGGCACGGTTGATGTATTGCCTTGATCCTTCAAAACACCCAATGATCCAACACCCCAGTCAAGCGTGATTTCCTTCCCACATCTTAGACTTTCATTCTTACTTTATGTTCCTCACCACTACTCCACCCAACAATCACAAAACATACACAATACTCACAGTGACATATTAAGGTCATAGATTGCATCACGCCCAATACATAATCCAATTATGCATACATAGACAATCACACATTGACTATATACACAAATCTGAGCTGAATTGAACTTATATTATGAGTTTGACTCTGATGGGTTGTGGTATAGAAATCCTATCCCAAGGGTGTAATTTACATTACATTTGTACACATGTATTGATATAGCCAACTCTACTTCCTTGACTCAATTTTCTTTCTTGATGCATCTTCTCCCTTGCATTTATTGATCAGTTCTTCAACATGCTTTTGGTGCCTCCGTTTTCCCAAATATTCTTTTATTGATCATATCAGGCTTATGTACCAGCTAGATACCTAAGTATCCATTTGATAGCATTCAAATGCTCCTGGCTTGGATTTTTCACATATCTACTAACATTCCACACAGCTTGTGCAATATCTGGTCTTTTTCTCACCATGGCATACATCAGGCTTCCATCCGCTGATTGATGTGGAACCTTTGACATCTCAAAAATTTCAGCTTCATCTCTTGGGCATGAGTCCTTTGAGAGCTTGAAATGTCTTCCCAAAGGAGTTGATATTGGTTGTGCATTACGCATGTTGAATCTCTTCAACACCTTCTTGATGTATTCTTATTGTGACAACCACAACTTCCTCTCTTTTCTATCTCAAACTATATTTATGCCAAGTAATTTCTTAGCTTCACCTAACCTCTAATACAAAAACTACAAAAAATTCAAATTTTAGCATTTTCTTAATTTCTCAAATTTTAGCATCTTCTTTATATTGGAGCTAGCTTCAAGCATATTTTCCACATATAAAGGGATATATAAAATATTTCATCTCCAAAATCTCTAAGATAAATACAATAATCAGCTTCACATCTTGTAGAACCTTTTTCTTGCATGAAATTATCAAACCGCAAGTACTATTGTAGTATGGCCTGTTTTAGCCAATACAGACTCTTCCTCAAACTACAAACTAGATGTTCCTTGCCTTTTGCTGGAAAACCCGTTGACTATACCATGTACAGTTCTTCATCATGCTCACCATGAAGAAATGTTGTCTTAACATCAAGTTGTTCTAAATGAAGATCCTCCATAGCAACTATATTCAATAATACCCTAATGGATGTCATCTTCACCACTAGTGCAAAAATCTCTGTGTAGTCTACTCCTTCCGACTGAGAAAAACCTTTGACAACAAGCATTGCCTTGTGTCTTATGCTCCCATCTGCTTCTATCTTGATTTTGAATACCCATTTGTTTAGCAAAACCTTTTGTCAATAGGTAGTCTTGTCAACTCCCATGTCTAGTTCTGGAAAATTGAATTCATCTCATCTTTCATTTCATAATCCCATTGAAATATCATTTCTATCTTTGTCATATGTCTTTGGCTCCCCCAAATCTGTATGTAAGACATGACTTAGAATTATATTTATAGGCGGATCAAAAATTACCTATGGCTTTCTTAGTCTTGTTGATCTCCTTGGTGTTGGATTTTTTTGCTCCTCAGAAAATTTTTTCTCCTCAGGTTCCTTGCTTTCCTCTTGATGAACTTCTTGGTGATTAGATTCTTCATGCTCATTGAATTCCTCATCAATTTGATCTTGAGGAGCATGTGGATCGTTTGAAAAAATCTTCTTGGACTCAATGTCCAAATCAATATTCTCTGGTTCAGTCATTGCTTGTTGCATATCTTCATGATCTTTCTACCTCTTACTCCCATGGAATTCCACATTTCTACTTCTTATGACTTTGTTATTTTCAAAGTCCCAATGCCTATAACCATACTCATCACCCCCATAACCAATGAAAGTGCACTTTTGAGACTTTGCATCAAGTTTCTTCCTGTCTTTCTTATCAATAAAGGAGTAAGCTAAACAGCCAAATCCACTTAAGAGGGAATCATTTAACTTCTTACTTGTCCATGCTTCCTCGTGAGATTTTCCATTTAGTGCACTAGTAGGACTTTTGTTGATAGGGAGCATAGTTGTATCAAATTTTGCTGCCCAAAAAAGTAGCAGTAATCCAGCATGTGTTCTCATACATCTTTCTTGTTCCAAGATTGTTCAATTCATCCTTTCAGCTATGCCATTTCTTGGAACTGTCTTGATGCAATGAATGCCTTCTTGGCTCAGGAATTTTGTAAATTTTAGAATTTTGTATTCTCTTCCATTGTCAGGTTTTAGTGCTTTGATCTCACAACCTGTATCTTTCTCAACCATTGTTTTCCACAATTGAACACATTGAAAACTTCTATTTTTTTGCAGATAGCATAGACCCAATTCTTTCTAGTTGCATCATCAACAAAAGTGACAAAGTACCTCTGGCCTCTGTATGAAAGCTCTTGCACTGGATCTCATACATTGGTGTGTACCAACTCCAACTTCTTGGTTTTGCTTTGTCTACCTTTAAATTAAAATTGATTGCTTTTTTCTTTCCGTAGATACAAGTTTCATAGATCTAACTCAACTTTCTTCAAACCCAAGAGTAAATTTATTGCATGTAACTCCTTCACCACCTTTTTCACCAAGATGTCCTAATGTTTGATGCCATAGTATTGATGGATTTTCTAAAACCACAGTAGCTATCAATGATGTCTCCTTGGAGAAGGTAAAGTGTATCTACACACTTTCCCTTTGCTACTACTCATGCTCTAGATGGTTATCTTCCATTCTTCACTTCCAAATACCATAACAGAAACTTCTTCATCAAGCTTGCTAGTTTATATAAGGTTTTTCTCCAATTGAGTGGCATGTCTTGTATCTTATAAGTAAGCTTTACTCCGCCAGGAATCTTGATCACTATCTGCTACTTTTTTGGGCAGCAAAATTTGACTTTCCTGACTACTGAACACCTTTGGCCATTTCAAACAATGACTTGTCCAAAATCACCATTATAGTAAGTGCTAAACAAAATTTTCTTTGAAGTCCAATGAAAAGAAGGTCTAGAGTCAACAAACCACTTTTATTTGATTGAATCTAAACTTGCATATAAGCATAGGTTTTCCAAATGTAATTCTTCACTAACCACATTTGAATGTTTTCTATCGACTTCCAGCTTTTTTTTATAAGCCTCACATTGATGCCCCCTGTGCTCAGGCTGATGACAATACCAACACCCATTGTTTGATATTGTTGTCTTGCTTCTTGTCCTTTCCTTGGACTTTGATCTGCCATGACAATTGTGCTTAAATATTTTTTATTTCCTCCACAATTTTCCACTAACAAAGCCATCAAAGATGTAGATGCTGAGTAATTATCTTCCCCAAAAGCTCTTTGTTGCATCTCTTCATACTACTCACTGCATCATCAAGCATCAAACATCTTTTGTGTTGCTGGAAATCTCATATACCCCGGTGTTGTGACTATCAAGTAGTGAACACAAAATAGTAAGGCCTGTGATTTACATCCGCTTGCATACTCTATCTGATTTGTGACCTGTGTACAGCTGTTGACATGCTCTACTACAGATCTTCTATCAATCAATTTTATATTGACTAATTTCTTCAGCAAAAATATTTGACTTGATGTAGAGGGCTTTGCATACATGTTCGGCAAAATATCCATTGCTTCTTTTGCTGTTTGGGTCTTTGCAATGTGATACGTGGCCTTCTTTGTCAAGCCTAGACGAATTACACCAAGTGCCTTTCAAATCCAAGATCTTTGTCCATCAAAATTTTAAACTGTGATTTTGTCTTTTGTCATTTTTGTTTCCTTTGAATCTAGCAACACTAAAGATTCTTTTGACAAAATATCTGTTAAGAATCATCTAACTCAATCAAAACATGAAAACAAGAAATAATCACAAAAGAGATACAGATTTGTTCTTGAGATTCACCCAACGTGGGCTACGTTCAGTGCATAGTCTTTTTGCTAGTTCCACTAGATTGGGTTGAACATTTACAGGTTGAAAAAATCACTGCTCTATCACAAGATAGATCTGCTTCGTCTCCCTATCTAAGATCTCTCGCAGCTTCATCTCGATACAGCACTCAATTTTTTTGTATCAACACCCCGTTAATACTCTGAATGACTCTATTTATAAATAGAATAATGCAGCCGGCACCACCTCTTTGCTAAACTTCAGTTCAATCTTCTCGTCCGATCTTCAATCAAGAGAACAAGCTCTTTCATGAGTTTCATTGGAATGTTCTCCTCGCTTGAGGAAGAGTTACGTGAAGGTGCAGAAAAGGTACGCTTGTGAGTACCCAATCAGACTGGCAGCTGCTTATCCCAATGATGAATTCACCACATCCTCTTGGACTCTAGGGGAACTTCGGATGAATGAGATTCGATTCGATTACTCTGGAATTTGAACAAGGAGACTTGAAAATACCGCCATCGTAGTCTGACAGGAGATCCTCTGCCTTTGGAAACCCATTGCCACTGCGTAGTAGTGACCTCTTGTTGCAGCACAACGATTCATGATCGAAAACCTTTTGGACTGATTGAAGTTGCACAACTGCAGGAAGTCTGTTCCTCTCTCTAAGCACTATGCGTAACTCATATAAGAGATAGCATATATTATACTATACAATGGATTGGACAAAATTGATGGTGAAAATCTGGACATGAAAGTCATCTCTATACAACGCGTCGACCAGACAGTATTCGGAAGGGTTGCCAACATGAAAATGAAATAACACCATCGATGCTCCCAGTTCTTGAAAATCTCCACCAAAGACAACTGAAAAGTAGAGCAAAAAATCTGTGCGCCGCATCTGCCCCCACGAGGCGAACGTTGATCAGGTAGAGAAGGATCATTCTGAATCAACAAGTCAAAAATATAGAATGGAACAGCCATAAAGGATAACCAGCGATTCAGACCTGGTCAATGATGGGCTTCTGTGACTTCCAACCTGTTGAGAACATAACCCATTAGCAGTTTAATGTAGACGGGCCCTATATGCTCGACCAAGTGCCAGACTTCTAGCCAGGTCAACATCTTAAATTAAAGCTTAGTTCTAAATGTGATGCTGTTCTTGCTAAAGAAGTTTTTCCTCTTCCCTTTCTCGGATCGAGATCAAAATGAAGCAAACCTAGCTTCGTGTATAACTTTGTATGTTTGATGCTGTTATAGATCATATGATTCAGTCTGATGGTCAACGATAAACTAGATTGTAGTTTTTGTCTCCTGGGAACCTCTCGCCCATGTTGAACCCTACAAGTGATCACGAGAAAGCTGCTTCGTTAAGGGAAACCAGAATTCAACATGTTGGCCGCGCATGGCTCTCCAAATTTTGCTCTTTTGGTGAATTCGACTGCTCCGTGCACCATTTCCAGACGTATCTACGATTCGTTGCATATAGATCCCATCCTTGAACGTTTTGCAGCAGCTGCAAATGATGCTTTAGACTGCTCCAGAATGCCGTAGAATCTGGATCTGATATTGAACATACTTGCTCAATGCATTGCCAGTGCATGGAGGGTCCCCAAGGAACGGTAGAAGTATAAGTTTCTTATATTTCTGGCAGAAAGTGTTTCCATTATGAGTCCACCTGCACCGGGGAACTGAGATCAAGCTTTTGAGTTTTGTTTGTTCTGCCTTGACTGAAATTTTTTTTACATTCCTGACCGTTTTAAATGAGCAATGCAGAAATTACATATTATGTGTTCAGCTTTTGTTGGATCGTCCAGCTCTTGCTTGTCCGTATGTTGAAAGGAGAAATAAATTTAACTTCAAATAGATACATGTCCCGTTCACCAATTTCGGGCCCATGCCATGAATATATGGGATCTTCTAAGTATGTGCGTGAAGAGACGCACAAATAAGTCCATTCATTTCATTTTAGTTAGTACCAGGTGCTTCACCTGACCAAATTATGGAACACGAATAGACCATCAGAGGGTAGCTAGAAAATCACCGACCAGAGGATACCATAGCTCGATCGTCCAGCAAGCACCATCATAGTATTGTATATTCTCCAGAGATGGGACATTGTAATGTGAGAAAGTAACCCAATGTTAATAAGCTTGACCGTTCAACAGCCCATCCCGATATTACACATAGAATATATGGAATTTTATATTAACTAATAAGTAAATAAATGCAATTTGTGGACATTTAATATATAAAATTGTGAAGACTGTAGCCTGTCAGAAACTGTCGTTTCCACTCACTGTAGGAATCAAGTGCAAAGATCGTTTTAATATCATCGAAATCAAAAAGTTCCCGTCTGATCACAGATGTCTCATCGAAACTTGATCTTACAAACTTTTAGCAACAGTCGAGGTGCTGATAATAGCATAACATCGTGATAGTCATTCTCGTTTGCCAAGAAAGTGGCAAAACCGTTTAACTACATGTTCAGTGAGAAACGGAACATTTAAGATATCCTGGATGATGTGTCAAGCCGAAATAATCAGAAGATATAACTCTACAACGTAAAACGATGGGGGTTGGGAGCCCGTATGAGCGGTACCGTTCAAGTACGGTTCTGTTAGCCGACTATGGATTCTTTTCCCCCCCATGAAGGATATGTCGGACTTCGCTTCAAAGTAGAAAATGGAAGAGCATGTCTTATGTTCTGTTCGACGTAAATTACATGTGTCTGTTGGACGCAACAGAGCTCGGTCCCAATTGACAGAATGATGGGCCTTTGAACTCGAAGAACAATGCAAAACGTGCAGCAATGCAGGAATTTCGGTCGGTGTATGCAATGTAAATTAGCCATCTTTTGTAATCCGGCTTTAATAAATTCGTTTTTGGTAGAGAATGTGGTAAAGCAAGCCAATTTATAACAACAGAAAAAAGGGAAATTGTAAAGCAACCTCACTTTTCTTGCTCATCCACCTCACCCTTGCTATTCTAACATTTCCAGCCCATCAGATTGAATAGTTGTGTGAAATTGGTCGTTGCCGCATGCCACGATGCCGCGGCAACGATTCATAGGATTCTTTCTATATCATATTTTAGTATTTTAGCCAAGATCATAACATAGCGAGAGTGGTTTGATTGGTTTATTTGCACTTTGTATAGTATCGTAGAGGGGTGGGGTAGATGAGCAGAAAAGGGGCCTGTTTTCCAAGAAAAAATAGTCTGTAGATTATATATCTTTTAAATGGGTAAGTATGCCAGAGGTAGAGATGGCTGAATGAAACTATTTTGCTATCAAAACTGTTCCTAACTTTCCTCGGCATGTCTTCTCTCAAATGCCTGTCTAGAAACGAAAACATTCAAATATGTCAACAAAACACGTTCAAATGCAAATGACCTTGAATAATGGTCTATTAACACCGGCTACAACCGGAGGTGAAAGGATCTTTGAGCTCAGTCTGGTGCTTCTCACCCTGCATTTATAGGGACTTACTACCTAAAGTTCAGTCACTTTTTCTTGAGTAGTATATCGGTATCGGAGGGGTTTTGTTGAATTCCTCGTATCTTCTCGCTGGTCTTCGGAACAAGGTTTCTCAAAGTCATCAGACATTTCTAATCCGAAAAGCACCGTACATCTTAGGTACGCATGTCGTACATTCACCTTTTAACTACACGGTACACCCGGAAGAGCTAGTAGATTTTCTATTTTGCGTGCTAACATACTTTGTTAGCTTCGAAGGCAGTGCTGCACTGTCTAGACATATGCATCAAAAGTTCAAGACCCAAGCTTGTGCCTGGAGCACATGGAGAGCTTACACCGTATGACAGAAATCTCTTTTCCAATTGTTGTCTATAGGCCTTGAAAGGCAGGCATGAGATTGTACCTTGTACCTTAAAAGAGTATCCTCGTCCCACGGATGGCCTACGGATATAGCCAGTGTGTTGATTCTGCGATTATTCTAATTTCACTTTCTCAGGGGAGGTGTATAGATGTACACTTTTGCAACAAACGCCAAAGATAGGTCTCGGACCGACGGTAAAATGGCATCTGCGAGAGTCAGCTATGACTTTTGTTTCTGAATCTAGTCTAAGAGTGAAAAACTGTTGTGTACTTGGAGCTCGTGCACAATGAGGATGCAAACCTTCTGTGATCCCCAGTATAGGTGATGACTCCACCGTTCCTAACACGTGCCTCAGCTTTTTGGCTCTTCCTTGTCACCCAGTTCAAGTTGTCTCAACTTTGCCGTCTCCTTACCTTGGTTCATGTTCAGAATCAGCTGGTGACGTAGGCACAAGACCATGGACCACCAGTTTCTCATGAACGACCTGATCCATGACTCACATGACCTTTGAACACATGCGACATTCTTCAACAGTGCTATATTATGAGAGATGTCTCCACATCATCAAATGATCAGTATTATAAAACTAGAGACCCTCACTTTTAACTTAGTCTAGGGAAACTTGGATAATACGTTAAAGGAGCTGGTCCCAACATCGTTTGGCAAGAAGAGATGGATCCCAGAGGAGACCTTTGTCGAATTCCACCATGAAAACTCAGAGCAAAGACCTAGATCTAATGTGACCTGATTCTATACTCAGTCTGGTGGTATATGTAGATCTAGGTTGATCTAGGTTGATTTGTCACAACACTACTGCTAGCACCCCTACCACACTGCAATCATCAGTCAATTTAATGTGGAGACTTAAGAGATGTGAGTGAGGTATGCATGTCGTATCTTACTCGCAAGAACTTTGTCATCCTCGGTCTTTCAAGTTTTCTTTTCAAATACCTCACATTGATTTTCTTATAGCCAGACAAGGGCTGATTGATCGAACTTTAGAGAACTTTATATTACTTTTGGCAGCGTGTATTAACATCAACAAAGGTTAAGATGCTCTGGACTGGAAGTTGACTGTATTTGGACAATGTTGGAAGACAGAATATGTCTAGGTATCCTTGAGTTCGCGTTGAGGAAATTCACTCCGAGCTTCTCCGAATCATGTACTGTAATCATGATATGGAGAACAATTGGGGTGATACGAGCGTCATAAAATAGTTATGCATTTGCATGGTCTCGTTAGCTTTCTTTTGCCTTTGCCTTTATTGCTCACAATTCTAGCAAAGTATGATATTAAAATCTCTTCAAACTCCGTATCCAGTATCTTTTGTGTGCTGGTTGTTGATCCCGAGATGGTGAGTTGACAGATATGTTTATACTGCGGAGAGATCAAATTTTGCAATAAAATGCTTTGTCTTGTCGTACTAAATGTCTCATCACAATAAGGCCAAATCCTTAAACTGATTCAATTTTCAATTTGAAAGATCTCTTCAAATCCACAAACCACTTGAAGATTTTTACAATGTGAAAGCATCATCACTTCTCCCATATCTGCGTGACAGAGTGACTATCATGATAAAATATCTTTTGTCTTGTGGATTGTTAAGTATCGTAACCACTGGTGTGGCTCCTTGCAGACATGGGTGTTGCATGCCATGAAAGACAGCGTCCACCGATCGGTCTCGAATATGAAAGAAAGTGGAAAAGTTTTAACCACAATCCCCATGAATTTTTCCATCATAGCAACTGACTTTCTTGAAGTTCCCAAACAAAATCTCTGTGAATATTCCTCTCCAGATGTCCTGTAAGTTTTCTACGCAATCCAGAATGTATCATCGAAGCAACTCTTTTCTGTCAGAAACTGGCGTAACTTTTGAGGGGAAAGAGAAACCATGAACGGACTGGCAAGATATTCTTCTGACTATTGACGTCACTTATATGGAGTCCCAAACGTAACACCTGAAAGTGACATCACGTTCGGGAAAAATAAAACATCCATGATGTTCCAGAAAAAGAAAGTTGTTCCATGTTTATGAGTTAACTCCCAAAAGTATTTAAAACTTTAAGTCACATCGAAGGCCTTCAACTGGCTTCCAAAACTTTGTCCAATCCCACAAAGAAACCCCTAAAACATGCAAATTAAAGAAACAAACTCGAGAAGATGTATTATTATTTCTCTTTACCATACAAATCAATAATATTCGTTACTTTTTTCTCTTTATTTTTCTAGATGATTACATCACTTTCAAGATTGGAAAAAATATCGAGATGGTGTCACAAAATGGTTTTCTTAAGTATGCCTTGACCTAAACTCCAATTTCTCCACTCCAGGGCGTCGACCAAAATCATATGTGCAGATTAATTGGATAACTTTCCCAAAGGTGGAATTTACGATATCCTCTTAATATTCAGAGATCAAACTCAGCAGTTTTTGTGATTATTGTTACTCTTTTCTTCTGAATGTTTATTTCACTTACATGTCTTGAAAAGGATTTGGGATGGTGTTATAAACATTGGCCGTCGGATCTGAAGCCACTCATCTTCGTCATTCGTGAGTGCCAACGTTGCCTCCCGAGAATGGAAAATAGCAAGGGATACCGAATATAAAAGTAATGATAAAATATCAATTTTCTAAAAGGAATTTACAGCTTCCATATGTCACCTCCTTTTACTTTTAACTCGTGGAACTCACCAAGTCAACTTTCACTTTCTGCAGAACATTTAACATTACTCTGTTTTTGTTAACACTTAACACTACTCTATCTGGATATCTGAGGTGCAGTAGGTAAATTTTCAGATTTTTCATTCTCTTTCGGATCCAATTGCAATTTACTCCTATTTTACTTCTTTTGTCTTATCCTTGTATCCTTTTCATCTTTCGTGTTTTCTACACGACGCCTTTTTCTTCCACTCTGTTTTTGCCACTTTGAGTTAACAAGTTGACAAAACTAACTTAACTATACCCTTTGGTGCCACGTGCTGCATGATGCCATCATCCAAGTTAATAGTCGTGTGTTCGTGTTAAAAACTATTAGTTTGGGAAGGGATAAGAGGACTCGCGTCTTGGGGTGGGGTTAATGGAGTTGACACGAGTCGAGGGTTTGGAGTTGGGTTGAATCAAATCGAGTTCTGAGGGTAGATGAGGGTACTCGGGTTTTGATAGAAATGAGGACTCGAGTTTGAATGGATCTTCTCATCCTTAATCATTATGGTATAATATTTTATTTTGTATGTTATTTAAGAGTTGATCATTATTGTCACACACAAAACCATTGCCTAGGTGAGATACCTGACAAAACGATTTCGTTTAATTAGTTCCCATGATCACCTAAAAACAGAAACAAAAGAAGTGTCTCTTGGACCTTCTCTCTCCTTTAGTAAATCAACCACTGTTATCCTCAAACAAATGCACTTGTGAGCATTGAAATGAAAGGGCGGCCGCGTACAATCCACGGAGGATGGGAAGACCCCATCAAGCCGGACAAGGTGGAGATGAAAAAGGTAAAAGGGGACCAAGTTCCAATAGAGTCCATATGAGAAATCTGCACTATTGCACCTAAGATATCTTAGGTATGCAAATCATATGGTCTACAAACAATTGGAGTATCTGAAGAAGCATCACTTAGTGTGATAACTCTCAAGTGGATTGCATCCGTCACAGTCCATTAGAGTAATGGACATATGATGTCTAAAATATAATACAATGTATGAGAGTGAAAGTGGTATCCCTAATGCCTAACATGATAAGCTCTCTCTCGCGCACTCCTTGATAAGTGTATAGGATGGCTACCAAGCTCATCTCTCCATATAACTCCAAAGCTAGAGAACAAAGACTTGACCTTGTTGCATGCCCCTATTCTTGGAGACCTTGCAACCTACTATTGCACTCGACACCCATCCAAGGGGATAAGCTCTCTCTCTCGCGCACTCCTTGATAAATGTATAGGATTGCTACCAAGCTCATCTCTCCATATAACTCCAAAGCTAGAGAACAAAGACTTGACCTTGTTGCATACCCCTATTCTTGGAGACCTTGCAACCTACTATTGCACTCTACACCCATCCAAGGGGATAAGCTCTCTCTCGCGCACTCCTTGATAAATGTATAGGATGGCTACCAAGCTCATCTCTCCATATAACTCCAAAGCTAGAGAACAAAGACTTGACCTTGTTGCATGCCCCTATACTTGGAGACCTTGCAACCTATTATTGCACTTGACACCCATCCAAGGGGATAAGCTCTCTCTCTCGCGCACTCCTTGATAAATGTATAGGATGGCTACCAAGCTCATCTCTCCATATAACTCCAAAGCTAGAGAACAAAGACTTGACCTTGTTGCATGCCCCTATACTTGGAGACCTTGCAACCTATTATTGCACTTGACACCCATCCAAGGGGATAAGCTCTCTCTCTCGCGCACTCCTTGATAAATGTATAGGATTGCTACCAAGCTCATCTCTCCATATAACTCCAAAGCTAGAGAACAAAGACTTGACCTTGTTGCATGCCCCTATACTTGGAGACCTTGCAACCTATTATTGCACTTGACACCCATCCAAGGGGATAAGCTCTCTCTCTCGCGCACTCCTTGATAAATGTATAGGATGGCTACCAAGCTCATCTCTCCATATAACTCCAAAGCTAGAGAACAAAGACTTGACCTTGTTGCATGCCCCTATACTTGGAGACCTTGCAACCTATTATTGCACTTGACACCCATCCAAGGGGATGTGTAATCATTCTCTCCAAAACTATATCCCATATAGTGTCCATAACCATGACATCCACTACTATCACAGGATCATTTCACCAAGTATAAGCTTTCCTTGACGCATGTCATCAGCAAAGTATACTAACACTCCCTCCAAGCCAAGTATGCACTCTTGTGCCATGACAAATACTGTGTCCTTGATAGCATCATGTGTAATTATACTCGGCCCTCGGTAAGAACCTATGTCATATGGACCATTGCTGCATCTATTACCATATCATCTATTATTGTTGCATCTATCACTATGTCATATGGATTGTTGCTGCTGCATTGAAAAGAACAATTCCATGTGTTCCAAAAAGTAATGAAATTTTCTTGGGTCTCATTTAGCAGCAAATCAGCCATTCCGTTGCTTGTGATATTAGGAATATTCAATGATATTTACCTTCATTTTTCTTAAGTTTGTAAAGAAATTTTAAATTTATGATTTCTATACATTCAATAATCATATTTGAAATTATCCGTAAATTTATATATGGTCATAAATTTGTACGATATAAAGTTACTCTTTTATCACATTTTAAATTCTCCATAAATTTATTTACGATTGCAAATTTTTAACATAAAAAGCCACGACCCATGAAATTGTTACTCCTGCGAATAACCCACAAATTTCTTAAAACTATCCATAATTTCGTTTACCTGTATTTACCGAACCCATTAAAAGCCTAATTCCTGAAACCCTATTGTGAACACTGAGAAGAACAATCCCATGTGTGTGCTCGGGAAATGGGTGCAATTCAGGATTCACACGCCACGTCAAGTCTCCAAGGGTATTGGAACTCTTTTAGCCCGCTTGGAATAGTAAAGGGCACAGCTGGGGTACGTTAAGTCTTTCTCTCTTCACTTTGAAATCTGTGGGGATGACTTGTGTCTATCAATAGGTTTCGCATAGACAGTCCATCCGAGACTAAGTTTTTGTTTTCCTGCGTTGGGCATGGAAGGGAATTCAAGAATGGTTTGCTGGTGATCATATTCTCCTTCTCGAAGTAATTCGTAGTATTCTACTGCTCACTCAGCAGAAAAGGACGAAGAGAACCCCGGTTCAGATTAGCAGTCGTGGTGAATGCGTGATACTTGAGCTCGAGATATGTTACGGTTGCCATGAGTGAGGATCCAATTCAGCGACCAAATTTGAGGAGATTGCAGCTCAATCCTTAAAATATCGATATCTCACGATAGGCAGATAAGACCTTGATTCTGAGTCTGTGATGAGCCTTGATGATAATTTTGAAATAGAGGTCAACCTTAAGGATATCTGAAGACGACATTCGGAGTATAACCCAAGTCTGGCGGAGGATGAGACCTGGAGGTGAAAGTCTTAGAGCTGTTTAGGATCATGGAGATCATGGTATGGGCAATTGATCAACTGTTATCACTTTAAGCACTTTTTTAAATTAGGTGATGGCAGATGTAGGCCCCATCATGAACAGGAACGAGACCCACTGTATCTGCACAGGCTCATGCGACGTTCAGATGATGCTTAGAAATTCGATGAAGCTAGCTACATCAGTAGAGCACGTTCTAATTCCTATCGTCTTAGAGACCTTCTAATTCATGCAGAAAGGCTTTCAATTGCAAGCCGGTCAGTAGATGAAAGATATCTAACCAGGACTCTGGTTGGCTGCCTGGAAAATTCAAAAATAGAAACCGCCAACATACCCGGCCCAAGGTGTGTAGGCAGCTCTATGTCAAAAGTCATCGCCACCAGTAATGGCAGAATCACAGCTGTTATTATTAGTTTTGCTTTTTCTCAAAGTTTAAACTCAATTCCATCGATTCCGCGGCTGGAAAAGAAGTCGGCTGTGTAGCAAAATGAGACGTCGAGCCTTTAAGACATTGTCAACCTATGTCTTCCAGGAAATTGACCCTCACAACTGGGAACAGGCTACTGTAGTTAGGGCTTCCTCACAGCTAACTACCTTAACTTTGCGGCTGGAAACAAACTCTTCACAGATCCAGGAGAACTTTTGATCGGTGAAATGAAGCCCATAGAATACTTAGACAGGGATATCTTTGCAGCAGAAACAGCAACTTCATCACAGAGACTCCGGGTCCAGCGTTCTCGCTCCCAGGGATTGAGCCCCCGTAACCTGAAACAGGCTACAATATCTTTTTCCATTGTAGGCTGGCCCAAATCGTGGTTCCAGTCGCCATGGGCCCATTTGGGTGCGTCATTCTCAAGTACGTCATTCTATAGATTGAACCCTCATTTCGATGACCCATGAAGCAATGCATTGTCTCGATCCACACTCAATGCTCACTCAAGCGGAACTCAAGAAACATGTCATTAATGACCAGTACTGTGATGTCACAATGGTGACTTCACTATATGACCTCACGCCCGTGACGTCACTGCTTTGCAGTGTCTTCATGTGCAGAGAAAGAGAGTAAAACCTTCACAGTCGAGGAAAATCAATTGGTTCGACCATTTTGCAAGGGTAAATCCCTGGATTTACCCTTGCAAAGAAATTATCCCGCCCTTGTTTCTACTTCTTAGATCTCCTGATGTTTGGAAACACCCATGTAAAAACGCGCAAGGCAAGGCATGCCTGCCTGGAAGACTGCTCGAAATGACTCTTTCCGAGAAGTCTTTCGGAACCACATCGGCATACACCATCAGCAGAGTGACATCACCTGACGGGGGTACATATGAAAATCGAAGTATTACAGTTCAAAATGTATAATCAATGATTGACCCAATCGATTGGAAACCTTGCTAGCTAACTTCTAGCTTCGCAGTTGTTGATCGACCCGCTTAATCACACAGTCTAGACTAGGACTGAATTCAGAATGTGTAGATCTGGAGACACTCGTTAACCCTGATCCATGTAAAGCACACCAGCTCTTGTTTTATTGATATTGACAACAGCACTTTGGGAAGAATCAAGTGCCTCGATCCCCGTCCATCTACGGTCAAGTACAACGCAGAGTACAAGTTCCAACCCTGAAAAGGACCTGTGTCAAGACAGTAGTGATTATGTTCTGTCTGCATAAGCTTCATAGCTAATGAAATCAGCCAATTGTTTAACGGCAGTGGCAGCATTCGCACACGTTTTTCTTGGGCTGATTGGATTAAATTGACTATATGGGCACTGGAAACAGTAACTCAGATACGACACGGACACACAACCACTGACCCAAACCCGTACCAAGCTAAAGTGCATCAACATCGGTCAAGGCTAGGCAGCATTGCTGCACGTATGCTGGCGAAGCGGAGAAACAGTGCATACCGTTAAGAACTTCATAAACTGAACCGCACGACATATACATACTCATTCCGGATCCGTGTGCTGGGAACGAAAAAATCCCTTCCTTCTCTGTGAGTCTCACCGCTTGTTGTACTATTCTGATATTTCATGAGACACATAGAGTACCCTGAATCAGATTACTAGAGACCCGGTACCTATCGAGAATTTACCAGGGCCGGAGAACTGGTAGTCTCAGAGAAAGTACGTCACTGAGTACGGAACTGAGGATATGAGACCTAGGTGAGCATGTGAGGCAGATTTGAGCTTTGTACATATTTTGTGCCCTCTTACAAGTACTGGTTGATCTGATGCGCTAGATTCAGTGCTCTGAGAACGGGAGGCTCGAAGGACCAGGATGTACAGAAGATATTTTTGTTCTCCATGTTAATAGGCGCATAAAGATTGAGAATTTCTATAAACATTTTCCAGTTTCTTAGTGTGTTTTCTTACATGAACTCTGTAGATCAACTTATTCGAACAAGCACATCTTGACATTTACAGGCGCACATCTGTATAACATAGGTTACTAGCCAACACTATGGATTTCGGACACAGGACCTGATCTTGTATCCTTCAAATCGTTCTTAGACTGATCTCAATTGCCTTTCTGTGGTCAGCAACCGAAATGGTTAGTCTTGGCAGATGAACTGCGGTCCCAACTCAGTACAACAACTTTGAAGTTGTTGTTACCAGCTGAAGAAATTGTTGGTACTGCCTCAAGGTATAGACACGGATAGTTCATGTCCGTGCTCGGGGCAACTTGGCCAACGCCTTAAATTTGCAGCATTGCCCCCAAAACAACCTGATCACATTTCATCTTGAGATATATATAAGCACAAAATCTCGTCTCTCGTAATCCATAGTTCGGGAGGATAGTCAACCACCATCAATCTCAGCCTGTGACAATGTTGACTGCGACAGATTTCTGGCACTTGGTGGAGCACATTATTCCTCTTTACGCGATTCTGGTCGTGTCCTATGGCCTTAACAAGCTCAACTTTATCGAGCCAGTTCATGCACCTGGAATCAGCAGATGGGTTTCCTTCCTGGGTGTTCCACTCTACGTGTTCCACCTCCTGGCCTTCAACGATCCGTATCAGATAAGCCTCCGACTCGTAGGTGCGGATGTGTTACAGAAATTTATCGTTTTAATTGCCAGCTGCTTGTGGTGGAAATTCTCGAAATCCGGTTGCATTGAGGGAGTGATTGGCTTCTTCATGCTCGCTACTCTACCGAACACGGTGCTAGTTGGGGATGCTCTACTCCAACCACTATACGGGGAGGAGGTTGAAGTGCAGGTCGTGACCATCATTTTTCTTCAAAGTTTGATATGGTACAACTTGTGCATTGTTCTGTACGAGCTGCGAGTGGTTCTTATCGAGGATAAGCTTTCGCTGGAAATGCAATATGAAAAAGACCATGTGATAGAAGTTAATGGCTCAGGCTCCATCAGAGTGATTGCGAGTAGCCCGTTGGATCCGAGCTCGAGACTTCACGAGGTCATAGATGTTGTTTGTGTTACCACTCAGGCTCCACATACTGGTACTGAGGAGCACAGGTTGACACATGGCTCACCCCCCACCAATGCCAAAGAAGCTACCTTACAACGTACAATTTCTGCTCCTGCACGAGTTTCCTTCTCGAGGTCGCTACCATTCAAGTTTACAACTTCTCGAGTATTCGATCTCAGTATGGAGGAAGCTTCAATTTCGGGTTCTCTCGGAAGCACAGGTATGGATTTTCTCCTGGGAAATAAAGTTAACGGAGCAGGAAAAAGATATCTGAATTCCGATCCTTCTAATTATCTGATTTACAAGGCTTTTGAAGTCGATCACTGATGGAAATATGTACAAATGCAGGTGAAAAATCGCTGGTTTTCTCGGGGGTTGAGGAAACCGATACCAGCGAGCAAACGACCGAGATGTCATTAGATGATCCAGAGAAGAGTTTTGGTTCACAAAAGAGTTGTGATCATGGTCAGTCAGAACGGTTTTCAGAGGCTTCGAATACTGATTCAGGCAAAAAGAGAGATGTGATATTGAATCCAAAGTCAACAAGCAGGAAAGTAATACTGCTTCGAATGCTAAATAGGGTAAAGAAAGTGCCACTGACATATGCAAGCATCATAGGCCTTGTCTACTCGCTGGTCGCACAAAAGTAAGAAAAATCTCAACCTTCATTTTATTGAGACACGTGTTTCAAAGTTAAAGTTCAGCTGCTTTCTGCGTGAAATTTAGAAGTTGTCCACGCTTCGAGTTATGTCCATCGTAGTTGCATCAAATCTGATATGAGGAAGTTGTTTGATCTCAACTTGCAGATATGATTGGAAGATGCCCTACCCGATCAGAACTTCGGTGGAGCTCATCAGTCAAGGAGCCATTGGAATGGCCATCTTTTTGATGGGTGCGTCTTACAGTCATCGTTTCGAAAGGTCTAAGATTTGTCCGCAATCTGCTCTCTGTGGGGAAACACTGGATTCTGTTCATGTAACACAGCTTCTAACTTGGATCAACATATTTTGTTGACATTGCAGGCATGGCATGGGCTAGATCTGGTAGTTTGTTTTCTTGTGGGCGGAAAGCAATTATATACGGTTCGATCACGCGGTTCCTTATTGGGCCAATCACCATGATTATCTCGTCCGCAGCTACACAAATGCATGGTTCTGCTTTCCGATTCGCGGTGCTTCAAGTAATATCCTCAGTCATTGCACTCCTTGATTACATTGACTTCTAGTACAAACGACACCATCTCAATGGTATCACTAACTGGTCCCCAAATGTACAGGCTGTGATTCCTCAGGGCGTGATCTCCTTTGTGCTCGCTAAAGAATATGGCGTTGATGTCGATCTCTTCAATACAGCGTAAGGCGCCATGTTCCTGTTCCTATGCTTGATGACAATTACATTAGAGTGATTGTAGATAACTTGGACAGTCCAAATTCTATACTCAGAACTGGAGATTGGAGATTTAGATAGTCTTCTATGTGGGACTTTAAAACAACTTAATTAATGTCCGATACATCCTAGCATATGATCTGATCCTCATGCAATGCTGTGAATTTCCAGTGTCATCCTCCAGCTGGTGATATTCTTGCCAATTGCGCTGTGCTACTACTACATCCTGGAGGAGGTCTAAAACTGGAGGCTCACGCCGTCACTGCAAGTGCTGGTCTGTAAATTCACAGAATCTGAGGGGACGTACTTGTTTAGTAACAAGCATTCAATTTGGGTAGACAGGCAACAATTTGTATCATGTCGTAGTTAGTATAGTTCAAAGCAAATATCCGCCTGAATAATGCAACGCAAAAGTTGTAAAAATACTCCACCCAGCGTCATGTAGAGTAAGTTGGAGGAAATTTAAGTCCAAAGTGTAGCAAGAGAAGGAACACTCCAGTTCAAAAGTTTTATGGGTTGTAATAAGTTAGGGATTGTTTCGCAGTATGAGACGGGTGCAAATCCAAAAGCAGGCTCGTGCCACATACTGGACATCTGGTCCTCAAGTCAAACGAAGTGTCAACTTGTGAGAGGGAGCTGAAATATCTGGCCTTTGCAATGTCAGCGCAGGAATCCTGAAGACACGATTCGGATTTCTTGTCACGTGATTGAGCACCCTGTTTTACACTCCGGCTTCTCAGAACTGAGAGCATCCGTGTATTGCACGACTGTCATCGGGTCAGATGTCAACATGTATATTGCCCATTAGTTTAATTGGGATGGGAATAAAACTCAAGATGGATGTAACTTTAAACTTTGAGCAGAGCTCCCACCAAAGTGAGAAGAATGTATGTTTTAAGAGAGGGAATAATTTGAGGATGAATGTGAAGAAAATCCTTCCTTTTAAATATATCATACAAGAAATCGAATCTGTAATATCGAGCAGGAATGACTCTGAGGATGGACGCAAAGTAGAGAAGAATCCTCCCCAAGTAAGAGGATGTATGTTTTAACGAGAAGGCCTACGGATGTAAGTGAAAGTGAAATCCCACACCAAGGTCAGCAGAATGTACGTACCAAATATCAGGAATAACTCGTAGTAGAGGTGGAAGTGGAAGCAACGCAGAATTCTCTGCAAAAGTGGAAAGACTAATTCTGTGCATGCGCCGACAACATGAATCTCCGTTGACCCTGAAGTATGATTCCATTTGCTTTGGGGTTGCATCTCCTCTTCTTACGACGACCATTCGATTCAGATATATATTGGTGAAGGGGGAATGGCAATCGTATGGAGATTGTCCCATCCGGAATTAACAGGTATGAACTGTGCACGTGCGTGCTTCCACAGTCTATATACCATCTCACCACCTGTAGGAACGAACTTGCGTGTGCATCTAAATCGTTGCTTTTCCCTTTCCTCGGAATCGATGATTTCCAGCTGCTTCCACATAAATTGTTCCACAATTGTGCTCCGTGAATGCACACAGGGTAGAGTGCAAGCACCCCACTGTGTGTCTCTGTGTCCATAGAACATTTTCAACTTCTAAATTTTACCGCTGCTATACAATCTAACTTTAAGGAATTCCCGTTACTCTCCACTCAATTCTTCCAGGATTCCGTAAATGTCATTGTCTCATTTTATATGAGATAAATCTCTGTTAAATCGGACTTTCGAAACGTCCAGATCCTCATCTACTGTAGTTCCTCGTTTAATTTAGGTATTTATCAGCAAGTCTGGCCACTCGAGATGCAATCGGAGACGAAGTTACGGTAATTTCATTGTCACATACTGTTTTCTAACGTATGCGACAGCGTCACGTAAGGATCTATCTACATTATCAAACGACGATCATGTGGGTTAATATAGATAGAGGAAAACAAAAGGAGCGAGCTTCCGGAAGGCAGAGTTCTTGACAAAAGAGAATAAAAGATAAACATATGTATTTTATGCACTTTGCTTATTGTAATATCGATCAAACATATGCCTCACACCACGATTTTGCATGATAAATTGATGCGCTGACATTCGGTGAAGCGTGACTTCCATATGGAACCCATGAAATCTTTTACATGTCAATCGATTCATCAACTAAGTTATGTGTTGTCTTCGTCAGCATGTTTAGATCACACGATCCCAGTTGCATGCCATGTTTGTAAAACGAATGATACGGTCCAAAGTCTAGCTGGTACTGAAATCTATCTAATCTTGGTACTTACTGCGGGTAAAGCTAGTTAAAGGGCAACTTAGACCAGGAGATGCTGACCAATTTCAAGGAGTGTATTTTAGGAACTACAGTGCACTTGAATGCATTTAGCCAACCGTGCGTCAATTGCTCGATCTCTCTTTGTAAATCGACCACCCGAACTGTTGAAACTATCTATGAAGAGGACAAGTTAGAGCAAGCAGAAAGAACCTTTAGATGCACTTCAGCAGTTATTATCCCGGAAGTCAAGCAGTTGCCTGTCGCCTAGATCAAACGTGTCTCTTCACACCCCAAAACTAAGTTTAGTGCATGGACAATTCTGTGAAGTACATTGTATGTGAGGTTTGGGAGGGGATGTTCGAATGTGGAGTTGGAACCTAATTAATGCCGATCGTGGTCACCCCAGCTACCGTGGGATATGGCCCAACTTAACACTCGAAACTTAACTCTTGTGCTTTTGTCATATATGGGAGACATCTTCAAGGTTCAAACTACTCTGGCTGTGACTGTCTGTAACCTGATGGTCCAGTGACTTTCTGTGCCTTGAAAGTCCACCTTCTAAGTCATCGTTTGTGTGTGCTGTAGGACATATTTCTTATACCAATACTACTTGGGGCTTAGCCTCATATTACCTCATACGTTTTATCCTTGTGCGGTTTGATGGGGTCTTCCCATCCTTCTTGTTATCCTGCGCGGTCGCTATTTCCGTTTGTGGGTACATTTACTAGTGTCGTTCATGAAGTTTCGACTTTCAAGTGTTCCCACGGGCTCCCGTCACCAAGTACATACACCAAATGTGATTCCCATATGGCTAAGTTTGGACAACAACATGTTGACAATAGATCACAAAGGGTCTGAGACTTTTTATCGATGACGAATTGTCACGCACTACTTGCAATAGGGTCGACAAGACAGAGACAAGCTCACACTGTGTGATTGGTTACCTTTCTCGAGCGCAGTTTCTGTGTCCCCACGAGACCTTTTAATGATGATGATTAGCTAGCTACTCGACAAAGACGTGATAAGAGAGAATTATACTACAGTATGCGGTGTTCTTTTGTGGTGAGTGACGCTTGTTTCCTCCTTCACTACATCAGTTAGTGTAGACAGAATGTGGAAATTACCGAGTGTATCAACCTTTGCGGAGAAATGCTGTTAAAGAGTATGTACAACGGGAAACAATTGTGCATTTGGTTCAATGACATGTGCTATCTTGTAACTTTGCACCGCGACGAAGACACAAACATGTTGATGTTCTTTCTTATGAACCTCGACATAACTTAAAACACATGAATTGCTATTGACTTGCTTAAATGGTATGTACACATTGAAAATTCGACCCCCTTCCTTGATCTCGAAACCTTTCTTTAATTCTAATCCAGGTAAACGATTCATAGTATAAGAATATAAAAAAATTTAATTGACATTGACTTATTTCAAAACAATTTCCATATGGGAAATTTAATATTAATCCCATTTGTTCCTACTGACACAATATACAGAGAATATGCATTTTCCTCCATGCAATCTTATATATACGATGACCATTTTCATAGCACATTCAAATTCTTATTCAAGTAATGAACAATTTTCCAATCTAAGTATTTTTCTCGATAATAAAAACAAAAGAGATGGCTTGCAACAAAACCCCACGTGTCATTTTCAGAAGGAAGAACCAGCTTTCCCTGCATAAAACTCATAGACTCTGAAGGCAAATCAACATTCATCAATTTTGATAGGTAAATACTGCACGTGGAAGACTTCTATCTGCCAGATATCCAGGAATTAAATCCAATCTGTGCATTAAACCCTGTATAAATATGGCATTTGAAGAGTAATGTAGAATATATTTAATATCTTTCTCCAATATATGTACCTAGATGATGTAGGGAAATTTCAACACGACAATCAATTATTCATATATATGATCAACATGGTCAATCGTTTATCCTGGTTTTCAAGCAATCCTTGCAATTTTCCCGTATGGAATAGGAAAATCAAACTACATGGTACTAATTTACAAGTTCCCTTTGAATTTTTAACTTCTCGTCCATAAACCCCATGTTGAAGCAATCAATGTAACAAATTTTTTCATGAATACTCAGAAAGATGTACAAAAATAATGCCACGCATCCGACCTCTATTTGCAATGATAAGCAAATATGGTAGCATAGCTATCATGCAGATAACTCATCCATGAAAGAATATTTCCTCTATATGATTTTTCATGAAAAGAAATCCTACAAAAACACAATTTGGGTATAAAAAGAATTCCACATGTCAATTATTATTGCCTCAATTTACCAAATTAGAATCAAAAACTCGCAAATGTCACAAGTCAAAATTTAATATGTTGAAATCATCAGAGCCATCGTATTCTTCCCAGATAAATCCTCATGTCCAGTATGTATTATAGGTTAGTTTCCAGTTTAAGTAGCTAAATAACTAGGTGATTGTAGGGCAATTTTGCAGCATGTTAATAACCAATTATTTCCTATTTGGTTTTAATTAAAAGTAAAATGAAAAAAAATGCCATGTTTATCTAGATCTAATCATCACAACCTTTGCAGCCCTGCCCATAGCTCCAGCATGTTGATGTTTCTCACTCCAAAAGTAAAGCATCTTTATTCTAGATGTTGTTCTAGATATGACACCATCCACGAAGAAAGGTTTATTGATTAAAACATGGAGATTTCTCTATCTCATTGTATATTGCATATGCATCGTATCTAATTGCTCATCCTAAGCAGGCATGTCTATCTTTCAGCCTGTCGATGTTTCTCGCCCCTATGAATTCTGAGGAACTTAAGGGTAAGTGACAAGTTCTCGGTAGGAACTAATAACTGGACCCGAACAGGAGTAGAAGAAGTAAAAACAAAATTCCCGTATACGAAGGACCCAGAACAGCAGTTCCCATTCGGCTCAAGTACTTGAGAGGGTTGCTCAAGTTTAGACCAGGGGATCTGCTTCAGATCGTCACGTTGATGGAGCTTGATAGAACTGACTAGCTAAATTCTGGTTCCTCCAGCAGCTCATGCTGTTGGAATGAAGGTTTTTATAATTATGTTCGCCACGACCAGGTAATCAGCATCCATACCCGAGGAAATCGGACGACCGTTTCTGAGCCCAGAACCTGGCCGGTGCTGGCACCTGTAAGCGGCTTTCAAGCTCCAAGTTCCAAAATGGTGTACAGTGCAATTGCAAAGGGGAAGAAAATAAGGGTCTGAAACCACACCCTGCACATAAAATAGCGTTCCTTTAGCAGCTATGAAGAAGCACACACGTTGTCAAGAACAACTTCGAACTATGTCAAGACTTCTGTTGATTCCCCGCTGATAAAGGTAGCGTCCTAGGCCAAGATTCATGCATCTCATCTGTTGAGTGGGAGGACCATAAATTGTAGTGTTATCTTTCATAATATCAGCTCCGAAGTATATTCCAACAGAATTCAAAGTTAGATGAGTTCTTTCCCCTGTGAATATCCATGATTTGCGGTTAATACGAAAGCCTGCTAAAGCAACTGCAACCTGAATCAGGGAGATATTCCCTACGAAAGCATGTGGATATCTTCTTTCCCGATTTTACGATGGTAACTCTTTTCTTGCACCGATTGACCACACAGCGTCCTCAACCAAAAAAGAGGACATCAATTTAAATAGGACACGAGAAGCCGTGCCAGACCTAACAACAAATTTAGATCACAAATTGTATGCTTTCTTTATTACTTGCATCGAATATATCAGATGGAGATACTGAAGCTAGTGAAAGGACTTACGCTGTGCTGAAGATATCCACTGACACGTTGTAATTAGATGCAAAAACGAAGCTACTGATTGCCTGAGGTATCATCGCCTGGGAGAAGCAAACACGCGTAACTGTATCCATCAGTCAATTGGAAGACATTATAAAGAAGGAGATTTTGGACCGCTTATGACAATGGTTCACAATCCAAGTCCACAACGAGAACGTCCACCTATTCACATTTAGGCTAACACTCGATACATATAGCACGAAATACCCTGATCTCCAGTACATGACATGGAGCTTAAGCAACTCTTTAAACACAAATTCAGACGGCAGTTAATAATTCGAATCAACTCGAATGGCAGGAAGAATCTTCGCTCGAGGTTCTGAAGAATATAGGGAGTATGGCCGATAGGGATCAACAACAGTCAAAGCTTGGATCTGATTCTTCTTGTCACGGTACTATAGATGTCAGCTTACTCAAACAAACAGCAAAACATTTAAGGCTAATAAGCTCAGTGGTAGAACTTACCTGCATCACAGCGAAACGGAATATTTCACCACGAAGCCCCAGAATAAGCGAAGCGACGGCCATAGTAGCTGGTGAGACGAGGAATCTAACTACAGCACCTAGACAGGCCTTGTATATACCACCGGGCATCAAGGTCGGTTGTGCAGCCATGTGCATACCTATGACATCACGGATAACATAAGCAACTAGCGAGAACGAGCGAGCTATGCTCCAACAACATGACTAGAATCCCTTCTGTACCAGTTGGATATATCTCGACACGGAGAAAGAAAATGATATGAAAAATATTTCAAATTCTGCTGCCAGGAATCAATCAAAAATCATATTTGATTAGGTAGAACCTCATAAGGCTCGAATCAAGTTGACTTCTAATCACGTTCTGTTAACTAGGTTCCAAATTCTATCAAGTTATCCTTCTTGCATATCTGTGTCTCTTCTTACCTAGCATGAACATGGCCATCCCGAGAGTACAGTTTGCCAAGAGCTGAACGCTGGACTTAAGGATTGTTGGCAGAGGTTTTCCATCGTTAAACCTGTAGTTTAGAGTTCACACCCCACAAGGTTCAACTTAGAGTCCGTCACTTTGTCCTTTACATTGCAACGTCGAACTCTCTATCACCTAGATGCGATCTTAATTTAATTCTGAGTTGCATACTAATGCCCGTCTACAAGGATTTCATCGGCTTTTCCGAGTTATCTGTCCTAACCGAGAGCTCTGGACCTGTTAACTAGAGCCTATGGCGGATTTCAGAGCAAAGTAGACAACCTGATGTTGTAATAACCCAAGAAAACTAGAACCAGGAAATTGAATGGCCGAACTCATACATCAAAATGAATTAACGATTACCTGAAGTTCAGGAGTGCATATATGAAGCCGATAATGCTCGACCAAACGACTGCAGACCAGAAAAACTTTGATGCTACCGTCCTCGTGATTTTCGCGACTAATCGGAGCCCAGATAACTTTACCACCCTTACTTCAACGAATCCGCTGGCGTGGGTGTCTTCCTTATCAAAGCCATTTGCTACAACAATGTCAAGCGAGTTTCTATTCTCAGACATATCTGTCGCTTCTCGGCTTAGAGTTTCGACATTTCCAACCTCCTGATCGTTCTCTCCAGCTCCTTGCTTCTCCAAATCAAACTTGTTTTGGTTATCCTTGTCTACATTCTCTACAACCGCTTGATGGATCTCTAAGATGAAGATGCACACACTGAACCACAACAAGCACTGCATGAAAACAAGAGCAATAATGTCCTTCTCTGTCCCAGGGTACAGTGCCGTCAGGAGAGGAATCCCAATGAGAACGGAGTTGGGCATCGTCGCCAAATTGAAATAGGTACTAACCCATTCCACACACTGTCGACTTGGCCGAAAATAAGCGCTGGCAGATAGGACAATCAACACCAGGAATTTGCACAAAGTGTCTGCTCCGACCAACTTAAGATTCAGATTGTAGGGGTCGTTGGTGGCCACCATTTGAAATACCAGTGCTGGGACCGTCATTTTGAAGCAAAATGCAACAATTCCGTCATAATGCTTCTCGTGCGTGAGAATCTTCAGTTTCGACATTGCATATCCCAACCCTATAGAGAGGTAAAGCGGTACTATTGCGTTCACGAGATTCACCACAGTCGATCCTTTCAGACCCATGGCTGCAACCGGTTTCTAAACCACCACCCTAGAGTTATTCTAACCGGCTGACAGAAGTAATGTTATCGACTGCTCAAGAAACACAATTCAGCGGTCCCCTCCTTGAGGGTCAAGGTGGCCCCTCGCACATGGGAGCAGACTCATCCACTTGACATTGAAGGTCGAGATGCTTGCGATTCATGACATGTACTGTTCTCCTCGATCTGTATATGACAGAATCTCTGATTCAGAACTGCTGCAGGACCGAACTTTGAAGGACTCGCTCGGACCATTTTGGTTCCCTTCTGAAACTGACAAACCTCCGCGGGTCTAGTTTGTTTAAGCTGAGCACCCAATTCAACCACAGGCAAGTTCTGGCTCCAATTCTTCTCTTCTGAAGCTGCGCAGTACATATAAATCGCCGAACTCGTGAGTGTCTATCTTGCATACGTCTGTCTTACGAATGAATAACCACGGGAATCCATGAATCGATGGATGATCCTGGAGTCGTGAACCGAACGAGTTCTGAGGAATAACGGATTTCCAACTGTAAGCCAGATGAGAGAAAACGGTGGTCAGTATGAAACAAAACGAACTCCTGGGAATTACTTACCCATTCCGTCTCCCGCACAGAAAAACGAATCAGAAGATTCAAACGTTCCATAATATCAATTAAAACCAACCTTGAAGTCAAGTAATGCAAGCTCAGTAACAAAAGAGAGAAGACTAGATTTCAAGCAGACGAGACTATGTACAGGTGTTGGCAGATGGAGGAGTCCTAAACATCGAAATATACAAGGGTTTTAAACCCCTCACCTGGAAGGTTGATGCCGTGGAGTTCAGCAGAGGTTTCGGGAATTTTCCATACTTGACAAGTTTGTATGAAACAGTCCAGTGTGCGTCCTGCCCAATTTGGGATTCTTATATATACTCGTCTAAAGCATAAAAGAACCAACCATTCACAAATCCATTCAAGTCCACGCTCCGAAGAGAAATTCTACCACTCATCATTCCCCTCTCCCTTTCTTGCACAGCAGGAGCTCCGGCGTCGGAGCCTCTAAATTGGCACTATGACTCCCAAAAGGGGAGACAAGTCCCTCAATCGGCGTACATGTAGGTACCTCCAACAATACCCACCAATTTGGAAACACAACATGTTGTAAGTCGGAAGGTGAGAATGTGGTACTGTACAGAGAACGCTGCTATTCTGGTGCCGCTATGGTCCAAGCGCTGTCAACTGGTGCCTGCAATTGTGTAGGTGCTACGTACCTAAAACATTCTTCACAGAAGCTCACCAAGAATGGTGGATTGGCGTGTCCCTCAAGCTACCGCAACTGTGATAGCCACCATTAACCGACCATGCAATTGACCCGAGCTGATGGTCTCAACATTTGGGAGAGCATACATTGCGTGAGGGGCAAGTTGATCACCGTCGACACCAAAATTCTAGCCTTAGAACTGAAGGGAAATCGCTTACTTACAAAGTGAAGTTTTAAGTCTCGTAATTTATGCATGTTGCTGCATTTGATAAATTCCATTCAAACGAGTTCACAAATTCCAGCTGTTATTGGTCGTTGATATCAATGTTTGAAGCAGTTTATCTCCTTTATAACCACTCATGAGATTATCAAGATTCGCGACTGAACTTTTGTGAATCTTGATATCGCCTTCTGCACCTACTAATCAAATATATGTGTAGTCTCGGATCAGTTCTCTATTTTGTGGAGGCTAACAAGTAGACATCATATCACTAATATTTTGCTAAATTTCGAACATGTAATCTTGATAATCGAACATAATTTAAACTTCCCTTAATGAGGAGCGGTTGCAGAACGTAATTTCCGTCGGGTGAGGAAGAATATTGGCAAATTAGAGTTTGGAGCGTTTCGTAAAAACTCTTTCTTAAGACTCGTGCCATGCTCTATCTATCCTTTTGACTGTTCTTAAGGTCAACCTTAACAGCGCGACATAAGCACCACAACTGTAGATACACAGTGTCTCGATAAAGATACTCGTGAACTGCCACCAGTTAGTGGCAGACCCCAACCGAGGAGCAATCTTTGGCCCTTGTGATGGCCCTATATGATTACGGGACTGTGGAGCTCTCGACAAATCTAGCCTAAATCTGGAAAGTTTTGCCTCAAGTCATGCAAGCGCAGAAAGAGGATGTGCGACATGACGTTTCGGTCCCCAGACCGTACATAGATCTAGAAGGAAGAATCTTCAGTGCCATGATATTATAACAAATTGCTTCCGCCTTGACCACTGAAGTTAGACGTTCAACTCCTTGAGTTGAGGCTTTGAATTGTGCTCTGGCCGTCTAGACAACCCAACATCAAATAGCGTTTGCAGATAATTCGTGATGTGACTCGTACCCGTTGCTCTTGAATGTGCCTAAGCTTCGACTCTCTTCCTTCAAAAGACGAATAGAGACAGCAATTCAGACAACTTCTACCTGGATTCGTTTCAGATGAGTCCTGCCAATATAGCTTGCCGTATGGCTTTTCTTCGAGCGTCCCCACAGCCTTGATTTACTCGATACAGTATCTGCACACAAATACACATATACTTCTTCTTACGCTTCTTCTTCATTCTTCATGGCCTCTACGAAACCCAGCTGAATTACAAAGGTTCTCCGTGCCAAGGTTCTAAGAGAATCAAGTCAGAGAATTTCTACTACAAAGTTGTTGTAAATCACTTCTTGTTGTATGTGGATGCACAGGCCGTATGATAAATCTGCAGCCTACAAGAGGTCAACCTCATTGCCGAGCGCTTACTTTGCACCATTGATGGTGTTTCAGGTAATGCAAACGCAGGTCATTTTAACTTGAAGATTGAAGGCTTTGAATCTTTCTTGTCTCGGCTTAGAATCCTACGTACCTGCTTCCGTTGCCATTTGAATACTGACCTCATGGAGCAGGTAGGGAAATCTTGCTCGATCGTGGTACTCTATTGCTTTTACGTGTAATGCATCGAGCTACCTCAAAATCCACTATAAAACAGTTCTGGGAATTATAATATCGGCGACTTTCACCTCTTTCGTGAGTGCTTCTAGACAAAACTACTTTAGAAATTTCAAGAATCTCTTAGAAGATCGTAGGCAACTGTTGAATAAAATAGGTTCGCCAAATTATCTGTCCATGCGGGAGATGCATCAGCACAAATTCATCTTTAATTGTTGCGCAAAGTAGATTGTAGATTTTGCATGAAAGTAGATACTTTAGGACTTTTGAGATCGTTACAATATGATCGTCGAATAGCTGTGGCTTGTATCTGTTGACAGAATTCCAGTCCAATAGTCATCTCATCGTTGCTATATTTTCTGTACTTTCCTCCCTTTAAAGTCACCTGATTCCAGCTTTTAAGGTAATCCAGATGTTGAGGTAGCTACTCCTCGTTTTCCTTGCCTTATTTTGGACTACTGGGTTTGTTATACATTGTGGTATTTGTCTTTGTGGGCACCCTAAGGGTAATTATATCTGGGTACTTTCCTCCTGTAAATATCCCATTTTTATTCTTTCTTTAAAAGAAACATGCTCTCGGTGATTAGAGGAATTAATTCATTTGCCCATTTAATTATGTCGAGTAATCATCCACACTATGTGAAAAGAGTAATCCCTAAAATTGTTAATTAAGTCTTCACTAAAGAAAAACTGACTACTGTAGTAGACTGTTGTTGTAGGCCCTTCTTTAAGTCCTGCTATGGAAAGATTACTTCCATCCTATGCTTACGCAAATTAGATCCAAATTGGGAAACAGTCAGAGACCAGAAACCGTTTACAGCGTAAATACTATACTGAGAATTGTGGATTAAAGAACGTGTTATGATAAACCGTATTGTAATGCTTTAAACTTAAAAATGGATGAAGTTTTGATCAGTGTGCACATTCTTAGAATTGTGGACAGTGCATTTTAAGAAAGCTTCTCAACTTTCAAGAATATTGGAGAGTGCAGATTATAATATTCATGCTCACTTCTGTGTCACATTGTTGACTTTATTTGCTCTTTCGGTTATTTTAGATGCACTGATACAAGGCCAGTTCAGTATTTGTTATGATAAAGCTCAATATACATTTTATGGATCATATCAGGAGGAAAGAAATCCTTTTCTTGATACACTGGCGAAGAACTTTTGACTGGGATATTAATGCACTCTTTATTTGAGTTAAGAGTCGATTATCATTTTAATATTAGTCCTAATTATTGGAACATAATAATTCTCTCATGTTTTTAATTATATATTAGCCCACTACAATATAAGGAGAAGGAATTACGTTTTAGAGTCTAATAAAAGACGATTTAAATCAACTCTAATAAAATCAAGTGAACGTGAACGGTTCATTCTTATTAGAGCAATTTCACAATATGACCCTGTTTTCTTTCTTAATCAATATTTTATTCTAGTATATCTCCCCTAAGATCATAATCAGTGCCCAGGTTCTCGGAATGAGGTAACTGAGTAGATCCATATCATTTACAAGATTAGAGTTGATACTAATATATGTAACAAAACTAGTGCTATAAAAATTAGGGAAATTTAGATAAATACCCCCAAAAAGATGTGAAATTGCAGAAGTGCCTTTCATGAACCGTTAATTACAAAAATACCATTGTTGATTCAGAGCACTGGTTGAGGGACTTGGCGGTTTTGGTTTTTGGTTCTCTGGTTTTAGGTTCCATCTGGAGTAGGATATGCCGTGGAAAAGATATCACTATACGAATCAGTCATAAGGGCGAGAACCTAACGTCTTTCCTTAAATGAATTGGAAAATGGTGAAAACCCACTCGGATAAGCACGAAGGAACTTCCTGAGTTGAGATAGAATCATACGTGATAGCAGGTGGGAATCAAAAAGGAATCAAACTGGCCAGTATTTCACAATGTGACCCTGTTTCGAACAAATTAATTAATCTACCCGTGAACAAGAGTCTGCCCGTGACTTGAATGAGAGTCGGCCGTGCTACTTTGCCCACGCGTTCATGCAGACTACTTTGCATGTAGCATTCACACACACTTTTAGTCGAATGATCTGCAATCATACCCATACACTTAGTGTTTGTTACTCTATAAACGCACCACTCAAACAAAAGTTCACTAGATGTGTAATGGAAGAGCACCTAGGAGCATACGTGGACAATATATGGAAATTTTCTTTGATACGAAGCATTTAACATGTATTTCACGACATCACCTTCCATAACCGAGGATGAAATAACATGTCATTTCATTGAAAATCTGAAGCCAGTCACTATAGCCTTACGATCTCAAGTTAATATGACAACCGCCTGAATTTCAAGATCCTTTAACTTTGGTTAACAAGCATTTTCTGGATCAGACAGAAAATGATTAAGAGCAATTTTATAACAAGATAACCTTTTGAATTTCCAGATCCTCTTACTTTGGTTAACAAGCATTTTCTGGATCAGACAGAAAATGATTAAGAGCAATTTCATAAGGTTCAGATTGTTTCATAATTTCATAATTGCTCAGATTGGTGGAGATGTACAAAAATTTAGATGCAATTTTTGATACCAGGGAGGCAGGCATACAGCTGTGATGTCCAGTATTGACACCGTAAGGGGTTTCAGAAATAGTTTTACTACGCTCTATATATTTTCATGTAGTGTGGTACAAAGTGTTGACTAAAACTGATATGTAGTTTTCCAAGTTCTTTATTATTAGCAAACTCTAATACGGGTGATTCGAAAGAAATTACGGTTACGGAGTTTTCTATTGGTACACTGTAAAGTTTTAATTACAATTTAAGGAGTTCTCTATTGGTACACTGTAAAGTATTAATTATAATTTAAGGTTAATAAAGGGTCTGGTTTAAGGTGAATCTCGTCTGTGCTGGTTACTGCCCTGTGTAATGTGTTAATTAGAATTAACACATAAATTAGAATATTTGCCCATAGTTGCTCAATGGTGCCCATAGCAACTCGATGGTGCTTATTGTTCTGTGTCCAAAGGTGAACTTACATTTCAATCAAGTACTTGATTTCACATTATTAAAATTTTGTTATTTATTTGGAGTAAAATTTCTTGATCTCTCATTAATTTCTTGATTTCCCATCAATTTCTTGATTATAACAAGGCCATGCAAATCATTCTCCATAACTCATGCTATTTCCCTTGTCGCACTAATATATGGAAATAAACCACCACACCAATGCAAAATTACTAATGACACACCCTATATTGAATTTGAATTTGAGAATGGCATTTTGGATCCACCAAAAAGATTTCATAAATCATTTATAAGAATCATTCATAAAAAACATGGGAACACTCTCATATCACCATATCACCCTCTCATTATATCACCATATCTCCCTTTCATTTCTTTCGATATGGCAACCCTAAAAAATATGGGAACACTCTCATATCACCATATCACCCTCTCATTATATCACCATATCTCCGTTTCATTTCTTTCGATATGGCAACCCTAAACATTTGGAATATAGTGCGTGATTATCTTAAATGAATACAATTTGTATTAATTATACAAAAACACCATTTGCAAAATGAATACAATTTGCATTAGGTATATTGGGCCACCATTTACAAGATGTTCATCTACTTCTATTAACAGTTCATCTCTTTTCATCTCAAAATTGAAATGAATTCACTCAAAAGAGTTCCGAAGTTTGTGAATTTATCCCATAGACATCAATCGAAACTATTTCTGAAAGCCCCCCATCTCTCGAGCACGGGCGATTCTTGCGGGCAAACCCTCGTTCACGGTCAGGCTGAATCAGGGTAATATGATGACATTGCTCTTCTTATTAACGATGTACTTCCTTTTCACGATCCCATTCGGCAACATACGAAGAAAGAACGCATCGGAGAGCAGAGCAATAAGACATGACAGAAAATTTTCTTTCATGAGTGCGGACGAGTGACGCAATAGTGAACCGAAAGACCTCATCAAAGTCGTATTTTACTTCCAGCATCTGATGCTCTTACGCGAGTCACTCAATTTGAGCTCAACCTTAGTAGACCTTAGTAGAGGTGGGTTGCTAAAGCCGCTATACTTTGTCATCTGAGAGTGTATATGATAGAATTCTTGACCTCCGTATACTCTCCTCAAAGTACTCGAGTGAGTCATCCGTAAGTGGTAGAAGCTCGTAAATGGTTCTACAAGATCTGGTTTAAGGCGTTGACTGATGCCACCCTGGGGTATACAGAAGGACTTCAAGGGAATCACGGGAGTACAATCGATTCAATTAGGCCAAACACGAGGCAGATGGCTGCATATACGTTGCGTAAAGGGGAAAGGGAAACGGCAACCTCAAGGAAATTGATACTGAAAAGTCACAAATTTGGTACGGCTCAACGCAAGTATCTGGCCATCTCTCAATGACCCTCCTTGGCCAGGCTTTCTTAAGGGAACTTAGGTCGTCTCCCACTGTGCGAAATCAATCTATTCGAAACAAGGGGGAAGATAAAGAGTACAATTTCACCATTCATCTTACCTTGTACTGAGATAAGAAGCTCGACAGATTACAATAGGTTATGTGAGTAATTTGTACTGCAAATTAAGAGGTAGAAACGTACAACAATATGATCCACTTTCGTGTGCAAGATATGAGATCCTCTCAAAATATTGGCTTCAGTATTTTCTACATACTAGGTCAGTTCGTGGCACATGAAGAGGAGAGGAAATCATGGTAGCAAAGAACAGGGAAACAGCATACTGATGCCATGGAAAGAAGAACAGAATAAAAATAGATGATAAGAACGGCACACCTGGGTTTCCTCAGCTTTAGGACACATGCTCCACACCACTACAAACACATGCTCAAGTCAAATAAAAGGATATCTTCCTTCGATGGTGCACAGTCACGGGGTAACGAAAGTCGGGGGACAGGTAAAAACAAAGAACTGAGAGCACGAAAGACGAAAGTCATCCATGAATTCAATCGAAGGGTGCAGATTCAGTCTCATAGACAGGACATACTGTACTTGTTCCTTTTAGAAAAATCTCCTTGCTCCTTAAATTGAATTTAAAGGAATCAACAATTGTTCTCCATGACCCTATCCGGGGAACTTCTAGCAGATTTGATCTGGCTACTTCAAATAACACCGGCTTTTGAACGGCCATTACAGTTATGATAATTCCGGCGCACTTTCTCCACAAGACTGTATAATCCGTACATGGAAAGAAGAATAGACAAATTTTAGAAATCCATATACCGACAACCCTTGATAAAACCACCCATGCTCAAAGGTAAAGTTTCAAACTCGAGTAACTATGGACAACTGCAAACTTGCATGTACACCTCACTCTCAGATGAAGTCTAATGATAACTTCATCTCCGCTTTTCTGAGGAGACCGGCAACCTGGCGGTTTCATACTATACAGCTCCACGACTCACATGGACACATGGACGTAAAATCGCACAGCACAGGCCTAGTATGCTTTAGAGTTTGAGCCTTGACCAAGGTACTGAGCGGGAAGACGAGATGTCACTTGAGGTAGAAGAACATCTTTCTTCTTTCTCATAAAATTGAAGAAGTGGAGAAAAGTGCTCCGAGTTCTCCTCCCTCCTCCACTCGAGTTGGAATGAGAAGTTGACGCTGAATCCGAATCTGGGAAGAAGAGAGTGTTAGAAATTCGAAACAACCTTCACCATGGCGCCAAAGGGTGTAATGAGGTAAGCAATGACGTGACCTACGGTAGATCAGGGTCAAAGAGCTACAGCAAGAAGAAAATATCAGAGCAGTCTCTCTTACCAACCCTCCTCATGTGGGTCCTTCATTGACAAACAGAAACTATTTTCTTGAGGTAGCTGGTAAAGCAATTGGAAGAAAAACTATGAGCCCTTTCAAGAGCTCGGTACAGCTTCTCAGCGACATCCCCCATTTCTGGTAGAGCGGCAAACAGTTGAGAAAAGTCGTCAACTTAGGTACAGTATGAGGACTAGGAGAAAACTGAAATCTTCAGCTCGGGTCTAGACGGCAGTCTGTCTATTCTTTTCTAGTGAAAACTGATCTGTGGAAAATACGACAGTCCGCTGTGCGAAGATAAACTTTCTTTGTTCCTGTTCACGTGTATTGAGAACTGTTTCGGAACGCGATGCATTGACGTGCATACTAGGTCAAGTTTCTGAAACACACCACAAGCGAAAGGTGGAACCCAGCTTTTTGGTTGATTAAGAAAGGAGGGGAAAGGACCGGGAGGGAAGAACTACAAGGCCCTGACAGGCTAGATGCAAGGTTCATGTATCTTCAATCCTCGGATTAATGGATGAGAACTTCTTTGGTTTATATCCAAAATCTAGATAGCTAACACCTAATCTTAGAAAGATTAGCAATCAAGGAGGCATTCTACGATGACTTACCGACACGAGGGTACCCTTGGTAAGGGCCTCCTGCACCAGGAAGGACGCTCTCATTTGCCGCTAAAGAGATGAAAAATGCGAAGGGCACGATCCATAGCATCACGAGCATGAAACCCAGCATCCACTCGACGCTGACATATGCACAACGTGGGTCCCGCAAGAAGAATTGGAACCACACCAGGTGGCTGATAACAAGAAGACCTGAAAAGCGACACCCCAAAATGAGTCTTCTGTTTCAAGGTGACTTCTAAAGTTCTTGGTCCATCTTCAGATAGAGCTGACTTAATATGCCAAGTAACGAACTTCTACGAAATACTGAGAGTTCTAAGTGTATCGAAAGAGCCGAGCATAAATGCAGATAGCAAGCAATCACTATAAAAAGTGATAGCAACAAAGAACATTAGTAATAGAGATGGTGTCAGCTCAAGTAGAAATGTCAGCTTTTGGGAAGGAAATCTGTGAAGGATAAAAGTTAAAAACACAAGATTTGTTCGTGCTGTGTGGATTTTGTAGGTAGGAAACAAAAAAACAACAGACATCGAGTTCAACTGGATAGTCGCCGTGCGGTCCGATACTAAAGCGCGTAGAAGAATACGACCGGAGACATCTGACTCCATTCTTTACGACCTGAGACATCTGACTCCATAAGAATGTTTCCTCCTACAGCCCAAATACTCTTGAGCAGAGCTATTACGACCCAACCTGTTTTAGTCTATTCCTAAAGTTCACCGAAGACTGGATAAATTGAGTTGGAATTCCTTACAGGCACTGCCGATGAAGTCAACAGATGTAAGAGAGATGTAAGGGAACGTCTTCAGCATCCGGTAGTAAAATACATGTGCACCAATGCCGAAAGCTATACAAAGAATTGGTAACCGGTCCCATACTAGAAGTAACAAATGAATTCCGATGACAACCTGCAAGGCACCTCGTCCAGTTAGTGACCGTTTCCACCCTGTAAACTGGATGATCGCAATATCTGTTAAATTGTACATCTCCAGATGTTGAATTGATTAATTTACGAGCCGGCTCATCTAATGAACTCGAAAACAGTTGGCAAAGATCGCTTCGAGAACAACTCCATGACAGGAGAAAGGCAAGACTTGAACCTTGATCGTGTAATTGATAACTTTTCGAGTCAATCGGGTATACTCCTCCACGATCTCTGCTATGTAGTACAGGCCCGTTGCTGAAGAAAAGAGTAGACAGAAATACCCAATTAGAGAAAAAGGTGGGCCAAAATGACACAAGACTGAAAAGAAATCAGAAGCTAACAATTTGCTCATTAATGACTTCCTTTGTTTACATTGCACGAGTCCTGACTGTGTGAAGTGCAAAAATGGTACTCAATGAATCTACTAAGCCTACTATCATTCGTAGTTCCTGGCGGTCAAATCTTCGTCTTCGAGGCAATATTTTCTACCCGGGAAAATCTGATTCTCTTGTAGGAAAAACTGAGTATAAATGAGAAAATCAATCCTTGAGTCCCGACCGCTAATGTAGCATAGCTTCAATTGAGAAACTCAGACCAACCTCACCTTCCCTACAGACCTATTCAAGTAGAACGACATGCAGAATCCTTCTTTCCAGAACTACATATGCCCAATCCGTTCGAGCCCACTTACACATGGAAACAGATCGCTTTATTTACTTCAATATTTTAGATTCAAAAGAAAATGAACTGAACGAGCAACATGACTTTTCTTTCAGTTGTTCTTCTATGTAAGAGAGGGATGTGTCACAGAGAGCTACATTGAAATTCAGTATCACTTCGGTTTTCTGAATTTGTAATTCTCGCATCATCTTGAAACGTAATATAACGTAATATAATCGATTCCATCAGTCTGCATTTGAATCAAATCAACTCCATCGAATTCATTTGCTTCAAATCAGCTAACTCGTCAGAACAAGAACTCACCTAAACAGACAGCGAAGAAGACAAGAAACAAGTAGAACCCCGCATACACGACGAGCGGGGCCAAAGTCATGGTTGCAGCTAGACTTGACAACCTATCATCGATATCTGTACTTCGCGAGGCCTTGTTTCTTCCACTTCGTTAGGGACATGTGCGGCATAAACCACCACCAAATCACTCATTCATTCTGTCCGCATTGTGTGGCCCGATAGCTCCAGTTCACTGTATCTGCAACTGTGTTCTCAACCCTAAATCGACTCCCTCGTCTTCTTTGTCTACCTCACACTCTGAACCGACAATCTGCCCCCTTGAGGTCGAAGCAAACACCGTCTCGTACTCCATCGCTATCTTGGTATTCACTTTTCCTTAGCTGGCTCCTTGCAACTCGAGAGAAAGGCGACCACGTAGAACACATGAAGGGTGGGAAGTCCCCATCAAGGGAGAGACTCCTTGAGCTTACGTTTCTTCGTGAGGACTTGTATTTTAAATATTCTTTGACTTTTTTTTAAGATATTATGTTTTATTATTTCCTAGTTATCTGCGCAATTCGAGAATTCGGGTTCATGGTAAAAGAATTGACACGTAATTTCCTTGTGGGTAGAGATGATATTGCTCTCATTGAGTGGCAAAATTAGTACAGTGTCCTACAACAGGAAACTGTTTATATTTCGTAACTTCTGTGATATGATTTTTATAGTAAAAATTAAGAGTGAGATAACATATCGAAAATAAGTAAAATTTAGACGTAAAAATAACATCATGATTTTACTTGCAATACTTTTGAAAATAATTTCTTTGGAAATTATATATTTTGGGTAAAAGAAGTTTGTGGCTAACCTTTGTTTGGTTATCCACATACTTCCGGGTGTTATCTTAGCCACGCACTATACACGTCATGAGGACTAAGCTCCTTTAAACGTAGAATGCATAATGCTTAAATTATGGAATGTTGAACTATGGCAGATTATAAGAATTCACATTTAGTAGCTAGAAATGATCAGTCATTTCAAAATTATAAAAACTAAATTAGCATTCTTATCTGTTAAATAATTTTTAAGTATTAAATTTAAATTTCTGAAACTAAAAGGTAAAAGTTCAAAATCAATCATATTGTTGTGATAATATACTAATTCGTTTTAAAATATATATTTATGGTTTGTCATATATTTACTTTCAGTTATGCTCGCTTACTTACGCGAGAAAATTTAGGATATGAATAAGATAGTGGCTACAAAATCTACATGACTGTTTTGATAATATGTACCCTCATTCATACCTATAAAATCCAATTGACCAAAGCATCTGATACCGAAAGTTTCATTTTCGATGATTAAAATTTAATGTTAAAGATCATTCCAATACTAATATAATGGTTGATAAAGTTACATTTAAATCCAAAAGACACAAAATATAAAATACTCAAATGGATATGTTGTCAAACTTGTCATGTGTATATATATCGCTAAAAAACATCCATTGTTGTCAACATCATATGCTATAGAAGCACAACTCACCCATAAGTCATACATGGATTCGCAAATGTCACAATAATCAATTTGTTTACACAACTCGAATCACATTCAATTCTATCAATATTTGATATATCATTCAATAATTTGCAAATAATTGTGCATTGATTACAGTCAAGCCAAACCCACTCTAGCTAAGAGAATCCAATGATGCTTACTGGCCTATGTCCACCATAGCCAAGAACTCGATAGCTCAATATCAAAGAAGTGAGCTCTCTGAAGTTGTACTTCAAAAGTATACCCCTTGATCTCCAACCCAAACGGTCCCACTAGTTGGTCTCTAAGCCTAACGGTCCCACTAACGGCACACCCGACGGTGCAAATAGTGCAAGTGAAAATGGGCCCCACCACATAGTCAATGCCTCAAACACAAAATCTGACCGTCAACAAGTAGTCTATGAGTAACCACCGAAATAATCTTGACTACCAACACTACTACTCCAGAGTCTAAGCAATATAGGTGTGATGCTACAAATAGCATGATAACTATCATGGGTATATACATCGCTATACAATATATATCACAGTAAATATCACACACTCTGGAAGCACAACTCACACATAAGTCATACATGGACTCTCAAGTGCCACAATTGCCCCCCTAGTTGATGGTTAGGTCCCTCTTACTCCAAAAAGCCATCTACTCCAAGTATATAGTATACCTTATGGTGGACAAAAGATCACGAGGCCAAGTGCTATTGAGCCCCATAGTTAATCACCTGTCTACAATCTATACCACATAAAGGATGAACTAGCTACAAGTCAAGTATATCTAGGACATAACCATTGTCTCCATGGAACCACTAGGGAGGAAGAGTCATACATACCATATGCCATCCTCTTGAATAGCTATCACACACTAACATAGTAGTAGCTCCACCAAAAAAGCCCCATAATATACACCGCAAGCCTACACGTACAAGTGCCAAGCTTGGGTCCATAGTACCATCAATGGTTGGGAGGTGGTATGGCACATAATTACACACATGATCCTTCCAAAGATCACCATCACGTCCTTCCAACACAAGGATTATAGATGGTAAAACCTCGTGCATTCTCAAGATAGCACGGCCTGTAGAAACATCAAGTGTTATTGGTGTTGTTTGTTGTAGATATACATAGTCACTTAGATGAAATCAATGGATCAAGGGTCTATAACCTCCTCCTTGAATGGTAGCATAACATAAGGTATTCCTACGCTGAGCAATCACCATATTCTCAAAGACCATCAACATCACTTGTCGGAAGATCTCTACTCATTGAGAACATTTGCTCATCCATACATCTTGATCATCTAAGTCCAAAACTACAATAGCATCTAAACAAATAGTTGTAGGTAAATCTAGATCTCATCCATAGAAAGTAAGGAGAGAAGGATGCTAAGGAGGCTTGCCAACTGAATTGATAGCCTATGGCCAACCAAGGTAACTGAAGATCCCAATCTCCTAAGTGGCCCTCTGCAAACCATACTTTTGCAATTGTCTCTTCATTGTCTAAACCACTCTCTCTACTAAGTCATCTGCCTCAGGGTGATCTTGGGAGGTAGTGATCAATCAAAACCTTGTCACACAATACCTAAAACTCCCCCAAGAACTCTATCCCTTGATTAGTCAAAATCTCAACTGGTGCACCAAAATGATTAAGAACCCGATCCAAGAACAAGTAAGCCGTCCTTTCACTAGATTTTTCAAGAAGTGCCACTAACTCAATCTACTTGGAGAAGTGCTCCACCATCACCAAAATGTACCAATGATGTCTCACAATCAATGATGAAGGTCCAACAAAGTCCAAACTCCAAAGATAATCCAACCCCAAGAGAAGTAATGGGTGTAACTATGATATAGGAACATTGAATGATGCTCTAATTCAATCACAAACTATACATCTGGCAACAAAATATTGTACATTTGTCTACGTACCATGCCATCAATAATGGCTCTAGAGTAAGCTATGTGTACACTTTACTCCAAAATGTCCTAGCTCCTCATGAGCATGACAAACTCATTGTAGTCCCTAAGATGGAAGTGATACTACTTGCACTCTACTATCTTCCCATACAAAAAGAATGTTTTTGCCCTCCAGTTTGAACCATCTGGCTTGTTGAAGAACACGATCTCTCTCCTTGGCCCCAATTGTATCACCCGTAACACTAATGCAAAGATAGTCTATCACTAAGACATCATCATGAATGTCTTGCTGAATTGACCATTATCTCCACTCTTTGGATCTATGACCTCAATAACTCCTCTTGTATGCACCAAGAGAGATACAACTAAAGCCTCAAAAAATATGCAAAGAAAGTTAGATGCATGCCAACCTAACACTATCTCCTCATTTGTCTTACCATGCCAACATGCTCTAGTCTGATCCTATTGGTTGAGACATGGGTTCTACTCAACTCATCTGCATCATGGTTCACCACTCTAGGTCTATGAATAAGGGTGAAATCATACTCTTGTAAAATCAAAGCTCATCATGGAAGTTTCCTTCAAAGCTTGTCAGACTCCATCAACCACTTCAATGGTTGATGATTAATGATGAGAGTTAAAAGGTTACCAAATAGGTAACATTGGAAATGTGCTACTACCCAAACTACTACCAAGCACTCTCTCTCATATGAAATATATTGTTGAATACTTCACCTTTGTTGAATTGTTGGAGCGACTAGCATAGGCCACCACAAATTTCTTCCACTCATCATCATGCTAGGTAAGCATTGCTCCAAGCTCCAACATACTCCAATCATTGTGAACCTGAAATGGTCATCCTTTGATTGGTCTCCTCAAAATAGGAGAAAATGTTGACCTCTCCTTGAGCTCTATAAAAGCTCTCTCCTACTCATCTCCCCAACACCACTTTTATGTAAGCTTGGTCAGCTTTGTCAAGGCCTTGGCAATGGCATTAAATCCTCTAACATAGCAATGATAGAAGTTTGCCAACCTAAGGAATGCTTGCACTCTATTCACATCCGTAAGCCAAGGAATATGCGCAATAGCCTCCACCTTGGTCTATTGAACATGAATTCTTCCAGGGTAGATAGTGTGACCCAAATACTCAACCTACTTGTGGAAGAATCTACACTTCCCAGGATGTAATTTGAGTCCATGAGATCAAACACTTCTCAAACACCTCCAACAATTGTCTCTCATACTCCTCCACCGTAGTGCTATAGACCAAAATGTTATCAATAAAACATTGAGCAAAATCCAATCCAACTAGGATCCTATCTATGACCCTTTGGAACTTAGCAAGAGTGTTCTTTAACCCAAATGGTAAGAACCTCCACTTTCATAACACATCCTTGCCATGAGGATCAATTGCCCAAAATATTATCTTGGACTTATCTTCCTCTTTGATCAGCAATTGATGATATCCTACTCGTAGATCCAAAGTTTGGAAGACCTTTGCATGCCCAATCACATCAAAGATCTCCTCTAGCATATGCATGTCATATCAATCAGTCCTAGTCTATCGATTGATAGGATTTAATCTTTATATATCCACCTATTGGTGTAATTTCCATACATATCCTTCTTGGTGGGCATCACTATAGCTGATGCATACTCTTTATGTGAAATCTCCACCAAAATAGCTTCAAAAAGGTCTCTACTCTGGCTCTAAATCAATACTCTCTCCATATCATTGTATTGATAAAGACATTAGAAAAATTGATATATTGCTAGGGAGCTCAATCCAAATACTAGGTCCTTTCAGAGCACCCAAATTCTTCATATTGAAGGAAAAACAACTTGTGTAGCTCCTCAAGAACCTCCAAAATCTCAGACTTTCCCCTCCTAAAAGCTTGGGTCCAAGATCTGGCTCCCAAGTATCCTCTGTAACTATCATAAGAGTGGAAGATATATTGATTAGTTATTACATTGGGTCCTTGGGAGCAGTGGTGTCATGCCCCCAACCATTAGAGGTCCCAACCTCAATATGAAAAACTCCCTCTAATTTGGTTGTAAGCTCCATATGTCCTCTAGCTACATACCAAGTAGACCAAGGATGTAATCCAAGTAGATACCACACTCATCTGGATGGACTCCAAGTGGACCACTCTCCCTAGTAGCCATTTGTTGTATCCCAAGAATACCTTGTCCACCCGGTCCATTGCTCCTTGCATATGCTTGAATCGTCTTGATGGGCACAAAGCTCACAAGTGTTTGAGTGGTGATGCTTATCAAGCGCATCCTACATTGCTCTACCAAGCAAAGGCTCACAATCCAAGTCAAATAGTTCAAATCCATATCCTGACCTAAGGCTTGATGCCTATATGTCTCTCATCTATTGGAACAACGATAATACCATTGCAAAAATCCATTGCCTGCTCTCTCTCATTGGTGTTGGGCTCCTTCAATTATTGTTATTGTGAGTCCCAAACAATTCTAAGACCTCACTCTCAAAAAGCATGGGAGCCTAGAAAACTTATAAGTGTTGGAAAAGCGGCTTGGGGCTATCCAACTAGGTTCACCACTGCCATAGGTGACCTATCATCCATTACCACTATCTAAGACTAGCACTTAACATCCAAAATCTCATCAATAGTAAGGTATTCAGGTCATTGAATCCCATCATAAGCGCAATGGGTAAGAGGTTCATCCACCAAAGATGAAGATGATGAGCCTGTGATCCTACACTGGCTACATCTAATAACATGGTAGGTCCCATCCAAGAAGGAACCTGATGTGAACTCACCACCACCCGGATGCGAGAATCACCTATGTGCAAGAACCACCAATCAAAGGGATGTTCTCCAAAATGTAAGTTGGAGAAATTGTTGATGAACCTAGAGATGTCATAGTATCTCTAACGTCTCCCAAAACACACTAGAACATGGATCCTAAAGACCCAAACCTTGTCCAACACATGTATGTCCCTAACATGGCCATCTAGAAATCACCAAATGAATGGGACCATGTCTCTCCAAATCCTACACCTCCCTCAAGAAATTGTTGTTGGCAGGGTCTTTTGGTAACCCTTGACTGCTGAATTTGGTAATAACTCAAGATACTAATAGGCCAAGTATGCCACATGATGTAGAGAGACTTGCTTAGCAGTCTCATCTCTCTCCACATACAAGTACCTCTATACTTGTATACCCACCTATAGTACATTAGCTAGTCCATTGCTAATCCCACCAAACAACTCCAATAGACATACTCCCTCTATTGGATATTGCCAAGCAATGCGTGTGGTATCCAAAAGTATCAAGGTTATTGACTCTGGAGGCTCATCCTCACATTGGTATCTTGGTGGTACAAAGGCTCTACACTAATTGATGCACATGCTACTGTGATGCCTCCTCTAAACTCCACAAAGGAACATCCAAGGTGGATAGAATGATCCCACTTGTACTCCAAATCCGAGTGATCTCCTCTAGTATTAGATTATCTTTTGCATGGGTGTTCTCCTCCAATAAGTCATCAGGGCAAGTAATAGAACCATTGAAAATTGAAATTAATGTTGCCATGGTCTCCAACTATAGTGAGCCAAGATTGCCACTATTGAAGCATATTGGTAGGCAACATACTTATCCCTCTCTTGAATGCCAACCTAGTATGTAGGAGATTGTTTCCCCCTAATAGTCAATATTGAAATCCAAGGGGTATAACACTACTCCCCCAACTAACACATCATATGACTCAACTATAGTTGCAATGGCCTGAGCTCTCACCACAAAACTATTAGTCGGATGACCAGGCTAAATCTGAATAACAAGCTCTCCATATGTGATGCACTATGTAGAACCACCCCCTAAAGATGTCTAGATCTACAATAAACACCTCTTTACATTGGTCTTCTACAACTTCAGACCGACAACTACAACCTTCCCCAACCAAAAGGGCTGCATACCAAAGTCTAGTAAGACCCTCTATGGTGTATAGACCTTCACTAAAAGTCCCCCCAAAAAAAAAAATCCCCCTTTGGTTATCCAATGGGACAACTCTAGGTGTAAATTGCACTCACTCACAAGCCGGTCTAGCTAGTAACTCTTCCAATCTAGCCATTATTGCTTGCCATAAACCATTAGTCGTTGAGCAGATCTCATGCTCCTCAACCAAGTGAGCTCCACTATCAACCACCTCTACTCTATTAGTAGGAACCACATCATCCCTACTCACAAAGTGTGGCAACCAATCAGAACATTGGGGCTAAGTCAACTCCCTGTGTAAACATGTCACTAGTTGAGAATAATAGAAAATGTATAATCAACTAAGCCACCCCCCAACATCATGCTAGACTCAATCTATGTAGTAGAAGGTGGCTGACTAGTAAGTAGTCCATCATGCATCCTATCACCATCTACCACACTTGCATTAGGACGTCTAGGAGCCATGGATGTTGTCTATAGTGCTTCAGAGAGTGTAAAAGACTAAAGAAGTCTGACTTGTCTACCAACCTCTCCTCACTATGGATCCAACTCCACTAATGCTCCTCTAGGCTCTGGAGCACATAATGCATTCCTAGTCATTGCGATAGATACATCCACCTATGTTGCTCTACACATGAAGTCTAAGACATCTCTATCACCAACATATGAGATGGAAGCCTCAACACTCAAATCTGATCTCCTCTAAGCAATGACCATGCTAGCCAACCTTTGCTCTAACTGCTCAATTTGAGTAGCCATGGTTGTGTCAAAAGTTTTAGGACATTTGTAGCATCCCACCTAGATTGCTTGGACCCTAGAGTAGTAGTGTTTGTAGTCATGAGTATTTTGGTAGTTACTCATGGACTACTTGTTGATAGATAGATTTTATGTTCGAGGTATTGACTACATGGTGGGGCCCATTATCACTTGCACCGTCAGGACCATTGGGTGTGCTATTAGTGGGACCGTTAGGGTTTGAGACCCAGCTTGAGTCTAGGGGGTATACTTTTGAAGTGTAGCTCCAGAGAGCTCACTTTGTTGAGCCTTTGAGTTCCTAACTATGGTGGACAAAGGCTAGCAAGCATCACCTGGATTCTTTTAGTTAGAGTGGGTGTGGCTTGATTGTAATCAATACCCAATTGTTGGCAGATCATTGAGTGACACATCAAGTACTCAAGTAATCAAGTATTGAGTAATCCAAAATGTGTGAACAAATGGATTACATCAAAGAAATGAGGTCAAGGGGAAATCAAGTGCAAGAATTGAGAGTGTTGTTGCTATCTCCAAGACTCTTGATCATTGGTAGCTTGATTGGAGCTCAAGTTTTCCTTGGTGTGCAAAAGCTTGTTTGATTAATGCAAATTTGGCAATGATGGTGTGGAGAAGCGCTAACCAAATTTTGAGCAAAGAGAAACAATTTTTGAGTAGTGATTGTGATTTTGAGCTCAAGAGGTGAAAGTATGACCAATCTACGATTTTGGGCTCAAAAAGTGAAATTGAAGGTGGAGTTGTGAACCATCCTCATGAATTTATGATTTGAAGAAACCCATCATTTCAATTTGGCTCGAGTAGAGAGTTAGCAAAGGATTTGGCAGTCAGCCAAATTTAGGGATTTATGTTCAATTTTTGCTAGAGTTTATGTCAGATTTTGGCCAGTTTTGGAAGACTTTTGTTTGTTTTTTGGCCAAATTTTGAAGAGTTTTGTCAGATTTGGAGAGGGTTCAAAGTGGCAAGAAGAAAGGCCTTATTTGGCTGAATTTTGGCATTTAGAGGCTTTGAGGCATACGACTATGAGCTATGAAGGCCTAAAAGGGCCAACAGCTTGTTGGCGTGAGGCTAACTAGTTTAGAGTAAATTTTGGTCATTATTTGGCAAAAATCTGCCCATCCTACTAGATTGTATGCAATAGGGTTTGACTCCTAAATCTCTGGTTCCTAGATTGGTACCCTAGCCAATAAATCCATCCTCAGTTGCAATCCTAGTGATTGTTCTACTTTTTTCTATACACATGTAACTTTGGCTAGGAGAGACAATTTGATCCCATTCTTGGTGATCTTGGTAGCTTAGGAAGTAGATATTATATCAAATGCCAAATGATGGTAGAGTCAATCCATTGTTGATTTATGAGATGGAGGGTTTTTGTTTAGCTTTCTTGTGATTGGACCCCCTCCATCCTTTACTTTCTATTTGTGCATCATGTTTTTGTGAGATGCCCTATTTATAAAGTGTTGGTGCTCTAGTGTGCTCTTGATAATGAGGCTAGAGTGATGACCAATCAGACTACCTATGTTTCTCTTTGGTGAGGCAAGAAGTGATGACATGTAGATTGTGAGAATGTGTGTTGTGATGATAGGTTACAGGTTGCTCTTTCCCCAAGTGTAGTTGTTGTAATTAGAGCTACATTAATTGATGATGTTTAGTTGGTGGTGTTTGGACTTGGAGGTGTTGGGACTTATTTGGGTACTTATAGAGGTTCCGGATATGGGTTGCAATTCTTGGTTACTTTGTCATGATGGAGTTCTTTAGGATTTTGGAGGAGATTACACTATAGTACACAATGGATTTACTTGGAGTGGTGCTTGTTATCAGCTTGTATCTTAAGTCCTAGTAATGGAGGAGATTGACTCTAAGTCAAAGTTTGACATAAGAGCTAATTCAATTGAGAGTGCACTTGGTGTGTTTGCACCATTTTTGTAAGATATGGATGAGATTTATGGGACCTCCAAAGGTCCCAAGCGTTACTCTGGTACAAGGGGTACCATTAAATTGGAAGACTTCATCCAAGAGTTCAAAAGTTGGTGTGATTTGCAATAAATATGGAACCCGACTTTGTGCATACCCTTCATGGCATGGAAGAGGTTATTTCAGCATTTGGAGGATTTGGACAACTACCATGATTTTAGGAGAGCTCACTTGGAGGAGATTGAGCTATAGAGATAATATTGGTCTCCAAACTATATCTCCATTGCTTCAGGCATAGTTTCTAGGGATAGATTGGCAGTACCCATGAGTTCTAGTTCTAGTAGCATTGGTGGATCTCTTGGAGATGGTGCTACTACAAGTGGAGGTACTACTATAAAAGGTACTACTATAGGAGGTGGTGTAGTATCGGGGTTTAATCCCATGGTGGAGTTCTTCCAATGTTTGAAGTAGAAGTACCAAGGACTGTGGACTGTAACACCCATTTGTGCATGTGTGTGGTATTGTGATATTTAGCTTGGTATTACAAGTATTTAAGAGATATTATTTATATAGAGATAAAGGATGGTTCTATATTAGTCATGGTTAGCTAAAGTTAGTCATAGCTAAGATAGAGGGGACCTTACTTTAGAGGAAGTAGAAAAGATGAGCATCACTATTTTGGATTTTAGTGTGTTGACTTGGTATTATTCCTAGGTGTTTGGCTTTGAGGAAAGAGTTGAGAACTCTTGGGCCCGCAAGCCTTTTTGTTTTGGATTCTTCTTTAGTCCAAGAATAGCCCATGTGAAGGAATCCTTTACTTAGTGGTTGGGTCAAGATAAGACCACATGCTTAGGGGAATATGCCCATGTGAATGGATATTCCTTTCTACTTTTTGACTTTACTTGACTTTTAGTCTACTAACTTGAGTTACTACGGTAATTAGTAACTTTGGTACATAACTATTTCACAAGTATATAAACAAGGGGGAGGAGGTACTCATCATCCTTTCATTTGCAACTATCTCTCTCTCATTGAGTTCTCTAGTGAGCAATGTCTTGAGTCTTGGAGTGTTAGCCTTGGAGGAGTATGATGGAGTTGGGGTTCCTTGCCTTCTTAGTCCATGGTGCGCTACCATAATAACCATCAGAGGTTCATCCTGAGTCAGAGATAGGCCGGCTCACAGGACTAACAAGTTGAGGAGCTTGCATGAGTTCCAATAGAAGGCTGGAGAGAGCTTACGCAAGGCAAAATCTTACATCAGATGGTTGATCAGTTTTACTCAAGGAAGTTACTAAGGCCCAAGTAGTCCAATTTCGGAATGGGATACTAGATAAGGAGTTGTGGCGTAGAGTTTGTGATGTTAAGTTGCTATAGGCTACTTTGCCTACTTTGGTAATGGTGTTTGGTTTGGTTGACGTATTGAGCTCAACATGGTGGAGGAGACAATGGTGACATTTGGATTTGGTAGGGAGACCTCATCCACAATTGTTACTTCTTCTAGAGTGCAACAGAGTGCACCAAGCCATGTCAGTTTTTGAGGACAAGATGGACAACCTAGATCCCATAGAGTGAGTCAAGGGCCTAGTGTGGCCAGATCCTTACCTTCATTTTTGGGTCAATAGCAACCAATGAGTGGTGGTGTTCCTTGTTGGACTTGTGGTGGACCTCATCACACAAGAGAGTGCACTTAGGGCAACGGACTTAATACCTCATGTGCATCTCAACTAGCATAGAGACAATGTGTGCATTGCCACACATTTGGTCACACTAATGACCAATGCTTTGACCTACAGTAGGAGTTACGGAGTGGTAGGGCTACTATAGTAGGTGGTAGAGGTGGTGATAGAGGATCCACACCTAATAGACGTGCAATACGTGCCCTTTCTTTTGATACAACCTGGCTACTCAGATTGAGTAGTTGAAGCAGAGATTGGCTAGCCTAGCCATAGCTCAAAGGAGATCAGATTCAGGTGTTGAGGCTTCTACTTCATATCTTGGTAATAGAGACGCCTTGGATTTCATGTGCCAAGCAACACAAGTGGATGCATTTGCCGTAGTGACTAGGAGTGCAATACGTGCTCTAGAGCCTAGAGGAGCATCAATGGAGTTGGACCCACAGAGAGGAGAGGTTGGTAGACAAGTCAGACTTCCCCAATATTTTACACTCTCTAAGGCACTACAAATAACATCTATGGCTCTTAGACGTCCTAGTGTAGGTGTGGTAGGTGCTGGTGGGGTGCATGATGGACTACCTACTAGTCAATCACCTACTACTACACAAATTGAGTCTAGCACAATTTCGGGGGCGGCTCAGCTGATTATGCGCTTTTTATTATTCTTAGCTAGTGACATGTATACATTGGGAGTTAACCTATCCCTAGTGTTTTGGTTGGCTACCATGCTTTGTGATAGTAGGGATGATGTGGTTCCTATTACTAGATAAGAGGTAGTTGATAGTGGAGTTGACTTGGTTGAGAGCATGGGATCCACTCAACAACTAGTGGATTATGGTAGGCAACAACGGCTAGATTGGAGGAGTTACTAACTAGACCGGCCTTTGAGCAAGCACGGTTTACACTTGGGGTTGTCTTGTTGGATAACCAAAGGGGGATTTTTTGGTTGGTGGGACTTTCAAGGAAGGTCTATACACCATAAAGGGTCTTACTTGACTTTGGTGTGTAGCCTCTTATGTTGGGGAAGCCTATAGTTGTTGGTTTGGAGTTACAAAAGACCAATGTGGAGAGGTGTCCATTTCAGATCCAGACATCTCTAGGAGGTGGTTCTACACAATACATCACATGTGGAGAGCTTGTTGTCCAGATTTAGCCTGGTCATCCGACTGATAGCTCTATGGTGAGAACTCAAGCCGTTGCAATTGTGGCTGAGTCGTATGATGTGTTATTGGAGGAGCAATGTTGTATCCCATGGGTTTCAATATTGACTATTAGGAGGAGATAACCTCTTATAGACCAAGTTGACAATTAGGTGAGGAACGAGTATGTCTTCTACCAATATGTTTCAGTAGTGGTAGTCTTGGCTCACTACAATCTAGAACCATGGCAACTTCAGTTTTAGCTTTCAGTGGTTTTGTTACTTGGCCTGGTGATTTATTGGAGGGGAACACCCATGTAGAGGATACTCCAATACCGGAGGAGATCACTCAGATCAAGAGGGATCATTCTATCCATCTTGGATGTTCCTTGGTGGAGTTTAGAGGAGGCATTGCACAACATGTAGATCAATTGGTGCATCAAGCTTGGAGTAGAGCCTTTGTACTACAAGTGACCAGTGTAAGGATGAGCCTTTAGAGTTGATTACCTTGCCACCTTTGGATACCACACTCATTGCTGGGTAGTATCTAATAGAGGGAGCATGTCTATTGGAGTTGTTTGGTGGGATTAGCATTGGACTAACTATGGTACTATATGCATGTATACGAGTATAGAGTTACTTGTATGTGGAGAGAGATGAGACTACTAGGCAAGTCTCTCTCCATCATGTGGCACACTTGGCCTATTGGTATCTTGAGTTATTAACCATGTCAACAATCAAAGGTTACCAAAAGGCCCTACCAACAGACATTTCTTTGATGGGAGCACGTGATCTGTAAAGACATAAGCCTATTTATTTGGTGATTTCTAGATAGCCATGTCAGGGACATACACATGTTGGTCAAGGTTTGGGTCTTCAAGATCCCCATTCTGGTGTGTTTTGGGAGATATTACAAATACTATAATATCTCCAAGTTCATCACTCTATTTCTCCAGCTTACATTTTGGAGAATATCTCTTTGATGGGTGATTCTTGCACCCGAGTAGTGATGAATATGCATTAAATCTATTCTTGGATAGGACGTGTTGTGTTGTTAGATGCAGCTAGAATGGGATCACGGGCTCATCATCTTTGTCTTTGGTGGATAAACCTCTTACCTAAAGAGGTTCTATAGTGTGCTTATAATGGGATTCAACAAATAGACCACATCATTATTGATGACATCTTGGATGTTGAGTGTTAGTCTTAAATAGTGGAAGTGGTTGATAGGTCAACTATGGCAATGCTGAACCTAGTTGGACAGCCCATAGCTGCTTTTCCCACACTTATGAGTTTCCCAAGCTCCCATGCTTTTCAAGAAGAAGGCTTTGGATTGGTTTGGGTCTCACAATTACAGCAATTGGTGGATCCCAATGTTGATGAAAGAGAGCGGGTGATGGGTTTTTGCACCACTATTATTGCTATTCAAGTAGTGTTAGAGGCATAGAGGTATCAGGTGTTAGTTCAAGCTATAGAACTGAACTGTTTGACCTGGATTGTGAGCCTTGGTTTGGCAGAGCATTGTAGGATGTGCTTGATAGGCATCACCACTTGGACACTTATGAGCTCTATGCCTATCAAGACAATTCAAGCATATGTTGGGGGCAATAGACCAAGTGGGCATGGTATTCTTGGGATATAGCCAATGGCTACTAAGGAGAATGGTCTACTTGGAGTCCATCTAGGAGGTTGTGGGCTACTTAGATTACATCCTTGGTCTAGTTGGGATGCAGCTAGAGGACGTATGGAGCTTGCAGCCAAATTGGAGGGATTTTTCACACTAAGGTTGGGACCTCTAGTGGTTGGGAGCATGACACTATTGCTCCCAATGGTCCATTGTAGCAACCAATCAGTATGTCTTCTACTCCTACAACAATATCAGAGGATATTTGGGAGTCAAATCTTGGACCTAAGCTTATAAGAGAGGAAGACAAAGTTTAGTTCTTGAGGAGCTAAACAAATTTTTTTTGCCTTCAATATGAAGGATTTGGGTGCTCTAAAGGGACCTAGTATTTGGATTGAGCTTACTAGAAATACACCAATTTTTTTACGTCCCTACAAATACAATGGCATGGAGAGACCATTGATTTAGAGCAAAAGTAGTGACCTCTTTGAGGCTGGTTTGGTGGAGATTTCACATGGAGAGCATGCATTAACTACAATGATGCCAACCAAGAAGGATAGGCATAGCAACTACACAAATAGGCAACTATTTGGAGATTATTGTCTTATCAATTTATAGACTAGGGCTTATTGGTATGCCATGCCTACACTGGAGGAGATCTTTGATGCAATTTGGGCATGCAAAGGTCTTTAGTACTTTGGATCTTCAAGCATGATATCATTAGTTGCCAATCAAGGAGGAGGACAAGTCCAAGATAGCATTTTGGGCCATTGATCCTCATGGGAAGGATGTGTTATATTACTAGAGCTTCTTACTATTTGGGTTAAAGAACACTCTTGTTGAGTTCAAGAGGGTCATGGATAAGATCCTAGTTGGATTGGATTTTGCTTGGTACTATATTGATGACATTTTGGTCTATAGAACTACTGTGGAGGAGCATGAGAGATAGTTGTTGGAGGTGTTTGAAAGGTTGAGATCTTATGGACTCAAATTACATCTTGGGAAGTGAAGGTTCTTCTACAAGCAGGTTGAGTATGTGGGTCATATTATCTACCTTGGAGGACTTGGTGTTCAACAGACCAAGGTGGAGAGGCTATTGTGCATATTTCTCAGCCTACGGATGTGAGCAAAGTGTGAGCATTCCTTGGGTTGGTGAACTTCTATTGTTACTATGTTAGAGGATTTAATGCCATTGCCAAGGCCTTGACAAAGCTAACCAAGCTTACGTAAGAGTGGTGTTGGGGAGATGAGCAAGAGAGAGCTTTTGTAGAGCTCAAGGAGAGGTTGACATCTGCTCCTATTTTGAAGAGACCAATCAAAGGATGACAATTTCAAGTTCACACTAATTGGAGTATGTTGGGGCTTGGAGTAGTCCTCACCCAACATGATGATGAGGTGAAGGAGTTTGTGGTGGCTTATGCTAGTTGCTCCAACAATTCAACAAAGGTGAAGTATAGTTCATATGAGGAAGAGTGCTTGGCAGGAGTTTGCGTAGTAGCACACTTTTGATATTACCTATTTGGTAACTCCTTTACTCTCATCACTAATCATCAGCAACTAAAGTAGTTGATAGAGTCCGACAAGTTTTCAAGGAAGCTTGCATGATGGGCTCTAATTTATAGGAGTATGATTTCACGGTTATTCATAAACATGGAGTAGTGAACCGTGATACTGATGAGTTGAGTAGAAACCCATGTCCTGGCCAGCAAGCTCAAACCGGAACATGTTGGCATGGTGAGACAGATGAGGAGATGGTGCTATGTTGGCATGTATCTAGCTTTCTTTATATCTTTTTTGAAGCTTTGCTATCTCTCTCAATGCATATAAAAGGAGTTATTGAGGTTATAGATCTAAAGAGTGGAGATAGTGGTACAATTTAGCAAGACATTCATGATGATATCTTAGTGATGGACTATCTTTTTATTGGTGTTGTGGGTAGCATAATTGGGGCTAAGGAGAGAGACCATGTTTGTTAGTGAGCTAGGTGGTTCAGATTGGAGAGCAAACACCTTCTTTGTGTATGGGAGGATGCTAAAGTGCAAGTAGTACCACTTCCATCTCAGAGACTACAATTAGTCCATCATGCTCATGAGGAGCTAGGACATTTTGGAGTAAAGTATAAATATAGCTTACTCTAGAGTCATTATTGGTGGTACGGTTTATAGATTCATGTACAATAGATTGTTGCTCGATGTGTGGTTTATGATTGAGTTAGAGCATCATTCAATGCTCATATGCCATAGTTGCACCCACTTCCTATCATGGGATTGGGTTACCATTGGATTTTGGACTTTGTTGGACCTTTACCATTGATTGTGAGACATCATCTGTACTTTTTAGTGATAGTGGAGTACTTCTCTAAGTGGATTGAGTTGGTGGTACTTCCTAACAAGTCCAATGCAATGACAACTTACTCATTCATGGATTGGATTCTTAGTCATTTTGGTGCACCAACTAAGGTTTTGACTAATCAAGGTATAGAGTTCTAGGGGGAGTTTCAAGTCTTGTGTGACAACGGTTTGATTGATCATTGTACTACCTCTCAAGATCACCTTGAGGCAGATGGCTTAGCAAAGATAGTGGTTCAAACAATGAAGAGAAGATTATGGAAGTATGCTTTACATAGAGGCCACTTGGGAGATTGGGATCTCCAATTACCTTGGTTGGCCATGGGCTACCAATTCAATTGGCAAGCTTCCTTAGCATCCTTCTCTCCTTACTTTATACTCTATGGACAAGATCTAGATTTACTTGCAACCATTTGTCGAGATGCTACTATAGTTTTGGACTTGGATGATCCAAATGCATGGATGAGTACATGTTCACAATGGGTAGAGATCTTTAGAGAATGATGCCGGTGGCTTTTGAGAACTTGGCTATTTCTCAGCATAGGGATACCTATCATATATATATACATTGCTACACAACATACATTGCTGTCAACATCATACACAATAGAAGCACAACTCACACATAAGTCATACATAGACTCTAAAGTGCCACAATAATCAGATCATTTACCACTCAAATTAATCAAACTCAGATCAATACTTAATCTGATCCTCAACAACTTGCCAACAATAGGGCACTGATTACAGTCAAGCCACACCCACTCTAACATAGAGACTCCAGGTGACGCTCACCGGCTTTTTGTCCACTCTATCCAAGAACTCAAAGGCTTAACATTAGAGAAGTGAGCTCTTTGGAGCTGCACTCCCAAGGTATACCCCTGATTTTGACCTAGGTCTCCTCCCAACGGTCTTGCTGATGGCACACCCGACGGTGCGGATGGTGCAAGTGACGGTAGGCCCTACCATGAAGTCAGTACCCTAAACCTAAAATCTGACCGTCGGAAGTAGTCTATGAGTAATGGCCAAAATGCCTCTAACTACTATCACTAGAACTCTAGTGTCCAAGCATCTAGATGCAAAACTACAAATGGTGTGATAGTTGTCGTGCGTATACACATCGCTACACAACTACATTGCTATCAACATCATACACAATAGAAGCACAATTCACAAATAAGTCATACATAGACTCTAAAGTGCCACAATCATCCCCCTAGCTGGCGGTTAGGTCCCTCTAACTCCAGATAGCCATCTATTCTAAGTATATGTTATACCCTATGATGAGCAAAGATCAAGAGGCCGGGTGCTATAGAACCCTATTGTTAGTCGCCTATCTGCAATCTATACCATATAAAGAATGAACTAGCTATAAGTCAAGTACATCTAGGACATAACCATTGTCCCTGAGGAACCACCATGAGGGGAAGAGTCATACATGCCATACTCCATCTTCTTGAACAACTATCACATACTAACATAGTAGCAGCTCCACCAAAAGATCCACATAACATACACCTCAAGCCTGCACGTACAAGTGCCAAGCTTGGGTCCATAGTGCCATCAATGTTTATTAGGTGGCATGGTGCACAATTGTGCACATGATCCTTCCAAACAACACCATCATGTCCTTCTAACACAAGGACTCCAGATGGCAAAACCTTATGCACTCTCAAGATAGTGTGGCATGTCGAAACATCAAGTGTCGTCAATGCTGTTTGTTGTAGATATACATAACCTCCTAGATGAAATCAATGGATCGACGGTCTATAACCTCCTCCTCAAATGGTAGCATAGCGTAAAGTATCTCTATGTTGAGTAATCGCCAAGTTCTCAAAGGCCATCGGCATCACTCTCTGAAAGATCTATGCCCGTTGAGAACATGCACTTATCCATACATCAGGGTCATCCAAGTCCAAAAATACAGTAGCATCTTGACAAATGGCTGCAAGTAAATCTGGATCTTGTCCATAGAGTAGGAAGTATGGAGAGAAGGATGCTAAGGAGGCTTGCCAGCTAAACCAATAGCCCATGGCCAACCAAGGTAACTGGAGATCCCAATCTCCCAAGTGGCCTCTCTGCAAACCATACTTTTGCAATCCTCTCTTCACCGTCTGAACCACTCTCTCTGCTAAGCCATCTGCCTCAGGGTGATCTTGGGAGGTAGTATGGTGATCAATCAAAGCCTTGTCACACAAGACCTGAAACTCTCCCAAGAACTCTGTACCTTGATCAATCAAAACCTCAGTTGGTGCACCAAAATGACTAAGAACTCGATCCAGGAATGAGTAAGCTGTCCCTTCACTAGACTTGTCAGGAAGTGCCACCAACTCAATCCACTTGGAGAAGTGCTCCACCATCACCAAAACATACCAATGATGTCTCATAGTTAGCGGTATCCAAACAAGTGGTATCTAAACATCCAGCAAAGTCTAAACTCCAATGGTAACCCAATCCCATGATAGATAATGGGTGTAACTGTAGTGTAGGAGCATTGAATGCTGCTCTAACTTGGTCACAAACCACACATCTAGAAACAAACTATTGTACCTCGGTCTGCATACCGCACCACCAATAATGACTCTAGAGCCCTTCACTAGGCCCTTGGGAGGAATAGTGTCATGCTCCCAACCACTAGAGGTTCCAATCTCCGTGTGAAAAACTCCCTCCACTCTGGCTGCAAGCTCCACACGTCCTCTAGCTGCATCCCATGTGGACCAAGGGTGTAATCCAAGTAGCCCACGCTCACCTAGATGGACTCCAAGTAGACCACTCTCCCTAGTAGCTACTGGATGTGTCCCAAGCATACCATGTTCATTTGGTCCATCACCCCAAGCATGTGCTTGAATTTTCTCGATAGGCACAGGGCTCACTAGTGTCCAAGTAGTGATGCCTATCAAGCGCATCCTATGCTGCTCTGCCAAGCCAATGCTCACAATCCAGATCAAATAGTTTAGGTCCATAGCCTGACCTAACACCTAACACCTGGATGCTTCTAACACTGCTAGAACAGCGGTAATACCAGTGCAAAAACCCATTGCCCGCTCTTTCTCATCAACGTTGGGCTCCACCAACTATTGTAACTATGAGTCCTAAACAAGTCCAAGTCCTCCCTCTCGAAAAGCATGAGAGCTTGGGAAACTCATGAGTGTGGGAAATTAGGCTCTAGGCTGTCCAACTAGGTTCACCATTGCCATAGGTGACCTATCAGCCACTATCACTATTTAAGACTGACGTCCAACATCCAAGATGTCATCCATAAGGATGTGGTCAAGTTGCTGAATCCCATCATAAGCGCACTGTAGAACCTCTCTGGGTAAGAAGTTTGTCCACCAAAGACAAAGACAATGAGCCCATGATCCCACTTTGGCTGCATCTAACAATACAATAGGTCCCATCCAAGAATGGACCTGATGTGTACTTGCCACCACTCTGGTGCAAGAATCACCCATCAAAGGTACGTTCTCCAAAAGGTAAGTTGGAGAAACGGATTGATGAACTTGGAGATGTTGTAGTATCCATAGCATCTCCCAAAACACACCAGAACGAGGATCCTAAAGACCCAAACCGCAGTCCGCATGTGTATGTCCTTGACATGGCCATCCAAAAATCACCAAGTGAATAGGCCCATGTCTCTCTAGGTCATGCACCCCTAGTAAGGAAATATCTACTGGTAGGGCCTTCTGGTAACCTTTGACTGCTGACATTGGTAATAACTCTGGATACCGATAGGCCAAGTGTGCCACATGATGTAGAGAGAATTGTCTAGTAGTCTCATCTCTCTCTACATCTCTCTCTCTCTACCTCTGTACTCGGATACCTGCCTGTAACACTGTAGCTAGTCCGATGCTAATCCCACCAAACATCTCCAATAGGCATATCCCCTCTATTGGATACTGCCAAGCAATGAGTGTGGTATCCAGAGGTGTCAAAGAAATTGCCTCTGGAGGCTCATCCTCACACTCATCTCTTGATGGTACAAAGGCTCCACTCCAAGCCTGTTGCACCAACTGATCTGCATGTTGCTGCAACGCCTCCTCAAAACTCCACAATGGAACATCCAAGGTGGATGGAACAATCCCACTCATACTCCAAAGCCAAGTGATCTCCTTTGGTACTGGAGTATCCTCTGCATGGGCGTTCCTCTCCAACAAGTCACTAGGCCAAATAACTGCACCATTGAAAGCTAAAACTGATGCTGCCATGGTCACAGACGGTAGTGAGCCAAGACTGCCACTACTAAAGCGTATTGGTAGGTGACATACCCGTCCCTCACCAAACTGCCAACCAGGTCTATAAGAGGTTGTCTCCTCCCAATAGTCAATGCTAAAACCCATGGGGTATAACACTGCTCCCTCAACTAGCACATCATATGACTTAGCTATTGTTGCAATAGCCTGAGCTCTCATCACCGAGTTATTAGTCGGATGACCAGGCTGAACCCGGACAACAAGCTCCCCGCGTGTGATTTACTATGTTGAACCACCACCTAGAGATGTTTGGATTTGAAATGGACACCTTTCCACATCGGTCTTCCGTAACTCCAGACCAACAATTACAACCTTCCCCAACATAAGAGGCTGCGCACCAAAGTCTAACAAGACTCTTTGTGGTGTATAGATCCTCCCTAAAGGTCCCACCAAACAAAAAATCCCCCTCTAGTTATCCAATAGGACAACACCAGGTGTGAATTGTGCTCTCTCAAAGGCCGGTCTAGCTGGCAACTCACCCAATCTAACCGCTATTGCCTGCCATAAACCACTGGTCGTTGAACAAATCCCATGCTCCTCAACCAAGTCAGCTCCGCTATCAACCACCTCTGCCCTAGTAGTAGGAACCGCATCATCCCTACTTTCACAAAGTGTGGCAGCCAACCAGAACACTAGGGCTGGGTCAACTCCCAATGTAAACATGTCACTGGCCAAAAACAAAGGACACAACATAATCAGCTGAGCCGCCTCCAACATCATGCTAGACTCAGTCTATGTAGTAGTAGGTGGCTGACTAGCAGCTAGTCTATCATGTACTCCATCACCACCTACCACACCTGCACTAGGACATCTAGGAACATGGATGTCATCTGCAATGCCTCAAATAGCGTGAAAGACTGGGGAAGACTGACTTGTCTCCCAACCTCTCCTCTTTGTGGGTCCAACTCCACTGATGCTCCTATAGGCTTTGGAGCACGTACTACACTCCTAGTCACTGCTATAGATACATCCACATGTGCTGCTCCACACATGAAATCCAAAGCATCTCTATCACCAACATATGAGGTGGAAGCCTCAACACCCGAATCTGATCTCCTCTGAGCAATAGCCATACTAGCCAATCTTTGCTCCAACTGCTCAATCAGTGTAGCCATAATTGTGTCAGAAGTAAGGGCAGGTACTGCATCCCTACTAGGTATAGATCCTCTACCTCCTCATCCTCCATGAACTAGAGCTCCTCTTCTACCTGCCATAGCAGCCCTACCACTCCGTAACTCCGGGTGTAGGTCAAAACACCGGTCACTAGTGTGACCAAATCTATGGCAGTGCTCACACTACCTTTGTGATGGCTGTGATGCACCAGAGGTATCAGGTCCGCTACCTTGAGTACACTCTCTCCTATGGTGAGGTCCACCACAAGTTCAACAAGCAACACTACCACTCACTAGCTGCTGCTGACCCGCAAATGAAGGTAAGGGTCTAACTCCACTATGCCCTCCACTTGCTCCATAGGATCTGGGCTGTCCATCCCATCCTCTAAAACCAACTGGGCATGGTGCACTTTGCTGCACTCTAGAAGAAGTCATAGCCATGGATGAGGTCTCTCTACCAAATCCAAATGTCACCACTCTCTCCTCTACCATGTTGAGCTCTATACGCTCAGCCAAACCAAAGACCACTGCCAAAGTAGGTGAAGTAGCCTGTATAACGTAGCATCACGAACTCTACGTTGCAACTCCTGTCCAATATCCCATTGTGGTGCCCACATTTTTGTTTTTTTTTCAGAATAAAGGAGAAGAAGTGTATAGAGAAGTCGGATTGCGCCTGTATGGCCGAAGAAGGCGAAGAAAAGAGTCTTTGGGTTGAAACCTGAAGTAAAGTGACTTCAGGTCATAAGGCAAAGTACTCGGAAATGCCCTGTCAGCATACAATACAAAGTAAATTGTCTTTGGATCGGAGGGGGCTCAACCCGAGGCAAAGACAGTCTAACAACCTTTCATCGGGGTGAGAAATTCAAGAAGGGGCCATTTCAAAACTGGTGGCTCATACGCGCAAAGGTTGATTGACAATGACAGGTGCATGCCAGAGGTGTGATTTCTCGGTAGAAACTCGAAGTGACGGAAGACGAAGAAGTGCAACTCTATAAAAATCAAAACTGCAACGACAAAATGTCAAGCAATTTTCCTTCGCCGTTGAAGAGTCATCTTGCAGGTGATCGGGGAAAGGGAAATAGAGTTGGGCTCGTGTTAGTGCACAAGGGAGAAGTCATGAGAGTGAAATTGAGAGAAAGTGAGAAAGCAGAAGAGATGGGAGGAGGGAAGAAGAACTCCAAATTTGCAGTGAGAAATCATGCAATTTGGAGATTAGTAGCGAGGATCAAAGTCTTGAGCCAACTTCGGATCACATTTCTGGCATGGAACTGGAACGTAAGTTTTCCAGGATTCATGACAGAAATCATCAAGAGTAAGTGTCTCAATGGACCCGAGGAAGAAGGGAAGAGAGGAAATCCGGCTTGCTAGACAGAGTCGGATTGGAGACTCGTACTCGGGAAGGAGGCAGGCTCGGAGCAGGGAGCCATGTTCTTGGGGAAAGGAGAGATAGCCCAAGAAACTCAAGAGGTGCGAGATGCCTTCTTGTCGAAGAGAACAAAGAATGGGTACAAGGTAGAAAGTTATAAAGACCCTGTTAAGAGAGGAATTGTGAGTGCTTTGATGGCAATCCAGAAGCCGGAGAGAACAACATATGTGATGAAACACCAAGCGGTATTCTTTCACAAATTGTTTGCAGGAGAACCAATTAATTGGGCGAGGTGTTTTCACGGGAGAACAAGGCAAATGGTGTGGAATCTGCGGGATAAGTCACCTCCACATTATATTGTGCCGTTTGCAGTGCATTTCTACCTTGAGCTCAATTTGCTGAACTCGGCGGAGCGGAATCGAATGGTGTCGCACTTCCATCCGGATGTGCGAAAGGAGGTCGATGTCAAGGAGTAGAAATACATTTTGCAAATCTGGAGCACGGACGATTACTATGCAAAGATAGGGAAAAACGTGGAGGTCGTAGTAAGTACCCCGACAAAGAAGAAGACTCGGCAAGCAAAAGCCGAAGAAAACAAGAAACCTCGGAAGATGCAGAGAAGTAACCCGAGGCAAGGAATGGTGGTAATTGAGTCAGAAGATGAAGACTCAAAAGGGGAGGCCGAGCTCAAGATAGAGGACTCGGAGCATGAGGAGGAACCTGAGCTTACACTACAAAGTGGAGATACAAGCAGTGATAGTGAGGACGGTGGAGAAATGACCTCGGCGCCAGTGGCTGAAGAATACGAAGAAGAAGTGCAGGCTGAGGTAGAAGCCAAAGACAATACAGCGCTGGAAGACAAAGTACCGGTGCCAGAGGAGAAGAAGATCGCAGTGCAGCGAGGAGTTTGCTCGCAACGTAAGGCAAAGTGTGAGGCGGGACCAAGTCGACTGAAGACAGAGGTAGAAGAAAGCTTGGGCAGTGAGGCATCAATCTCGATACGAAGACTCCAGAGAAGAAGGCAAGTATCGGGAGAACATGAGGAGAGAAGAGAGACCCCTCCACGGGAGGAAGAAGTTGCCATTGATGGAGTGGAGTACCTGCGAGAGGTAGTGTGCCCGCTGCTAGTAAGGTTGGAGCAGAAGAAGAAGGAGATGCAGTCAACTTGTCCCGAGGTAAAGACTGTACTGCAGGTGGTAGCAAGATTAGAAGAAGAGAACTCGGAGTTGAAGAGGAGTGTAATCCGAGGTGAGGAGGAGAGAGAAGTATTGCAAGCAGAGGCAGTCAAGAGAAGTCAGGTAATTGAAGACCTGAAGAGAGAAGTGATCTATAGAGAGGATCTTGCAAGGAAGAGTGATATCGCAAGGGAAAGACAGGTAGCTGAATCTGAAATCTTGAAGCAGCAGTTTGCTGATTCAAGAGTAGAGCTTATCTATGCTATGGCGAGGATAGCATTGAAGGATCAAGAGCTCAATAGAGTGATGGAGAGTATGGAGGAGAAGAAGCAACTCTGGCAACGAGAGTTGGCTGCAAGATATAGAGAAGAAGAGAGATTACGAGAGTTACTTTGTAATCAGGAAGAGAAGGTTGAACAGAAGGAGAAAGAGAAGGAAGCGGTGAAAGCCGAGTTCGAGGAAGAGTTGGCAATGTACAGAGAGGAATGGCTTGCAGATCGGGAACGAGAAAGGAAGACAAGATTGGAGCCATTGAAGGAGATAGTCCTTAGAGTGAATGCGATGTTAAGTACAAAAGCCAGCGTTCGAATTGAAGAAGCGCGTCTGCACGAGTTGAAGTTGTTGGTGCAGGAGACGAGGCAAAGACAAGTGAAGGACACGTAGATGAATGCCTTGTTAATAAAATTAAGAACTCGTGTAGATAGGAAGGTGTTGGAAGTAGAGGATAACATTTCCATTAGATTAGACTTAGTGAAGGTAGAGCTAGAAAAACTTCAGAAAGATGTTAAAGCAAAACCCGAAGTAGATAACATAGGAGTCCAAATGTCTTCGGAGTTGCCATCAGAGACATTAGAGAAGAGTGGGTTAGGAGATAAGGATTTAGATAGATTACCCACTAGTGAAATTTCAAATCAGGAAAGAGAATTGCTAGAATTGGTAGAAGAAGTAGAAGATTTGAAACCCGAGGAAAAGATAGTAGGAAGTAAGATTACTTCGGGTTTGGGTGTGAAAGCCGAGGACGAAGTAGACATCGGATTGGATTAGTAACTGATTTGAGATTTGAAGGGGCAGATATGAAGAGGTGCATTGTCATTTTGGATTTGCAGGTTAGAACAGTTGTTGTAGAACGGTATAGTTGTTAGAATTGTCGATTGATTCACTATTTAAGAGTGGCATTCGTAGTCACATGTTGTTTAGTGCTCATTATTTCTGAGAATAGATAAAGCAAAGTGCTGTGAAGCAGTGCTCGTTGCTTGAGCTTGATTCCGAGTATCAACTTTGTGATTCTGTTTGTGAATGTTTGGAGAAATTTGAAGTGCAAGTCAGAGTGTTTGTTGGATGTTGGATTCCACGGCCTTGATCTTCATTCTGTGTGTTTGATCGTGAGTGAAGTGCAATCGAAGCAATGCCTTGACAGATCTGAGAGGAATTGTAGTGTTGGTAGTATTCTGCATTTGTGAGTGCAGTGCAAAGTTGATGTGAAGCAATTTCAATCGAGGAAGTTGTGCCTTCAGTGGAGGGGTGGAACACAATTCTGAGGTGAAGTTGTTTTGCAGTGAAGTGCCGTTTTTGGGAGAGCCTGAATCATCACAATCAAGATTGTTTGGAAAGATTTGATGGAGTTGTGATTTAGAAGTGTGAATTCGTGACAAGACTGCAAATCAGTGCTTGTTACTCTCTTCTGGGTGTGGTTTCTACTTGAGAGACTAAAGAAAACTCAAGAAGAACTGAAATTGTTACTTTGCTTCGTATTTGGACATTTTTGACTTGTATCTCTGCGGGAACGAACTTTACTTACCCGATTACCGCAAAAGGGATATTTTCAGGGTTGTCACACCCATACCCAAACTTGGACTGCCTAGGCCTCAGTAACTCCCGGAGTGAAACTGATCAGCCACCTCATGCGAGTGTATGCCTCGTGTAGGCTCTCTCCAGCCTTCCGTTGGAACTCCTGCAAGCTCCTCAACTTGTCAGTCCATACTCCCTAGTAGTTTTGCCTCAAACATAAGAAGAACTCCACCATGGGGTTAAACCTTGGTACCACACCACCTCCTACAGCGGTACCTCCACTCGTGGTAACACTATCTCCAGCTAGTGCACCTCCGCTACCTCCACCAACATTGCACAAGCTACTCCTGGCCACCAAGCCTGAGGTGATAAAGACATAGTTTGGAGACCAATACTATCTCCATAACTCAATCTCCTCCAAATGAGCTCTCTTGAACTCATGGTAGTCATCCACCGGCAGACCCTCCAAGTGCTGAAACAACCTCTTCCATGACATGAAAGGTGTGAACAAAGTTGGGTTCCGCATCTGCTACAGATCACACCAACTATCAAACTCCTAGATGAAGTTATCCAACTCAATGGTACCAACTGTACAAGAGTAACACCTATGGCCTTTGGAGGCCCCATAAATCTCATCCATGTCCCACAACAACGGTGCGGACACAACAAGTGCACTCTCAACTAGATAAGCTCCTGTGTCGAACTCCAACTCAAAGTCAATCTCCTCCCTCACTAGGACCTGAGATATAGGTTGATATCGAGCACCACTCCGAGTAAACCCACTGCGTGCTGCAGAGCTAACTCCTCCGGAATCCCCAAAGAACTCCATCATGACCAAGTAACCGCAATAGCAAACCAGAACCACCAACTACAACCGCAAGTACCCCACCAAATGCCAACACTAACCAAGCACCACCAAGTGCCAACACCAATCGAGCACCACCAAGTGCCAATACCAACCGAGCACCACCAAGTGCCAAAACTAGTAGAACACTATCCACTAATGTAACAATAACTAAGACAACTATACTAGGGGCAAGGGCAACATGTAACAGTCTTCAATTTGTGAGAATCTGCTCCCAACTCCACCTTCAATTTTAGTTTTTGAGCTCAACTCATAACAAATTGGTCTTGAGTTCAAAATCACAACTACCGCTTGAAAATTGCTTCTCCCCTGGCTCCAAATTTTGCCAATGCTTCTACACACACACTCTCTCATGGAAATCTGAACTACTCAATTGAGACACCACAATCCACCGAACTTGGAGATACCACCAACACTCGTAGTTCTTGCACCCAATTTCCCCCTAACTCACTTATCTGATGTAATCAGATTGTTTACCACTCAAATCAATCAAACTTAGATCAATACTTGATCTGATCCTCAACAACTTGCCAACAATAGGGCACTAATTATAGTCAAGTCACACCCACTCTAGCATAGAGACTCCAGGTGACGCTTGCTGGCTTTTTGTCCACTCTAGCCAGGAACTCGAAGGCTCAAAATCAAAGAAGTGAGCTCTCTGGAGCTGCACTCCCAAGGTATACCCCTGATTTTGACCTAGGTCTCCTCCCAATGGCCCTACTGACGGTACACTTGACGGTGCGGACGGTGCAAGTGATGGTGGGCCCCACTATGAAGTTAGTACCCTAAACCTAAAATCTGACCATCGGAAAGTAGTCTATGAGTAATGGCCAAAATTTCTCTAACTACTATCACTAGAACTCTAGTGTCCGAGCATCTAGATGCAAAACTACAAATGGCATGACATACCTTATGCTATGCTACTATTTGAAAAGGAGGTTATAAACCCTTGATTTGTTGATTTCATCCATGTGACTATGTATATCTACAATAGACAACACCAATGACACTTGATGTTTCCATTGGCATGTGAGCCTACTTGTTTCACACTCAAGATGAACCTCTGATGGCTATTATGATAGCATACCATTGACTAAGAAAACAAGGAACCCCAACTCCATCATCCTCCTCCAAGGCTAACACTCCAAGACTCAAGACATTGCTCACTAGAGAACTCAATGACAAAGAGATAGTTGCAAATGACAGGATGATAAGTACCTCCTCACCCCTTGTTTATATATTCATGAAATAGTTATGCACTAAAGTTACTATTTACTATAGCAACTCAAGTCACTAGGCTAAAAGTCAAGTAAAGTCAAAAAGTATAAAAGAATATCTATCCATATGGGCATATTGCACTCAGCATGTGATCTTATCTTAATCCAACCACTAAGTCAAGGATTCTTTCACATGGGCTATCCTTGGATATAGAAGAATCCAAAACAAAAAGACTTGCAGGCCCAAAAGTTCTCAACTCTTTTTTCAAAGCCAAAAACTTAGGAATAATATCAAATCAACACACTAGAATCCAAAATAGTGGTGCTCATCTTTTCCACTTCCTCTAAAGTAAATTCCCCACTATCTTAGTTATGACTAACTTTAGCTAATTATGACTAATATAGAACCATCTTTTATCTTTATATAAATAATATCTCTTAAGTATTTTATTTATAATACCAAGATAAATATCACAATATCACACACATGCACAAATGGGTGTTACATTTACTCCCAGACTAAGTTTTCACTTTGTCCTCAAAGTGAAGGTCACTCTACCTTCTATGATACATCTTTAACTTATCATGGTTAATCCTATCAAAGTGTCTTTTTCTCAACTCCTTGAGATCATATGTGTAATTGCTCCACACCTTCTCCACTATGAACTGTCCAAAGTACTTAGGCAAAAACTTCTTTTGCACTCTCTTGAATCAAATGGAATAAAAAAAGATTACCCAATCACCTTCTTTGAAAGGCTCCACCTTCTTCTCCCCTTTGCCTCTTGTCATAGCTCTCCTTTTGTTTCCTTTGGGCTTGCTCTACTCGAACCATAACAACTGCTCTTGCCTCTTCCAACTCCATGAGTTGATCCTTCCTTGAACTCTCTACATCACCTCCTTGTGATTTCTTCAATCTCCTTTGAATGCTTTGGAAGGTAGGAAGATCAAAGTGAATATGTAAGGTAGACTCAATACAATATACCAATTGAAATGGAGAATATCCAATGGAAGTCTTCATGGTTGTCCTATACTCCCACAAAATTGCATGAATCCTCTTGTCTTAATGATTTTTAGCCTCTTCCATTTTTGTATCTTTGGCCAACATCATGCATAAGGTCTGATTAGTTCTCTCTACCAAGCCATTGGAATTTGGCTTAGGATGTAGTTACTCTATGTATGATAGAGAAATGTAGTAGCATAGTTGTAGTGATGCTTCTTGTAAACTCTCCTCCTCTATCAGAAACCAACTCCAAAGTGCATCTAAACCTAATGATAATGCATTCATAAAGAAATCTACACACTTCATCTTCATTCTTGTCCCTCAATGGTCTAGCCTCAACCCACTTGGTAAGGTAATTAGTAACTACCACAATGTACCAAGTGTTCCTTGGGGTTCTAATGAGAAGACATCCAAAATCTATTTCCCATTTCTCAAAAGGTCCTAGCAATGGAATTGATCTAAGGGGTGGAGTGGATGTAGAATTTTTGGCAAAAGCTTGATAAACATGACAAGTTTTGAAATAATCAAGAAAATTCTTGAAAATCCCTCTCCAATGGTAACCTACATCTAGAATCTTGAAAGCATTCACCTTTCCTGCAAATTGTCCTCTGCACACTAAACCTTCATGAAACTCCTTTATGAGTAGGATAGACTCTTCCTTACCCACTTCTCTTTGAAGTAGACCATCTGCTCCATGGTGAAAAAGAATATCTTCTACCATTGTGTAAGGTCTAGATCTTGCTACGAGGGCCTTCCTCTCCCTAGCATGCATCCCTTTTGGATAGTTACCTCTTGTCACAAAATCCACAATTTCCTTGTACTACATTAGAACTTCTTGAGAGATTGAGATTGGCATAAGCTCCTCATCCAAGAAGGAATCATCCACAAGCTCATCTCAATCATGATCATAGGCCCTAGATAACAAATTTGCATTTGCATGTTTCTTCCCAAGCCTATCCTCAATACCCAAGTCATACTCAAACAAGAGTATCATCCATCTTGCTAGTCTCCCTTTCACATTATGCTTGTTGAAGATGTATTTCAAAGCCTTGTGATCTGTGACAATGGTGGCTTTCCCTCCAATCAAGTAGTGTCTAAACTTCTTGATCATTGCCAACCCTTCTCTCTCTGTGATATAGTAGTTCTTTTCTGCTGAAACCATCTGCCTACTAGCATAAGCTAATGGATGATCATGCACATCTTGGTCTAATTGACTAATAGTGCATCCTATAGCTATATTGGAAGCATCAATGTAGAGGATGAAAGGCTTACTCCAATCAAGTTTAGCAAGAATTGGAGCTACAACAAGGGATAACTTGAGCTCCTTAAAAGCTTTGAGACCCTCCTTGTCCTCCAAAATCACCATGTATTCTACACCCTTCTTCATGTAGATGGTCAATGCATAAGCCTTGTTGAAAAATGAGAAGATGAACCTCCTATAATACCCAACCATCTCCAAGAATTGGTGTAACTTTGTCAAACTTTGAAGGAAATTGAAGGTCTGATATTTTCCTCACCTTTTTAGGGTCAATTGCTACTCCATCCTTGGATATGATGTGACCCAAAAATAGACCTTCTTCACAACCAAAAATGCACTTCTCTGGGTTGAGTGATGCATTTGCCTCATCCAAGTGTTGCAAGACCTTGATTAGGTGTTCCAAGTGCTCCTCCTTGCTCATATAGACACAAAAGTCATCAATGAAGTCTCTGACAAATTTCCCAATGAAAGGTTCAAATACCTTGTTCATGAATCATTGGAATATGGCTTGAGAATTGCAAAGCCCAAAAGGCATGACCTTGAAAGTCTAAGTTCCCCAAGGTGTGTTGAATGTGGTGAGTTATTGATACTCTGGTGCAATCTTGATTTGGATCTATATCCACTATAACCATCTCCAAAACTATACCTCTCATGACCTACAACTTCCTCCAAGATCTCATCAATGAATGGTAATGGGTAGTAGGTGTAATACCAAGAGCTAGCCATACAATCTAGATGTGAAATTTGGTTTGGTAACATCTAGAATGATGTTATACATGATGGTCAAAATAGATAAGATAGAAATATCACCAAAAGAGTACTTTTAATAATAGGGTAGAAACCAAAATAGACTTGAGAACCTTAGAACCAATAGCTAGACATATAATTTAAATGTGAGAATTGGTTTGTTAACATCTGGAAGGATGTTACACATGATGGACTAAACAGATCAGAAAGAGGCATCACCAAAAGGGGACTTCTACTAATAGAGTAGGAATTGAAATATGCCTGAAATCTTTGAAGGCAATTTTGAAGGCCTAAATGGATGAATTAGGCCTCAAAAATGTGGAAGATTCTCCCCCAATAGAGGAAAGGCTGGCCTTCCCTCCCCCTTGCTTTGTCTCGTCGAGAGCTTTCCAATGGTACCTTACTCACGTGATTCTTAGATTCCTATAGGAAGATTCCCTAAAAGATTCCCTCCGGTCAAAGCTTGTTTGACCAACCAGATAGGACCTAGACCAGACATGTCACCCATCCAAGTAAGTAATCCAAGGGTGGAGCTTGCTGACATGTCACCTATCTATGTCCCTAATCCTATGGTGGAGCTTCCTTGGAGGAGATCCTCTTTGTCTATATAATAAAGAGAAGGTGCTCCCTTGGGGCATCAATTGTTTGAATGTGCAATCTATGTTTTCTCTCTTCTCTTGTCCTCGGAGTATTACAATGGTATCAGAGCGAGTGTTTTAGTCCAAGAGAGTGGATCACCCCTCTTGGAATAGCACAAACTACTGAAACTGAGCAATTTGGGCTGGAGAACATAGAGAAATTGCGAGACTTAGGAAGGACTTTAGAGAGCAGATGGGATGGATGCGCCGGGTGGACAATTTCCCGCACCTAGCTTTCCATTCTCAAATCCATTCCACATCAAGGTTATGTACATCCAATGTGAGCAGATGACGGTATTGCTAGTTTATCACTTTGGTGCAGAGTGATGAACTCACCAAACCCGGTGATTCTACCTATGGTGATATATGAAAGGTGTGGGATTTGACAATCTACATTCTATTATGATGTAATGGATATGAATGTTCCAAATCCTCTCCCTTTCAATACTCAAGTAGAGATCCATTATGTAGTGAGACCAAAAGTGATGTTTAGAGATTTTGTGGTTAGGAATTTTGGTGAGGAGTGTTATCAACGAGTGATAGCGTCGGAGGTCCTAATGGTAGTTCTGATAGTTCGTGCGCCTTCCAGAGTGATCATATTGACTGTGTATTGAAGTAGACATTAGCAGTTGAGTGTTACAAGAACCATGGATCCGCAATTGCAAGAGTTGGTGCAAGGAATGCAAGGCATGTTGAATGAATTTTGAGAGATTAAGATGACCATGGAGACATTACAAAGTCAAGTGCGGATCCTCATGAACGATCAAGCCATGCAAGAAGAAGAGCCGTCTCAAACCCCAGTACCTGCAACTGAAGTACTTGGAGAGGCACCCGTGCCTACAAACCCTATCAATGATGAAGCCACATTGCTCCTCCGGATGAAGAAGACTTGCAACATCAAGCCTTACAAGGGGCAACGTACAATGGGAGTAGTGGAAAATTGGATCTCCAAAATGAATCGATATTTCCAATTGTTCTCAATAGAGATCACAGAGCATGTTGCAGGCGTGTTTGCATGTGGGTACTTGACCAATAAAGCACTCACATGGTATGATGCTTGGGAACGATCCATATTGGCAGAGAGAAGGGAGGTCACATGGACATCAATGCAAGAAGGACTGCTAAAGAATTTCCAATCAGTGGATTCTGTGCAAATGACTCAAACTCGACTATGGGGATTGAGACAGAAGAATAGCGTACAAGAGTATGTGGCGGCATTTCTGGATCTACAAGTTGCAATTACTGGCATGAGTCCAGCAGAGGCTCTCAACAATTTCAAACGAGAGTTGAAAGAGCAGATTCACCAAGAAGTCATGGTGCAAAATCCTTGCACAGTATTTGAAGCCATTGCTTGTGCACAGAGAATAGTAGGAGCATTAGGTGGAGGTGAAGGAGTAACTCCACCTCAACATTATTGGGCAGAAATGCCACTCATGGGTGGACCAGTACCGATGGAATTGGGCAACCTTCAATTCTGGGATTGAGAAGCACAACCGCTTCAAGGGGAGCGGGGACAGGTAGAAGAACGAAGAGATGGAGTCCAACGAGGAGAAGGGACTCAAGGAGAACAACACCGTTGTTACAATTGTGGCCATATTCGGCACATATCTACCAATTGTTGCACTCGTTTCCCTAGAGGCCCTCGGCCTTCGCTAAGGTGATCTTTGAACAACATCGAGAGGCACATTGAAGAGGAGGAGGTGGAAATCACTTCGGAAAACAAAGATCACCAGTAAATGTACCTCGCGGCCTTATTGGCTCAATAAGGAAGCAAAGAAGCGAGGGAAGGAAGGACAATAATGCACAAAGATCCTGAAAGGCAACCTCACTATTGATTGTTGTGAATGGTATGCTAGAAGGTAATCAAGTGAGAGTATTAATAGATCCGGGAGCAATAAAGAATTTCTTGTCTTGCTCTGTTGCAATAAGATTGGGAATGGATCTAGAGAGAGATGGAAGTGAAGAATTAGAGTTACCAAATGGGCAAATTGAGGATTGAATCATTACCTAAACGGGTAACCCTCTCTGTAGGAGAATATCAAGAAGCAATTGAGTGGCAAGTGATACAGTTAGCTCGTTGTGATGCAGTTTTAGGCATGCCATGGATGGAGCAATACAACCCTATGGTGGATTGGAGGAAGAAAGTAGTGAGAACCCACCAATAGTCAATCATTGGGGTTAAAGAAAAATCACACAGGCAGAAACTACCTCTATATGTCATAGGGACGGCAACTGTCTATAAGACCGATAGATGTTTTATGGGTCTAATAAGAGAAGTCCAGAGTGCACAACTCAATGGACAAATTCCTGAGAAATTGAAGGATGTGGTGGATGAGTTTCAAGATGTCTTTCTCAATCATCTACCCTCAGTATTACCACCAAACCGGTGAGTAGATCACAAAATTGAGACACTTTCGAGGAAGACGCCTCCTTGTAAGGCCCCATATCACCTATCACCTCATGAGTTGGAGGAGTGTAAGACTCAAATTGAGGAGATGCTACAGAAAGGGTTCATCCAACCTAGCATATCACCATATGGGGCCCCTCTCTTGTTTGTGAAGAAGAAGGATGGTACAATACGCATGTGCATTGACTATCGAGGTCTCAATTAGCAAACAATGAAGAACAAATACCCCTTACCTCACATGGATGACCTGTTTGAACAAGTCCATGGAGCAAGATACTTTACCAAATTGGACTTGCGGAGCGGTTACAATCAAATCCAAATTGTAGAGGAGGATGTGTACAAAACTGCCTTTTGAACCAGGTATGGCCACTTTGAGTATCTTGTGATGCCTTTTAGCCTCACCAATGCACCTGCCACTTTCATGAGTCTAATGAATGACATATTTTGTCCATACTTGGATAAGTCTGTTATTGTCTTCTTGGATGATATCTTAGTATACAGTAGCACGATGATAGAACACAAGCAACATCTACTAAAGGTCCTCCAGATTCTAAGACAGAATCAGTTGTACGCCAAAATCTCAAAGTGTGAGTTTGGCAAGTCTGAAGTAGACTACTTGGGGCATAGAGTAAGTGCAGAGGGCATTCAAGTATTGACAGATAAAATAGAGGTCATTAAAAAATGGAGTGCCCCAGAAGATCAGACTCAACTTAAGAGCTTCTTGGGGTTGACAAGATTCTATCGTAGATTTGTCAATGACTTCTCCAAGGTTGCACAGCCATTAACGGCACTACTTGGCAAGGGGAAGAAGTGGACATGGTGAACTGCACAAGAGTTGGCCTTTCAAGAATTGAAGGCCGCCTTGCTACATGCACCAATCTTGAAATGGTATGACCCAAAACGTCCAATCAAGTTGGCTACAGATGCATCAAGCGTAGCAACAAGAGCAGTCCTACAACAAGAGTGGCATGACGGATAGCATCCAATTGCATATTTCTCTTGAAATTTGTTACCGGTAGAGGCAACTACTGCACCACAGAACAAGAAGAGTTGGCCATCGTTCTAGCAACCAAGCATTGGAAGCACTACCTGGGCGAGAAGGCATTTGTAGTAGAGACAGACCACAAACCTCTAGTCTACCTCAAGACGCAGAAGGATCTATCTTGTCGCCAAATTTGGTGGGCAGAGTGGTGACAACGCTTCAACATAACAATCACCTACGTAGAAGGTAAGAAGCAACTTGCATATGCATTCACCCGTATGCCAATGGCCAACAACTTGGTGGTAGAGGTTAAGATTAACCTTGAATTCTAGCAAGAGATTCTGGCTGCTACAAAAATTGATCCACAGATTGTAGAAGCACAATCATCCAAAGGTGTCACCAGCACCCAAGGACTCACCTTTTGGGATGGCAGATTATGGATCCCAAATGTACCAAAATTATGCACCACCATTCTAGCGGAATGTCATGACTTGGCCATTGCAGCTCATGTCAGAGTGGACAAGACCTTGGATGCAATCAAGCGCCATTACTATTGGCCCAAGATGAGCAATGATGTGATGGACTATGTGCGTAGCTGCCTACTTTGTCAATAGAACAAAGCTTCTAATCAAGTTCCTGTAGGGCTCCTTCAACCTCTCCCCACTCCTACCCAACGTTGGGAACAAGTGAGTATGGATATCGTCTATGAATTACCCAAGACCACCTCAGGGTTTGACTCCATTGTGGTCTTTGTGGACCGGCTCAGCAAAATGACTCATGTACGCCTACCACCAAGGAGGTGATCGCTCCACAACTAGCTCAGTTATACTTAGATGCAGTCTTTACTCACCATAGCTTGTCTAGAGTACTCATCACCAATAGAGGCACCCAATTCACTAGTTTGTTTTGGCGAACACTCTTTGGTTTCTTCAAAACCAAGTTGGCCATGTCCATAGCTTACCACCCACAAATAGATGGCCAAACAGAGCGGGCTAATTGCACGATTGAAGACATGTTACGCGGCTTCACCTTAGAAAAGCAAGAGAGGTGGAACACCCTACTCCCGTTAGTGGAATTCGCTTACAACAATTTAGTAAATGCATCCACCCAGGTCACTCCGTTCTTCCTCATGTATGGTGAGCATCCTTTCATACCTTTTAGCTTGATGAAGATCAGTCCAGTGGCTACCAAGGTCGATGTAGTCAACACATTTGTTTCTAGAATCCAACAAGGTGTGGAGAGTGCCAAGCACAGATTACAGATTGTGCAAAATTGACAAAAGCAGTATGCTGATGTACACCGTCGGCACATGGAGTTCAATGTTGGGGATCAAGTGTGGCTATCAACAACCAACCTCACATTAGTTGGACCTCGTAAGCTCAGACCTCGTTTTATTGGGCCTTTCTTGATTCTTCGTCGCGTCGGCATTGTGGCCTATCACCTTGAGCTACCACCACACATGAAGATCCATCCAGTGTTCCATGTCTCCCTACTATGCAGATATGCTCCCCAATCAGGCCAAGGTCATTCCACACCATACATTCAACCTTGTCCGACACTCATTGATGGCACAGAGGAATATGAAGTGGAGCGGATTCTCCAAAAACACATGTGTGGTACTCGCCACCCATAGGTGGACTATCTAGTACAATGGAAAGGTTACCCCCTCTATGAAGCCACCTGGGAGCCCACTGCCAATTTGTCACATGCACCGGTGTTGGTGCAAGCATTTGAGCAACAATTGCACAACGAGGATGTTGCGTCTTAAAAGGAGGGAGGTCTGTAATACCAAGAGCTAGCCATACGATCTAGATGTGAAATTTGGTTTGGTAACATCTAGAATGATGTTATACATGATGGTCAAAATAGATAAGATAGAAGTATCACCAAAAGAGTACTTCTACTAATAAGGCAGAAACCAAAATAGACTTGAGAATCTTAGAACCAATAGCTAGACATATGATTTAAAGGTGAGAATTGGTTTGTTAACATCTAGAAGGATGTTACACATGATGGACTAGACAGATCAGAAAGAGGCATCACCAAAAGGGGACTTCTACTAATAGAGTAGGAACCGAAATATGCCTGAAATCTTTGAAGGCAATTTCGGAGGCCTAAACGGATGAAGTAGGCCTCAAAAATGTGAAAGATTCTCCCCCAATAGAGGAAAGGCTGGCCTTCCCTCCCCCCTACTTTGTCTCATCGAGAGCTTTCCAATGGTACCTTACTCACATGATTCTTAGATTCTTATAGGAAGATTCCCTAAAAGATTCCCTCCGGTCAAAGCTTGTTTGACCAACCAGATAGGACCTAGACCAGACATATCACCCATCCAAGTAAGTAATCCAAGGGTGGAGCTTGCTGACATGTCACCTATCTGTGTCCCTAATCCTATGGTGGAGCTTCCTTGGAGGAGATCCTCTTTGTCTATATAATAAAGAGAAGGTGCTCCCTTGGGGCATCGATTGTTTGAATGTGCAATCTATGTTTTCTCTCTTCTCTTGTCCTCAAAGTATTATAGTAGTTCTTCTTGGTAACATCATTGAGCTTCTTGCAATCCACACATACCTAAAGCTTACCATTCTTTTTTTTCATAATCACAATTGGAGATACCCATTTTGAATTCTACACTTCAAAGATAAATCTAGTCTCCTTGAGCTTATCAATCTCGTCCTTCACAATCAAAGTTATTGGTGGGCTAATGCAATGTTGCTTTTAGCACACTAGTCTTGCATGTGACTCCACCTCTATCTTGTGCTCCTCCAAGGATTTCCTTCACATCCTTGTAACTAAAAGTAGACATGTGGATGAACTTACAAAAAATTACCTCAAATCTCACCTTCTCCTCTTTGGTAACATTTAGACCATACTTGAGGGTAGATAACCTCTTCTCTATCTCCTCAAGTGTCAATGGTAATTTTATGGGTCCTTCAAAACCTATGACTTAGGTGCAAAATCCATAGTATACAAGGGATACACATCTGAATTAGATTCATATTCATCCTCCTCCATGGAAGTCTCTTCTTCCATGCTTGTGTCCACAATTGAAACTTCTTCTTTAGAATCTGATTCCTAATCATCAGAAGATGGTGTATCTGAATGTGAAGTGTTGGTGGTGTTAGTCACATGAATTTATGACTCTATGCTTTGATGGCCCAATCCTCAAGTACCCTTTGTGCCATCAATCACTTGTGCGTGTTGCTCTCAACCATGGCTTCCCAAGAAGCAAATCATAGCTTGAATCCTTCAAGACTTGGAAAGTCATGAGATTTTAAACTCCCATAATTGAAACTACCACCTTATCCATCACCTCTATTGGTTGAACTTGTTGCATGTTTGCCATGCTCACCACAAATGTTGAAGATCTTGAAGGTATCATACCCAACTTCTTCATCAACCTTTTTGACATGGTATTCAATATTGATCCTCCATCAACCAATGCATCCTTGATGTTGTGACCATTCATTCTCACATCAATCTTGGAGGCATATTTACAAACCTCCTATGGTGTTGGCTTGGCATCCACCACCCCCATTGATACTAGAGCTTTTGCCTTCTTCTTCCTCTTGCTCCTTGTAGAACTCAAACTATCTTTGAGCTCTTTAAGCTCCTCACAGTAGGATTAAAAGCATTCAATTGGCCCACTTTGGTGTTAGCCTTGTGACTACCAACATGCTCCAAGACATTTTAGTTCCATTGTTGCTTTGAGATCAAGAAGTCCTCCATTCCCAACTTCTTCCTTGGAGTCTTTGTTGTTGATGGTGTTGAAGTGCTTGTGTGAGTGCTTCTATTAGACATATGAGTATCTTGGCTAGGAGTAAATCCTTGATAAGAGTGCACATCCTTTGCAAAATGAGCTATCTTCTTCTCTTGTGCCAAAAGATCCAAATTAAGACCCTTGGACTTTGAGCACTCTCCCTTCTCATACTTGCTCTCAACCACATCTATAGATGCTATCCCCTTACTTTTGTTTGAATTAGTAGCCACTTGGGTTTCACTACCTCCCTCTTTCTCTCTATTGGCTCCTTCATAACTCCTTCCTCCATGGTAAGTGGAATTTGGGCAATTCCTTTGGATGTGACTTCTTCCTCCACAACCAAAATAATTTCTCTCATTGAAATTGTTGGTTGGTTGGCCGGCCTCCTCTATATGGATAACTTCCATACTCTTAGGCCCTCTCTCCACATTCTGATCCACCTCTCTCTTCTCTCATAAATACACTATATTGGTCTTGAGATCTGCAAGTTGTTCTGTGATGGTTTGAAATTGTAATACTCCGAGGACAAGAGAAGAGAGAAAACACAGATTGCACACTCAAACATTCGATGCCCCAAGGGATCACCTTCTCTTTATTATATAGACAAAGAGGATCTCCTCCAAGGAAGCTCCACCATAGGATTAGGGACACAAATAGGTGACATGTCAGCAAGCTCCACCCTTGGATTACTTACTTGGATGGGTGACCTGTCTGGTCTAGGTCCTATCTGGTTGGTCAAACAAGCTTTGACCGGAGGGAATCTTTTAGGGAATCTTCCTATAGGAATCTCAGAATCACGTGAGTAAGGTACCATTGGAAAGCTCTTGACAAGACAAAGCAGGGGGAGGAAGGCTAACCTTCCCTCCATTGGGGGGGGAATCTACACATTTTTGAGGCCTAATTCATCCGTTTAGGCCTTCAAAATTGCCTTCAAAGATTTCAGGCATATTTCAGTTCCTACTCTATTAGTAGAAGTCCCCTTTTGGTGATACCTCTTTCTGATCTGTTTAGTCCATCATGTGTAACATCCTTCCAGATGTTACCAAACCAATTCTCCTCTTTAAATGATATGTCAAGCTATTGGTTCTAAGGTTCTCAAGTCTATTTTGGTTTCTGCCCTATTAGTAGAAGTACTCTTTTGGTGATATTTCTATCTTATCTATTTTGACCATCATGTATAACATCATTCTAGATGTTACCAAACCAAATTCCACATCTAGATCATATGGCTAACCCTTGGTATTACAGACCTCCCTCCTTTTAAGACGCAACGTCCTCGTTGTGCAATTATTGCTCAAATGCTTGCACCAACACCAGTGCATGTGCCAAATTGGTAGCGGGTTCCCAGGTGGCTTCATAGAGGAGGTAAAATTTCCATTGTACTAGATATTCCACCCAAGGATGGCGAGTACCACGCATGCGTTTTTGGAGAATCCACTCCACTTCATATTCCTCTGTGCCATCAATGAGTGTCGGACAAGGTTGAATGTCTTGTGTGGAAGGACCTTGGCCTGATCGGGGAGCATATCTGTGTAGTAGGGAGACATGGAACACTAGATGGATCTTCATGTGTGGTGGTAGCTCAAGGTGATAGGCCACGGCGCCGATGCGACGAAGAATCGAGAAAGGCCTAATAAAACGAGGTCTGAGCTTACGAGGTCCAACTAATGTGAGGTTGGTTGTTGATAGCCACACTTGATCCCCAACATTGAACTCTATGTGCCTACGGTGTGCATCAGCATACTACTTTTGTCAATTTTGTGCAATCTGTAACCTGTGCTTAGCGCTCTCCACACCTTGTTGGATTCTAGAAAGAAATGTGTTGACTGCATCAACCTTGGTAGTCACTGGACGGATCTTCATCAAGCTAGAAGGTGTGAAGGGATGCTCACCATACATGAGGAAGAACAAAGTGACCTGAGTAGACGCATTCATTGAATTGTTGTAAGCAAATTCCACCAATGGTAATAGGGTGTCCCACCTCTCTTGCTCTTCTAAGCTGAAGCCGCGTAACATGTCTTCAATCATGCAATTAGCCCGCTCTGTTTGGCCATCTGTTTGTGGGTGGTAAGCTGTGGACATGGCCAACTTGGTTTTGAAGAAACCAAAGAGTGTTTGCCAAAAAAAACTAGTGAATTGGGTGCCTCTATCGGTGATGAGTACTCTAGATAAGCTATGGTGAGCAAAGACTGCATCTAAGTATAGTTGAGCTAGTTGTGGAGCAATCACCTCCTTGGTGGTAGGGCGTACATGAATCATTTTACTGAGCCGGTCCACAAAGACCACAATGGAGTCAAACCCTGTGGTGGTCTTGGGTAATTCACAGACAAGATCTATACTCACTTGTTCCCAACGTTGGGTAGGAGTGGGGAGAGGTTGAAGGAGCCTTGCAGGAGCTTGATTAGAAGCTTTGTTCTATTGACAAAGTAGGCAGCTACGCACATAGTCCATCACGACGTTGCTTATCTTGGGCCAATAGTAATGGCGCTTGACTGCATCCAAGGTCTTGTCCACTCCGACATGAGCTGCAATGGCCAAATCATAACATTCTGCTAGAATGGTGGTGCGTAATTCTGAGACATTTGGGATCCATAATCTGCCATCCCGAAGGTGAGTCCTTATGTGTTGGTGACACCTTTGGACGATTGCGCTTTGACAATCTGTGGATCAGTTTTTGTAGTAGCTAGAATCTCTTGCCAGAATTCAGGGTTAATCTTAACCTCTGCCACCAAGTTGTTGGCCATTTGCATACGGGTGAATGCATTTGCAAGTTGCTTCTTACCTTCTACATAGGTGCTTGTCATGTTGAAGCATTGTCGCCACTCTGCCCACCAAATTTGGCAACAAGATAGATCCTTTTGCGTCTCGAGGTAGACTAGAGGTTTGTGGTATGTCTCTACTACAAATGCCTTCTCGCCCAAGTAGTGCTTCCAATGCTTGGTTGCTAGAACGATGGCCAGCTCTTCTCGTTCTATGGTGTGGTAGTTGCGCTCTGCCGATAACAACTTTCAAGAGAAATATGCAATTGGATGTCATCCGTCATGCCACTCTTGTTGTAGGACTGCTCCTATTGCTACGCCTGATGCATCTGTAGCCAACTTAATTGGACGTTTTGGGTCATACCACTTCAAGATTGGTGCATGTAGCAAGGTGGCTTTCAATTCTTGAAAGGCCAACTCTTGTGCAGTTCCCCATGTCCACTTCTTCTCCTTGCCAAGAAGTGCCGTTAAAGGTTGTGCAACCTTGGAGAAGTCCTTGACAAATCTATGATAGAATCCCGTCAACCCCATGAAGCTCTTAAGTTGAGTTTGATCTTCTAGGGCACTCCATTTTTGAATGACCTCTATTTTATTTGTCAATACTTGAATGCCCTCTACACTTACTCTATGCCCTAAGTAGTCTACTTCAGACTTGCAAAACTCACACTTTGAGATTTTGGCGTACAATTGATTCTGTCTTAGAATCTGGAGGACCTCTCGTAGATGTTGTTTGTGTTCTCTCATTGTGCTACTATATACTAAGATATCATCCAAGAAGACGGTAATAGACTTATCCAAGTATGGACAAAATATGCCATTCATTAGACTCATGAAAGTGGCAGGCGCATTGGTGAGGCCAAAAGGCATCACAAGATACTCAAAGTGGCCATACCTGGTTTGAAAGGCAGTTTTGTACACATCCTCCTTTGCAATTCGGATTTGATTGTAACCGCTCCGCAAGTCCAGTTTGGTGAAGTATCTCGCTCCATGGAGTTGATCAAACAGGTCATCCATGCGAGGTAAGGGGTATTTGTTCTTCACTGTTTGCTGATTGAGACCTCGATAGTCAATGCACATGCGCATTGTACCATCTTTCTTCTTCACAAACAAGACAGGGGCCCCATATGGTGATATGCTAGGTTGGATGAACCCTTTCTATAGCATCTCCTCAATTTGAGTCTTACACTCCTCCAACTCATGAGGTGATAGGCGATATGGGGCCTTACAAGGAGGTGTCTTCCCCGGGAGTGTCTCTATTTTGTGATCTACTTGCCTTTTAGGTGGTAATCCTGAGGGTAGATCATCGGGAAAGACATCTTGAAACTCATCCACCACATCCTTCAATTTCTCAAGAATTTGTCTAACAAGTTGTTTACTCAGGACTTCTTTTATTAGACCCATAAAATATCTATCGGTCTTACAGACAGTTGTCGTCCCTACGACATATAGAGGTAGTTTCTGCTTATGTGATTTTTCTTTAACCCCAATGATTGACCATTGGTGGGTTCTCACTACTTTCTTCCTCCAATCCACCATTAGGTTGTACTGCTCCATCCATGGCATGCCTAAAATTGCATCATAACGGGCTAACTATATCACTCGCCACTCAATTGCTTCTTGATATTCTCCTATAGAGAGGGTTACCCGTCTAGGTAATGATTCAATCCTCTCAGTTTGCCCATTTGGTAACTCTACTTCTTCACTTCCATCTCTCTCTAGATCCATTCCCAATCTTATTGCAACAAAGCGAACAAGAAATTCTTTGTTGCTTCCGGATCTATTAATACTCTCACTTGATTACCTTCTAAGATTCCATTCACAACAATCAATTGTGAGGTTGCCTTTTGGGATCTTTGCACATTATTCTTCTTCCTTCCCTTGCTTCTTTGCTTCCTTATTGAGCCAGTAAGGCCGCGAGGTACATTTACTAGCGATCTTTGTTTTCCAAAGTGGTTTCCACCTCCTCCTCTTCAATGTGCCTCTCCATGTTGTTCAAAGATTACCTATACAAAGGCCGCGGGCCTCTAGGGAAACAAGTGCGACAATTGGTAGATTTGTGCACAATATGACCACAATTGTAACAACGGTGTTGTTCCCCTTGAGTCCCTTCTCCTCATGGGACTCCATCTCTTTGTTCTTCTACCCGTCCATGCTCTCCTTGAAGCGGCCGTACTCCTCGATCCTGGAATTGAAGGTTGTCCAATTCCATTGGTACTGGTCCACCCATGTGTGGCATTTCTGCATGATAATGTTGAGGTGGAACTACTCCTTCACCTCCACCTAATGCTCCTACTATTCTTTGCGCACAAGTAATGGCTTCAAATACCGTGCGAGGGTTTTGCACCATGACTTCTTGGCGAATCCGCTCTTTCAACCCTCGTTTGAAATTGTCGAGAGCCTCTGCTGGACTCATGTTGGTAATTGCAACTTGTAGATCCAGAAATGCCTCCACATACTCTTGTATGTTATTCTTCTGTCTCAATCCCCATAGTCGGGTTTGAGCCATCTACACAAAATCCACCGATTGGAAATTCTTTAGCAGTCCTTCTTGCATTGTTGTCCATGTGACTTCCCTTCTCTCTGCCAGCATGGATCATTCCCAAGCATCATACCATGTGAGGGCTTTATCGGTCAAGTACCCACATGCAAACACGCTTGTAGTATGCTCTATGATCTTTGTTGAGAACAATCGGAAATATTGATTCATTCTCGAGATCCAATTTTCCACTACTCCCATCATACGCTGCCCCTTGTAAGGCTCGATGTTGCAGGTCTTCTTCATCCGGAGTAGCAATGTGGCTTTACTGTTGATAGGGTTCATAGGCACGGGTGCCTCTCCAAGTACTTTAGTCACAGGTACTGGGTTTTGAGATGGCTCTTCTTCTTGCATGGCTTGATTGTTCTTGAGGATCTGCACTTGACTTTGTAATGTCTCCATGGTCATCTTAATCTCTCGAAATTCATTCAACATCCCTTGCATCCCTTGCACCAGCTCTTGCAACTGCAGATCCATGGTTCCTGCAACACCCAATTGCTAACGTCTACTTCAATACGGAGTCAATATAATCACTCTGGAAGGCGCACAAACTATTGGAACTACCATTGGGACCTCAAAAGTTATCACTCGTCGATAATACTCCTCACCAAAATTCTTAACCACAAAATCTCTAAACATCACTTTCAGCCTCACTACATAACGGCTTTCTACTTGAGTGTTGAAAGGGAGAGGATTTGGGACATTCATATCCATATTATCATAATAGAATGTAGATCGTCAAATCCCACTCTCTGTCATATATCACCACCGGTAGAATCATCAGGTTTGGTGAGTTCATCACTCTGTCCATGAATTCCACACCAAAGTGATAAACTAGCGATACCCTCATCTGCTCACGCTAGATGTACATAACCTTGATGTGGAATGGATTTGAGAATGGAAAGCTAGGTGCGGGAAATTGTCCCCCCGGCACATCCATCCCATCCGCTCTCTAAAGTCCTTCCTAAGTCTAGCGATTACTCCATGTTCTCCACCTCACATTACTCAGTTTCAGTAGTTTGTGCTATTCCAAGAGGGGTGATCCACTCTCTTAGACTAGAACACTCGCTCTAATACCATTGTAATACTCCAAGGACAAGAGAAGGGAGAAAACACAGATTACACACTCAAACATTTGATGCCCCAAGGGAGCACCTTCTCTTTATTATATAGACAAAGAGGATCTCCTCCAAGGAAGCTCCACCATAGGATTAGGGACACAGATAGGTGACATGTCAACAAGCTCCACCCTTGGATTACTTACTTGGATGGGTGACCTGTCTGGTCTAGGTCCTATCTGGTTGGTCAAACAAGCTTTGACCGGAGGGAATCTTTTAGGGAATCTTCCTGTATGAATCTCAGAATCACGTAAAGTACCATTGGAAAGAATGTGCACATTTTTTAGGCCTAATTCATCCGTTTAGGCCTTCAAAATTGCCTTCAAAGATTTCAGGCATATTTCAGTTCCTACTCTATTAGTAGAAGTCCTCTTTTGGTGATACCTCTTTCTGATCTGTTTAGTCCATCATGTGTAACATCCTTCCAGATGTTACCAAACCAATTCTCACCTTTAAATCATATGTCTAGCTATTGGTTCTAAGGTTCTCAAGTCTATTTCGGTTTCTGCCCTATTAGTAGAAGTACTCTTTTGGTGATACTTCTATCTAATCTATTTTGACCATCATGTATAACATCATTCTAGATGTTACCAAACCAAATTTCACATCTAGATCATATGGCTAACCCTTGGTATTACAGAAGTGGATCCTTTGGTGGAGGTGCAAGAACTAGAGCAACCACTACTTGTGGTGCAACCTTGCCACCAAAGTATCAGAATTTTCACTATACTTGTAACCTTGAGTAGGATGCACAACCTCCTTCACCACCAAATCACTATCATCCCCTTCCAAACTCTCCTCCATATGAATTGTGATCTTGATAGCTTCAACCTTGGAAGAAGGTTTCTCATATCTCACCTTGCTTCTTATTTTTGGGCTCAACCCTCCCACAAAATTCTTGGTGAGCATAGCTTCTATTCCAATCATAGTAGTCTCCACATCATCCCTACCCTTCCTCAACATTATACAAAACTTGGATTCTAACTTTTCCACTCTTTCCACATAGACTCTCACTTTCTCTCCATCTCCTTGCTTGAGAAAGGTAATCTCACTCATCATTCTCTCATAACTCTCATTTGGAAGAAATTTTTCAATGAGTGCTGAAGTCAAACTCTCTAAAGATTCTTCTTGCTCATCTCTCCTCCCTCTCTTTAGGTATTCTAACTCATACCATGTAAGTGTTGCATCCTCAAAGAAATCGGATAATAATGAGACCCACTCATCCTTCTTCCTCTCATTGTTTCATATGCAAGCTCTCTTGAAGTCTCTCACAAAGGCCTCCATATCTTCTCCATCCTAGCCAAAGAAAACTGGAAGTTTCCTCATCTTAACTCCTCACTATCTTTCTTTTCTCTCAATTTTTCTTTTTCTCTTTTCTTTTCTGACTCTATAACTAATAGAGAATGTACATGACTAACACCATTTGAGAGTAATCCATCCTAGGGAACATAAAAGGTTCAGGTTGTTCTAACATTTCTATAGTGATATCAAATCCTAGAGTGCTTATTAATCAAACTCTCATGGATAGTTTATCTACAAGTTGAAAGATATCTCCATCATTAATCTTGAGAACTAGCTGATGAAGGTAGTAGTATTTTTGTAATTTGTATTAAGACTCTCTCCAAGATCCAAAAGTGCTTTTACTCCACTACACTCATATCCTTTTGGCAGTCCTTCCACTCCATAAACCTCACAAAGCTCTCTAGTCTTAGATCTTCTCCTTCCCAATCTTGGTGAAGAAGGTCCAACATGCAAGCCCAAGTCAAGTAAGCCTCTCATTTCCCTCAATCTCTTGCTCTCAAAAGTCAATGGACATGAACTTGCCTTATGTCTTTTCTCTCTACATAGGAAGCACTTAGACTCACCCTTTCCTCCAAGTGGTGTAGGCTTTTGGATCCTCTCAACACTCTCTTCAAATTCTATTCTAAACTCTCTTTTCCTCAAATAGACCTCTACAATCACCTCAAACCCTTGGGGAACCTTGCATAGCCTCAATTTCCACTCTTGGTGACCCTCTATGTTCCCAAGATGAATCGTAACATTCAAACATATCTTTTGTTGCTCTCACACTCCTCATGCATGAGATCTAAAGTCTACAGAATTGACCCTTCCTCACAATGTCACGCAAATCTCTCAATTTGTCTATCACAGTCCTCTAAAATTTTCCACATTTGCTCACAACTCTAGGGCATCACTCCCTACAAAATTTTAGATCTTTTCATCAAGCCATTTGGCCTAAGCACCTTTCTATTCAACACACATTGTTCAGATTTGGTCAAAAAACCATCTCCTCACATTCAAAACTCATAACTCCTTACGCAAAATGATCTCTCTTTAATTTTTGTGTCAAAAGGTAGGATATAATGCACTAAATCTTCTTCAAAAATTTAAGAAAAATCCTTTGAAATTGAATAAATGGCAAACTCTGTATAATAATTTTCCAAAGAGCATGCAGTTCTATATAATTTTCCAAAGAGCATGCAGTTACGGGAGCAGTTTACCCTATCAACTTTAAAAAATCTAGCTCAATGCGCATAGTAGTTCTCACAATAATTTCAAGTATGCTAATTGAAGGACAACCCAAGCTATCATGTGTAGAATTTCAAGTCCAGATCCTAAACTTGAGATTTTGTACAAAATTACCTTAATCCCCAAAATCTACAACCCACCTCACACAATCTTTCCAAATCTTCTCATGTGTACAAGATGTATAAAATCACCTCAAAGAAATCATAATGAACTATAGGATATACAAATGAGTTCTCTAACATAAGTCAGCTCTCTCTTCCCCTAATGTTTTCTCCAAGTGAGCTCTCATAGCCTCCTTCTACCTAATGTAGAATTGAATGTAGAACATTATCTTGCCTTCTAGAGAAGTCCCAACAACGGAACCAAAAATGTGAACTGGCTTATTTCTCACTCACAATGAACCCTTGATGCCTATTATGGTAGCATACCATGCACTAAGAAGGCAAGGAACCCCAACTCCATCACAGTCCTCCAAGGCTAACACTCCAAGATTCAAGACATTGCTCACTATAGAACTCAATGAGAGGGAGATAGTTGCAAATGAAGGGATGATAAGTACCTCTTCCCCTTGTTTATATACTTTTGAAATAGTTATGAATTAATGTTACTAATTACCACAATAACTCAAATTACCAGGCTAAAAGTCAAGGAAAGTCAAAAAAGTATAAAGGAATATCCACCCACATGTGCATATTCCACTAACCATGTGATCTTATCTTAATCCAACCACTAAGTCAAGGATTCCTTCACATGGGCTATCCTTGGGTATAGAAGAATCCAAAACAAAAAGGCTTGCAAACCCAAGAGTTCTCAACTCTTTCCTCAAAGCCAAACACTTAGTAATAGTATCAAGTCAGCACACTAGAATCCAAAATAGTAGTGTTCATCTTTTCCACTTCCTCTAAAGTAAGTTCCACACTATCTTAACTATGACTAACTTTAGCTAATCATGACTAATGTAGAACCATCTTTTATCTTTATATAAATAATATCTCTCAAGTATTTATAATACCAAGCTAAATATTATAATACCTTACACATGCACAAATAAGTGTTACAAGCCGCACTTTCTTGAGAGTGCATGAGGTTTTGCCATCTGGAGTCCTTGTGTTGGAAGAACATGATGGTGTTGTTTGGAAGGATCATGTGCACAATTGTGCACCATGCCACCTCCCAAACATTGATGGTACTATGGATCCAAGCTTGGCTCTTGTACAAGCAAGCTTGAGGTGTATATTATGTGGTTATTTTGGTGGATTTGTTACTATGTTAGTGTGTGATAGTTGTTTGAGAGGATTGCATATGGCATGTATGACTCTTCCTCTCATGGTGGATCCTCAAGGACAATGGTTATGTCCTAGATGTACTTGAACTATAACTAGTTCATCCTTTATATGGTATAGATTGCATGCAATTGACTAACAATGAGGCTCAATAGCACCTTGCCTCTTGATCTTTTGCTCACCATAGGGTATACCATGTACTTGGAGTAGATGGCTATCTAGAGTTTGAGGGACCTAGTCTCAACTAAGGGGTGATTTTGGTACTTTAGAGTCCATGTATGACTTATATGTGAGTTGTACTTCTATAATGTGTGATGTTGACAACAATGTATATTTTTTAGCAATGTTTGAACGCGCAATAGTTGTCATGTCATTTATAACATCATACCTAGATTGCACGGACCCTAGAGTAGTAATGTTAGTAGTCATGAGTATTTTGGTAGTTACTTATTTTGGTAATTATTTTGTTGACGGATAGATTTTGTGTTTGGGGTACTGACTACATGGTGGGACCCACCATCACTTGCACCATCTAGACCGTTGGATGTGCCATCAGTGGGATTGTTAGGGTTTGAGACCTAGCTCAAGTCTAGGGGTATACTTTCAAAGTGCAACTCTAGAGAGCTCACTTCTTTGATGTTGAGCTTTTGAGTTCTTGGCTATAGTGGACAAAGGCCGGTAAGCGTCAGCTAGATTCTCTTAGCTAGAGTGGATGTGGCTTGATTGTAATAAGTGCTCAATTGTTGGAAATCATTGAGTGGTAGATCAAGTACTGATCTAATTGGATGTGAGTCAAGTTGTGTGAATGAATTGATTATTGTGGTACTTTAGATTCCATGTATGATTTATGTGTGAGTTATGCTTCTACATTGTGTGAGGTTGACAACAATGTATGTTGTGTAGCAATGTATATTTGCATAAAAAAAGTAAAGATAGGCATTGCACCCTGCCATGTGTGGATCCTCTATCACCACCTCTACCACCTCGTTCTCCATGACCTGGAGCTCCTCTACCACCTACCATAGTAGCCCTACCACTCCATAACTCTATGTGTAGGTCAAAGCATTAATCATTGGTATGACCAAATTTGTGACAATGCTCACCTTGTCTCTATGATAGTTGTGATGCACCAAAGGTATTAGGTCCACTACCTTGAGTGCACTCTCTCTTATGGTGAGGTCCACCACAAGTCCAACAAGCAACACCACCACTCACTAGCTATTGTTGACCCAAAAATGAAGATAAGGGTTTGGTTACACTCTCTAGTCATTCTATAGGATCTGGGCTATCCACCCTATCCTCAAAAACCAACACGGTGTGGTGCACTCTATTGCACTCTAGAAGAAGTAAAAATTTGTGGATGATGTCTCCTTACCAAATCCAGATATCACCACTCTCTCCTCTACCATGTTGAGCTCAATATGCTCATCCAAACCAAAGACCATTGCTACAATAGGCAAAGTAGCCTATAACAATGTAGCATCATAGACTCTACATTGCAACTCCTTGCCCAATATCCCATACCAAAATTGGATTGCATGGGTCTCAATAACTCCTTGAGTAAAATTTATCTGTTGTCTCATGCAAGTCTATGCCTTGTATAGGCTCTCTCTAGCCTTTTATTGGAACTCTTGCAAGCTCCTTAGCTTATCAATCCACAACCCCTAGTAGTTCTACCTCAAACACTTGAAGAACTCCACCATGGGATTAAACCTTAATTCTACACCACCTCATGTAGTAGTACCTCCACTCATAGTAGCACCATCTCCAAAGATCCACCAATGCTACTAGAGCTAGAAATTGTGAGTAAAGCCAATCTACCCCTAGAAATTGAGCTTGAAGTGATGGAGACATAGTTTGAAGACCAATATTGTCTCCATAGCTCAATCTCCTCCAAGTGAGCTCTCTTGAACTCATGGTAGTCATCTATTGGTGGACCTTCCAAGTGTTGAAACAACTCCTTCTATGCCATGAAGGGTATGAACAAAATCAAGTTTTGCATCTACTACAAATCATACTAACTATCAAACTCTTGGATGAAGTCATTCAACTCAATGATACCCACCATACCAGAGTAATGTGTGGGACCTTTGGAGGCCCCATAAATCTTTTCCATGTCCTACAACAACAATGCAAACCGAGTGCACTCTCAATTGAATCAACTCTTGTGTCAAACTCCAACTCCAAATCTCCTCCCTCATTGGGACTTGAGATACATGCTGATACCAAGCATCACTTTGAGTAAACCTATTATGTACTATAACGTTATCTCCTCTAGAATCCCCAAAGAACTTGTAGCAAAGTAACCAAAAATTGCAACCCGTAACCGTAAGTACTACAAGTACCCCACCAAAAGTCACCACCAAGTGCAAACACCACCAAGTGCTAACATACCAACCAAAAGTCACCCACTAATGTAACTCTAATTATGACTAGTACACTAGGGGAAAGGAAACCTATAACCTACCATCATAACATGCACTCTCATGGTCTACAAGTCATCATTTCCTACCTCATCAAAGAGAAACATAGGTAGTCTAATTGGTCATCACTCCAACCTCACTATTGAGAGCACACCAAAGCACCAACACTCTACAGTCAAGGCACCTCACACAAACATGGTGCACAAACAAGAAGTAGAGAATGGAGGGGGTACAATCACAAGAAATCTAAACAAAAACCATCTATCTCATAATTCAACACCAATTGACTCTACCACCATTTGGCATTTGACATAATATAAGTTATTTGCTTCCTAAGCTACTATGATCACCAAGAATGGGATCAAATTGTCTCTCTTCCTAGCCAAAGCCACAAATGTATAGATAACATTGGAACAGTCACTATGAAACAAGTGAGGGTGGACCAATTGGCTAGGGCACTAGTTTAAGAACCAAAGATCTAAAGGTCAAACCTTGTTGCACACAATCTATCAAAGTGTGCAGATTTTGCCAAACAATGACCAAAATCTACTCTAAAATAGCTAGCCTTCTTGCCCTTCTATGCTTTTGTAGCATCTCATAGCCCTATGCCTTAAAGCCTCTAAACACCAAAATTCAACCAAATGATGCTTTTCTTATTGTCACTTCAAACCCTCTCCAAATCTTGCAAAACTCCTCTAAATTTGGCCAAGCTCTTCTAGCTTAAGGTAAAATTTGCCATTTCAAATCCTCTCCAAATTTGGCAAAACATTTCCAAATTTGGCCAAAATTTGACATAAATTCTAGTAAAAATTTGATGTAAAATCTGAAAAAAATCCCTAAAGTTGGTTGATTGTCAAATCCTCCACTAACTCTCCACTTGGTCCAAATTGGATGGCTGAGGTTCTCCAAATTTATAATTCATGGGGATAGGTTCCCAATTCCACCTTCAATTTCACTTTTTGAGCTCAACTTGCACTAAATTGGTCATGCTTTCACCTCTTGAGCTCAAAATGATAGTAAGCTTGAAAACTGATTCTCTTTGCTCAAAATTAGCTAGCACTTTTGCGCACCATCTACCTCATTGCCAAATTTGCATCATTCAAATGAGCTTTTGCACACTAGGGAAAATTTGAACTCTGATTGAGCTACCAACAATTAGCAAGTCTTGGAAATACCACCAGCACTCTCAGTTCTTGCATTCGATTTCCACCTGACCTCACTTCTTTGATGTAATCAATTTGTTTGCATAACTCAAATCACACTCAATAAAATCAGTAATTGATCTATCACTCAATAATCTACCAACAATTGGATATTGATTACAATCAAACCACCCACTATAAAAGATCAAAACCGAGGAGAGAAATAGGAGAATGGAAACTCACATTGGGACACTTGAATGAGAGAAAACTCCAAATGTCTAGCATGAGCTTTGGCTTTGGTATTTATAGGTAGCATACAAGGCCCTTGAGAAGTTTCTCAAGAAGCTTCCTCAAGCCGCTTCCTCAAGCCGCTTCCTTAGAGTGCAAGCCAAGTTAACTAAGAAGCTTCTCAATAAGCTTCCTTCTAGAAGCCGCCTACTTGGCGTGCAAGCTAAGCTAGTTGGAAGCTTCTAGAAGCTACTTACTTAAAGTGCAAGCTAAATTAACCAAGAAGCTTCCCAAGAAGCTTCCTAGATACTTCCGGAATATTCTAGGCTAATTTGTCTTATGTGCTACTTTGTGAGCCTGACTGACTTCCTTGCTAAACTCCATATTGTTACATATTCCCCCGCCACTAGTTGGTGACGTCCTCGTTGCCAGGGAAGCTTCAAATTCCTAGATGGCCGTCTGTGCATTGTGGAGGTGAGAAAGAGGTTCCCAGGTGGCATCATGAAGGGGATACCCTTTCCAAAGGACCTTGTACTCTGTATGTTGGCAACAGCCTCATTGAATGTGGCGACGCGCAAGGATACGATCAACTTTGTACTCCTCATGATCATTGATACGGATAGGAAGAGGGGGAAGTTGGACTCAAGAGGAAAAGGAAGAGGGGTTAAGAACAAAGGGTTTCAACTTGGAAACATGAAAGATAGGATGGATACGCATATGACGAGGCAAGGCAAGACGATAAGCAACAGGAGAGACAATTTGGGTGATATCAAAGAGTCCTATCCAATTAGGGGCAAGTTTATGAACTTGGGTATCAAGTGGGAGAGGGAGGTTACTAGAGGATAGCATGACTTTATCACCGACTTTGAAGGTGAGATCTCGACGATGGTGGTCCGCATATTGTTTTTGGCGATTCTGAGCAACAAGGAGGTGAGACTTGGCTTGTTGGAGAGATTGGGATATAGTGGTCAAGAATGTGGAAGTATGAGGAACCTGAGATGGAGGGGGATCAAGAAGAGAATCTGGAACAAGCGGATCTTGGCCAAAATTGAGAAAGAAAGGAGAGAATCCGGTGTTTGCCTGTTTTGAATTGTTGTAGGCAAATTCGGCAGCGGCAAGACATTCATCCCAATTGGTATGGTGGACATTGACAAAGGCACGCAACATATCCTCCAATGTACAATTTGCACATTTGGTTTGTCCATCAGTTTGAGGATGATAGGCTGTAGACAAAGCAAGCTTGGTGCCGAGTATCTGAAAGAGTGCTTGCCAAAACTTCCCAGTAAAGCAAGGATCACGGTCAGAGATGAGTACACATGGCATTCCATGATGCTTGAAGACATTGTCAAAGTAGATTTGTGCTAAGGTTGGAGCATCCACGGTATCACATGTTGGTGCTAAGTGGATTTGCTTACTAAGCTTATCCACAAACACCACAATGGCGGTATGTCCTTGTTTTGTCTTTGGCAAGGATGTGATGAGATCCAAGCTCACATGCTCCCAACGAGCTGATGGAACGGCAAGCGGTTGAAGAAGTCCACCCGGCTTCTGGTTGCTGGCCTTGTTACGTTGGCAACTCTCACACGATCGGAAAAATTCTTGAACATCCCGTGTCATGTTGGGCCACCACCATTGACGTTGGAGGGTACCCAAGGTCTTTTCCACACCCATGTGACCAGTGATGGGTAAATCATGGGCTTCTTGAAGGTGCACAAGTTGAAGATCACCTTTGGTTGGAACATAGATCTGGTCCGCATGGAATAGAATGCCTTCCTTGAAGGAGAAGGTGTTGTACTCCTTCTCACCTGTTGTTAGCCAACCATGTACCATTTGGAAGAAGGGATCTTGCTGTAGAGCTAACTAAAATTTGTTATGAATCTTGGGATCAATTGACACTATCGTAATTGCTGCCGCAATGAGAAGAAGAGACTCCAAATCAGGTCGTCGTGATAGAGCATCAGGGATGACATGGAACCAACCTGGTTTGTACTCAAGCTTGATGTCAAACAATTGGAGTTGCTCTTCCCATCAATGATGTCGACTCTTCATGTGCTCTAGGTGTAAGGTCTGCAACAATGGCTTGTGATCAGTTTGCATGATCACTTGTTTCCCCAAGAGATAATGCCTCCATACCTTGGTGGCATATACCATTGCAAGTTGTTCTTGATCTTGAGCAGAGTAATTTCTTTCAGCTGTATTTAGTCGGCGAGACACAAAGGCAATACGATGTAGTCCATTTGGAAATTCTTGTTGCAACATAGCTCCAATTGCAAAGTTAGAAGCATCAAAATCAACCACACAAGGTAGTTGAGGATCATATGGTTGAAGAATGGGTCTTGAAAACACCATATGCTTTAACTTCTAGAATGCTTCTTCATGCTTGGTGGTCCATTGGAAGCTCAAGTTCTTTCCCAAGAGGTCAGTCAATGGTGTAGCTACGTGAGCATAATAGTGGATGAACCGTCAGTAAAAACTGGCCAATCCATTGAATGCTTGTACTTCAATAGCATCCTTCGGGGTAGGCCAATCAGTAATGGCCTTGATCTTCTCTTCTTCCATCTTGATCCTCTCTGATGAGATCTTATGACCCAAGAAGGTAACCTCCTTTTGCCAAAAAGCACACTTTGACTTCTTGTAGTAAAATTTCCACTGTCTTAGTTGTCTTAGGACTTCTTGTACATGATTCTTGTGTTCTGCTTTTGTCCTACTATAGATTAAGATATCATCTAAGAACACTACCACGGACTAGTCCAATAGTCCCTCCAACACCCGATGCATTTGATCCATGAAGACTGCTGGAGCATTAGTGAGTCCAAAAGGTAGAACTCTCTACTCAAAATGTCCATACCTTGTGCAAAAGGTAGTCTTTTGCACGTCCTTTCCTTCAATAGGAATTTGCCAATAGCCGCTACGAAGATCTAGCTTGGAAAAGTAGCGTGCTCCACTTAATTGATCAAGCAGGTCATCAATCCGAGGCAAGGGATATGCATTCTTCATGGTTTGCTTATTGAGCCCACGGTAATTGATACAGAAACGAAGTCCTCCATCCTTCTTTGGAACAAATAGTACCGGTGCTCCCCAAGGAGAGGTACTATGTTGTATGAAATCCTTCTCCAACAACTTTGTAAGTGTTGTTTGCAACTCCTCCAACTCCTTTGGTGAGAGCCGATAGATTGGTCTACTCATTGGAGGACTCCCGGGCAATAACTCAATCTTGAAGGGCATACCTCGATTAGAGGGTAATCCCTTTGGCATATCATCCAGAAACATATCTGCAAACTCTTGAACTATCCGATCAATCGTTGCTTGATGTGGCACTTGGCCCTCCTCAGATTGTTCTTGTGCAATCGGCTTGATCCACACCGTGAATACAGACTTATCTTCCTCCAAAGCTTGCTCTATGGCTGCTTCATTAACAAAATTCCCTTCTAGGGACTCATCTCTCTTCCAAGCTTGCTCCATGGTTGCCTTCCTGGCAAACTTCCCATCTTGGGACTCATCTCCCTTCCAGATTTGCTCTATGGCTACCTTCTCAACAAACTTCCCATCTTGGGACTGACTATTCTTAGGTGTCTTACTTAGAGGTGCTAGACAACCTAATCAGAAATTCCTACCTTGGTGTTGTACTTGAATTTGACATTGGGTCCAATCGAATTGAACCTTATGACGTTCAAGCCAAGGTAGACCCAGAATGATATCATAGTGTAGAGGTGTCACTACAAACCTCATACACTCCAAATACTCCTTCCCAATCTTGAAGGTAACAAGATGCGAGGTGTGGAATGCAGAACCTTTTCTACCATTCGCCATCATCAAACTACTTCCAATCACTGGCTTGATAGGAATACCCAATTCCTTTGCTACTTGCATAGACATGCAATTCTCTGAACTTCCAAAATCAACCAAAATCCTACAACCCCAATTAGATATCATACCTTGCAAGTGAAGTAGACTTGCATAGGTCGAGCCTTCAATCCCATTGGAACTAATCAAGCTCCTAGTAGACGGCTTGAAATCTCCTACTGGGATTCTTCATTTCCTTGATCATTCTGTTCCACAAACTCCTTCTGGGTAACTTGTCGAGGTCGCCTATTCCTAAGTGGACATTTAGCAATGCTATGTCTAACTTGGTGACAATAAAAGCAACCTCTATTTTGTTGTAATCTTTCTCTATTTGTTGTGCCAAGTGGTCTTTGTTAGATAGCATCAATCTCCATTGGTACCGATTCCTCCACTCATGGTACTGGTAGGTTTTGTGTAGGTCAAGGTCGAGATCAAGTTGTCGCAACTAAGGAATCAAAACGCTCAGCCAATTGCATGGCTTCTTCTACGTTCTTGCATGGTCACCTCCAATTTGGTTTGGGACTTCAATCCTTGGACAAATCAATCCAGAACTTCACCTTCTTGGATATCTGGAATTTGCATGATGATATTCTGAAATTGTGTGATATAGCTTCTCACTGAGCCAATCTGCCTCAACTCTGCCAATTTATCTCGTGCAGCTCGGGTGGCAATTATAATCTAAAATCAACCAAGTATTGTATCCTTGAATTCTGCCCATGTCAAAATTGGTGTAACAATTTATCGTTCAGCTCTTTCTACTCGGAATCGCCACCAAAGTTTTGCCACGCCATCCAATTGGCTAGAAGCCAAGAGAATTTGTTTCCGCTTGTCTTGAAGATTGGTGGCTTCAAAGTAACGTTCACAGTCAAACACAAAATTCTCCACTGTGCTTGGAAGATTCTTGCCCTCAAACACCTTGGGTTTCAGAAATTGAATGCGATCTTCTCCATCTCGAACTGGTGCTCTGTCTATTTGTTCTCGCCATTGCTGGTCTCGTTCATCCAACAATTGAGTAAGATGCTCAATTTGTTGTTGCATTGCAAGGATAACATCCGGTATTGCCGCCATCGCTACTACTCTATTCCACTACCCTCAATTTATCTAGTTGATTAACACATAGATACAACACGTCCACCGTTCTCTATAAGTTACAACTGGAAGTATCAAGGGTTCTTCTGACACGGTGATCATATGTAGAAAATCCTGCCCAAAGCATGAGGTGATGAATTGTGTGAAATGATGCTTTGGTAATATCTGGACATGAAAGTCCCAATGGTTTAGCGGAAGTGGATTTGGTGGTCCATAAATTCCATCCATCCCATTCCTGCTCTGATACCAATGTAAAAGACCAAAACCGAGGAGAGAAATAGGAGAATGGAAACTCACATTGGGACACTTGAATGAGGGAAAACTCCGAATGTCTAGCATGAGCTTTGGCTTTGGTATTTATAGGTAGCATACAAGGCCCTTGAGAAGCTTCTCAAGAAGCTTCCTCAAGCTGCTTTCTTAGAGTGCAAGCCAAGTTAACTAGGAAGCTTCTCAAGAAGCTTCCTTCTAGAAGCCGCCTACTTGGCATGCAAGCTAAGCTAGTTAGAAGCTTCTAGAAGCATCCTTCTAGAAACTACTTACTTAAGGTGAAAGCTAAGCTAACCGAGAAGCTTCCCAAGAAGCTTCCTAGATACTTCCAGAATATTCTAGGCTAATTTGTCTTATGTGCTAGTTCGTGAGCCTGATTGACTTCCTTGCTAAACTCCATATTGTTACACCTACTCTAGCTAAGAGAATCCAAGTGATGCTTGTTGGCCTTTGTCCACATAACCAAGAACTAGAATGTTCAACATCAGAGAAGTGAGCTCTTTGGAACTACACTTTGAAAGTATATCCCTTGGTCTCCAACCCTAACGGTCCCGTTGATACCACAGTGATGGTGCAAACGATGCAAGTGATAGTGTGCCCTACCATGTACTCAATACAACACAAGATCTGACGGTCAACAAGTAGTCTATGTGTAACTACCAAAATACTTCTGACTACCAACACTACTACTCTAGAGTCCAGGCAATCTAGGTGCGATGCTAAAAATGCCATGACATATTATAGAAATCTATAGTGTGATAGTTTTTTAAGCTTTCATACTCAAAAGGTTATTACAATAAAATAATTTAATCAAGTATCTTTGAAACTATCAAAGTTTATAAATTTCTCTAGCTAAAAAATTTGATTAACTAATTTACTAATAGTCTTGAATAATAATTGGAATAATAATGTTGAATTCAACCTTACTTCATGTACATGTATATATGAGAGCAATGAGTTTAACTCAAAAGAATCCTACACCTAATACTTTTAAGAAATATTAATTCATATACAATCATTCTAATAATGTAATTGAAAACTTGGAATAATACAAAAACAATTAAAATTATTTCTTTGATTTGGTGTACTTTGATTATCTATTATTTTATGTGCTTGAATTATCTATCCAACTATCCAAGATAACATAAATATTATTAGAGCTAAATAAAATTATCTATGTGACTTTAATTTTAATGGAGACTATGCGTAATACTCCGAGGACAAGAGAAGAGAAAACACAGATTTCACACTCAATCATCTGATGCCCCAAAGGAGCACCTTCTCTTTATTATATACACAAATAGGATCTCCTCCAATGGAGCTCCACCATAGGATTAGGCACACAGATAGTTGATATGTCAACAAGCTCCACTCTTGGGTTGCTTACTTGGATGGGTGACATGTTGTAGGAATCTCAAAATCACGTGGTACCATTGGAAAGCTCTCAATGAGACAAACCAAGGGGAGGGAAGGCCAACCTTTCTTCCATGAGGGGGGGGGGGAATCTGCACATTTTCAAGGCCTAATTCATCCATTTAGGCCTCCAAAATTGCCTTCAAAGATTTCATACATATTTCAATTCCTACTTTATTAGTAGAATTCCCCTTTTGGTGATATCTCTTTCTGATCTGTTTAGTCTATCATGTGTAACATCTTTCCAGATGTTACCAAACCAATTCTCACCTTAAATCATATATCTACCTATTGGTTCAAAGGTTTTCAAGTCTATTTTGGTTTTTGCCCTATTAGTAGAAGTACTCTTTTTGTGATACTTCTATCTGATCTAGCTTGACCATCATGTATAACATCATTCCAGATGTTACCAAACCAAATTTCAAATCTAGATTATATGGCTAGCTCTTGGTATTATAGACCTCTCTCCTTTTAAGATGCAACGTCCTTGTTGTGCAGCTGTTGCACAAATGCTTGCACCAACACCAATGCATGTGTCAAATTGGCAATAGGCTCCTAGGTTGTTTTATAGAGGGGTTAACCTTTCCACTATACTAGATTGTCCACCCACGGATAGCAAGTACCACACATGTGTTTTTGGAGAATATGCTCTACTTCATATTCCTCCGTGTCATCAATGAGTGCCAAACAAGGTTGAATGTCTTGTGTGGAATGACATTGGCCTAATCGGGGAGCATATTTGAGTAGTAGGGAAACATAGAACACTAGATGGATCTTCATGTGTGGTGGTAGCTCAAGGTGATAGGCCATAGTGCCGATTCAATGAAGAATCAAGAAAGGCCGAATAAAACAAGGTCTAAGCTTATGAGGTCCAATTAATGTGAGGTTGGTTATTGATAGCCACACTTGATCCCCAACATTGAACTCCATGTGCTTACGGTGTGCATCAACATATTGCTTCTATCAATTTTGTGCAATCTATAATTTGTGCAATCTATAATTTGTGCAATCTATAATTTGTGCTTGGCGCTTTCCACACCTTGTTGGATTCTAGAAACAAATGTGTTGATTGCATTGACCTTGGTAGCCACCAGATGGATCTTCATCAAGCTAGAAGGTGTGAAGGGATGCTCACCATATATGAAGAAGAATGGATTGACCTCAATGGATGCATTTATTGAATTGTTATAAGCAAATTCCACCAATGGGAATAGGGTGTCCCTCCTCTCTTACTCTTCTAAGATGAAGCCACATAACATGTCTTTAATAGTGCAATTAGCCCGCTCTATTTGTCCATCTATTTGTGGGTGGTAAGCTATAGACATAGTCAACTTGGTTTTGAAGAAACAAAAGAGTGTTTGCCAAAACAAACTAGTGAATTGAGTGCATCTATATGTGATGAGTACTCGAGACAAGCCATGGTGAGAGAAGACTGCATCTAAGTATAATTGAGCTAGTTGTGGAGTGGTCATATCCTTGGTGGTAGGGCGTACATAAATCATTTTGCTAAGCCGGTCCATAAGGACCAAAATGGAGTCAAACCTTGAGGTGGTCTTGGGTAATTCACAAATGAGATCCATACTCACATATTCATAACGTTGGGTAGGAGTGGAGAGAGGTTGAAGGAGCACTACAAGAGCTTGATTAGAAGCTTTGTTTTGTTGACAAAGTAGGCAGTTGTGCATGTATTCCATCACATTGTTGCTCATCTTGGGCTAATAATAATGGCGCTAGATTGCATCAAAGGTCTTGTCCACTCCAACATGACCTGCATGGCCAAATCATGACATTCTGCTAGAATGGTAGTGTGTACTTCTTGGACATTTGGGATCCATAATCTGCCATCATGAAAGGTGATTCCTTGGGTGTTGGTGATACCTTTGGATGATTGCGTTCTACAATTTGTAGATCAATTTTTGTAGTAGCAAAAATCTCTGGCCAAAATTCAAGGTTAATCACCAAGTTGTTTGCTAGTGGCATGCAGGTGAATGCATCTGCAAGTTGCTTCTTACCTTCCACATAGGTGATTTTCATGTTGAAGCATTGTCGCCACTTTGCCCATCAAATCTGGCAATGAGATAGATCATTTTGTATCTTGAGGTAGACTAGAGGTTTGTAGTCTATCTCTACTACAAATGCCTTCTTGCCCAAATAGTGCTTCTAATGCTTGGTTGCAAGAATGATGGCCAACTCTTCTTGTTCTGTGGTATGATAGTTGCACTCTACCAATAACAACTTTTGATAAAAATATGCAATTGGATGTCATCCGTCATGCCACTCTTGTTGTAGGACTGCTCCTATTGCTATGCCTGATGCATCTATAGCCAAGTTGATTAGACATTTTAGGTCATACCACTTCAAGATTGGTGCATGTAGCAAGGTGGTTTTCAATTCTTGAAAGGCCAACTCTTGTGTGGTTCCCCATGTCTATTTCTTCTTCTTGCCAAGTTGTGTTGTTAAAGGCTGTGCAACCTTAGAGAAGTCCTTGACAAATCTATGATAGAATCCCGTCAACCCCAAGAAGCTCTTGAGTTGAGTTTGATCTTCTGGGGCACTCCATTTTTTAATGACCTCAATTTTATCTGTCAATACTTTTTGAATGCACTCTGTACTTACTTTATACCCCAAGTAGTCTACTTCAGACTTGCCAAACTTGCACTTTGAGATTTTGGTATACAATTGATTCTGTCTTAGAATCTGGAGGACTTCCTGTAGATGTTGTTTTTGTTTTGTCATCATGCTACTATATACTAAGATGTCATCCAAGAAGATGATAACATACTTATCCAAGTATGGAAAAAATATGTCATTTATTAGACTCATGAAAGTGGTAGGTGCATTGGTGAGGCCAAAAGGCATCATAAGATACTTGGAGTGGCCATACTTGGTTTGAAAGGCAGTTTTGTACACATCTTCCTTTGCAATTTGGATTTGAATATAACCACTCCGCAAGTCCAATTTGGTGAACTATCTCGCTCCATAGAGTTGATCAAATAGATCATCCATGCAAGGTAAGGGGTATTTTTTCTCACTATTTGCTTATTAAGACCCCGATAGTCAATGCACATGTGCATTATACCGTCCTTCTTCTTCACAAACAAGATAGGACTTCCATATGGTGATATGCTAGGTTAGATGAACCCTTTCTACAGTATCTCCTCAATTTGAGTCTTATACTCTTCCAACTCATGAGGTGATAAGCGATATGGGGCCTTACAAGGGTGTGTCTTCCTTGGATGTGTCTCAATTTTATTATCTATCCTCCTTTTTGGTGGTAATCTTGAGGGTAGATCATTGGGAAAGACATCTTGAAACTCATTCACCACATCTTTCAATTTCTCATGAATTTTTCCATCAAGTTGTGCACTCTAGACTTCTCTTATTAGACCCATGAAACATCTTCTCTATCGATCTTATAGACAATTGTTGTCCCTATGACATATAGAGGCAATTCTTGCCTATGTAATTTTTCTTTGATCCTAATGATTGGCCATTGGTGGATTCTCACTACTTCCTTCCTCCAACCTACCATAGGGTTGTAATGCTCCATCCATGGCATGCCTAAGATTGCATCATAACAAGCTAATTATATGACTCGCCACTCAATCGCTTCTTGATATTCTCTTATAGAGTGTTACCCATCTAGGTAATGATTCAATCCTGTTTGCCCGTTAGGTGACTCTACTTCTTTACTATCATCTCTCTCTATATCCATTCCCAATCTTATTGCAACAGAGTGAGACAAGAAATTCTCTATTGCTCTCAGATCTATTAATACTCTCATTTGATTGCCTTCTAGGACTCCATTCATAACAATCAATTGTGAGGTTGCCTTATGATACCTTTGCACGTTTGTCTTCTTCCTTCCCTTGCTTCTCTACTTCCTTATTGAGCTAGTAAGGCCATGAGGTACATTTACTGGCAATCTTTGTTTTCCAAAGTGATTTCCACCTCCTCCTCTTCAGTGCTCCAAAGATCGCTTGTATGAAGGTCAAGGGTCTCTAGGTAAATGAGCACAACAGTTGGTAGATATGTATAGCCACAATTGTAACAATGGTATTGTTCTCCTTGAGTTCCTTCTCCTTGTGGGACTCCATCTCTTTGTTCTTTTACCCGTCTATGCTCTCCTTGAAGCGGTTGTGCTCATCAATCTTGAAATCAAAGGTTGTCTAATTCCATTGAAATTGGTCCACCCATGTGTGGCATTTCTGCACAATAATGTTGAGGTCAAACTACTCCTTCACCTCCACCCAATGCTCTTTTTATTCTCTGCATACAAGCAATGGCTTCAAATACCATTCAAGGATTTTGCACCATGACTTCTTGGCAAATCCGCTCCTTTAACCCTCGTTTGAAATTGTTGAGAGCATCTATTGGACTCATGTCAATTATTGCGACTTGTAGATCCAAAATGCCTCCACATACTCTTGTACAGTGTTCTTTTGTCTCAATCCCCATAGTCGGATTTGGACCATTTGCACAGCATCCACCAATTGGAAAGTCTTTAGCAATCCTTCTTGCATTGTTGTCCACGTGACCTCCCTTCTCTCTGCCAACATGGATCATTCCCAAGCATCATACCATATGAGGGCTTTATTGGTCAAGTACCCATATGCAAACACACCTACAGCATGCTTTGTGATCTCTATTGAGAACAATCAAAAATATCAATCCATTCTCAAGATCCAATTTTCCACTACTCCCATCATACGTTGCTCCTTGTAAGGCTAGATGTTGCAAATCTTCTTCATTTAGAGTAGCAATGTGGCTTCATCATTGATAGGGTTTGTAGGCACGAGTGCTTCTCCAAGTACTTCAATTGCAAGTATTGGGTTTTGAGATGGCTCTTCTTCTTGCAGTGCTTGATCATTCCTGAGGATCTGTACTTGACTTTGTAATGTCTCCATGGTCATCTTAATCTCTCAAAATTCATTCAACATCCCTTGCATTCCTTGCACCAGCTCTTGCAATTACAGATCCATGGTTCCTACAACACTCAATTGCTAATGTCTACTTCAATATAGAGTCAATATGATCACTATGGAAGGCGTACAAACTATCGGAACAACCATTGGGACCTCAAAAGCTATCACTTGTTGATAATACTCCTCACCAAAATTCCTAACCACAAAATCTCTCAACATCACTTTTGGTCTCCCTACATAGCAAATTTCTACTTGAGTATTAAAAGGGAGAGGACTTGGTACATTCATATCCATAACATCATAATAGAATGTAGATTGTCAAATCCCACTCTCTATCATATACCACCACAAGTAGAATCATTAGGTTTGGTGAGTTCATCATCCTATCCATGAATTCTACTCCAAAGTGATAAACTAGCAATACTCTCATTTGCTCACACTAGATGTATATAACCTTGATGTGAAATGGATTTGAGAATGGAAAGCTAGGTGTGGGAAATTTTCCTCCAAGTGCATCCATCCCATCCGCTCTCTAAAATCCTTCCTAAGTGTAGCAATTACTCTATGTTCTCCACCTCAAATTACTCAGTTTCAATAGTTTGTGTTCTTCCAAGAGGGGTGATCCACTCCTTTGGACTAAAACACTTCCTCTGACACCATTATAATACTCCAAGGACAAGAGAAGAGAGAAAACATAGATTTCACACTCAATCATCCGATGCCCCAAAGAAGCACCTTCTCTTTACTATATAGACAAAGAGGATCTCCTCCAAGAAAGCTCCACCATAGGATTAGGCACACAAATAGGTGACATGTCAACAAGCTCCACCCTTGGATTACTTACTTGGATAGGTGACATGTCAATTTTGGTCTTATCTGGCTAGTCAAACAAGCTTTGACCAAATAGAATCTTTTAATGAATCTTCATGTAGGAATCTCAGAATCATGTGGGTGAGGTACCATTGGAAAGCTCTCAACAAGACAAACTAGGGGGGGGAGGACAACCTCTCTTCCACGGCGAGGAGGATTCTTCACATTTTCTAGGCCTAATTCATCCATTTAGGCCTTTGAAATTGCCTTCCAAGATTTCAAACATATTTCAGTTCCTACTATATTAGTAGAAGTCCCCTTTTGGTGATAGTCCATAATGTGTAACATCCTTCCAGAAGTTACCGACCAATTCTCACCTTTAAATCATATGTTTAGCTATTGGTTCTAAGGTTTTCAAGTCTATTTTGAGTATTGCATTATTAGTAAAATACTCTTTTTGTGATACTTCTATCTGATTTATTTTGACCATCATGTATAACATAATTCCAGATGTTACCATACCAAATTTCACATCTAGATCATATGGCTAGCTCTTGGTTATATATTATGTTATTCATTTTGAATATTTTTCCATTTCCATAATAATATATAATGTGTAATAATGATATAATTAATTAAAATTATCTAACATGTTATAAAATAAATAAGATTGAAAATAGCAACTTATATTTATGTTCACTAGATAATTTGATAAGGACTTCTTTATCAAGTTCCTTATGTAAATTAGATTCAAATACATTACAATATAAAACCAGTAGAGTAGTACCAATTAAAGTATGGAAAGTAAAAACTAATTACAAGTTTAGATAATGGACTTTTTTATGATATAAAGAATAAATAAACTTATCCAAGTCCTATTGTTTCTAGAGATGCTATTAGGGACATAGTGTTTGTTATGGCATGAGAGAGTGGACAATTGGTTTGGAGGGAGCGTTTGTATGCTTTGCAGACAACACATGTTAGCACAGACTTATACTTGGTCCGAGATGATCAAGTGATAGTAGCGGATGTCATGATTAAGGACACTACATGTGATATAGTTTCAGATGGAGTGATTACCCATCCCCTAAATGTGCAGCGAGTGTACCAATAACTCGTGAGGTTTCCAATTATCAGGGTATACAACAAGGTCACCTCTTTGTTCCTCTAGCCTTGGAGTTATATGGAGTGATAGACACGGCACTTGATACATTTCTCAAGAAATGCATGAGAGCCTATCATGTTAGGTGTCGGGGGTACCACTCTCACTCTCATACTTTGTAGCATATTTTAGACATGTGTCCATTGCTCTACAAAGGGTACAAGTTGGTGCAATCCATAGGAGAGCAATCACACTAGGTGATGTTCTAGTTGTTTGTAGACGGTACAAATTGCATAGCTTAGATATCTTAGGTGCAGTAGTGTGGATTTCTCATATCAATTCTATTGTGACTTAGTCCCGTTTTGCCTATTATGTCTCACCCTTGCATGGCTTGATGGAGTCTTCCCATCCTTTGTGTTTTCTACATGGTCGCCCTTTCACTATTGTTTCTAGGAAAGTATGTAGTCTTTATTAGTTGCAGCAATGTAATATTAACAACCTAATTAATTGCTTTGAGTGATTACTTTAGTGAATTAAAGAAAAATAAACCTATTATGATATTTTAAATAGATATATAATTATTGACACATGTAAAAAATTAATTATTTTCAACAAATTAATCTTAAATAATAATAATAATAATAATAAATTTTAAATGATTATGTTAAGTGAAATAAGAAAAGATATAAACCTATCAAGGTCTTATAGTTCTTATTGATTTTAATAAATATTGAGTTCCTGATAAATTCAGCAAAACAATCTTATCAACTTATGGAAATAAATAACATGCATTAGACTAACACATGATATTATGAATAATAACAATCTTATAAGTTCTATTCCATAATCATTGTCTTTGTATATTTTTCATTTCATATTTTGTATCATGAGAGGAAAAACTAAACTAACCGGTCTATATAACTCAAACTACACACAAGATAAACCCTCATTGATAACTACTGTTTTCAAGGTTCTGCACATAACTTACAAGTTACTATAAATATTTCCATTTCTAAACGAGCTTAGAGTTCATACCTTTTGTTATTACATACACAAGGAGATCAGAATTTTCAGAATTGAAAGCATTACATATTCATGTACTTACTTCCAATCAATCTTGAAAATAACACTTTCTAGAACTGAATTCTAGATCCATCATATATCAAAGTGGATTGAACGTCAACGTAATCTTATTGAATGATGTTCTTGTAAAACTCTTTTAGCATCATTGATATTCCTCCTTCTTTTTGCTCTCATTCAAATTCTAATTAAGGACTCATTTCCTGAAATACACAACATTTTAAACATATTTTCCTTATTCTTGAGATTTTTAGAATTGAACTTAATGGGAACTTAAAGCACTAGACATTTTCTCTCATATGCATCACTCTATGAAAATTTCAAGATACCTCTCACACTTACATACTTTTGGAGTTCATTTAGAGAAATTTTGGTGTGCACCAAAGTCAATTCTCCCATTCTCCCATTATCATCGTTAGGCTAAAATGTCTTACAAGATAAGCTATGAGCCTAGATTTGCATGTTTTATATTTAGAAATTATATCATATATTTCTTTATAACCACGAAAAGAAAATCTAATAAATAAAACGTCTTACAAGATAAGCTATGAGCCTAGATTTGCATGTTTTATATTTAGAAATTTGATCATATATTTCTTTATAACCACGAAAAGAAAATCTAATAAATAAAACGTCTTACAAGATAAGCTATGAGCCTAGATTTGCATGTTTTATATTTAGAAATTTTATCATATATTTCTTTATAACCACGAAAAGAAAATCTAATAAAAATGTGGTGTCGGACAAACAATATCCACTTGGGCCCTGCCAAGAGAGTGCTAAAAACATGCAAAACATATATTACTTGTTTTTGTCGCGTAACGCGAGGCTCCCATACGGACTAGATTAATGATACAGGGTGCTGAGAACCCTTGTGGTGGCCAGCCCCCAATTCTGCCGAATTGAATCCGAATGCCGAATCGATACTAAAATACAAATAACAGTTATGGCATGAAATCCATGTTAAAAAAAAGGAATTAATTTATGGGATTCGGAAAAGGTATTGCACAAGCAAAAATAGTGGACAAGTCAACTATTTAAAATATAGTAGAAGAATCCATAATGCAGAGAGCTACTCCAAAGCTAATCCAAAATCACTTAAGCAATTTATGACCATAACTTTAATAGTGGCTGTAATTGCTTGAATGCGTCTACACCAAATCAACAAAAATGATAGAGTCCAACTCATTCCCATTTTAGACCGTGTGTGTCCATTGTTCTACAAAGGGCAGTGGTTGGTACCATCCATAGGAGAGCAATCACATTAGATGATGTTTCTTCAGATGCTCCAATTGTGTGTGGACCGTACGACTTGCATAGCTGGGATATCTTAGGTGTGATAGGGTAGATTTCTCATATAGACTCTAATGGGTCCTACCTCCATGTTATCTTTTTGGTCTCTCCCTTGTACGCTTTGATGGGGTGTTCCCCGTCCTTAGTTTTTCCTATGCGGTCACCTTCTTCCCTCCTAAAAGTAACTTATGTAAGTTTTATATCCACTTCTATAAATTTCATCAATTTAACCTGGATAGTCTCTTGGACAACTTTGTATAGTCTCAACCACCAAATTGTTTTCTACTTCTAAAATATATTCATTAAGAATCAATATAAATTTTATACTTTTTATTCATTATATCATCATTCATTATACCAAATATAACTATCATTATATTTGGTATAGCTTTAATATTGAAATATGAGAAATTTACATACACAAGATCACTAAATTATAGATCCTATTTATAACAAATCCTTATACTTCTAAACCTTCATAACTAACTAACTATACAAATATTAGTAGCAAATAGTTTATAAAAATGATGACTTCTAAGCTAAGATGTTATCTTTTATTATCATAGTTTTAGTAAATACTATTAAAATAATTTTCATATATAATAAGTCTTAGAAAATAATAAGGAGGAAAAGCTTATCATTTGCATCATTTATGAGTTAAACTCTCTTTTTTAATACTTAGTAATACTTTTTAGTTGCTACAAGTATCAATATTATAAGGATTCAAGATCTTCAATTTTCAAGGTACTACAGCTATAACTCCAAAATACTTATCATCCAAATTCTGTTTTAGATGATGTAATTGTAAAATATAAAATTTACTAATGAGTATATTTTAGTTTACTATATTTTAGTAATTATATTATTAGATGATGTAATTGTAAAATAGAAAATTTATTTAATAAGTATATTTTAGTCTGTAATCTATGACTTGAATTATAATATTTCTGTCAGGTTTTTGATATTTGATATTCCATCTATATTGATATAGCATTCTCAAGTTAAAAAATAAATTAATATTTTTTATAAAAGTAATGTGTCTGATTGGTAAATCTTTTACGTCATGATCATGATTTATGGATTCGAGTAGTTCAGCTTTTAGAAACTTGCAAATAAATAATAAAATCTAAATATATACTCATTGTTAAGTTATTCTTTACAACTAAATTTTAAGCTTAACATATACACATAATAACCTTATATTAAATACATAATAATGTATTTAATACCGTAGAAAAATCTTAATCATTTAAAGTAAATGATAGAAAACATAAGAGCTAAAGTTGATAAATATTTCGATCAACTTGGTATCAGGAATTCAAGTTCTTACGTTGTAAAATAAAATTATTGTTAATATAGAAAGTTAAGATGAAATTTTAAATTATTATTAAATTATTATTTAATATTTAAATTTATTATATTAAAAATCCAAATTTATGAAATAAATTACCTCCTTACATAAATCTGGATTATCTTCACATATAATGAATGACTAAGCTCTCTTTACATTAGAACATAACGGGACATCCGGCAAATTTGAAGAGAGGAGGAGATAATATATAGATAGATAAAGGTTCATAATTACACTTTATCTGAATTATACGTAAAGCATATTTAAACCCAATGGTAGTATCTCATTGTAACTTGATGGTTAAATTTTATGATAAATCTTAAAACTTAAAAAAAGAAATGATGATTATAAATGAATTAAAATTAATAATATAATAATAATTAGTTTAGTTAAATAAAAAGTTATTTATTACATAGTGAATCAAAATTTAGAAGTGGTCCTTGAAATCAAAATGTGAAACAAGATTGTAGTCCACTCCCAAGCAAAGGAGCCGACCTAGCTCAGTGGTAGAGCGCGTGGCTTTTAACCACGTGGCCGTGGGTTCGATCCCCACGGTCGGCGCAATGGAACGTTGAATTGCCAGTTCGTTCGTTTGAGAACTTAGGGCAACTGTAAGCTTTTATGAATCAACACCTTTTTATTAGGGTTGGGAGACAATATCCATCGGGTCGAAAGACAACATATGCCTTCCACTGAATTTGCTGCCGTGGACACCGTGCAGTTTCTGAGGAACTGTAGGAGCTCCACTTGAACGCTCCTGTTGAATTTGCCCCTGAAATTGCTAGTCATCAGTCAATTTGGGGATGCGAATTGCTGACTACCATATGAGTTCTGAAGGAGGGACTTTTTGATTCTTCCTAGTGGGGTTTTCTCTTCGCTTGAGTATGTCTGGAAGTACAATTGTTGATTAGAGCTATGGCGGCCGGGCGGAGATCACTTCTAGACGAGGATGAAGGGGACGACGGTACTGCTCCACAGCTTCGAGTGAATGAAGCTTATGCTAAGCGCTTCGTGCACAATAAGGAACGGGAGGATTTGCACCGGCTTCAGGAGCTTCAGAAGCAGGGAGTTGCCGACGACTCGGACGAATCTTCCTCTGAGGAGGAAGATGATGATGGACTTTTACCTGTGAGAACTGAGGCGAAAATCTTTGAAACCTTGTCTAAAATAAAGAAACGAGACCCTAGCATCTACTCTCACGAAACAAAGTTTTTCGAGGATGAAGACGAAGAGGACGAACAGGAGGAGGATGAAGCAGCCGTAAACCCCAAGAAACAGAAACCACAGTATTTGAAGGATGTTATTGCCCGCCAGTTGCTCGAGGGTGGTGCAGAGCTGGAGGAGGAAGATATATTGGCGAAGCCGAGGCCTAAGAGCTATCTGACAGAGCAGGAAGAGTTGAAGAGAGCTTTTCTGCAAGGGGTTAGAGAAGCGGAAGGAGATGAAGACGCTGATGATCTTTTGCAGGTGAAGATAAAGTCTAAGGAGGAGCTCGAGAAGGAGAAGAAGGACACAGAGGAGGCAATTGCATGGGCAGAACAGAAGCAAAAGGACGCCAGCATTGCTAAGAAGCTAGAGGAGTACTTTGGAAAAGATGATGACCTAGATGAGCAGGATAAATTTCTGAAAGAATACCTCCTCAATAAGGGTTGGATTGATCAAGATCAGCAGCAGAACAGGTTTCCTAGGTATCCTAATGAAAGTGAATTGATAAGCGAAGATGAGGAGGAATTGGAGAAGCAGGAGCAGTATGAGGCGGACTACAATTTCCGTTACGAACAAGGGGACAACACCTATGTCAAAGGACATTCTAGAGTTATAGACGATTCTGTTCGTAAGAAACCGGAGACAAGGAAGAAGCAGAGGGAGAGCAAGAAGGAGCGTATGTCAGAGGAGGAGCGAGCCAGGCAGGAAGAGTTGAAGCGGCTTAAGAACGTCAAGAAGAAAGAAATTCTCGAGAAACTTGCTAAGATTAGGACAGTTGCGGGGGTTGATCAGAAGTCTGGAGCTGGCGTCCTAGAGGAAGAGGACCTGGAAGAGGACTTTGACCCTGAAGAGTATGACAAAAAGATGAAAGATGCTTTTGGGGAGGAGTATTATGGAGCCGAAGACCCTGATTTTGTTTCTGATGACGATGACGATGGCGAGAAACCAGACTTCGATGCTGAAGACGAACTTTTGGGTATTACAACGGAGGTCGACACAGATGGAGCAGGGTTTGCAGCTACGAAGGCGAAATTAGCAAAGAGTGTTAAAGTTCCGTTTGAGGAGAAGCTGATGATTGACAAACATTTGGAGGAGTACTATAAACTCGATTACGAGGATGTAATTGGTGATTTGCCGACTAGATTCAAGTATACGCAAGTGAAGCCTAACAAGTATGGTATGAAAACCAAGGATATTTTAGCCGTAGATGATGCAGAGCTTAATCAATTTGTCTCCTTGAAGAAGTTAGCTCCTTACACTACACAGGAGTGGAAGCCCAAGCGGCCCTTCCCCCGTTTAAGCAAGAAAGGAAGGCTGAAGAAGGCTCTGAGATCTGATGACAGTCCTGCCAATTTGCACAAGACCAATGGAGAAGATGAAAGCGCAGAGCATAATAATTCCGAGAAAGAAGATAACGATCCGACAAAGGTGGTCAAGAGGGTCGAAGACGACAGAGAAGTGGGTGGAGAAGTGAACGTGGATCCAAGTGGCAAAAAGAAGAGGAAGAAGAGGAAGAAATCGAGCACTCCTCTTCCTCGGTCACGGATGCTAACCTACGCACCCCCAGCGAAGAAAAAGAAGATCAAGAGATGACATTGACACACCGGCAGTTACTAACATTCAAGTGAAGAGTACACTAATACACGCAAGTGTGCCGGAAAGTTTGGAGAAGTGCCCTAGGATTTTTTGTATGCAGGCTCAGCTATAGTGGGATAAACAGACATACCACTTGATGCAGGTATGGGATAATTCGGGGAGCAATTTTGACCTAGAGAGAGGGCAATGGATAGACTGTACGTTTTAGTTGGGTCCAACCCCCAATGGGGTTATAACTGCAGTATCTTTCAACTGCAAATTGTATACCACAGATTTCCGAGACCTTACATTGCCACTCCGAGTGTTTTTCATTATTTATATGTCTTCCAGCGTAATCGTAGGTTTTCTCCTTGACTGGAAAGACTATGTACTTTGCCAGGTTGATTCTACCTGTATTAGTCTACCCGAAGCTTATCAGGAGCATAGAAACGAAGTAAAGAGAGCTTGTACAACCGGTGTGGGCTTGTGCCGATTTAGCACCATCTTCAGCTTGGGATTTGTGTCCACCATATTACTATGCGGGATCAGGGTTATGTCGACCTCCTTGATCCGTCAGCACGTCAGGGCATGTTCGAGCTCTACTTTTCAATACTAGATGGATGCACCTATTCCCCCTTGGTACTTAGCCGTAAGGAATAATCTCAGTAAGAGATCTAGTACTCGACGACGACTCGCCCGATGTGATGGTGAGTTTTCGAGTCTGAATGCATGATTCTGCCATCCGTAGCTATCGCATAGCTTGGCGTGATTGCACCACATCTGCATCCCCACATTTTTCTCCAGATTTCTCAGCTCCAGACTCGCGGTCAATCGTTCTCTCATGGACGAAGGACACCTTGCGGCTTCGGCTTTTCGTCTCTCGAGAATACAATCATCTGATTGCTCCTGTCAGACTCTGAGTTTAGTCTCTTGCAAGAATCTTCGAAAATCATTGAACAACTTAAACTCACGGACGAATAACTGTGATTGCCGCTTTATGAGTCTGGAGGAAGAACCGGATTTCTGTTTGTGAGGAAATGGTAGAGGGAGAATTCGGCGGAGCAGGAAATGAGAGGTAGCTATGGTGGGCATGGTACTGGCGCTCGGTGCCTCACATATGCCTTGCAGCAGCATTTGTTCGATGATGCCATGGTGGCGCCATGGAGCGGGAGTTTGCTCACTTCGAGATCGCATGGGCTACTTCGAGAAGAATTTCGTTGAGAGTAAGTGTTGCAGGTGGTAAAGTGGAGGAATGTAATGATGAAGAATTCGCACCTACGAGAGAAGAGTGGTATCGTATGTGTTCTGGTTCTCTCTCTCATGGGAGTGAATTGTTTCTTTCAGTCTGATCAGTGTCTTGAATCTTTGGTGTAGTGCATTCACGATCCCAGTTGTAGACCACTCATGTCGTACAGACCATCTGGGCAGGTTTTGTGGGTTTTGAGGCGCCACTTTGGTTTAAGACATGTAGGTCGACATGATATCTGTATTTTGAACGGCTTCTGCAAACGAAATCAAGCCATTTTTAATGAATTCTGAGCTCAACAACAACCATCTATGTGATGATTGTTGTTGAACGGTGGAAAGTAACGTTGTGGACCTGTAGGTTGGAAAAGTGAGCACGTCATGGGAGGCTGAGGAAGACGAAGTAGTATTTCCGCTAGATCCTGCAGGAGCTTCAGAAGGCGAGATGTTCCAAACCCTGGTTGTATTCTTATGAGAATACTCCGCAAAAGACGCGTAACTAGCAGCAGCACCTCGGATCAAAAGATCGTGACCGGGAATGGTGTCGGAGGAGTTTGTAGTAGTAAGCGTCAGTGCCAGAACACTTTTGCTGAGGGCAGTTTGACTTTACAATTGAACCGATTAGCAGTACATTACAGAAAGATTAAACAGTCACTGTTTAGATCCGAGATTCAGGGTAACTACCAGTATTATCTACTACAATTTTATTGCAAGTTTTCAGTCTTCAACTACCCAATGTAAAACTCGAATGGTATGCTCGGGGGATTGTCAGCCAACAACTGTAGTCGAGCTCTACTCTCTCGCTTGTGTCCGCTAAAAGATGGTACTCTTGGGATCTGTTTTACCCAGGTAAGTAGCGTGACATTATTTTCCTTTAGATAGGCACTGATTGTGAACCTCCTCCCAGTGTGTGCAATACTAAATACTCCCGGAGCTAAGTATCTATGCTTGGGATAGTAGTAGCCTATTTTAAAGCCATTGCCCTCCAATCATAGCAAATAGGTGATAGTAAAAGAATTATTCATCTTTGATTGGATATAGAATAGTGAATCTGTCAAAGAACAATTCAGGTAACGCACAGGTGATATCTTCTTTCACAGCATAAGGATATGCTCTTATCATTTCTTGATGCAATCTTATAACGAACCTCGGTCAATTTTCCTCTCTGTAAGGACACCAGCGATTCTCATGCTGCACAGTGAGATCTAACGATGGATGCTTGCTCTATCGCATGGTGCGGTAAACTGTGCGAATGTGCTTCACTTAGTAACGGTACGCTTGGTGAACCCGATTGTCATGTAAGCATAAACATGGTATATTCTAATTTCTTGGGGAAAGTAGTTCTTCGTGTCCCCTTGTGTTCGGAGCTATACTCTACTCCATTGCACTACATTGTCCACCAAACTGTTTGGCACTTCTGCTTGTTACAGAAGCGTTGAGAATTGTGCTACAGAACATGCCCAATGATCAGGTTGTCCCGCTGGATGGAAAGAGCGATTTATACCCCAACTGAGCGCCTGATTTCCAAATACACAAAACAATTTTCAAAGATCAAATTGTGATGCCGAAATGTCAATTGTGTGCACTTTCTGTCGACTAGTAAATATAGTCTTTGTTCTGTCGAATTTGGCGTGCCATAACTTCCTTTCAATGACAAAACTACAACGATACATTTATGAACAGAATTGAGAGGTCTGGTGATGTTCATAATCGGAGTGTAAGATGAGGTATGATCGTCTACTGTGCAATCTCTCTCTGTACACAAATCTTCTACAAAAAACATGTGAAACTCTTCTCTCTACCCCACTTGATCTGCAAAAGATCGCTTCCATATAAGGTGAGAAGCCTCCCATCAACACATGAACATCCAAAACACTTACTTGCACCTTTGCCTTGTAGGTTTATTTGGTTGCAGATATCAAGGCAACTCGATCTTATACTGCAAACAGAGAGTAAGAATCATGGAGACATTTTGCCGATGAACCGTACGTATATTCATATTTCTCACGGGAATACCACAACACTCCTAAGGTTTTCATCGACTTTCTGGATGAATCCCTTCTCAAGTTTGAACCATTCTACGTGTCTTTTTCACCACATATGTTTGTTTTGGTTTTTGTTTTCTCTTCTTGTGTCAACTTTAATGTTTAGCAGAGCTTTATAGATAGTAGAGATCGAAAACTATCGTTTTGTGCCCGTCAACTAAATTTTGTAGAGAATAAGAATAAGAAAAGAAATAAAAAAATTCATCCACGATAATCAGTATTTAACTTCTGTCGTATCAGGTAACTAAAAGCTTCTATCGTAAAGAGATGATTAGCACTTTTCAAGGTCTCCCTGTTATTAAAAGTGTGAAGGAGTTTCTAACGATAAGTATTGACAAAGTATATTCCAGAATTTAAACTAGTTCATATTGATTTAAGATTTAAGATTTTTGACATGGGCATCAAGAAGTGAAAGAGATTCTGATGAGTTTATAGTTTTAACATTCAAATGGATGCATCTTAATAGAGTTCGCGAATTGAACATCTATTTCGAGGTCACAAATGTAGAAAATCTCATCTCGATGCCAAATATATTTTCGACCAGCCATTGCTTTGGTGAGCATACATCCATAATTACAAATGAATATTGTTTGTTTGGTGTATTTTTTGCTTTTTGAGTTTTTTATTTGATATGGTAACTACTAGGAGCATATCCAGTTATGTTAACATCTGTTTATGTATGTCTTCTAATCACTCTAATTCATCAAAAGAGTTTTAATTTTTGGAGAAGATATAATAGTTGTAGTGCTTGACAGTTACCCTACACGCGGTCCTCAAATAAATAAAAGCTGAAACCTGTTACTTTGTGAACATTACTGTACTGTAGTTGCCAATACCGATCAAACTCCGTCCCAGGCTACGGCATCTGCACGAACTGACGCAATTCGGCTGCCGTTCAACTGACCACCGTCTTCCTACGGCCGTCGTTGAACATTGGGCGTCACTTTCAACTCATTCCGCCTCGACACATGGAATCCTTCTTCTTTTTCCCGAGAATTTGAGGGTCCTTTCCAGATCTGCTCCTCTTTTGTGTAATCACGTTGTATTGATTCATCGGCATATCAGCCGATCTGTACCTTTGCTGGGAGAAGGAGCAGACTCAAAGGGAAGAGATGACTCTCTTCCACTTTTTCAACTGTGCGGCTCTCACATTTGGTCCCCACGCCGTGTACTATCAGGCCACGCCTTTGTGAGTGTTCCTGCAAATTCTGGGATTGAGCTTTGAAGATTCAGATCTGATCTATTTAGCTTTCTCAATCAGGACTGTACCAGAGAGTGTGATGATCTGCTTATTTCTCTCGATGTTGTAGACTAGAGCAAGATTTTGAGGCGAGGCTTAGGGTTTAGTTTAGTTCAGTTTTCACATGTAAGATTACTGTAGGCTTGTGATGAAACTTCATATTTTGGTTACACTGCTACCTTGAGTTGGCTGGATGAAAGGTCGGCTGAGCCCGAATCTTTAGTGAATTGTGAAAAAATTGGGGACAACATTGAGTTTATAGGAGCTCTTTATCATACTGCCAGAATTCGAATAGAGTAAATGAAAGTTTGAGGTACTTCTATCTGGGTTTACCATCGATTCACGTGATCTTCAATGATACCTGATTTGGAAGTTTGATTGCTTGATTGAGGATTTAAAAATCTTGGAATTCTTGCAGGTCTGAGTACGACACTGTGGGATCATGTATTAAAGCAGCCATAGTCTATTTAGGCACCACTCTCATTAAGGTATTTTCAATTTCATCTCCACCGAGAACGCTGGAGATAGGATTATGCCGAAATCGAACTCTAGATTCTGGCGTTTGAGCTGGTTTCACTTAATTAGGATATCAAAATAAATTAGGCTTATCATTGACTGTTGATATTTCCGATCATGGTGTGACAGACTGAACGCCTATCAGCGTTGGATCTAAGTGTTACTGCTTTTGAGTGCAGGGGTTTGGATTTTGATTTAGGTAATGGTCATCATGATCATCCTCTTTTGACATTGGTAACAGTGCTTGCCACTTTCTAACTCGTTTTCAAGAGACTGTTTCCTTATGTCTTTATTGTGATTGTTCTTTGGCAGTTGGTATGCTTAGCAACTTTTTTGCAAGGCACAGAGAGCGAAGGTTTTGATGTTACTCAGGTATGTATGTGCCTACACGAATATGTGACAAGTATCATTATTATTTCAACTGGAGGTGGTCCTTTCATGTTATCCTTTGGCAGACGCACCACCTCGCTATAAGTGAGTAGCTGTGTCACTACTGCTAACGTGTGGAATTTTGACACTTCTTTGCAGGAAATTTTGAAGGCACTCATTGGTTTTCTGGATGTTGCGGGTCTTTATTTTGCTCTTACGCAGCTTACTTACCGAAACATATCTCAAACTCACAAATTCCAAGCGATTGGTCTTGGTAAGCTACAATTCTGTGTCTGCCTGTGACCTGAATATTAAATTGCGGTAAGCAGGGATAGTCCTTCTTAAGTTATCCAGCTCCAGAAGCTTCGCGGTCTCCAGAGTACAGGATTATTCTCTTTCTGTCATTAGCTGCAAAAGAATGCTACGATGTTGTGCTTTTTTACGTATGGTAATAACTTCCTTCACCTTAATTTTCTCATCGCTTGTGGGAAAAGTATGGATATACTTTTGATTGTTCTCGAGTTATCAGCTCGGCATACGTCATCGGTGGAGCAGGCTTTGAACGTGTAGATCGGTGAAGGCTGACACCTGATAATACTGGTTTGGATCTTGAAGGTTGGGCATTTGCGGACTCCTTGCTACATAGATTAGCTCCTCTCTGGGTTGGTGCAAGAGGTTTGGAGTTCACATGGGACTACCTATTGAAGGGACTTGAGTCAAATGCCAATCTGGTAAGGCGTCTGCACATGCTCTTGTACCCAACAATTGAAATTTTCTGGCTCACACGAGAATGGGAATTGGATTTTTGAATTCGTTTGGTGCGAGTGCCTTAACTGGTGACTTAATGTGTCCCTTGAAATTTGCAGGTCTTTACAGTCTGTTTGGCAGCACTTGGATCTTTGATGTGGTTGCGTAAAAATAAGCCTGCTACTTTGGTTCCCTTCATATATGCCAGTGCTGCTCTTGTTGCTACAATGCCATCTATCACCAGGTATTTCCGACTCTTTTCTTCCTTTCAGCTGAAAATCGCATAACTGCTGTAACCTTGTTTCAGTTTCCTGCTTGAGGATGCTTGCAATCTCCTGATTTCAGTTGTATTTTATCTTTGACAGCTACCTACGACGGGGCCTCCACTGGGATTTCTCGAAAGTGGTGGGCTTTGAACTCATTGCCTCACTAGCAATGGCTTTTGTGACATGGCGACTTTTCAGCGCATGTCAAAGACCTTAGTCGCCTATTTGCGTCACTATCCTTCCTGTACTCCCCCTCGGTGCTTCAATGACGTGGCAGATCGATCTTGACTTTGTCTCAGATTTGCACTGTTATGGATCTGTCTTCTCGAGTTAGGGGATGTCCTCGTTGAAGATCATGAATGACTGCATTCCCACCGTCTTCTTGGGAGTGCAAGCTCAAGCTATGATTTTTCTGGACCCTTCCTGTCGTAAGGGTCGCGAGATGTGGATGTGTTTTAGGTCTTTGCTTATAAATCTAGGAGAGGTTATATTTCATTTTAGTGGGTTTGTCTTTTGGGCTTGTCACTTCGGAGCAATTCCTGTGATATTTGAGTACTTACCATGTGAGCACTTCAGCCCGCCTTTTCCCACAGTTCTCTTATTTCCTGGTTTCTACTTTCTTCAGTCTCCTTACGCTTATTCTATTGTTGCGCTTGTTGAAAGAAGGTTGTGTTTGCGACTTGGTGCGAGCTTCTTGTACAGCTGAGTTCCTATGCTCTTTCTGATTAGTCAGTTTGAATTTTTTCTACCCACTTCCAGAACCCGGTATCAGGAATTGTTGGTGTAGTTGTTTCCCAAGTGCACTGTAAGTTGTATTCATGGTATTTGTTAGTGAAGCGTGTATTTCAGTTTTTTACCTCCCTTACACATGCAATATTTTACCACTCTTTTAAGGAAGTAATGATATTAATACTTTTATCTTGAGCTGTTGGTAAATAATTAGGTGTGTTCACTGAATTTTTCTTAGGTAGCTCTTGTTTCTCGGAAGAAATCTGAATACCCTATTCTAGTTAATTTCTGGTGGATGTTTCTAGTTGTTTGGATGTGTATTATAGGGTATGCTTGTTCTCAATACTGTCCCAGTATGTCTTGTGGATTCTCTATGTAAATTATACTGGCAACCAGTTGGTTTGTGATGGAGACTAGACTGGTCTCTACTGCATGTTTTGGGGACGGTGGATCTTTCAAGTCTAGTTTAGTTAGCAGTACTTCCAACAGTAATTAGGGCCATGTTCCTTATCCATGGTACTAATTCCAGTGAGTTCAGTATGGACGGTCGTATAGCTATTAGTCTGGTATATGGCTTTTGGTTGGGTAATGATTGTGGTGGTTTGACCCTCTTTTTTTGTCATTGTTTTCAGTATGTCGTTTGCTTTCATCTAAACAGCAAATCTATATCTTTTTTCTTCGTGTTCCCTTCCTTTTTACGTTTTCAGACCGGTGGTGTAAAAGATGGAAGGGTTCGATCTTCCCTTCTGTTGCTAAACTTTCCTATCGTCGACCATTGAACCTGCGAGCCTTGTCATCTAGGCTTGAAGATGGGTGACCTGATCTGCAGAGTTAGACCACAAATGGGGAAATCTCCTGTGGGGAGTTGATGGGACTCGTTATCCTCTCTTACGCATTTCAAAACACTATGAAGCCAATGCAGTCTTTTACTTAGAGGACCCTGATCAGACATAGCCTGGAATTCTGATCAACAGAGTGAACGCTACTACACGTCTTATCTGGACTAATGGAGTATGGGCCGGATTGCGAAATATGTCGAGTACTGTGACTACATTTTCCCTGGGGAAACGTCCTGTCTCAGAGATAGAATTTTCGATAGAAAACGTTTTCCCATTTGGATGTGCTGATTTGGCTGCGAGAGACTTTCAACGCTAAAATCTGAGTATCCTTGTGAATCCTTCATTCCCTGGCACATTTGAGAGGCTTTTGCAGATTCAAGTAGCAACCATGCTAGACGCCAACATGATTGTGCAAATAGGTGTGTTGCTCATCGTAAAGTTCAATGTTCATGTGCCAATTACAATATGGTAACCAACTACGTAAAGTTTGAGAGGTAGTAACTGTCGCATCGTAGACTACCGTTTCAAGTCCAGAATTGTACTGGGAGCTTAAGATCGGAAGTTATGTCACGGCATTCAGACAAATTTACTTATCTACCAGCTGTATCATCTCAACATTTGAAGAATAATGTTTTAACTGTTCAATTTGGTAATCTTCGCATTTCACGGCTGGGGAATGTAGAGTACATCACGGCGATAGTAGTATCAAGTGAGACTAAAGATTGTGTAGACTACATGAATCAGGACAGGGAAATTTGTAAAGGGTGAACAGAGCGCTCGTTAAAGTTGCTCTTTCTCATCTCCCAGAAGACTTCACGCAATCATTCGACTGTCATATTGGACAGACTGTCTTTCAGAAGCTTGTAAACATAGACGAAGTACCAGAAGGAATAACATATGAGCAATCCTCGAGCCCGCCTGAAAGCAGCAAAGGGTCTTTCTGACGAACAAAGAACTACACATCGTTCTTTCCTCCTATCCTCTGCCCTCAGATTACTTTTCATGGGGCTCCTTCCATACTTCTTTCACCGATGCAAAGAACTGCACTTTCTCAGCCATCTTCCTTCCAACCCTCCGGAACGCTTAAGTGATAAAAAAGTGTTACAATTGGGTAACAAACAAAAGCCGATACAAAGATGAATGTACGACGCGCTTGTTTGCCTGTCTGTTTCCTTGATTAAAGTCGTAAATGAAAAGGGAAGGTGGGCCATTGTGAGCTGTTACAAATAATAGTGTCCCCGTGAGCAAATTGCTGCACTTCCCAGAATGTTCTTCCAAGTGTTCTGGGAATGTCATGTCGAATAGGGATGTTCGTGATTTGCAGAGGCTTCTAGATTGTCAGAGACACATGCTTGTCACCTTCAAAATATCTTCAATTATTCAGCGTCTTCGCTTATGTTGTGCTTGAGTTCATAACTGCAGTGACCTCTACATTTTTCGTCTTTTGTCTCACCCTTGTACGGCTTGGGGGGTCTTCCCATCCTTCATGTCGCCTTTTTCCCATGTAGCTTTACGCATTTTGTGTGGAGCGATCTATCGTCCAGGTGTTTGGGGCTGCTTTTCATGCCTCTATAGATATAAAATTGCGAGTAATTTGTTGACTTGAAGCCCCAATGTCTTAACGTCCTAACTCAATATTCAGAAAAGTGATTTGGAGGAATTGTGCTTTCTTTTCCATGCTCTTTGAAGTCTACTTAACTCGGTTGAGTATTGACATGTAATAATAACAGCTTGATTGGATAAGTGTGTCTAGCTGGAACGATAATGATATCAAATTAAGATGTACCATGAGCAAAGTTATGGCTCATCACGCCATGATAAAGAAGAGAAAATACACTTTGTGTCTAAATTGAGGTCAGTTCTTTACGTGTGTTTATTGTATATAATCTAATTTAGATATAAACTGCACTTGGAATGGATTTTGCTGAGGGTAGTAACATCACTCAGCAACTCGCTATAAGATTTTTAACGAAACAATTTTCTACTTGGTTGGTAGGTAGGATACTTTCTGAAACGTCAAAGAACAGTTCACCTTAGACTAAGACCGTTGTTAAAACCATTGAGAGTTGAGTGGTTAGATGCGGGTTAGCGTGATCGCGTTGGTTAAGTTAGCGGTGTTGAATCCCTCATGGTTTTGTCCTAATTTAAGGATTATGTGGGATTGAATTTAATTTGTATTTCTATCAATTAAATCGGAGTTGCTTAAATGAAATGAGTTAGATGTCTAGGTTGTTTATGTCCATAAGATGAGATGAATGAAATTGGTTTACATCACATGAGTAATAAAATTAAAGAGTTGAAAAGGAAAACCATATAATAATAAATTGCAATAATTAATTCTTATGATGGGGAAGATCTGTATTTCCCAATCTAACAAGGATTATATAATTACAAGAAGATAATCATAAAACTGAATATGCACTAGCATTCTCTTGAGTCCTATATGATCCTTTGTTTCTTTCTTAATGTAGAAGCTTATTTTAAAGTAAATAAAAAAATATTTCTAATATTGAGCACCGATTCGCACTCACCGATACTAGATTATATAGTATTATGAACAATAAAGTATAGCATAAATTAAATCTGATGTCTTATTTGGGTCATTAGTTTTCAAAAATTAATATATATCCTTAAATAATAAAATAATAAATTTATCATAAAAATATTAATAAAACACATTATATATAACTATTTAATCAAATATTTGTATTATTAATTTATATTTGGTAAATAATATACATATATAATATTTCTCATTAATAAATATTATGTTTGATTCCAAATTATGGAACATACCATGTATCTAAGAAAAGAGCATATGATTTAATACGCAACACATATATTGATCAATTATAAATTAAAAAAAATATAAAACCAACCCTAATATTAGATCACCGGGGCATGGTTTTTGACTTTGCCCCTCCCCTTCTTCTTTTGTGTAAACCATATTCCCATTCATAAATAAATAAAAATTCTATATTCATATAAAAAATTACTATGTCTTGTTTTTTTGTTTGAAAAATTGATTTGTCTTGCTTTTGATATAGAAATTGATACATTTTGATATATTCTCTTGCTGTTGAAGTTAAAATTCATATTTCAAATATTTTTAAATAAATTTTTTATGTATAAGAAACTATATATACAAATGTTATACTTGTTTATTATTTGTTCCTCCAACCCATAGAAAGAGAATAAATTTCTTTCCATTATTGAATGCTCGTTGCAAGTCCACATTGCCCGGCTATAATCATATGCATGTTAAATATACATCATCTATTGGTTGGAACACTAAAATCCAAACCCTACTAAAGACCATTTTCTGACATCAATCATCATGCATCTTACGTACACTCCATAATGAGGCTAGATAAGCTTTCCGTCTACCACTTGATTGTTTTGCACGTGCTCTCTTGCACGAGTTAGCATGGTTCTTATTCTTCTTACTTCCTCAATGGTGTCTTTGTTAAGCTAGAGGAGGACGTGCAGTGCATAGAGAGGTGGCTATCAAATTTTGTCAATTTCAAGCGGGGATTGGGCTACCCTTCAAGAGGATTTTGTTAGGGCTGCATATTTGAGGAGACAAGTTTTGCCATAGTATACCATATAGTCCAGTCAATTACGACGGTGTACGACATTGGGTCAGGCCGGAGAGTTTAGTAGAGCAACACAAGCGCTACATCCTTTGTCTATTGCTAGTCCTATTGATGAGACAATCTTTTCCCTGCGCTCACTACATCCTATGGCAGGAGAAGGACTACCACTAGAGGTCTTAGATTATCAACCTGAGCAACCTATATGTCTTGATAGGTTGCTTTTTGCACAACCATTGTGCATTGCTCCTCACCGTTCCTCAAGAGGCTTGTTAGGGATGGTATATGAGCACCTTAGATATTCCTTTCGGGCAGATGATCCTTCTAGTGGTCTTACCAAGTTGTTTCAAGTGGTTGTAGCAATAGCAAGAGAAGACATTCCTATGTCTGTTAGTTGGGTGTTAGGTGCTAGTAGACTTTTTGCAATGGAGAAGGACACAAGAGGCATTAGACCAATTGGTATTGGAGAGATCTTTTTACATTGGTCAATCATAACATTGTCCTTGAGCATCATTCTCACTTCTAACAACACCTCAGTCCAAATCAGTTTGGAGTAGCTTACACTTGGAGGATGTGATTCTATATCTCTAGGCATTAGGACACTCCTAGATATCTATCTAGAGTGGATTGTTCTACAAGTGGATGTTGAGAATGCTTTTAATAGTGTCTCATGAGCATCCATCTTTAGAGAGCTTAGGGAGGCTGGTAGATCCTTGGCAAGTCCTTTTGTGTGGTCCTTTTATGGCTCTCTTGCTTCCCTTCACTACCAACACGATTGTTTATAAGAAGGAATCACCGTCTTGGAGTCAACTATTGGTACATGTTTGAGAGATCCTTTAGGGGGACCCTTATTTGCCATGGCTCACTTTAGAGCTCTCTTATCTACCACTGTGGCCATGCTAGGTTGTGAATTTCCTTCCTTGGTAGATGATACACACATCGTGGGTCCTACAGATCAAATTAGGTAGGCTTTTGACCACTTGACTATCAAGCTACATCTGGTAGGCTTGAGAGTCAAGGTGTCAAAGTGCAAGGCATGGTCTCCTTTAGGTATCCTTCCCTACCTTGAGCTTCTAGAGGGGTGTATCACATCTACAGATGGACTACATGTCCTTGGAGTGCCAATAGGATCCAAGGAGTTTGTCACATGCTTCTTAGACGATGCACTTGCAGAGGATGTTGTCCATGTAGATGACCTTTTGTTATTAGGAGATCCATAGGTGGCATTTGGTATACTCTCTTCTAGTATTGATCATCAATTGACTTACCTCCTCTGCACAATTCCTCCCTCCTTGTCCTTCCTATCACATTTGAGAGCCATTGATGGGAGGATTATGGGAGTCTTTGGTGATATTATTATAATAAGGACATTTGAGTGTGTGATAGGGAATTCAGCCCATAGATAGACCCCTCTGCCAATCTTGTGTGGAGGGGTTGGCTTGCTATCTATGAAGGAGCTGACACCTATAGCACTTTTGGGTAGTTGGGCTCTCTTGGCACCCTTACTTTCCTCTCATTTTATGGTTGTTGATAGGCCGGTTTTGGAGGAGGTGACAAGGCTGGAGGAGGGATCCTTTTCTCTTCAAATGTTATTGCGGCAGATGAGAGATAGTCTATCCTCATGGATATATGAGGACTTTCCATCTTTTGCTTCACTATTGTCAAATTGAACTAGAGGTTTACAATCTTCGTTGATGGAGCAACAGTGTGAGCATACGCTACATTCCCTCTTAGTTGACTTGTCTATTCCTCAAGCTACTAGAGCACTTCTTTGCTCTTGCTCTGGCAAGGATGTAAGCTCTTGGATCCTATCTTGATTGTGTATTACGGCATTCTGACTTGCATTAGCTACTTTCTCTACAGCGATGAGGTTTTACCTATGTTTGGTCCACCCATCTTCATCTTCATTACTCACTTGTGAGTGTGATTCTACACTAGATTCAGCAGCGGTCCATATGACATTATGTCCTTTTGGAGGACAAAGGATAGCTACCCATGATGCTATTAGGGACATATTGTTTGCTATGGCACAAGAGAGTGGATATTTGGCTTGGAGAGAGTGATTGTATGCTTTGTAAACAACATGTGTTAAGGCAGACTTATACTTGGTCCGAGATGATCAGGTGATAGTAGCGGATGTCATGGTTATGGACCTTACATTAGATATAGTTTTTGAGGGAGTGATTACCCATCCCCTTGGATGCATAGTGAGTGCAGTAGCAGGTCGTTGCAAGGTCTCCAAGTATAGGTGCATTCAGCAAGGTCACCTCTTTGTTCCTCTAGCCTTGGAATTATATAGACAAGGCATTTGACACATTTGTTAGAGAGGCGGAGAGCTTATCATGTTAGGCACCAAGGGATAACATTCTCACTCTCATACTTTGTAGCATATTTTAGACTACGTGTGTCCATTGCTCTACAAAGGGTAGTGGCTGGTGCAATCCATAGGGGAGCAATCATACTAAGGTGATGCTTATTTGGATGCTCCAGTTGTTTGTAGACAATACAACTTGCATAGCTTGGATATCTTAGGTGCGGTAGGGCAGATTCTCATATCTACTCTATTGGGGTTTAGCTCCATTAACCTATTTTGTCTCTCCCTTGTATGGTTTGATAAGATCTTCCCATCCTTCTTGTTTTCTATGGGGTCGCCCTTTTCCTATATATATACGAATGATTGCCTTAGTTGACTATAATCTAGGTCTACCATTATTAGCATTGGTTATTGTTATTGTATTCAAATGAACTATATATACTTAGACAATTATGCCTCATGTATGCATATCACCACAACTTCACAATATATTGAAGTGATAACTTAAGAAACTTGCCTTACCAAACATAAAAATTAGAGTATAAGAATATGAAAAAGAATTTCATTTGATATGTGTGATATGGATCCTTGGATAACATATGCATTTTTAGAGCATATAACTGAAGAAATGTTTTCTTAGTATTTTCTTACCAAGTTTATTTACAGCGGTTAAGTGCCTTATTATGGAGTACCTAAGGGCACAATTATAAATATGTTTTTTTGGGTTAATGGTGCTTCCTAAAAGCCAATGAAGAAAGTAAATAAATTGATAGAATGAATGGCTTGCTCTGAGCCTTGATTGTTGAAGATAGATCACAAATAACAATAGAAAGAAAGGCGTCTATATGCTTACATCTTACAAGATATAGCTGGTACGGAAGAAGAATAACCTTTTACGAGAAGGAAGAAGGATGACAGCGTAGAAAAAAATTGAAGAATGGGAAGACCACATCAAGTCGTACAAGGGAGAGATGAAAAAGGTAAAATGGTGCTCAACCCCAATAAAGTCTATATGAGAAATCTGCCCTATTGCACCTAAGATATCCGAGCTATGCAAGTCGTGTGGTCTACAAACAACTTGAGCATTCAAAGAAGCATCACCTAGTGTGATTGCTCTCCTATGGATTGCACCAGCCACTGCCCTTTGTAGAGCAATGGACACACGCTGTCTAAAATATGCTACAAAGTATGAGAGTGAGAGTGGGAGTGGTACCTCATGTCGCCTAACATGATAAGCTCTTACGCACTCCTTGACAAATGTGTCAAACTCCATGTCCATCGCTCCATATAACTCCAAGGCTAGACAAACAAAGAGGTGACCTTATTGCATGCCTCTATACTTGGAGACCTTGAGACCTGCTGCTGCACCCACTGCCCATCTAGGGGGATGGGTAATCATTCCCTCCAAAATTGTATCTTGTGTAGGGGCCGTAACCACGACATCCGCTACTATCACCTAATCATCTCAGACCAAGTATAAGTCTGCCTTGACAAGTGTCATCAGCAAAGCATACAAACACTCCCTCCAAGCCAAGAATACACTCTCTCGTGCCATAGCCAACACTATGTCCCTAAGAGCATCTTTTATGAGAACGTGGAAACTTGTTTAACATAACCTTGCCGTATCAATATCTTTCTGTTAGTCTTCAAGAGGATCTCTTTGGTATTTATAGTATCTTGTTAACGTTTGCATAAAATATTTAGAATAGATGAAAATTAAGTGTCTTCCTTTTTCTAAAATAGTAAGATGAATTGATAACTTGTTGTTCACACAATCGTTGGGAATTCTGCCCATTCGACTGTCCTGCATGACCACATGAGATTAATGTCAATTAATAGCGGAACAATATCTAACTAATAGGGTTTATCTATACAACTAGATTTCCCTTGTCCTTTACCTCAAACGCCAAGCAAAAGAAAGAGTTGATTCTTGGATTCCATATGCAAATTTAACCCCTTCAAAGTATTCTTGGAACCCTTTCTTGGAAACAAATCTATGGTTTCGCTTTTTTTTTTATCGAGAATTACAGTGCTCCAGTTGTTGTATTGTTGTAGACCATACGATCGACCTAACTAAGATATTTTGGATGTTGTAAGGTAAATTCTACCCTATCGAATACTATTGGAACTTAGCCCCATTTTGACCCCTACGTCTTTTCTTTTGGATGTTATAGGACATATTTCTCTTACCGAATTACCACGGTTATCACACACGGTCTCCTTCTTACTTTACAAATTACAAGAGAAGTTTGAATCAATTTTGTCGACATAAGAGAACGAAAAGCTTATGAAACGTTGATAGCATAATATTATGAACGTTAATCTAGCCAAATTAATATAACTTGACGCGTCTTTAGTAACCTCTAAACAACCTCTCGGTTTGAGTATAATCGTATTCAATCCTATTATAGCATCGTAAGTCGGGCCAAATACCATCCATTTCTACTATAAAACGATGACATATACGATAACGAGAAGGATGGGAAAAACTCATCGTCCAAGAATAATACCTAAAAATAGAAGAAGATAGAGAGCAAAACATACCATGGTCACATTTCAAAAAGATAGTGAGAGGCATACATCATGGCGGGAGGAGCTACGGGAGGAGCTGCGGGGAGAGTGTGGAGACGGGAGAGGAGAGGGAGAGACGTGAGACAATTTTGATAAAATCTGAGTGCTCTCTAGCATGTAGCCTTCGAGTGAATAGATGATTCTCTTTGTTTTTCAATTTCGGTTCCATTGGCACCTAGATTGAAGACTATGGAGAATGGAGTAGAAAGTTATGAAGTTTTTTAGCTTTTTTAGGGTTGAAAGTGATCATTATACATTGAGAGTGATGGGTTGTGAATTTTCATTTCTAATCTCTGGGTTTTCATGATTAAGTTCCATGGGAATTTAATTTGAAAATTTTGGAGATGGAAATTGAAAGTTATGAAAGTTTATAGATTTTAGGGTTGGGAGAGATTGTTTTCTTATGTGAGTTGGGATGTGAGGGGTTGTGGTTTTGCAGATATGGGGAGATATGGAGAGGAGTATCATGTGTTACTATCACTATTCTTGTGCTAGCCATGGCTACACTTTCCCATGTGGGGTCGCCTAGAGCGGGTCGGGATACACCATGCCCGGTGTGTCACCGACGCTTTACCTCGCAAGGGGTAAAGACCCATGTGTGAAGGATGCACAAGGACTATGATTGGACCACTTGGGATGCCCACGTGAGACGAGCGACCACATCGACAGCAGTGACACTCGGGATTACGCACGCTTCTTCTATACCTTCGTTGATCGTTCTAAGGATACAGATCGAGTCGTGGGAGTGGTTAGCTTCTCAGGCAGGTTGCATTTTGGGGTTATTTGAGACTAGTTTTCCATGTCCACGTCTATTCCATAGGCTACCCCACACACTCCATGATGAGGCTAGACAGGCTTTTTGCCTACCACTGGATCGTTTGGCACGAGATCCCTTGGACGAGTTAGCGTGGTTCCTATTCCACCTACTCCCTCGATGGTGTCTTCGTTATGCTAGAGGGAGATGTGCGGGGCATAAAGAGGTGGCGGCTAGATTTCGTCAATTCCGAGCGGGGGATTGGGCAGCCCTTCAGGAGGAGTCTGTTAGGGCTACACGATTTAGGAGACAGACATCGCCACAGGATACCACAGATTCCACTCGATTACGACGATGTAGGACATTGGGTCAGGCGGGAGAGTTTAGTAGAGCAGCACGAGCACTACACCCTTTGTCTATAGCGAGTGCTTCTGATGAGACCATCTCTTCCCTACGCTCATTGCATCCTATAGCAGTAGAAGGACTACCACTAGAGGTCTTAGATTATCAGCCTGAGCAGCCTTTATGTCTTGATAGGTCACTATTTGCACAAGCTTTGTGCACTGCCCCTCGCCTTTCCTCAAGAAGCTTGTCAAGGATGGTTTATGAGCACCTTAGAGATTGCTTCCAGGCAGATGATCCTTCTAGTGGTTTTACCGAGTTGTTTCAGGTGGCTGCAGCAATAGCGAGAGGAGATATTCCTATGTCGGTTAGTCGGGTCTTAGGTGCTAGTCGACTTCTTGTGATCGAGAAGGACACGGGAGGCATTAGACCGATTGCTATTGGAGAGATCTTTTTGCGTTTGGTCAGTCGTACCATTGTCCTTCAGCATCGTTCTCACTTTCGACAGCACCTTAGTCCACATCAGTTTGGAGTAGCTACACTTGGAGGATGTGAGGCTATATCTCTAGGCATTAGAGCACTCCTAGATATCCATCCGGAGTGGGTCGTCCTACAGGTGGATGTTGAGAACGCTTTTAATAGCGTCTCATGTGCATCCATCTTTAGAGAGCTTAGGGAGGCTGGTGGATCCTTGGCGAGTCTTATTCCTTTTGTGCAGTCTTTTTATGGCTCTCCTGCTTCCCTTTACTACCAGCATGGTGGTTCACAGGAGGGAGCCACCGTCTTGGAGTCAGCTGTTGGTACACGTCAGGGAGATCCTTTGGGAGGGCCTTTATTTGCCATGGCTCACTTTAGAGCTCTCCTGTCTACTACTTTGGCCATGCCAGGTTGTGTATTTCCATCCTTGGCAAATGATACACACATCATAGGCCCTGTAGATTAGATTAGGCAGGCCTTTGACTACTTGACTACCGAGCTACATCTAGTAGGCTTGAGAGTCAAGGTGTCAAAGTGTAGGGCATGGTGCCCTTTAGGTATCCCTCCCCACCTTGAGCTTCCAGAGGGGTGTATCACATCCACAGAGGGACTTCGTGTTCTTGGAGTGCCAGTAGGATCGGAGGATTTTGTCACACGCTTCATGGACGCTGCCCTTGCAGAGGATGTTCTCCATGTGGATGACCTTCCATTACTAGGAGATCCGTAGGTGGCATTTGGTATACTCTCTTCCAGTATTGCTCGTCGACCATCCTACCTCATCCGTACAGTTCCTCCCTCACCGTCCTTCCTATCACGTCTGAGAGCATTTGATAGGAGGATTATGGGAGTCTTTGGTGATATTATTGGACCAGGGACTTTTGAGTGTGTGACAGGGGATTTGGCACGTAGACAGACGGCTCTACCGATCTCATGTGGTGGGGTTGGCTTGCTTTCTATGGAGGAGATGGCACCTATAGCGTTTTTGGGTAGTTGGGCTCTCTCGGCACCCCTACTTGCCTCTCGTTTTGTGGTTGCTGATAGGCCGGTTTTGGAGACTTATGTGACAGAGGTGGAGGGAGGATCCTTTTCTCTCTAGGTGTTATTGCGGCAGACGAGAGATAGTCTATCTCCACGAGCACGAGAGGGTTTTCCACCGTTTGCTTCACTATCGTCAAATTGGACTAGAGGTCTACAGTCTTCCTTGATGGAGCGACAATGTGAGCATACGCTACATTCTCTCTTAGTTGACTCGTCCATTCCTCAGGCTACTAGAGCACGTCTACGCTCTTGCTCCGGCAAGGGTGCAGGCTCGTGGATCCTAGCTCGACCATGCATTAGGGCTTTCCGACTCGCACCGGCTACTTTCTCTACAGCGATGAGGTTTCGCCTAGATTTGGTCCACACATCTGCATCTTCACTACTCACTTGTGAGTGTGGTTCTACACTAGATGCAGCGGTGGTCCACATGACACGGTGTCCTTTTGGAGGACAGAGGATAGCTACCCATGATGCCATTAGAGACATAGTGTTTGCTATGGCACGAGAGAGTGGATACTTGGCTTGGAGGGAGCGTTCGTATGCATTGCAGACGACACGTGTCAGGGCAGACTTATACCTGGTCCGAGATGATCAGGTGACAGTAGCGGATGTCGTGGTGACGGACCCTACGCGTGATACAGTTTCGGAGGGAGTGATTACCCATCCCCCTGGATGGGCGGCGAGTGCAGCAGCAGGTCGCAAGGTCTCCAAGTATAGGGGCATGCAGCGAGGTCACCTCTTTGTTCCCCTAGCCTTGGAGTTATATGGAGCGATGGACACGGCATTTGACACATTTGTCAGGGAGTGCGCGAGAGCTTATCATGTTAGGCGTAAGGGGGTACCACTCTCACTCTCATACTTTGTAGCTTACTTTAGACAGCGTGTATCCATTGCTCTACAGAGGGCAGTGGCTGGTGCAATCCATAGGAGAGCAATCACATTAGGTGATGTTTCTTCGGATGCTCCAATTGTGTGTAGACCGTACGACTTGCATAGCTCGGATATCTTAGGTGCGGTAGGGCAGATTTCTCATACAGACTCTATTGGGGCTTAGCCCCATGTTACCTTTTTTGTCTCTCCCTTGTAGGGCTTGATTGATGGGGTCTTCCCATCCTTCATTTTTACTACGCAGTCGCCTTTTTTCTCTTCTTCTAAACATACCTATGCCCCTAAAGAGATACATCCTTTATCCTTGCTTTCAACTGCACTGATATATACACGTGCAGTAACCGTCCACTGTTTATGTACGCAAGTAATGTACAATGCCCGGTTATCGGAATTACCAACTCCGGTAGTAGGAGTTAGTCAGTCAAGTCAGTCAGTCCTAGACAGAATCAGACCGTTTCACGAGGAGTATGCCGAACAGGTGCAGAGATGCCGGGGACATGTTTGATGAGACACGTAATACCCCGTACAGTCAATGTGTAACATGGTGATTTACTGCAGTAGGTCGAGAAGTTGGTAACTGTGCTGTTCTCAACGCGCAGATCGATTGTGTCACAAGCATTGACAGGACCCGCATTCGTGGAGCTTTTCCCCGGGTACGGGTTAAGCAATGGGGATGGAGGCTCCAGTCCTGGCCGGTGAAGAATAAAACGGTTGTCGAAGTGATATGCTAGAATTTTTCGGAACTTTCGGGCAAACCCAACGGTTTTTCTGGACGGGAACTGTTGTCGGAATCCGTTGAACTGGATCCACTGGAGAACTATACTCTGTTATTTGTCCTTCCCTAACGTTGGGAATGACATGGTTTACACGAGGAAGCTCGGCATTTGGTGTGGAGGGAGGGGAGGTGGATTGCATTCAATTGCTAGCAAAGGTTACTGCTAGATGCTCATGCGCTCGAGGAAATAACGAAGAGGTGTTCAATTCGATAGAAAGCGGGATGTCAGGGCTATTGTTTGAAGGCCAGCTGGGACTTGAAACTTCGTCAACGAATTCTAAGTGTAAAGGTAAACTAGGCAGCAAACACTGTAGAGAAATCCGGGGCTATCTTGCAGCAACAGCAGTTTGGTTATGAAACTGCTGTACTGTGATGTCGCTGTGTGGACGAGGCACACTCTCCATGTGCGTAGCCCGGTGCCTGGAGTCTGGAGCGTTCAAACAGGAAGGAGCTCGTTCGTTTGAATGCTTGGTTGTACAGTACAGTCTACTTTGCGTAAATAGGGATCCATGTGCACTGACGGTGGAGAAAGAAATGTATTCACGAAAGTACCCTGCCACAACGGTGGCTTCGTTCGGCGGTCATTGAATTCAGTTGTTGGATTTTGGCTGTGTATTTCCATCAACTTTTGACGTTTTTGGCACTTCTGTTCTCCAAGTCGAATCACAGCTTGGAGACAGGTGAGACTTGGTAAGACTTAATAATGGAGCCGACCTCGGTCAAATATAGCCAACTGCGCATCTACCCCTCCTGTCTAGCTTTAATATGAATTCGGATGTATCTAGGTCGGTTCATTAGATACGGCATACATGACAGACTTTGGAAGAAGATTTTGATGGACAACTTGCAAGCGTACTAATGTGTCCTTCCTAAGGGGACTCGCACTGTAAGCTCAAAAGTCAAAGGTTCCAACTCTAGATGCATTTTATACCTCAAAGGTACATCGTTTGCGTCTGCCGTTGCTTATTCTTTGGTAACATTGAGGCTTAGCCCCATGTTACCTTTTCTGTCTCTCCCTTGTACGGCTTGATGGGTCTTCCCATCCTTCGTTTTTCCTATGCGGTCGCCTTCTTACTTTCTTTGGTTACATGGAAAGTAGATATAGTGTTGAAAAGATGTTATCTGAACTCACTTCAGCATCAAATCTCTCCAAGGTAAAGCCGTAAGCGGGTTCTGTCGTGGTGTAAGGGCGTGGAACATCAGATAACCTATCACAAACCAGAACTCAAACTGTCGTACGGTACTCTAGATCGGAACCTGCTATTGATTCATGTACGCGGCTTGCGGGAAGACTTTGCTAGACGCCACGTGGCTACCAAGCATCACAAGTGCAGTGCAAACAGCAGTAAAAAATGCGAGTTATGAGCCATGACTTGCAGTCTTCTGTCAGCATGAAGATCATTGAACTCTTCATGGCTGATGTAGTCGTTGAAATTGCTATACTTTACCGCTGCTGTGTCCTGTCTTCCACAGGCTGACCTGTATGATAGGCGGCCAAACGGCTCTACGAGCTACAGTAGCCATCGAACTGAAACTTCGGGCGTGGTTTATCAATGTAAGGACTTGAAAGTTACGTCTGCTAATTCCTATCATTTATGTTGGTTGTCTCTGTTAAAGACACAAATGACATGAACTTCAGATATCCTGCAGTGATAGTGCACTATCTACACTTTCTGATTTCCCAACAATAGACGTCTTGTCCCGGTAGCAGGCCATGTTAGCGCATATACTCATTTCTCAGATACAGTACGTACTTCTTTGATAATCGTCATGGGTGGATCATACCGTCCTAGCATAGGTGTTAGACAAGTAGTTCGGGAAATCCTTTTCTCGGTCTTTCTTCGAACCAATACTCTTCACCAAGCCTTCTTTCCGTTTCTTCTAATGAAAATGACACATTGGCGTTCCATTTGGATCCCAGATTTCACATATTTCTTCCTCGTAATCATGTGATGAATACTCGCCTTCGTTTAATAGATCTCCTCCGTGTGAAACATGTCCTCTCGATGAGAAATGGGATCACTGCTGACACGGAATACTGTGCTAGGAATAGCGGAGTTGTTTATACAGACGGTCTTTGTAGAAACTGACCACCACTTGAAATAATGGTAAGCCCTTCATTTAGTGGCCGGTATTCTTTGGAGGAGTTGCCTTGTGGACTGGATACAAAAAAACCACATGTGAAGTTTCATTTCGGGTTTCATTTTGAAATTTGAATCACAAGTAGATATGTCATTCGACTACAAGTAATTTTGTGAAAATCTATCTGGCCTTTTCTCGGGCGTGATTGATTACCGAGACCATGTATGTATTCTTGTACACACTAGCACTAGGGGGTTTCAATATTAGCGTTATGGGTCCGCAAAAGATTTTACAGGCACTTCGAAAAGATTGCATGGGGACTCTGGGAATGGAACTTTGGGAAAGTTTATGGGCAATCCACAGAATTCAGTAAAAGGTTGCTGAATCCGTAAAGGGTGACTAAGAAATTGTAGGTTACGTTTAGTAACAGTCATAACTGTTACTATTACGACTGGTTGTACATGCAAGAAACTAAGGTTCTGGGTTCTTCCCGTAAACATTAAGTTAGAGTATTAATTTACCTTAATTTGAATTTGGGACTCGGAGGAGATGTGCAGCAATTTTGGTTCTCGTTGCTTCCACGTTCGCAGTACAGGCTCATTTTGGTCACATCAGGATCATTTTTTGTCTCGTTATTCACATTCGCAAAAGTCATTTTGGTTTCGTCGTTCACAGGCAAGCAAATGGTCATTTTGGGCACGATCAAGTTAGTAACATTTATCGTGAAGGGTGGGAAGTGCATTCGTGAATTTACACATTTAGCATTTTACGTTGGCAGGTTATCCGGATCCCATTGTACTCGGCATTGAGAGACATTGCATTGCATTTTGCACTTGGTGCGGGGATACCCGGGATATCATTAGTATTTATACTTTGGAAAATGCCGCAATCTAGTAGTGGGTACTTACCAAGAAAACAGAAAATAGGTAAATATTCCCAGAGGAGTATTATCAAGGATCTTGAGAATGAGCATGCCTTTTTGAATTCACATGAGTATTTAAATGATTTAGATGATCTGAGTGACATGATAGAACTCTTGTTGAAATAGTGCGATTTTGCAAATTGTCATTGATATCTTGAAATGAGAATTTCTCCTTGTAATTCAAAATTTGTGATGAAATATTTGAGGGATCTTGATCCAAAGCTTTTAGACAGCTCGCGAAAATGGATATTTATTCTCTTATGCTTTGGTAGATCTTTAATCTCATGATCTTTAAGATCATGAGGCTTTTAGAAAACCATACAAGAGGAATCAGACCTCCATATGGATCAAATTAACCCTTGCTCGTGACCGATTGGTCACCATGGGAATCCGGTATGTGTTGCTTGTGGCTTAAATATACGGGATAGGAGTGTTGGGTCAACAATTGGATTCACCGAGAGAGTCATGACTATCAATTTTTGGGAAAGAAGTGGAGTGGCCGAATCAAGACAAGAAGAAAAGTATTTCATCAACATTTGCTCAAAAGGTTTCTAATGATGCGTGACATTAGTGGATGGAACGTTGTTCTCCTCGGTAACTCGACCAACTATTGACGGTTAGCTCTATTTTAGCCATCAGCACTTGTATCCCATTAATTGGGAAATGATCTGCAATAATAAAAGAAGTATAATTTATTTTATAGGAAGTAAGGGGATCCATGATTTGATATTTGATGTATGGTTTTTTGGTTTCTACATGTGTCCATGATTTGATATATGATATTCAAGGGTATTTTTTAGTTTATTGTATTGATGATGCTTTAAAGTTCTTATTTTTGTTGCATCTAAATTTAATGCCAAGGTTATGTCATGGTGTGACAATGACCTACTTAAAGAAGTCTCCTATTTGGAATAAATCAAACCATAGAGGAGCGTCCAGTAATTTTGAAAATAATCAGTAGCTTCTTGACGATTCCAATTATTTACCCATGAATCATTTGGTGCCATCTTTCAAGCAAGTGTGATAGAAAACAAGCAACTCTTTAACAAATGTGTTTCTTGGACCCGCATTGTTAATGAGCATTGTATAGGGATGGTAAAAGCTAGATGGCATTTTCTTAAAGAACTATGAGTGCAACTCAAAAACCCCAATAGAAATAGATATTTGTTGATGTGGATCAGCATATGTATCTTCAAGCAAGCGCAAATAGAAGACAAGCAACTCTTTAAAAAAATGTGTTGCTCAAACCTGCATAATTGACAAGCATTGCATAGGAATGCTAAAAGCTAGATGGCATTTGCTTAGAGAACTAAGGGTGCAACTCAAAAAACCCTGATAGAAATGCATATTTGTTGATGTTGATCAGCATATATATATATATCTAGTTTTAAATATTTTTTCAATTAATAAATCAAACTTATGGTTAGAGGAAGATGTCATTGAAGAGATGAGAATAGAATATCCAAACCCCAAAGCTGAGCAAGGTAGAGAGAAAATTTAAAAATAGAGTTATGTAGCATTGTCTCATTTTCACCAAAAAGTTGGTGGTATGTTAAATGAATACAAACAAACATTATTTGTACATTTTTCAAGTTCATTTAAATTTTTTCTTTCCAACACTCTTTCTCTCAAACATTTTTTTCTAGATGTCTCTTTGTAGAGTGTTGGATGCATAATATTATGAAGTTCATGTTTGCAATAGTTTGTATGCATTGGTAGACACTTGTGTCATATAAAATGCACTCTAGTGTGCCCATAGGTGCTTGTGTGAGATGTAACAACACACCAATGTCCAAATTGCACTATTTCACCAAGAAATAGTTCATTCCTATGAGAATATAGTAAAAAATAACAACATACAAAGGAAATTATCACATTATGGTTCTATATTCCCATCTCTTTGACTTCTTGGACAAAAACTACTTCTTGAAGAGTGTAATATCACCATATAAGGTGCATCATGAAAAATCACAAAGGAAAAATCACTAACATTAAGAATAAATCCAATTCAGATTCTAAAAGTGATGTTCTAGTTCAACAAGTGTTAAATTTTCCAAGCAATTTCAAAAGGTCCCTAGCAAAGCTAAGTTTTCCACACCAAAGTCTTATTCTTACTACCAAATTCACAATTCCTTGCCACAATATAAAAAGGCCCACTAAAGCCTTATTATTTCCCTTAAATGGCACTTTGCTATTAAACCATTCTCTACCACTTAGGCAAAACAAAAAGCACACCAAAGCACAAAAAAGGCTAGTGAAGAATTGGAAATCCCTCACAAAGTCAAGAATAGTCTTCACTACCAGTTCTTTAGAATTCTTTTCTCAATTACAATACAATCCTTTTTAGTCTCATCAAGGCACCACTCTTCAAAAAATCACTCTAGTTTCAAGGATCAAACATACATGAAATTTAGTGACACTTACTTCAAAGACTCATAGAAATGATAGATTCATTAAGAAGTTAATGTAAACAAAAGTTGAACAACATGGGCACTTCCAATGCAACATTTATAATATTGTCAAACTCAGAACTAACTTCTGCCAAATCTGCCAATGCTCACCTTATACTATTGTCATACTCAGAACTAACTACTGCCAAATCTGCCAAATGCAAACTACCAAAATTGTCTTGGTTGACAACTAAAAACTACTGTCTAAACTGTGCTACCAAACTCTACCTTCTACTGCACACAATCTCTTCCAAATCTCTTAAGAGCATGAAGGACTCTAATTGGTACCTAAGTTCTTCACTTCTCATCGTTTGCTGCTAACTCAACCTTCAAGTTCTGCTTTATCTCCATTGTCTTCTTGATAATTCTTTTTGCTAAGTCTATGCTCCTACTTTGGTAAATCTACATTCCTATGCAATAAATTGCTCTTAATTTTCTTCAACTCCTTCAGCTTGGATGCCAAAAATTTGTAGTTCACATACTCCTCTAACATTGCTCTCCACCGTTGAAAAAATGTCTCCAACACTTCCTTTGCGAGCAGTTACAATCAATTTGATGGTTACCCTTTGGCCACATTCTCCTATTGAGGTACTAGACTAGCCACCATTGATTGCTTATCAACCAAAAAATCAATCATCACTTGCACTATAGACAAGTTCTAACTCACCTTTGAACCTTGCACTCTACCTTGTTCAACCTAGCAAACTACATGCTTCCAAGACTCATATAACTTTGATTTAGCCTCCATCTGAAATTTCTCTAGAGCCTTTTTTTTAGCCTCCTTACAAAGCAAATCCTTTGTTAGACCAACTACCATAGTGTACTCAGATCTCTACTCATCCATTCTTACTTTCTAAAGATAGGCAATATCACTCTCCAAGTCTTTAATCCTTTGCTTTTGCAATTCAATGATTTCTCTTTCTTTTTCTATTGCAATTGCAAACCTTCCACCTGTTTTCAAAAATTGTTCTACTCTTGAGGATGTTCTTATAAAGACTATTTCACCTATGCTAGCTCTTGCTTTAGCAAAGGAATCTATGACTTGTAAGACACTACTACCAATTGCAATTTGTGCACTAGCTCTTGCTTCAAAAAAGGAATCTATGACTTGTAAGACACTACTACCAATTGCAATTTGTGCACTAGCTCTTGCTTCAGTAAAGGAATCTATGACTTGTAAGACACTACTACCAATTGCAATTTGTGCACTAGGTCCAACATATTCCTCATCTCAGCCACAATCCAATATATATAGGGTACATCTAATTAAGGAAATCCATAACAAGCACTATCATCCCTTCACAACTTGCATCACATTGACATCTCTAGCTTCACCTTGCATCATCACTCTTCTAAATCCCTCACTCATTCTTGTTCTCTCTAGTGAAGGCACTATCTTCATATTAAGTTTGACTCGATGTCGGCTTGGTCTTCATCTTTCAAATAAATAAATCTCTTGCATCACTATAGGCTCTTGATTTTCTTCAATAGCTACCACCTTATTCTCTTCTTAAATCTAGTCTACATGACCTTGGACTCTAGAAATTTTAGTTTCTTCTTCCTTGATAACACAATGGGTTCTCTATCTCTCACTTTCCTCTTAGTCTCTTCAAAATCTGCATCCTCCTTTTGAATTCTTTTAGGGTTGTAGCCCCACCCGCCTTGCTAGAGAAGCAACCATCAAGTATTGTGTTAAACATCTCTTACTCACTCTGGATCAAAAGCTTCATCTCCACATAAAAGTGAATTGCAAAGGGTACTTTAATATTGAGATCTTTGGTTATTGAAGGCATTATGCCTATCCTGAGTTTGACTATGAAACATATGTGCCCAATGTCATGTGTACATATATCATTACACAACATACAATGCTATGAATATTATACACTATAGAAGTACAACTCCTACAAAAGTCATATATGAACTCTAAAATATCACAATAATTAGTTTAGTACACACTTTGAATCACAATCAACTCAGATCAGAACTCAATCTTGAGCTCAATAATCGACCAACAATAGACATTGATTACAATCAAGCCACACCTCCTCTAGCTTGGAGACTCCAACTAATGCTCACTAGCCTTTGTCCACCACAGCCAAGAACTTGAAAGCTATAATACCAAGAGCTAGCCATACACTAGATGTGAAATTTGTTTTGGTAACATCTAGAATGATGTTATACATGATGGTCAAAATAGATTTGAAAGGAGTATCACCAAAAGTGTACTTCTACTAATAGAGTAGAAACAGAAATAGACTTGAGAACCTTAGAACCAATAGCTAGACATATGATTTAAAGGTGAGAATTGGTTTGGTAACATTTGGAAGGATGTTACACATGATTGACTAAGCAGATTAAAAAGAGGTATCACCAAAAGGGGACATCTACTAATAGAGTAGGAACCGAAATATGCATGAAAGGGAATTTCAGAGGCCTAAACGGATGAATTAGGCCTCAAAAATATGCCAATTCTCCCCCCCCCCAACAAAAGAAAGGCTAGCCTTCCTCCCCTTGGTTTGTCTTGTCAAGAGCTTTCCAATGGTACCTTACTCCGTGATTCTGAGACTCCTATAGGAAGATTCTCTAAAAGATTCCCTCCGGTCAAAGCTTGTTTGACCAACCAGATAGGACCTAGACCGACATGTTACCCATCCAAGTAAGTAATCCAAGGGTGGAGCTTGCTGACATGTCACCTATCTGTGTGCCTAATCCTATGGTGGAGCTTCCTTGGAGTAGATCCTCTTTGTCTATATAATAAAGAGAAGGTGCTCCTTTGGGGCACCAAATGTTGAGTGTGTAATCTGTGTTTTCTCTCTTCTTGTCCTTGGAGTATTACAAAAGCTCAACATCAAAGAAGTGAGCTCTTTGGAGTTGCACTTCCAAGGTATACCCCTATATTCAACCTAGATCTCCAATCCTAATTATGTAAGAGTGTAAATCATGCAAGCGATGATGGGTCTCATGGTGTGATCAATAGCCTTAACACAAAATCTGGCCACCACTAAGTAGTCTATGAGCAACTACTAGTATAACATTGACCGCCAAGACTATCACTCCAACATCTAAGTAAACTAGCCTTGGCACTACAAATGTTTTCATGCATATATACATTATAGTCAACATCATATATTATAGAAGCACAACTAAATATAGAAGTCATACATGAACTTAAAAGTATCACAATTGCTCCCTAGATAGTAGTTAGGTTCCCTTAACTCCATATAACTATCTACTCTAAGTATGTGATATGCTCTATGGTGGAAAAAGATCAAGAGGCCAGGTGCTATTAAGCCCCATCATTAGTTCCTTGTTTGCAATCTATATCACATAAAAAATGAACTAGCTATAGGTTGAGTACATCAAGGATATAGCCATTCTCCTTGAGGAACTAATATGAGGGGATGATTCAAACATACCATATGCCTCCATCCCCTCAAACAACTATCACACACCAACATAGTAGTAACTCCACCAAAAGAGCCACATAACATACACCAAAATCATGCATATACAACAACCAAGCTTGGTCCATAGTGCCATCAATGTTTGGGAGGTGGCATGGCACATAATTATACAATTCTATAATAATTTATATATTATATTTATAATTATATAAATTATATAATTATATGGCACATATGATCCTTCCAAACAACACCATCATCATGTCCTTCCAACATGAAGACTTGTATAATATATATATATATATATATATATATATATATATATATATATATATATATATATATATATAGTTAGACAAATTATCTAGAGGTGAAAATTGGCTTGGTAATACCTTTAGGGAAGTTATATATGATGGTCAAAGTAGATCATACAAAAGTGTCAACAAAAGAGTATTTCCACTAATAGAGCGAAGGTCAAAAACACCTTGAAAACTTCAAAGCCAATTTTGAAAGCCTAAATAAATAAATTAGGCTTTGAAAAATTAAATTATTCTCCCTTACTTATTTCACTAAGATAATTTTAATGGTACCTTACCCATGCTATTCTAAACTTCCAATAAGAATATTCTCCAAAGATCCTATTTGGTCAAACTTGTTTGACCAACCAAATAGGACAAGGATCAACATATCATCAATCCATATAGCTAATTTAAGGGTGGAACTTGCTAACATATCACTAATCCATGTATTTGATCCAAGGGTGTAGCTCTCTTTGAGTGGATCCTCTTTGCTATATAAGACAGAAAAGGTACCCCTTTGGAGCATTTAAGTATTGAAAAATGAAAACTTATGTTTCTCTTGTATTTATTTTCTTGTGTTTCTCCTAGGATTTCTCCTATCGTCAAAATATTACAATGGTATTAGAGTAGATGTTTCAATTAAAATGAATGGATCACTTTTCTTTAGGAACATGGGCTACTAAGACTAAGTAATTTCAAGAGGAAAAAATTAGTGCAATCAATAGATTGGGATGTTTGAGAGAGAGGATGGGATGGATGCTTCTTGAAAGTGATTTCCTACACTGCATATTTTGTTGCACATCAAGATTATGTACATTCAATGTGAGCAAGTGAGAGCAAAGTTCATGGAAAAAAGAATGAATTTGCAATCTTATGATTCTACTTGTGGTGATATACTAAACAAAGTGAATTTTAGTAATTTACAATCTGTTATGATGCAATGGATTTGAATATAACAAATGCATTCTATTTCAACACTCAAATAGAAATCCATTATATAGTTAGACCAAAAGTGATGTTTAGGGATTTCATAGTCCACAATTTTGGTGAGGAATATTATTAATGAGTGATTGCCTTTGAGGTCCCAATGGTACTCCTAATCATTTGCGTCTCCTCTCAAGTGATCATATTAACCCTCTATTGAAGTAGGAGGTATCAATTGAGCATTTATTGTGTGTACAAATCATGTAGCCATAGTTGCAAGATTTGATGCAAGAAATGTAGTGGATGTTGAACAAGTTTAAGGAGATTAAGATGACAATTGAGGCATTACAATGTCAAGTACCTACTTTCAAGAACAATCATGTAATGAAGAAGGGAAATCATCCCAAAACCCAATAATAGTGGCCAATGACACTTGGAAAATCACTCATGCCAATGACACCAACCCTAAATAAATGAAATCATATTGTTAGTATGGATGATGAAGACATGCAATATCAAGCCTTACAAGGGATAACATTCTATGGGAGTAATGGAAAATTAGATCTCAAGAATGAATTGATACGTTTAATTATTTACAACCAAGATCATTGATCATTTCACAAGCATGCTTGCATGTGGATACTTGAGTGATAAAGCCCTCATATGGTATGATGCTTGGGAATGATCAATGTTGGTGTAAGGAAGAAAGATCACTTTGAAGGTGCTGCAAGAAGAGCTATTGCAAAATTTTCACTTCATGATTCTATAAAAATGGCTTGAACATGACTATAAAGGTTGAAGCAGAAGAAAAACATACAAAATATATGGAGGCATTTCTTGATGTATAGGTTTCTATAATTGATAAGCCTAGGAAAAGCTCTTGAAAATTTCAAATGGGGGTTAAAAGAGAGAATTTACCAAGAGATAATGGTACAAAATTCTTGTGCAATTTTTGAAACCATAATTTGTACTCAAAAAATAGCAAGAATGCTTGGAGGAGGGAAGAGGTAGTCTCAACATAACACTATTGGGTTGAAACATCACACTTGGGTGGACCAGTTCTTATGGAATTGAGAATATTTGTTTTGAAGACCAATGAGCATGATCGCTCCAAGGAGAATGCGGATGGGTCAAAGAAAGGAGAGATGGAATCACACAAGGAGAAGGGGCTTGAGTAGAACAATGACATTGTTACAAATTTGATTGAGTTTGGCAAATAGCCATCAATTGTCATGCCCGTCTTCCACTTGACCTCCATACTTGCGACCTTTGAACAACTTAGCTTTACAATAAACCAAAGAGGAGGATGCTGAAATCACATTAGAAAACAAAGATTCCCAATAAAAATATCTTGTGGCCTTATTAGCTCAATAGAGAAGAGTAAAAGCAAGAGGAAAGAAGACGAGTATGCAAAGGTTGCGGGAGAAAAGTACACAATTGATTGTTGTAAATGATATCCTAGAAGGCAATCAAGTATGAGTATTTATAAACCCTAGAGCAATAGAGAATTTCTTGTCTCATTTTGTTATAATAAGTTTGGAGATAGAACTAGAGAAGGATGAGAATGAAGAACTAGAGTTAACTAATGGTCAAACAAAGAGGACTGAGTTGTTAACTATAAAGATAATACTCTCTATAAGAGAGTATCAAGAGGAAATTGAGTGGCAAGTGATATAATTAGCTTGTGAAAATTTGATCTTAGGCATGCCATGGATGGAGCATTACAACCTCATGGTAGATTGGAGAAAGAAAATAGTGAGAACTAGCCAATGGAAGATAATTGGAGATAGAGAAAGATCTTAAAGGCAAGAATTGCCTCTCTTGTCATATAGATGACAGCTATTGGTAAGACATATATATGTTTCATATACCTAACAAGAGAAGTCTAGAGTGTACAACTTAATGGGAAAATTCATGAGAATTTGAAAAATTTGGCCGATGAGTTTAAAGATGTCTTTCTTGATGATTCACTCAAGATTATCACCAAAAAAGAGAGTAGATAGTAAAATTGAGATACTTCCTAGGAAGACATCTCTTTATATGGCCCCATATCAACTACCACCTCATGAGTTAGAGCAGTGCAAGGCTCAAATCAAGGATATGCTATGGAATAGGTTTATCCAACCCAATATATCACCATATGAGGCTCTTGTCTTGTCAGTGTGATACAAATGTGCATTGATTATTGGGGCTTAGATCAAAAAATGATGAAGAATAAATAATCATTATTGCACATGGATGACTTGTTTGATGAACTCAATGGGGGAAGAACACTTCACCAAAATTGATCTATGGAGCAATTGCAACCAAATTAAGATTATGAAGGAAGACATACACAAAACTACCTTTAGATTTGAAATAGACGCATCTTCATATCGGTCTTCCATAGCTCAAGACCAATAACTACAACCTCTCCCTACATAGAGGGCTTTGCACCAAAGCCTAATGAGATCTTTTATGGTATATAGACCTTCTCTATAGGTCTCATCAAATGGAAAATCCCACTTTGGTTGTCCAATGAGGCAACTACAAGTGTGAACCAAGATTACTCAAATATAGGTTTAATTGGTAACTCCTCCAACCTAGAAATCACTACTATTATGAATCATCAGTAATTGAAATGATCCCATGCTCCTCAACCAAGTCAACTCTATCATCAAACACCTTTGCTTTAGAAGCAAGAACCACATCATTCTTACTCTCAGAACGTGTGATAGCCAACCAAAACACTAGAGATGGGTCAAATTTCAATGTAAACATGTCATTGTTTGAGAAAAAAAGGAATGTATAATCAACTAAGCTACTCCTAACATTGTGGTAGACTCAATCTATGTAGTAGCAAGTGATTGACTAGTATCTAATCCATCATGCACTCCATCATCACACCTACACTAGGATGTTTAAGACACATGGATGCTATTTATAATATAGAGCTATAGCTCAAGGGAGATTAGATTCAAGCACTAAGGCTTCCACCTCTTATACTAGTGATAGAGATATCATGGACTTTATGTGCAAAGCAACATAGGTAGATACATCTACCATAATGATTAGGAATGCAATACATGCTCCAAAGCCTAGGGGAGAATCAATGGATTTGGATCCATAGAGAGGAGTGTTTGGTAGACAAGTTGTACTTCCCTAGTCTTTCACACTCTTTGAGGCACTACACCTCAAAGAATGTGAAAATCTAGATAAATATGACCTATCTACCAACCTCTCCTCTCTATGGGTCCAACTCCATTGATGCTTCTCTAGGCTTTGGGGTATGTATTGCACTCCTAGTCATTATAGCATATGCATCTACCTATGCTGCTTTGCACATAAAGTCCATGACATGTACATCACTAGCATAAGAGGTGGAAGCCTTAATGCTTGAATCTGATCTCCTCTAAGCTACAGCAATAGCTATGCTAGCCAACCTTTGCTCAAACTACTAAATCTGAGTAGCTATCATTGTATCAAAAGTAAGGGTAAGTATTGGACTCTTACTAGGTGTAGGTCCTATATCACACCTTACCACCTTGTCTTCCATGACTTGAAGCTCCTCTACCACCTACCATTGTTGTGTTGTGGTTTGCGTAGCATGTAAAAAAGTTACTTATCATAGTTTATTCCCCACATTAGTGGAGTAGGTTGTATGATAGATCCGATGGATGAGACGTTGCCATGTGAGCAATCTATGTACATATATGTGATTGGCTACATGGGTTACAATCTTATCATGTTTGAGGGCTCTAATGTGTATAGGTGAGAGAGAGTGGAGAGGGTGTTTAGTCAAGGAGCCTCGAGGGAGATGAGGACATTAGGAGTGAGAGTTGTAACAAAGCTTGAGTGTTAGAGCATTGGAGGAGGCATTTGAGCATCTGATGTCCCATACTCCTGATCTACCACTCCCAAATCCTTTTCTCATCAGGCTTCAGATTCTACACCACTACGGCTTATGGGAATGGATGGTGAGACATTTTGGGATGCTATTCATGGAGTCAATAATGGAAAACCTAGATCCTATTGTCCTTCACGTGCTTACTTACAAGCAAGTCTAGGATTCAACAATATATGTGCTCCTATAGTTGGGAAGTGCCTGAATTTTTGCTCATGAGCTTCAAGGTGGAGTTGTGGGGTCCACTTGTCAAAAGGTGAAGAGCTAAAAGACAAAATTGCAAGAGATTAGATTTCAAGAGAAAGAGGAAAATTTTGGAGGACTTTGGAGAGGGCCTTTGAAGAGACAAGACCATGGTCTGAGAGAAGAGCAGGCAGACTACAATTCTGAGACAAAATTTGAGAGATTTGAGTCAATTCTATGGGAGATATGATGAATTGAAATAAGGGGGGTACAATTCATACCCAAGAGGACAAAATAGACAATTTAGAGAGCTTTGTGAGTCATTTTCATGATCTATTAAGGGGATAGAACAGATGACAAAGGGTTTATAGTGCTGAGCTCAAGAAATGTTAAAATTTGATCAATCTCTTGCAATTTAGATCTGGCCAATTGAAGTTGGAGCTTTGGAATGTGAGGAGTTGGAGATTACATTCTGATCACATTTGAAGATTTGATCACTCTTGAAGTTGTGGTTTGGATCACTTGGGGAAAATTTCCGGTCTTGTTGGTGATCAGGGTTTGCACCTCTATGTCAAGATTTCATGTGAATTCTTCAAATATACAATTCAAGCTTGGATTAAGCATACTTGGGTCTAGAGAGCTCACAAGTTAGCCCAACTCAAGAATCGATCTATATCAAGGGTTTGAGGTTGGAATAGGGTATTAAACTAAGCAAAGGGTTAGACAAGAGTACAAAAAACTATTGTGAAAATTTTGGTTGACTTTAGGTCCATAGAGAGTGAGAATTGATGCAAGGAACTCTATTCCAAATACTATCATAAGCTCCGTAGAGCAATTTTTATCTTCCATCTTGATTGGATGTCAATTCTCATACATTGTGACTATGACTAAGGGTTTCAGGGTGTTTTTGAGGATCAAGTATAATTCTGAATCAGAAATTTAGGGAAAATTTGCCAAGAACTAGGAGAAAACCCTAAAATAGGGATTTAGAAATTAGGGTGAAAACCAACGAGCAATTGACCAAGTTTTAAAGCTTGTCAAGGGATCTATAGTAGTCAAATTGAGGCATATTTCATGTCATTGGGAAGCTTATCTCATAGGCTTTCCATTGAATCCTAGTAAACTTGGATTCAAGCCATTTGGAGAAAGTTTCACCCATTTGAGTTTCATAGGATTTCCTCTAACAATAGAGATAGAAGTTCTACACTTGGATTAGGAATTGGCTGAAATCTGTAGTGCATAATTGAGGAAGCTGGAGTATAGATTGAATCAACTTGCGGATAGGGCAGGGAGCTTTGAAGTTCATTTCCACCAAAAGCATGGAGAGTTGCTATTGACTTCTTGTGGTTGGATCCTCTCCATGCTTGCATGCTTGTTTGTACGCCCAATTGGTTTGGATCAATGTGCAGGCATTGCGCTTAGGTTTTTTCCTTCTTAGAGTGTTGTGTATTCTCCTTGTTAATGTTGGAAGTGATGACCAACAGACTAGGAGTGCTTGTTATGATGACAGGTTAGGTTGCTCATTACCACTTGATCCGATAACAAGAATACCAAAACCTAGAGCGGAAGTTTTTACTAGTTGGGTTCTACACATGCTCAAATTAGTAAGGACATGTTAATCTATAACCTCTCATCTATAGGCTCCAAAGCTAGGCACCTTGTGTGTTCCCTAAGAGAGAAAGGCAAAGTACAACACCATAGTAGCCCTACCACTTTGTAACTCCAAATGGAAGACAAAGCATAGATCAATAGTATGACCAAATCTATGGCAGTGGTCACATTGTCTTTGAGCTGGTTGTGATACTTCAAAAGTATCATACCCACTACCTTGATAGACATTCTTGCTTGTGGTGAGGTTCACCATAAGTCCAACAAGCAATACCATCACCCATTGGCTCTTATTGACAAAAAACTAAGGATAAGGGTCTAAGTGCACCAAGCCTTCCAGTCGCTCCATAAGATCAAGGGTGCACACTATATCCTCAAAAGCCAACATGATGTAGTGCACTCTAGAAGAAGTAATAGCTATAGATGAGGTGTCCTTACTTAATTCAAATGTCACCACTTTTTCCTCCACCATGTTGAGCTCAATATGCTCAACCAAACCAAAAATCACCGCCAAAGTCAATGAGGTAGCTTGCAACAATGTAACATCACATACTCTATGTTGGAGCTCCCTATCCAATATCCTGTATCCAAACTAGACAACTTGGGCCTTAATAACTCCTTGATTGAAAATCATCAACCATCTCATGCAAGTACATGCCTCATAGGCTCTCTTCAACATTTTGCAAGAACTCTTGCAAGCTCTTCAACTTGTCAATCCACACTCCTTGGTAGTTCTACTCCAAGTACTAGAGAAAATCCATCATGGCATTAAACCCTAGTGCTACACCACCTCTTTTAATAATACTTCCACTCATTGTAATTGTAAAAGACCAAGGAGTGGAAGATCAGAGTGAAAGACCACCTTGGGACTCTTGAATGAAAGAAACTCCAAATGCCTAGCATGAGCTTGGGCTTTGGATTTTACAAGAAATATATAGGTTCTTAAGAAGCTTCCTAAAAGCTACCTTCTTAGAGTGCAAGCTAAACTAACCCAAAAGCTTTTGGAGAAGCTTTCTTCTAAGAGTCGCCTATTGTCATAGGTATGCTAAGCTAGTCAAGAAACTTCCCAAGAAGCTTCCTTCTAGAAGCCACCTACTTTGCATGCAAGCTAAGCTATCTAAGAAGCTTTCATAGGAAGCTTCTTGGGAAGCTTCCTAGATGCTTCTAGAATATTGTTATAATTCTTGGCTTATTTGGCCTATTTGCTATTTTTTTAGTCTTGACTAACTCATCTATAAACTCTATATCGTTACATATTCCCCCACTACTAGTTGGTAACATCCTCGTCATCATGGAAGCTTCAAACTCTTGGATGACCATTTATATGTTAGGGAGATGAGAAAGAGGCTCCTAATGGCATCACAAAAGGGATAACCTTTCAAGGACTTTATAATCAATATGGTATTGGTGACCACATGGAATGTGACAATCTGTAAAGATACAATCAACTTCATACTCCTCATGCTCATTGATAGAGATAAAAGGAAGAGAGAGTTGGATATGAGTGAAAAAAGTGATGGATTATAGAAAAAGTGTTTCAACTTGGAAACATGAAAGATAGGGTAAATTTGCATATGATTAGGCAAGGCAAGTTGATAAGCAATAAGAGTGATTTGGGTGAGAAACAATTTGGGTGATATCAAATAGACCTATCCAATTAGGAATAAGTTTACAAACTTGAGTACCAAGTGGGAAGTGGAGGTGATTAGAAGAAAATATGATCTTATCATTGAGTTGAAAGGTGAGATCATAATGATGTTAATCCATATATTTCTTTTGACAATTTTGAGCAACAAGGAGATGAGATTTGGCTTGTTATAGGAGTGGGATATTATGGTCAAGAAGGTAGAAGTACAAGGAATGTGAGATGGATGAAGAACAAGAAGGGAATCTAGAACAAGTTGGTCTTGGCCAAAATTAAGGAAGAAGAGCCAAAATCCAATCCAATGTTTGCCTACTTGGTGTTATTGCAAGTAAACTCAATAACTATAAGGCACTCATCCCAATTGGTATGGTGAACATTGATAAAGGCACAAAACATATCCTCCAAGGTGTGATTTTCATGTTCAATTTGCCCATCATTTTAAGGATGATAGATTGTGGACAAAGCAAGCTTGGTGCTGAGTAGCTTAAAGAGTGCTTGCCTAATTCTTTTTGGTGAATCAAGGATCATGGTCGAAGATGAGTACACAAGGCATCCCATGATGCTTGGAGACATTGTTGAAGTAGATCCGGGCCAATGTTAGAGCATCTATTGTATCAAAGGTTGGTGCCAAATGGATTTGCTTACTAAGCTTATTAATAAACACCATGATTGTTGTGTGATCTTACTTTGTCTTTGGCAAAGATGTGATGAAATCTAAGCTCATGTGTTCCCATCAAGCAGATGAGATAAGAAGTGGTCGAATAAATCCACTTGGCTTTTGGTTATTGGCCTTGTTGCATTAACAATTCTCATAACATCAAAAAGCTCTTAAACCCTTCATGCCATGTTGGCCACCATCATTGGCATTATAGGGTACCCAAGGTCTTGTCCACACCTATGTGACCAATGATTGATAAGTCATAGGCTTCTTGAAGGCGCACAAGTTGTAGAGCACCCTTGGATGGAACATAGATTGGATTCCCATAAAATAGAAGGAGAAGGTTTTATATTCATTGTCATATGCTACAAGATGACCTTATATAATCTAAAAGAATGGTCTTGTTGTAAGGCTGTTCTAAACTTGATGTGGAATTTTTAGTCAATTCAGATTATACTAATTGCTACCATGATGAGAGATTTTGGAAGAGTCTTCAAATAAGGTTATTGTGATAGGGCATCAGGGATGATATCAAACATACCGGGTTTGTACTCATGTTTGGTGTCAAATAACTATAGTTGTTCCTTCCATTGATGATATCAACTCTTCATGTGCTCCAAATGTAATGTCTACAACAAGGGTTTGTTATTAATTTGCATGATCTCTTGTTTCCCCAAGAGATAATATCCATACCTTGGTGGCATATACCATTGCTAGTTGTTCTCAATCTCAAATAAAGTAATATCTTTATATGGTGTTGAGTAAGTGAGACACAAAGGCAATGGGATGTAACCCATCTAGAAATTACTACTACAACATAAATCCAATGGAAAAGTTAGAAGCATCAAAATCAACCACCAAGGTAGTTGAACATTATATGGTTGAAGAATAAGTCTTGAAGACACCATATGATTCAACTTCTTGAATGCTTCTTTGTGCTTGGTGGCCCACTGAAAGCTTGAGGTCTTCTCCAAGACATTGATCAATGGTGTAGTCACATAAGCATAATAGTAGATGAACCCATTGATAAAAATTTGCCAATCTATTAAATGCCCACACTTTTTTGGTATCCTTTGGAGTAGCCAATTAATAATGGATATATTTTTCTCCTTCTTTATCTTGATCCTCTCTAATGAGACCTTAAGACCCAAGAAGGTTGCTTCTTTTTGCCAAACTCACACTTTGACTTCTTGTAGTAACACTTCCATCGATGTAGACATCTTAGGACTTCTTGTGATTCATGTGTTTTGCCTCCATCTTGTTATAGATTAAAATATCATCCAAGCACACCACCATATGTTGATCTAATAGCCCATCCAACACCTGATGCATTTGATCCATGAAGATTGTTGGAGTATTAGTAAGCTCAAAAGGTGGTCTTTGGCACATCCTCTTTATCAATAGGAGTCTACCAGTAGCCGCTTTAGAGATCCAACTTGGATAAATATTATGCTTCACTCAATTGATCTTGCAAGTCTTCAATTCAAAGCAAAGGATATGCATTCTTCATTGTTTGTTTATTGAGGCCACAATAATCAATACAAAAGTGAAATCCTCCATCCTTCTTTGGGACACATAGTACCGGCGCTTCCCAAGGAGATGTACTATGTTGTATGAAATCCTTCTCCAACAACTCCATTGGTGTTGGCTCCTCCACTTGTGTGTAGTGTGTTGATGGGTTTTGTGAAGAGCAAGGTCTAGGTCAAGACCAAGTTGTCCCAACCAAGGAATCAAAGTGCTCAACCAATTGTATGGCTTTCTCCAAGTGTTTGTGCTCCCACAAAGTCACCTCCAATTTGGTGCATGACTTCAAGCCCCTCACAAACTGAACTAGAGCTTCACCTTCCAATATATCTAGAATTTGCATCACAGTGTTATAGAATTGAGTGATGTAGCTTCTCATAGAACAAATCTATTTCCATTTTTCCAATCTATCTTATGTGCCATTAATAGTTTGGAATCACCTAATTGCACTCTTGAATTCTTCCCATGCCAAGACCAAGATTGGTGCAAAAAACTACCATTCAACTTACTCCACTTGGAATCACCACCATAGTTTTGCCACTCCATCCAATTGACTTGAAGTAAAGAGAATCTATTTTTGTTTAACTTGAAGATTTGTAGCTTCAAAATAACATTTAGAATCAAACAAAAAAAAAATTCTCCGTTGTACCCAGTAGATTCTTATTTTCAAATACCTTGGGCTTTGGAAATTAAATTCTCTTTTCTCCTTCTTGAATGGTGCTCTTTCTACATGCTCTTGTTATTGATGGTCTCTTTTTCCAACAATCAAATAAGGTTCTCAATTTGTTGCTGCATAGTAATGATAACTTTAGGCAGTGCCACCATAGCTATTACTCTATCAAACTATCTACAATTATACAATTATCTAAGTTAACTTGTAGATCCAACACGTCCACCATTCTCCATAAGTTACAATCTTTGGGTGTTGCTACCATGGCTATTACTCTATCAAACTCTCAAACTACTAAACTCCACCATTCTCCATAAGTTACATAAAAGTATCAAGGGTCATCAAACAAGGTGAATGCATTCAAAAAATTCTGCCCAAAGTGTTAGGTGATGAATTATGTAAAATGATGCTTGGGTTGTATATGGATAAAAAAAGTCCTAGTAGTTTGGGAGAAATAGATTTGGTGGTCTTTCAATTCCATATATCCCACTCTTGCTCTAATACCAATATAAAAGACTAAGGAGAGAATAAGAGAATGGAAGATCAAAGTGAAAGATCAAATTGGGACCCTTAAATGAGTGAAATTCCAAATGCCTAGCATGAGCTTGGGCTTTGATATTTATTGGAAACATACAAGGCCCTTGTGAAGCTTCTTAGGAAGCTTCCTAGAAGCCGCATTCTTAGAATGCAAGCTAAGCTAATTTGAAAGCTTCTTGATGTAATATCATTAACTAGACATATTATCTTGAAGTAAAATTTTGATTGGTAATATTTGGAGGAATTTTATATATGATGGTATAAGTAGATTAGATAGAGGCATCAATAAAGAGTACTTCCACTAATAGGGCAATGGTTGAAAACTCCCTAAAAAATTCAAGGCTAATTTTGGAGGTCTAAATAAATAAATCAGGCATCATAAATAGAAAGACTTTCCACCTTGGAAAGAAAATCATTGCCTTCTCTCCATGTTTATCTCATTGAGAGCTTTCAATACTCAAGTAGAAATCCATTGAAATCCATTATGTGGTTAGACCAAAAGAGATGTTTAGGGATTTTGTAGTTTGCAATTCTAGTGAGGAACATTATCAACAAATGATAACCTTTGAGATCCCAATGATAGTCCCGATAGTCTATACTCCCTCTCAAATGAATGTATTAACCCTTTAATGAAGTAGGAAGTAGCGATTGAGTCTTTACCATGTGTATAAATCATGGAGCCATAGTTGTAGGATCTAATGCAAGGAATGCAAGAGATGTTGAATGAGTTTAGGAAGATCAAGATAACAATGGAGGCATTGCAAAGTCAAGTATGTATCTTCAAGAGTGATCAAAATATGCAAGAAGAAGAACTATGCCAAAACCCAATACCAATGACCAAAGTACCTAGAGAGTCACTCATGCTAATGACACTAACCTTGATCAATAATGAGGTCACATTGTTACTATAGATGAAGAAGACATATAAAATTAAGCCTTACAAGAGACAACACTATATGAGAATAGTGGAAAACTGGATTTCAAGAATGAATTGATATTTTTGATTATTCATAGTTGAGATCACTAATCATTCCGCAAGGATGTTTGCATATGGGTACTTGATAAAGCTTGTACATAGCATGATGCTTATGAATGATCATTGTTGGTAGAAGGAAGAGAGATCACTTGGATGGTAATGCAAGAAGTATTGCTAAAGAATTTCCAATCTATGGATTCTATGTAGATGGCCCAAACCCAACTGTTGAGGTTGACCATATGTGTATAGTAGTTGTCTCTTAATGTATTCCACTTTGTTTTCAACCCAAAAAGTAGGGAGCGGTGGTTGGGGAGACGGTCTTGCACAAGCATGGAGCCCCATGCCCTATTAAATTGATCATTTTTTGCAATGATTAATCCAATTAATCATGGCTAAAATCAAAGCTCTTGTGAATCTAATTTGATCATTGATCATAAATTGATCATTTTTTGCAATGATTAATCCAATTAATCAAGGCCAAAATCAAAGCTCTTGTGAATCTAATTTGATAAGGATTGTTGCTCATGAAATCTGCCATAAATCTAAATAACTACAAAAGAATAGCATACAAGAGTACATGGAGGTATTTCTTGATATAGAGGTTGTGATAACCAATATGAGTCTAGTAGAAGCTCCTCACAATTTCAAATGGGATTAAAAGAGCATATTTGACAAGAGATAATGATACAAAATCCTTGCATTATTTTGAAGCCATTGCCCACTCATAGAATAGCACGGGTGCTTGGAGGAGGTGAAGAGATAGTTCCATTGCAACATTGTTGCACTAAGACATCCCACTTTAGTAGACTAGTTCCTATGGAATTGGGCAACATTGGTTCCAAGACCTAGGAGCACAACCATTCCAAGAGGAACAAGGACAAGTTGAAGAAAGGAGAGATGGAGTCCCATGAGAGGAAGGAGCTCTAAGACAACAACAACTTTATTACAATTGCAACTGAGCACATAGTCATCACTTATCATGCTCATTTTCCTAGAGGCCCTCAATCTCCATATAGGTAACCTTTGAACAACATGGAAAGACAAATTGAAGACAAAGATGCTAAAATCCAATCAAGAAACAAAGATCACCAATAAATGTACCTCATGGCCTTTATAACTCAATGGAGAAGTGAGTGGATGAAAAGGATGAGTGCACAAAGGTCGAGGAAAAAAATGCATAACTGATTATTGTAACACATAGCTTTCTTCTAAAATTCACCTATTTGGCGTGCAAGCTAAGCTAGTTCAAAGCCTCTAGAAACTTCTTTCTAGAAGCTATCTACTTGGGGTGCAAGCTAAGCTAGCTAGAAGCTACACAAGAAGTTTCCTCCTAGAAGTTGCCACTTGGTATGCACATTACTCAATACTTGGGAGGTACCAAGTAGCTTCTTAGATACTTCTAGAATATGCTAGGCTAATTTGGCCTATTTGCTACTTTGTTAGCATTGACTAACTCATCAGTAAACTCCATATTATTATAGGTGAAGTGTTTTGCCTCATTGAATTGATCAAAAAAGTCATCATGTAAGGTAATGAGTATTTGTTCTTCATCATTTGTTGATTTGGGTCTTGGTAGTCAATGCACATGTGCATTCTACCATTCTTCTTCTTCACAAAAAAGACATGAGCCCAATATGGTGGTACATTAGGTTGGATAAACCTTTTTAGCAACATCTCCTCAGTTTGAGCCTTACAATCCTCCAACTCATGAGGTGATGGTTGATATGGTGCCTCACAAAGGGGTGTCGTCCCAAGAAGAATCTCAATTTTATGATCTACTCTACTTTTTGGTGGCAATCCTAAGGATAAAAGATCCAAAAAGACATCTTGAAACTCAATAATCACATCTTTTAAATTCTTAAGAATTTTTCCATTGAGTTGTGCAATCTAGATTTTTCTTATTGGATCCACAAAATATTTATTTTTCTTATTGATAGCTATTGTCCTTATGATATAAAGAGATAGTTCTTTCCTTTGTGATCTTTCTTTGTGAACTAACCAATGGAAGATCATTGGGATACCCCATTGATCTTCCATTGGTTAGTTCTCACTATTTTCTTTCTCAAATCAACCATGGGGTTGTAATGCTCTATCCACAAGATACCTAAGATAACATCATAATGAGCTAACCATATCACTCGCTACTCAATTTCTTCTTCATACTCTCTTATAGAGAGTATTACCTTTCTAGGTACTGACTCAATCCTCTCTATTTGACCATAATATAACTCTACTTCTTCATTCTCATCCTTCTCTAGTTCCATCTCCAACCTTATTGCAGCAAAGTGAGACAAGAAATTCTTAGTTCCTTGATCTATCATTACTTCACTTGATTGCCTTCTAGGATTCCATTTATAACAATAAGTTCATTTATAATGATTGGAACCAATCAAGTTCCCAATAGGCGGCTTAAAATCTCCTACTCAAATTCCTCATTTCCTTGATCATTCCACTCTACAAACTCCATTTGGGCAATTTGTCAAGATTGTCCACTATTGAGTGGACATTCAACAATGCAATGTCCAAACTGGTAACAATAATAACAACCACCATTTTACCATAATCTTTCTAGATTTTTTGTGCCAAGTGATCTCCATTGGATGACATCAATCTCCATTAGTGCCAATGTTGTAGGGAAAATAATCTATGTGGACAATGGTGCCATTTAGTGTGAGAGTTTTTTCTTATGTTATAGTGAACTCGGCAACTTTTTATGTTATTGTGTATCAGAAGTTATTTATGTTACTATGCCTTGGGAGTCATTTTATTTTATCTTGTATTGGGAGTATTTTTTTATGTTCCATAAGCTCAAGGATCTTTTTTATGCTTCATAAGCTTGGGAGTTTTGTGTGTTACATAAGCTCAAGAAGAGAGGAATTTATAGGGATTTGGGGAATAACAAGAATGTTTCAAAGGTAGGGATTTTTTTGAGAGAAAGAAAGAGGGAATATCAAAGGAGTTGCACTAAAAAATGGAGATATCAAGGGAAGCTTTGAAAGTGACAGTAGGAGCAGTGAAGAAAAGAGTTTTGAAGGAGAAAGGTTTGGACAAGAGGGCTGATAGGGGAATTTTCCCAAGGAAGAGCTTGTGATAAGGAGAAGGACAATTATCAAAAGGGGAAAGGTCTGGCTGCAGGTGAGGAACACAAGAAGGAGAAGAACCTGGACTGGTAGGAACAGAAGAGAGGATTTGAGAGACAAGGGCTTTGTCCCTTGTGATAGAACATCCTCACAGGAAGGAGAAGAACCTGGACTGGTAGGAACAGAAGAGAGGATTTGAGAGACGAGGGATTTGTCGCTTGTGATAGAACATCCTCACAGGAAGGAGAAGAACCTGGACTAGCAAGAACTGAAGAGAGGATTTGAGAGAAGAGGGATTTGTTGCTTGTGAAAAAACAGATAAATTTGAAGGAGAAGTGCTTAGGGCTGGCTGAAACAAAAGAGAGGACATTTGAGAGAAGAGAGATTTGGTGCTTGTGACAGAAGAGAAATTCAAAGGAGAAGAACTTGGACTGGCAGGAACAGAAGAGAGGATTTGAGAGAAGAGGGATTTGTTGCTTGTGACAAAACCAAGAAATTCAAAGGGGAAGAACTTGGCTTGCCAAGACAGAGAGGTAGGAAAGGAGAAGGGAATTATCAAAAGAGTTTTTTTGCTTTGTGACCAGAAGGGCAAAGAACTTTCAAGAGAGAAAAGGCTTGACTTGTACAAAGAAAAGGGATTTTTGAAGGGCGAGAGTTTTGTGACCCTATGTGACAAGAAGAAGAGAGAAAATCAAAGGAGAATGGGAGTTTAGTCAAGACCAAGGAGGGTAGAGAAGGAATTATTAAAGGAAAAGGGAGTTCATTTAGGACCAAGGATGGCAAAGAAGGAATAATCAAAGGAGAAGGGAGTTCAGCCAAGAACAAAGAGGAGAGAGAAAGAGCTTTGGTCTGTGTAACAATATGGAGTTTAGTGACGAAGTTAGTTGGGCTTACAAAGTAGCACATAAGACAAATTAGCCTAGAATATTCCAGAAGTATCTAGGAAGCTTCTTGGGAAGCTTCCCAACTAGCTTAGCTTGCACCTCAAGTAAGTAGCTTCTAGAAGGAAGCTTCTAGAAGCTTCCAACTAGCTTAGCTTGCACGCCAAGTAGACGTTTTCTAGAAGGAAGCTTCTTGAGAAGCTTCCTAGTTAACTTGGCTTGCACTCTAAGAAAGCGGCTTGAGGAAGCTTCTTGAGAAGCTTTTCAAGGGCTTTGTATGCTACCTATAAATACCAAAGCCAAAGCTAATGTTAGGTATTTGGAGTTTTCCCACATTCAAGTGTCCCAATGTGAGTTTCCATTCTCCTATTTCTCTCCTTGGTCTCGGTCTCTTACATTGGTATCAGAGCAAGAATGGGATGGATAGAATTTATGGACCACCAAATCCACTTCCGCCAAACCATATGGATTTTCATATCCAGTTATTACCCAAGCATCGCTTCACCTAATTCATCACCTCACGCTTTAGGCAGGATTTTCTACATATGATCATCGTGTCTGATGAACCCTTGATACTTCCAATTGTCACTTATGGAGAGAGGTGGAGGTCTTGTATCTATGTGTTAATCAATTAGATAAATTAGGAGTAGTAAGATAGAGTAGTAGCTATGGCGGCAATACCGGATGTTATCCTTATGATGTACCAACAAATTGAGCACCTTACTCAATTGTTGGATGAACGAGGCCAACAACAACAAGAACATATAGAGAGAGCACTAGTCCGAGATGGAGAAGATTGTATTCAATCAATTTCAAAAACCCAAGGTGTTTTAAGGCAAGAATCTTTCGAGCACAATGGAGAATTTTGTGTTTGATTGTGAACGTTACTTCAAAGCCACCAATCTTCAAGATGAACAGAAATAAATTCTCTTGGCTTCTAGCCAATTGGATGGTGTGGTAAAACTGTAGTGGCGATTCCAAGTAGAGCAAGCTGAATGACAAATTTTTGTACTAATCTTGACATGGATAGAATTCAAGGATGCAATACTTGGTTGATTTCAAACTATAAATGCCACTCAAGCCGCACGAGATAAATTGGTAGAGTTGAAGCATATTGGCTCAATAAGAGGCTACATCACACAATTTCAAAACATCATCATGCAAATTTGAGATATACAAGAAGGAGAAGTTCTAGATCAATTTGTGAGGGGATCAAAGTCACAAACCAAATTGGAGGTGACTATGCAAGAACCACAAAACGTAGAAGAAGCCATGCAATTGGCTGAGTGCTTTGATTCCTTGGTTATGACAACTTGGTCTTGACCTCATTTTACATCAAGCTTACTAGTACAATATGCACAGGTGGAAGAAACAACACCAATGGAGATTGATACTATCCAACAAAGGCCACTTGGTGCAGCAGATAGAGAAAGATTGCAACAAAATGGAGGTTGTTTTTATTGTCACCAAGTTGGACATTGCATGGCTGAATGTCTACTTAGGAATGTGCAACCTCAACAAGTTGCCCAAATGGAGTTTGTGGAACCAAAAGATCAGGGAAATAAAGAATCCTAGTAGGAGATTTTGATTCGCCTACTAGGAGCTTGATTAGTTCCAATGGGATTGAAGGCTCAACCTATGCAAGTTTACTTCACTTGCAAGGTATGATATCTTATTGGGATTGTAGGATTTTGGGTGATTCTGGAAGTTCAAAGAATTGTATGTCTATGCAAGTAGCAAAAGAATTAGGTATTCTGATCAAGCCACTGATTGGATGTAGTTTGATGATGGCGGATGGTAGAAAGAGTTTTGCATTCCGCCCCTTGCATCCTATTACCTTCAAGATTGGGAAGGAATATTTGGAGTGTATGAGGTTTGTAGTGGCACCTCTACACTATTATATCATTCTAGGGCTACCTTGGCTTGAACGTCATAAGGTTCAACTCGATTGGACCCGATGCCAAATTCAAGTACAACACCAAGGTAGGAATTTCCGATTAGGTTGTCTAGCACCTCTGAGTAAGACACCTAAGAATAATCAATCCCAAGATGGGAATTTTGTCAAAAAGGTAGCCATAGAGTAAACCTTGAAGGGAGTGGAGCCCCAAGATAGGAAGTTTGCCAAGAAGGCAACCATGGAGCAAGCTTGGACGAGAGATGAATCCTTGGAAGGGAAGTTGGTTAGTAAAGCAGCCATAGAGCAAGCTTTGGAAGAAGATAAGTCTATATTCACGTGGTAGATCAAGCCGATTGCACAAGAAAAATTGGAGGAGGGCCAAGAGCATCATTGAGCAATGGTTGATTGGATAGTTCAAGAGTTTACAGACATGTTTTTGGATGATCTACCAAAGGGATTACCCTCTGATTGAGGTATGCACTTCAAGATTGAGCTATTGCTAGGGAGTACTCTAGTGAGTAGACCAATCTATTTGCTCTCACCAAAGAAGTTGGAGGAGTTGCAAACAACACTTACAGAGTTGTTGGAGAAGGACTTCATACAAGATAGTACATCTCCTTGGGGAGCACCGGTACTATTTGTTCCAAAGAAGGATGGAGGACTTTGTTTTTGTATTGATTACCATGGGTTCAATAAGCAAACCATGAAGAATGCATATCTCTTGCCTCGGATTGATGACTTGCTTGATCAACTAAGTGGATCACGCTACTTTTCCAAGTTGGATCTTTGCAACGGCTATTGGCAAATTCTTATTGAAAGAGAGGATGTGCAAAAGACTGCCTTTTGTGCAAGGTATGGGCATTTTGAGTGGAGAGTTCTACCTTTCAGACTCACTAATGCTCCAACAGTCTTCATGGATCAGATGCATTGGGTGTTGAATGGACTATTGGATCGGTTTGTGGTGGTGTTCTTAGATGATATCTTAATTTATAGTAAGATAGAGGCATAACACATGAGCTATGTTTGAGAAGTCCTAAGACGACTACAACAATGGAAATTTTGGACTTCTTGCAGTAAAATTTTTGACTTCTTGCAATAAAATTTGGGAAAGAACTCCAGCTTCTAGTGGACCACCCAGCATGAAGAAGCATTCCAGAAGTTAAAGCATATGGTGTCTTCAAGACCCATTCTTCAACCATATGATCCTCAACTACCTTATGTGGTTGATTTTGATGCTTCTAACTTTGCAATTGGAGCCGTGCTGCAACAAGAATTCCCAGATGGACTCCATCCCATTGCCTTTGTGTCTCACCAACTCAATATGGCTGAACAAAAGTACCTTGCTCAAGATCAAGAACAACTTGCAATGGTATACGCCACCAAAGTATGGAGGCATTACCTCTTGGAGAAACAAGTGATCATGCAAATTGATCACAAGCTTTTGTTGCAGACCTTGCACTTGGAACACATGAAGAGTCAATATCATTGATGAGAGGAACAAATCCAATTGTATGACATTAAACTTGAGTACAAACCAGGTCGGGTCCATGTCATCCATGATGCTTTATCACAATGACCTAATTTAAATTTCTTCCTCTCATCACAACGACAATTTCAACGGTGTTAGTTGACTCCAAGGTCCAAAACAAGTTTCAGTCAGCTCTACACCAAGATCCCTTCTTCCAAAAGGTACATGGTCACCTTACATCATGCAATAAGGAGTACAACACGTTCTCCATCAAGGAAGGTCTTTTATTCCATGAGGACCGGATCTATGTTCCAACTAAAGGTGATCTTTGACTTGTGCACCTTCAAGAAGCCTGTGATTTACCCATTGTTGGTCACATGGGTGTAGACAAGACCTTGGATACTCTCCAACGTCAATGGTGGTGGCCCAACATGACACAAGATGTTCAAGAATTTGTCCCATCGTGTGAGAGCTGCCAATGTAACAAGGCCAGCAACCAAAAGCCAAGTGGACTCCTTCAACTACTTGCCGTTCCATCCGCTCACTAGGAACATGTGAGCTTGGATCTCATCATATCCTTGCCAAAGATAAAATAAGGACACACCACAATCGTGGTGTTTGTGGATAAGCTTAGTAAGCAAATCCACTAGGCACCAACCTGTGATACCGTGGATGCTCCAACCTTAGCACAAATCTACTTCAACAATGTCTTCAAGCATCATAGGATGCCATGTGTACTCATCTCCGACCGTGATCCTCAATTTACTGGGAAGTTTTGGCAAGCACTCTTCTAGATACTTAGCACCATGCTTGCTTTGTCCACGGCATATCATCCTCAAACTGATGGACAAACCAAACATGCAAATTGTACATTGGAAGATATGTTGCATACCTTTGTCAATGTACACCATACCAATTGAGATGAATGTCTTGCAATTGCAGAATTTGCCTACAACAATTCCAAACAAGCAAGCACCAAATTTTCTCCTTTCTTTCTCAATTTTGGCAAAGATCCACTTGTTCCAAATTCTCTTCTTGCTGCCCCTCCATCTCACGTTCCTCATACTTTCACATTCTTGACCACTATATCCCAATCTCTCCAACAAGCCAAGTCTCACCTCCTTGTTGCTCAAAATTGCCAAAAACAATATACGGACCACCATCATCGTGATCTCACCTTTGAAGTCAGTGATAAAGTCATGCTATCCTCTAGTAACCTCCCTCTCCCACTAGATACTCAAGTTCATAAACTTCTTCCTAATTGGATATGACCCTTTGATATCACCCAAATTGTCTCTCTTGTTGCTTATGGACTTGCCTTGCCTTGTCACATGCGTATCCATCCTATCTTTCATATCTCCAAGTTGAAACCCTTTGTTCCTAACCCCTCTTCCTTTCCTCTTGAGTCCAACCTCTCCCTCTTCCTATCCCTATCAATGATCATGAGGAGTACAAAGTTGATCATATCCTTGCGCATCGCCATATTCAACGAGGCCGTCGCCAACATATGGAGTACAAGGTCCTTTGGAAAGGGTATCCCCTTCATGATGCCACATGGGAACCTCTTTCTCACCTCTAGAATGCATAGACGGCCATCCAAGAATTTGAAGCTTTATTGGCAACGATGATGTCACCAACTAGCGGCGGGAGAATATGTAACAATATAGAGTTTAGCGACAAAGTTAGTCGGTTACGGAGTAGCACATAAGACAAATTAGCCTAAAATATTCCAGAAGTATCTAGGAAGCTTCTTGGGAAGCTTTCCAACTAGCTTAGCTTGCACCTCAAGTAAGTAGTTTCTAGAATGAAGCTTCTAGAAGCTTCCAACTAGCTTAGCTTGCACGCCAAATAGGCGACTTCTAGAAGAAAGCTTCTTGAGAAGCTTCCTAGTTAACTTGGCTTGCACTCTAAGAAAGCGGCTTGAAGAAACTTCTTGAGAAACTTCTCAAGGGCCTTGTATGCTACCTATAAATACCAAAGCCAAAGCTCATGCTAGGCACTTGGAGTTTTCCCACATTCAAGTGTCCCAATGTGAGTTTCCATTCTCCTATTTCTCTCCTCGGTCTTGGTCTTTTACTGTCTGTATAGAGGAGAGAGGGATTTTTGAAGGTTAGAGTTTGTGACTTGTGTGACCAAAGAGCAGAGCATTGAGAGAAAAAAGGGTTTAGCCTTTTGGAGAGAAGAATTTTTGAAGAGTGAAGGGTTTTGCCAAGACTAAGCTGAGAATGAAGCATCAAATGAGTGAGTGAGGTTTGGACATGGGAACACTCAAGGGGAATGTTTGGACTGAATTTAGAGAGAGAAGGTAGAGATATTTGAAACGGTCTTGCTTGGATAGAGATAGAGGGAGAGAAAAGATTATTGAAGTTACAAAGGGCCTGGCTTGTAGAGGAAGAAGAGGTTTGAAAGAGAAATTTCAAAGGAGAGGCTAAAGGTGGCAGAACAAAGGAGAGCCATCAAGATAGAAGGGATAAGTCTCAAAGGAGAATCTGTCCAATAGAGAAGACCTAGAGAAAATCTCAAAAGGAGCTGCGGTGAAATAGGAAGATGAAGAGTTGTAAGGGATAGGGATTAGAACTTGGTTGATTTTACTTCTTTCTTTTACATGCTTGGCCAGTTGAAGAACTATTAGATGTGGTCACTATATGATCTGGAGCTATTTGGCTTTCCCCAAAAGGTTTATAAACTGCAAGGCTTGGTATTGTGATTAATATGAGGTTCCTAGTGATTAGATGTGTATATTTTGACCCGTGAATAGTGTCAAGGAGAGGACTCCATTCTCAAAGCTCCCAATCTAGTTAGATAGTCTAGTTACACAGTCACCAATCTGGTTGCATTGATTTGAAATTGGCCATAGGGCTTGTGACTTGTTAGAAAAATCCACCAACCTCCTCCTCCTCCTCATTAAATACAAACCCAATATTAACAGAACTTGAACATTAGCTAGTGAAACTTGAAGATCAAGATTATCCCAATGAAACTCAACACAAGGAGCCATTGAAAAGAGCCTATGCTCAAGAGCAATTGTAGCAAAGCTGCTCCAACAAGAAGGAGACTGCCATCCAGGCAAGAGCAGAGCAGCCAAGTGCCCAATGCATTCTTGAGACCAAAAAATCCCTACAACATAAGTGGAGATCATGATGGGGAACCTTGAGGCTTGTGCTTAGGCATAAGGAGCAGATTGGAGCTGAGTTAGGTGTTAGTAGCAGATTTGAGCTAAGGAAAAGATGGCACCGGAATCTTCATCTGTAGCTATGTCAAGGTAGCAAGAGATTTTAATGATAGTCATGGCAGCCATGAGAGCCATGAAGGATCAAGACGAAGAAGGAGATATGATGAAGGTGCAGTCTTCCCAAGTCACAAAATGTTTGTGTGCAATGGTGGACCATAAAGGTGAGTTTGATGGTAGGGATGTGACTAGATATTTGAGGGTCTATTGGAGGGAAGTTAAAATTCATGACCTGGTTGAGAAGATTGCCATCATGAGGTTCCCTACGTTGGTGGAGCTCAAAATCAGGAAGGTGGTTGAAAGTTTAGTTGAAGAGGCTACGATATGAGAGGAGTTCTCGCAAATGATGAAGGAAGAGTTCTTGTTACAAGATGCAATTCGGGTCCTCAAGCCATGTTCTTGGACTGGGTGAACAATATGAGCAAGGGATTGGGGCCACAAGATCTCCTAAGAGAGTTTAATAAAAAGTTAGGTCAATTGTCTAACTGTGAAGTTGAAGCAATTAAATTACAGAGGTCTAACTATTTCTTATGAGCTGCAGATAGCCGTCTATGAGATGAATTGGAGTATGCACTTGAATTACTTCAACTTGAGCATCTAGGAATTGTTGATTGAAAGAGGATTGAGGAGGCTATTATCTAGGTGGGCCATAGGAGAAGACAAAGAGAGTTGGATGAGGAAGTAATATCCAAGGCACCTCTTTGGAATGGTCCTGTTGGATCCAATAGAGAGAAGGTGGAATAACAAGCAAACAAGGTGGTCAAAGATTGAACAATCAATGAGATTTCACAATTGATGGAAGGGCTGAAGATTTTGACTACAAAGGTTGACCAATTGCAAATTGGGAGCAATGCTACAAAAATAGATGGAGATAGGAGGCAGTCCTATGGGTGCATGTTGTGTGACAATAAGAGTCATACCAAAAGAGACTACCAAGAGCTATTGGATGCATTGCGCAAGCAGTTGGTTAAGTTTATTGGAGAGCTATAAATGAAGAATATAGCTTTTTATGATACTGATGAACTAATACTACTAAATAGTAACAAAGGAGGCATGAAGGCTTTGCTGGAAAGACATATGGGCAAATGGGAAGTGGGCATGACTGTTGCTACCTTTGATCCTAGTGTGTATAATTTAGTGAGCAAGAGAAAGAAAATTTTAGATTTAGGAGAAGTGGAGAAGAAAAGACTAGCGAAATAGGTTTGGAGGAAATCTGGATGAGATGCACCAATTGCAATAATGGCTATCACGGAAGAGGTTGGAGCTACTTGGGATGCAATGATAGAAGAGAAAAGGAAGGTTGACTAGCAATCAGAAGTTGAAGGGCAAGCAAAGGAGAAACAACAATGAGTAGAATCGGAGAGAAGGTAGATCAGAAGGAAGGAGGTACAGTATAGTGACACTCAAAAGGGCAAGGATCAGGGTTTGAGTGGTGGAGTGGAGTCTTGAATGGATGCAAAGGGTGCTGCTAACCAAAAACTTGGGGAGAGATCTCCAAGAAAAGAACCAAGTTGGTTCTTGAGTCATGACATAGAGATGGAGCTCAATCCTTAGGAGATTGCTAAGAAGTTTTGGAAACAAAAGGTGAGGGGATTCACAAATGAATAATTTTTTGGAAGCTTGTGGAAGGATGTGCATGATCTTATTTTGGCCAAGGCAAAGAAGAAGTGATTCTACAAGGAGGGTCCTTGTGACAACCCGGCAAATATCACTTTTGCGTAATCAGGTAAGTAAAGTTCATTCCCTTAGAGATACGAGTCAGAAATGTCCAAATACACAGTCAAACAGTAACATGTAGTTCTTCTTGGTTGTGTCTTTAATCTCTCAGGTAGAAACCACACCCAAAAGAGAGTAACAAGCACTGACTTGCAGTCTTGTCACAAATTAACACTCCATAATCACAACTCCATCAAATCTTTCCAAACAATCTTGATTGTGATGATTCAGGCTCTTCCAAAAACGGCACTTTGCTGCAAAACGACTTTACCTCAGAATTGTGTTCCATCCCTCCACTGAAGGCACAACTTCCTTGATCAAAATTGCTTCACATCAACCTTGCACTGCACTCACAAATGCAGAATACTACCAACATTACAATTCCTCTCAGATCTGTCAAGGCATTGTTTTGATTGCACTTCACTCAAGATCAAACACATAGAATGAAGATCAAGGCTATGGAATCCAACATCCAACAAGCACACTGACTTGCACTTTGAAATTCTCCAAACACTCACAAACACAAGTACAACATTGATACTCGGAATCAAGCTCAAGTGACAAGCACTGCTTCACAGCACTTTGCTTTATCTATTCTCAAAATTATGAGCACTGAACAACAATTCTCTGCAAATGCCACTCTTTAGTAGTGAACAAATCGATAGTTGTAACAATTATACCGTTCTACAACAACTTTTCTAACCTGCAGATCCGAAATGACAATGCACCTCTTCATATTTGCCTCTTCATATCTCAAAACTATTACTACTCCGATCCGATGTCTACTTCTTCCTCGGCTTTCAAACCCGGACCCGAAGTAACTATACTTCCTACTACTCTGTCCTCGGGTTTCACATCTTCTACTTCTTCTACCAGATCTAACAATTCTCTTTCCTGATCCGAAATTGCACTAGTGGGTAATCTATCTAACTATTCATCTCTCGACCCACTCTTTCCAAATGTCTCCATTGGTAATTCCAAAGACATCTGCACTCCTATGTTATCTACTTTGGGTTTTGCTCTAACCTCTTTCCGAAGTTTTTCTATCTCTAATTTTACTAAGTCTAATCTAATCAAAATATTGTCTTCTACTTCTAAGATCTTCTTGTCTACACGAGTTCTTAAACTAATCAACAAGGCACTCAAATCAATGTCTTTCGCCTATCTTCACCTTGTCTCCTAGCACCAACAACTTCAACTCGTGCAGCCTTGTCTCTTCAATTCAAATGCTGGCCTCTGTACTCAACATCGCGTTCATCTTGAGGACTATCTCCTTCAACGGCTCCAATCTCATCTTCCTCTCTCGCTCTCGATCTGCAAGCCAGTCCTCCTTGTACATTGCCAATTCCGCTTTGAACTCAGCTTTCACCATCTCCTTCTCCTTCTCCTTCAGTACAACCTTCTCCTCCTGATTACGAAGTAACTCTCGTAATCTCTCTTCTTCCCTATATCGTGCTGCCAACTCTCTTTGCCAGAGTTGCTTCTTCTCCTCTACACTCTCCATCACCCTATCGAGCTCTTGTTCCCTCTCTACTACTCTCGCCATAGCATGGATAACTTCTACTCTTGAATTAACAAACTGTTGCTTCAAAATGTCGTACTCAGCTACTTGTCTCTCCCTTGCTATGTCACTCTTCTTAACAAGATCTTCTTGATAACTCACTTCTCTCTTCAGGTCTTCAATTACCTGAGTTCTCACTACTGCCTCCGCTCGCAGTACTTCCCTTTCCTCCTCACCTCGGGTTATACTCTTCTTCAACTCTGAGTTCTCTTCTTCTAATCTTGACAACACTTGCAAGACAGTCTTTACCTCTGGACAAGTTGACTGCATCTCCTTCTTCTTCTGCTCTAACTTCACCAGCAATGGACACACCACCTCCCTCAAATACTCGACTCCATTGCTCAGGGTTACTTCTTCTTGCGTAGCCACTTCTCTTCGTACTTCGTGTTCATCCCATACTCACCTTCTTCTCTGTAGTCTTTGTATCGGAACGAATGCCTCGCTTCCCAAGCTTTCATTTGCTTCTTCCTTCATGGTACTCGGACCTGCATCGCACTTTGCCTTACGTCTCAAGCGGACTCCCCTCTGAACTGCAATCTTCTTCTCTTCGGGCTCGGGTACCTCATCTTCCAACTTTGTGTTGTCCTCGGCCTCGGTCTCTGCCTGCACTTCTTCTTCCTCTCTGCGGCAACTGGCCTCAATGTCATGTTTCCTTCGTCATCACTGTTGCTACTTGTATCTCCACTCTGTAGCGTTAGCTCGGGCTCTTCCTCATGTTTCGAGTCTTCTGTCTTGCGCTTAGCGTCACTTTCCGAGTCTTCATCTTCCGACTCGATCACCACCATGCCTCGCCTTGGGTTTCCTCTTCTTGTCTTCCAAGGTTTCATCGTGTCTTTGGCTTTGCCCTGCCGACTTTGCTTCTTTGATTTTGGAGTACTTACTTTGATCTCCACATTCTTCCCCGTCTTCTTGTAGTACTTGTCGGTGCTTCTGATTTGCAAGATGTACTGCTGCTCCTCTACATCTACCTCCTTTCTCAAATCGGGATGGAAATGTGACACCATCCGAGTTCGCTCCGCCAAGTTTAGCAAATTCAACCCGAGGTAGAAATGAGCTGCAAACGGCACAATGTAGTGTGAGGGCAATTTATCCCATAGATTCCACACCATTTGTCATGTTCTCCCATGGAAACACCTCACCCGACTAATTGGTTCTCCTGCAAATAATTAGTGAAAGAACACCGCTTAGTGTTTCATCACATATGTTGTTCTCTCCGGCTTCAGGATTGCCATCAGAGCAATCACAATTCCTCTCTTGATAGGGTCTTTGTATCTCTCTACTTTGTATCCATTCTTTGTCCGCTTTGACAAGAATGCATCTCTCACCTCTTGGGTTTCTTGGGCTATCTCTCCCTTCCCCAAGAACGTGGCCCCTTGCTCCAACCCTACTTCCTTCCCTAGTACTAGTCTCCAATCCGACTTTGTCCAGCAAGCCGGATTTCCTCTCTTCCCTTCTTCCTTGGGTCCATCGAGACACTTGCTCTAGATGATCTTTGTCATGAAACCTGGAAAACTCACGTTCCAGTTCCACGCCAAGAAGGTGATCCAAAGTCGGCTCAAGACTTCAATCCTAATGATCACATCTAACCTCCAAATTGCATGATTTCTCATTGCAAATTTGGAGTTCTTCTTTCCTCCTCCCATCTCTCCTGCTTTCTCACTATCTCTCAATTTCACTCTTGCGACTTCTCCCTTACACACTAATACGTTTCCAACTCTATTTCCCTTCCCACGATCACCTACAAGACGACTTCTCAACGGCAAAGGGAAATTGCTCGACATTACTTCGTTGCAAGCTCGATTTTTATAGAGTTGTGCTTTCTTCGTCTTTCTTCACTTTGAGTTTCTACCGAGAAATCACACCTCCTGCATGCACTTGTCATTGTCAATCAAACTTCGCGCGTATGGGCTGCCAGTTTTGAACGGTCCCTTCTTGAATTTCTCACCCCAATGAAAGGTTGTTATACTAACTTTGCCTTGGGTTGAGCTCCCCCCGATACAAAGACTCCTTACTTCGAGTTGTATGGTGACAAGGCATTTCCGAGTACTTTGCCTTATGACCCAAAGTCACTTTACTTTGGGTTTCATCCCGAAGACTCTTTTCTTCGCCTTCTTTGGCCATATAGGCGTAATTCGACTCCTCTATACACTTCTTCTTCTCTATTTTGAAAAAAACAAAAAATGTGGGCACCACAGTCCTCATACATCCTTGCTGTACGAGGATGAGAGCGATGTGGAGGAGGAAGTAAGTACTTATGGATTAGAGCTTGAACAAGAAGTTTCAGAAGATGACACCAAGGAAGCACATATCTATGATGCTGCTATCAAGGAGGAGGGACCTTTCATGCTCGTGTTTGAGGAGGTGCAAGATTCCTTTTGTGCAAGAAGCTATAGTAAGTGTGAGATTGAGATGTAGGGTGTGAGACATCTAGTGAGAGCGTTGATTGACTCTAGATCTGAAGTTAACCTTATGTCAAAGACTGTCTACAAAGAAGGTCATCGGAAGGTGGATTATGACATTGATTGGAAGCTAAACTCAGTGAACAGAACCAAGAATGTCTTGTGGGAAGCTTGTCTAGATGTTAAGATAAAGATAGGGAATATCATAGAGCCGATCAATATGTTTGTGCATGATACTTTGCCCTATCTTGTCATACTAGAGCAGCCTTTTATCACTCAATTTAGGATGGAGAGCAAGGTCTTGAATGATGGCACTCATGTGGCAAAGGTTAGGAATGAGAATAGAGCAAGGATAGTACAATTCCCTACTGTTTTGCCAGGCAGTGGTAGGAATAGGAGAGATTTGAGAGATCCGGAAAAGCCTATTGGAAGGTGGGGTTTCCACTAGGCGACTTGGCAGGGAAGGTGGAAGAACAAGGTGCCATATACAGTATTCCACCACAAAAAATCAGCAAGTAGGACTGTTTTGATAGAACCTACATTGGAGTCTAGAGAGATAGGATTGTATGCTTTGTGAATATGGAGAGCACTTAAAAAATTTTGCAGCAAAGGATGAGAAAGAAAAAGAAAGTTTTGAAAACAGCAGAAGCAATGGAAGAAGGGGAGGCTATCATTGGTGTGTTTGAAGATCAAGGAGAAGGCAAGTAAGTCAAGGAGGTGATTAATTCAATGGAGAAAGGAGAATCAATGATTGAGATAGGGGAGGGACTTTATGATCCACTTTCAGAATTGGTTTGTGAAGTAGAGTGCAATACCAAGTACAAAATGGTGGACAAGAAGGTTTGACCCATTGCTGTTCCATTACCATTGGATGCATCAGATTTGCTACAAAAAACTCAAGAAGAACCAAGGTTGAGGAAGGTGGAGAATATCGGCCATTCTTTTACCTTGGCGGAGCTTATAGTTGGAGGAGATGTGTTGCTCATTGAGGTTGCACGCCAAGCATTTAAGGAGATGATTGGTAAGTGTGGAAAGGCTTTCAATTTCAAGATTGAGGAGATTGGGTGTGTGAACCCATAAGAAGTCACACCAATGATTATATTCACAGTTCCGCATGTGCCATGGGATTTGAGGCCTATACCGGTGCCAAAAGCGCTTTTGCCTCAATTGACGGAGCTATTGAAAGAAAAGGTCAGAGCCAAGATTCTTGAGCCATCAGAAGCATTTTATTCCAATAGTTGGTTCACAATCAGAAAGAAGAACAACATATAGGATATGCAATGAGGCACATGACAAGCTACATGAAACTATGAAATCACTTTCTCTTCTTGCCATGCACATAACAACTCAAATTGATAATGTAGACATAGTCACTCATGAGACTCAAACTTATATAGGCATAGTCACTCATTGGACTCAGACTCACAAGACTTAGACAAATGTTTTGGAGAAGGTAACCCTAGAGTCTCAAACAAATGCTTTGGAGATAGTTATGGAGGGGTTGTAGACTACAAACACTATGAGTCTTTCTACATAGTTCATTCTATGCATCCTCTACCATGAGGACTTGGAGAGGAAGATTCTCATATTGGATGTTTGTTATGAGGTGGATATTATGTTGCCTACCAATTTCTTTTTCTCCTAGTGGTAGATACCATGGATGAGTCATTATGGAAGGAATGATACTTTATAATATGTACCAACTAAGTGTTAGAAAGATTATGTAGTATTGTATGATGCACTTTGAGGTTATCATATGTGGCAATGGGCTTTCTTACTTGAGGGAGTGCATGCAAGAGAGCACCTCATGGGTAATTTATGTGAGATGGACACTTATATTGACAATTTTAGAGATTCTAGAGTTAGATCATATGCCACATTTACTTCATTAAGGTTATCTATTCAAGATATATTGATAGTTGATATTGCTGCACTTATTTATTGTAGGAAACATCTATATGGTGCTAACCATCCCCCATCATTTACTCCTTTGCACACTATAACAATATCACACCTCTCATCATTGAAGGCATTGTGAGCTCTTAGATAGATTTAGAGATAATACATATCCTACAATTACATTCTCGGAGAAGAAGTGGACTTCTAAAGGACGTAGAACTTATAGTGTAGACCCATATGATACATTAACATAGTCTCTTCATGATCCCTTTTGGAGGAGGAGGAGTGAGCATAGTCCTTGTTTAATACCTTGCAACAAGTATAGACAATGGCTAGAGGATGCTCTAGAGTAGAGTAGAGTGCACTCCATTCTATACGTACCTACATTGGTTTTTCCTATTCCATTTCACATGTGTATATTAGTTAGTGTATGATCACCCTGCCATTACATTCTTTGAGGAGGAGTGGAAATCAAGATATCTTAGGGCTTATTATGCAAATCCATTTGAGACATTAGCAATGTCTCTTCCGGACCACTTTTGGATGATAGGAAGTGGGAATACATGTAGACATATAGTCCTTATTGGATGCCATGCCACATATATAGATAACAAGTGAAAGATCCAATTGTGCAAGTTAGATACGACTAGGACTCATACTCACTCTTTACATGTATATATATTTTTAGTATTCATATCATTACTTGTGTTCATCTTCTTCATCTTGGATAAGCATGGTGATTTCTAGATGTATTATGGAATTTTGGAATTTTCCCCCACATCTAGCATGCATATGCTTAGCAATGGTAAAGTAAAAGTTTTTGTTTAATTTTTTGTTCAATTTTTTGTTGTTTTCTTGGTATCATCCATACATAAAGAGATCCATTCACAAGTTTTCATCACTACATAAAGATATCTATTCACAAATATTCATACCAGTGCATACAAGGACATACTATCCCACCTCAAGATAAAAACTTACACAACCAGCACACCCTTGCACATACTTACTTTGTATAATGTACACAAAATTACAAGCTCATACAAGCATCTACTAATGCATACAAACAATAATGACAACACATTAGTGCTTGCTTCCACCTCCAATGTCTCCAAGCAGATTTTGGCATATGTAGTGCATATTGGCATATCCTAGCACACATAAATGCATATCAAATTGTAGTATTTGATAGTTTTCTTACCCTTTTTTTATATGGATAATATTTTCAGTGCAAGGTTTGGTAGATTTGTGCATTCACTCTTCAATATAATACTTGATAGTTTTGTGGAAGCTTAAATTTTATTGAACATGGAGAGTTACAAGAAAAAGTTACATAAAAGTGCATTTACTATCATTATCATTTGCGCTTCAACAATGTATATAACAAAGAATTGGAATTTTGGGTCATTTGCTATAACTATTTTAAGGAGTGTAATCAAGAGTTGAAAATGTAGAGAAATCAGGTTGAATCTCCTTGGGTGTCTTCTAGTTGAAAGACATCCAAGGAGAAAATGTTTCCTTTCATGGATCTATTCTTCTTTGCTTTAGATATCCTCTTTTCTCACTTAACCTCTTATTGGTTGCAACCTTCAACTTCTTAGTTTCAACTCTAGCTCTCTTTATAGCTTCTACTTTCACTTGCATTTTCTCAAGCTTTCTCATATTTAGGGCTTCAATTTGTCATGCCATTTGTAATGTTGCATCTAGTTTGCTTGGACATTGGAGTTGCAACGATAGGAGTTAGAGGTATTTTAGTAGTCACTCATAAACTACTTTCTGATGGTCAAATTTCATGTTTGGAGTATCAACTTCATGGTGAGGTCTATCATCACTTTGCACCATTTGCATTGTTGGATGTGCCATCAATGGGACCGTTAGGGTTTTAGACTTAGCTCAAGTCCAAGGGTATACTTCCAAAGTGCAGCTCTAGAGAGCTCACTTCTTTGATGATGAGCCTTTGAGTTCCTGGCTATGGCGGACAGAGGCCGGCAAACATCCCCTGGATTCTCTTTGCTAAAGTGGGTGTGGCTTGATTTTAATCAACGGCCATTAGTTTATAGAGTGACAGATCAAGTACCGATCTGAGTTGAGTTGATTCAAGTGGCATAACAAATTGATTACATGAGAGAGGTGAAGTCAAGGAGAAATCAGGTGTAGGAACTACGAGTGTTGGTGGTATCTCTAAGCTCGGTGGATCGTTGGCAGCTTGATGAACATTTAGGTTTTCCTTAGTGTGCAAAAGCTTGTTGATTGAGGAAGATTTGGTAGTGAGGTAAACGGTGTGTGGAAGTGCTAGCCAAATTTGAAGCAAATTTGAAGCAATGGTTGTGATTTTGAGCTCAAGAGGTGAAAGCATGACCAATTTGTTGCAAGTTGAGCTCAAAAAGTGAAATTGAAGGTGGAGTTGTGAACCTATTCTTGCAAATTTTTGATTTGGAAAAACTTGTTTTTTCAGTTTGGCTAAAGTGAAGAGTTTGCTGAGGATTTGGTGGTCAGCCAACTTTACGGTTTATGTCAGATTTTTTGTCAGATTTTTGCTAGAGTTTATGTCAGATTTTGGCCAGATTTGGAGGAGTTTTGCTTGTTGGCCAGATTTGGAGGAGTTTTTCCAAATTTAGAGAGGGTTCAAAGTGGCAAGACAAAAGGCCTCATTTGGCTGACTTTTGGCATTTAGAGGCTTCAAGGCATACGGCTGTGGGCTACGAGAGGCTACAAAGGCCTAGAAGGGCCAAGAAGCCAACTTGTTGGTTTGAGGCTAGCTAGTTTAGAGTAGATCTTGGTCATTGTTTGGCAAAATCTGCCCATCTGGTTAGATTTTGCATAACAAGGTTTGACCTCTAGATCTTAGGTTCCTAGATTGGTGACCTAGCCAACTGGTCTACCCTCACTTGTTGTCCTAGTGACTGGCTCACTATTATCTATACATTTGTAGCTTTGGCTAGGAGAGGTAGTTTGATCCCATTCTTGGTGATCCAAGTAGCTTAAGACATAGATAGGAACTTCTATTAAGTCAAATGCCAAATGGTAGCAAAGTCAGTCCCATTTTGCTTTATGAGATGGAAGGTTTTTGTTTAGATTTCTTGTGATTGGATCGGATCCTCTCCATTCTTTGCTTCTTGTTTGTGCATCATGCGTGTGTGAGGTGCCTTGAATTTAGAGCATTAGTGCTCTGGTGTGCTCTCTGTAAAAGACCGAAACCGAGGAGAGAAATAGGAGAATGGAAATTCACATTGGGACACTTGAATGAGGGAAAACTCCGAATGCCTAGCATGAGCTTCGGCCTTGGTATTTATAGGTAGCATACAAGACCTTTGAAGCTTCTCAAGAAGCTTCCTTGAGCCACTTTCTTGGAGTGCAAGCCAAGTTAACTAGGAAGCTTCTCAAGAAGCTTCCTTCTAGAAGCCGCCTACTTGGCGTGCAAGCTAAGCTAGTTAGAAGCTTCTAGAAGCTTCCTTCTAGAAGCTACCTGCTTAGGGCACAAGTTAACTAGTTGGGAAGCTTCCTAAGAAGCTTTTCAGATGCTTCTAGAATATTCTAGGCTATTTTGGCTTATTCTCTACTTCGTAAGCCCGACTAACTTCGTCACTAAACTCCATATTGTTACATATTCCCCTGCCGCTAGTTGGTGACGTCCTCGTCGCCAGTGAAGCTTCGAATTCCTGGATGGCCATCTGTGCATTCTGGAGGTGAGAAAGAGGTTCCCATGTGGCATCATGAAGGGGATACCCTTTCCAAAGGACCTTGTACTCCGTGTGTTGGCGACGGCCTTGTTGAATATGGCGACGTGCAAGGATACGATCAACTTCGTACTCCTCATGATCATTGATAGGGATAGGAAGAGGAGGAGGTTGGACTCGAGAGGAAAAGGAAGAAGGGTTAGGAACAAAGGGTTTCAACTTGGAAACGTGAAAGACAGGATGGATACGCATGTGACAAGGTAAGGCAAGACGATAAGCAACAGGAGAGATAATGTGGGTGATATCAAAGGGTCCTATCCAATTAGGAGCAAGTTTACGAACTTGGGTATCAAGTGGGAGAGGGAGGTTACTAGAGGATAGCATGACTTTATCACCAACTTCAAAGGTGAGATCACGACGATGATGGTTTGCATATTGTTTTTGGCGATTCTGAGCAACAAGGAGGTGAGACTTGGCTTGTTGGAGAGAGTGGGATATAGTGGTCAAGAATGTAGAAGTATGAGGGAACCTGAGAGGGAGGGGGAGCAAGAAGAGAATCTGGAACAAGCGGATCTTGGCCAAAATTGAGAAAGAAGGGAGAAAATCCAGTGCTTGCCTGTTTGGAATTGTTGTAGGCAAATTCTGCAGCTGCAAGACATTCATCCCAGTTGGTATGGTGGACATTGACAAAGGCCCGCAACATATCTTCCAATGTACGATTGGCGCGTTTAGTTTGTCCATCAGTTTGAGGATGATAGGCCGTGGACAAAGCAAGCTTGGTGCCGAGTATCTGAAAGAGTGCTTGCCAAAACTTCCCGGTAAAGCGAGGATCACGGTCGGAGATGAGTACGCGTGGCATGCCATGATGCTTGAAGACATTGTCAAAGTAGATTTGTGCTAAGGTTGGAGCATCCACGGTATCATAGGTTGGTGCCAAGTGGATTTGCTTACTAAGCTTATCCACAAACACCACGATGGTGGTGTGTCCTTGTTTTGTCTTTGGCAAGGATGTGATGAGATCCAAGCTCACATGCTCCCAACGAGCTGATGGAACAGCAAGCGGTTGAAGGAGTCCACCCGGCTTCTGGTTGCTGGCCTTGTTACGTTGGCAGCTCTCACATGATTGGACAAATTATCAAACATCACGTGTCATGTTGGGCCACCACCATTGACGTTGGAGGGTACCCAAGGTCTTATCCACACCCATGTGACCAGCAATGGGTAAATCATGGGCTTCTTGAAGGCGCACAAGGCGAAGATCACCTTTGGTTGGAACATAGATCCGGTCCGCATGGAATAGAAGGCCTTCCTCGAAGGAGAAGGTGTTGTATTCCTTGTCACCTGTTGTTAGCCGACCATGTACCACTTGGAAGAAGGGATCTTGCTGTAGAGCTGACCGAAACTTATTATGAATCTTGGGATCAATTGACACCGTCGTAATTGCTGCCGTGATGAGAGGAAGAGACTTCAAATCAGGTCGTCATGATAAAGCATCAGGGATGACATGGAACCGACCTGGTTTGTACTCAAGTTTGATGTTGAACAATTGGAGTTGCTCTTCCCATCGATGATGTTGACTCTTCATGTGCTCTAAGTGTAAGGTCTGTAACAATGGCTTGTTATCAGTTCGCATGATCACGTGTTTCCCCAAGAGATAATGCCTCCATACCTTGGTGGCATATACCATTGCAAGTTGTTCTCGATCTCGAGCAGAGTAATTTCTTTCAGCTGCATTTAGTCGGTGAGACACAAAGGCAATAGGATGTAGTCCATCTGGAAATTCTTGTTGCAACACAGCTCCAATTGCCAAGTTAGAAGCATCAAAATCAACCACACAAGGTAGTTGCAGATCATATGGTTGAAGAATGGGTCTTGAAGACACCATATGCTTTAACTTTTGGAATGCTTCTTCATGCTTGGTGGTCCATTGGAAGCTCGAGTTCTTTCCCAAGAGGTCAGTCAATGGTGCAGCCATGTGAGCATAATAGTGGATGAACCGTCGGTAAAAACTGGCCAGTCCATTGAATGCTCGTACTTCTGTAGCATCCTTTGGGGTAGGCCAATCAGTAATGGCCTTGATCTTCTCTTCTTCCATCTTGATCCCCTCTGATGAGATCTTATGACCCAAGAAGGTAACCTCCTTCTGCCAAAAAGCACACTTTGACTTCTTGCAGTAAAATTTCCTATGTCGTAGTCGTCTTAGGACTTCTTGCACATGATTCACATGTCTTGCCTCTGTCCTGCTATAGATTAAGATATCATCTAAGAATACCACCACGGACTGATCCAATAGTCCCTCCAACACTCAATGCATCTGATCCATGAAGACTGCTGGAGCATTAGTGAGTCCAAAAGGTAGAACTCTCCACTCAAAATGTCCATACCTTGTGCGAAAAGCAGTCTTTTGCACGTCCTCTCCTTCAATAGGAATTTGCCAATAGCCGCTACAAAGATCCAGCTTGGAAAAGTAGCGTGCTCCACTTAGTTGATCAAGCAGGTCATCGATCCGAGGCAAGGGATATGCATTCTTCACGGTTTGCTTATTGAGCCGACGGTAATCAATACAGAAACGAAGTCCTCCATCCTTCTTTGGAACAAATAGTACCGGTGCTCCCCACGGAGAGGTACTATGTCGTATGAAATCCTTCTCCAACAACTCTGTAAGTGTTGTTCGCAACTCCTCCAACTCCTTTGGTGAGAGCCGATAGATTGGTCTACTCACTGGAGTACTCCTTGGCAATAACTCAATCTTGAAGGGCATACCTCGATCGGAGGGTAATCCCTTTGGCAGATCATCCGGAAACACATCTACAAACTTCTGAACTATCCGATCAACCATTGCTTGATGCGGCACTTGGCCCTCCTCAGATTGTTCTTGTGCAATCGGCTTGATCCACACCGCAAATATAGACTTATCTTCCTCCAAAGCTTGCTCTATGGCTGCTTCATTAACAAACTTCCCTTCTAGGAACTCATCTCTCTTCCAAGCTTGCTCTATGGTTGCCTTCCTGGCAAACTTCCCATCTTGGGACTCATCTCCCTTCCAAATTTGCTCTATGGCTACCTTCTCAACAAACTTCCCATCTTGGGACTGACTATTCTTAGGTGTCTTACTCAGAGGTGCCAGACAACCTAATCAGAAATTCCTACCTTGGTGTTGTACTTGAATCTGACGTCGGGTCCAATCAAATTGAACCTTATGACGTTCAAGCCAAGGTAGACCCATAATGATATCATAGTGTAGAGGTGCCACTACAAACCTCATACACTCCAAATACTCCTTCCCAATCTTGAAGGTAACAGGATGCGAGGTGCGGAATGCATAACCTTTTCTACCATCCGCCATCATCAAACTACTTCCAATCACTGGCTTGATAGGAATACCCAATTCCTTTGCTACTTGCATAGACATGCAATTCTCTGAACTTCCAGAATCAACCAAAATCCTACAACCCCGATTAGATATCGTACCTTGCAAGTGAAGCAAACTTGCATAGGTCAAGCCTTCAATCCCATTGGAACTAATCAAGCTCCCAGTAGGCGGCTCGAAATCTCCTACTAGGATTCTTCGTTTCCCTGATCATTCTTTTCCACAAACTCCATCTGGGCAACTTGTCGAGGTTGCCCATTCCTAAGTGGACATTCAGCAATGCGATGTCCAACTTGGCGACAATAAAAGCAACCTCCATTTTGTCGTAATCTCTCTCTATCTGCTGTGCCAAGTGGTCTTCGTTGGATAGCATCCTCCATTGGTACCAGTTCTTCCACTCGTGGTACTGGTAGGTTTTGTGTAGGTCGAGGTCGAGACCAAGTTGTCGCAACTAAGGAATCAAAACGCTCAGCCAATTGCATGGCTTCTTCTACGTTATGTGGCTCTTGCATGGTCACCTCCAATCTGGTTTGTGACTTCAATCCTCGCACAAATCGATCCAAAACTTCACCTTCTTGGATATCTGGAATTTGCATGATGATATTCTGAAATTGTGTGATGTAGCTTCTCACCAAACCAATCTGCCTCAACTCCGCCAATTTATCTCGTGCAGCTCGGGTGGCATTTATAGTCTGAAATCGACCAAGTATTGCATCCTTGAATTCTGCCCATGTCAAAATTGGTGTAACAATTTGTCGTTCAGCTCTTTCTACTCGGAATCGCCACCAAAGTTTTGCCACGCCATCCAACTGGCTAGAAGCCAAGAGAATTTGTTTCCGCTCGTCTTGAAGATTGGTGGCTTCAAAGTAACGTTCACAGTCAAACACAAAATTCTCCACTGTGCCTGGAACATTCTTGCCTTCAAACACCTTGGGTTTTGGAAATCGAATGCGATCTTCTCCATCTCGACTGGCGCTCTGTCTATCCGTTCTCGTCGTTGCTGGTCTCGTTCATCCAACAATCGAGTAAGATGCTCGATTTGTTGTTGCATTGCAAGGATAACATCCGGTATTGCGGCCATTGCTACTACCCTAATCCACTCCCCTCAATTTATCTAGTTGATTAACACATAGATACAACACGTCCACCGTTCTCCATAAGTCACAACTGGAAGTATCAAGGGTTCCTCTGACACGGTGATCATATGTAGAAAATCCTGCCCAAAGCGTGAGGTGATGAACTGTGTGAAGCGATGCTTTGGTAATATTTGGACATGAAAGTCCCAATGGTTTGGCGGAAGTGGATTTGGTGGTCCATAAATTCCATCCATCCCATTCTTGCTCTGATACCAATGTAAAAGACCGAAACCGAGGAGAGAAATAGGAGAATGGAAATTCACATTGGGACACTTGAATGAGGGAAAACTCCGAATGCCTAGCATGAGCTTTGGCCTTGGTATTTATAGGTAGCATACAAGACCTTTGAAGCTTCTCAAGAAGCTTCCTTGAGCTGCTTTCTTGGAGTGCAAGCCAAGTTAACTAGGAAGCTTCTCAAGAAGCTTCCTTCTAGAAGCCGCCTACTTGGCATGCAAGCTAAGCTAGTTAGAAGCTTCTAGAAGCTTCCTTCTAGAAGCTACCTGCTTAGGGCGCAAGTTAACTAGTTGGGAAGCTTCCTAAGAAGCTTCTTAGATGCTTCTAGAATATTCTAGGCTATTTTGGCTTATTCTCTACTTCGTAAGCCCGACTAACTTCGTCACTAAACTCCATATTGTTACACTCTCGATGGTGAGGCTAGAGTGATGACCAGTCAAACTACCTTTGTTTCTCTTTGGTGAGGCAAGAGATAATGACCTATAGAACCGTGATAGTGCGTATTGTGATGGCATGTTATAGGTCATCCTTTCTCCTGGTGTAGTTGCCTCAATTAGAGTTACATTAGTGGGTAGTGTTCCGTTAGTATTGGTACTTGGTGGTGCTCTGTGTGTTTGTACTTGGTGGTGTTGGTTCTTGGTGGGGTACTTGCGGTTGTGGTTGGCGGTTTGTGGTTACTTTGTCACAATAGAGTTCTTTGGGGATTCCAAAAGAGATAGCCCTACAATATGTAGTGGGTTTACTTGGAGTAGTGCTTGGTATCAGCTTGTATCTCAGGTCCTAGTGAGGAAGAAGATTGACTTTGAGTTGAAGTTTGATTCAAGAGTTGATTCAATTGAGAGTGCACTTGGTGTATCTGCACCGTTGTTGTAGGACATGGATGAGATTTATGGGGCCTCCAAAGGCCCTAGGTGTTACTTTGGTACAATGGGTACCATTGAGTTGGATAACTACATCCAGGAGTTTGATAGTTGGTGTGATCTGCAGCAGATACGAAACCCAGCTTTGTTCACACCCTTCATGGCATGGAAAAGCTTGTTTCAACATTTGGAGGGCATGCCGATGGACGACTACCATGAGTTCAAGAGAGCTCACTTGGAGGAGATTGAGCTATGGAGACAATTTTGGTCTCCAAATTATGTCTCCACTCAGCTTCTAGGCGTAGATTGGCTATACCCACAAGTTCTAGCTCAAGTAGCGTTGGTGGAGCTAGTGGAGGTGCACTAGCTATAGATAGTGCTACTACAAGTGGAGGTATTGCTACAAGAGGTGGTGTAGTATTGGGGTTTAACCTCACAATGGAGTTCTTCCAATGTTTGAAAGAGAAATACTAACGAGTATGGATTGACAAGCTGAGGAGCTTGGAGGAGTTCCAATGGAAGGATGGAGAGAGCCTACATGAAGCATACACTTGCATGAGGTGGCTGATCATTTTCACTCAGGGAGTTAATGAGACCCAAGCAGTCCAGTTTTGGTATGAGATACTAAATAGGGAGTTGCGATGTAGAGTTTGTGATGCTATTTTGTTACAAGCTACTTTGCCTACTTTGGCGGTGGTCTTTGGTTTGACTAAGCATATTGAGCTCAACATGGTGGAGGAGAGAGTGGTGACATCTGGATTTGGTAGAGAGACCTCATCCATAACTATGACCTCTTCTAGAATGTAGCAAAGTGCACCATGCCGAGTTGGTTTTTGAAGATAGAGTGGACAACCCAAATCCTATGGAGCGAGTAGAGGTCCAAGTGGAGCTAGACCCTTACCTTCATTTTTGGGTCAATAACAACCAATGAGTGGTGGTGTTGCTTGTTGGACTTGTGATGGACCTCACCATAGGAGAGAGTGTACTCAAGGTAGCAGACCTAATACCTTTGGTGCATCATAGCTAGCACAGAGACAATATGAGCATTGTCACAAATACGGTCACTCTATTGATTGGTGCTTTGATCCACACTCGGATTACGGAGTAGTAGGGCTATTATGGCAGGTAGTAAAGGAGCTCTAGTTCATGGAGGATGAGGTGGTAGTAGAGAATCTGCACCTAGTAGGGATGCAATACCCACCCTTACTTCTGATATAGCTATGGCCACTCGGATTGAGTAGTTGGAGCACAGATTGACTAGTTGTAATACCAAGAGCTAGCCATATGATCTAGATGTGAAATTTGGTTTGATAACATCTAGAATGATATTATACATGATGGTCAAAATAGATCAAATAGAAGTATCACCAAAAGAATACTTCTACTAATAGAGCAGAAACTGAAATAGACTTGAGAACCTTAGAACCAATAACTAGACATATGATTTAAAGGTGAGAATTGTTTTGGTAACATCTGGAAGGATGTTACACATGATGGACTACAAAAATTAGAAAGAGGTATCACCAAAAGGGGACTTCTACTAATAGAGTAGGAACCAAAATATGCTTGAAATCTTTGAAGGCAATTTTGGAGGCCTAAACAGATGAATTAGGCCTCAAAATGTGTAGATGCCCCCCCCCCCAACATGGAGCAGGCTAGCCTTCCTCCCCCCTGGTTTGTCTTATTGAGAGCTTTCCAATGGTACCTTACTTGATTTGAGACTCCTATAGGAAGATTCTATAAAAGATTCCTTCCGGTCAAAGCTTGTTTGACCAACCAGATAGAACCTAGACCGACATGTCACCCATCCAAGTAAGTAATCCAAGGGTGGAGCTTGCTGACATGTCACCTATCTATGTGCCTAATCCTATGGTGGAGCTTCCTTGGAGGAGATCCTCTTTGTCTGTATAATAAAGAGAAGGTGCTCCTTTGGGGCACCGAATGTTCAATGTGTAATTTGTGTTTCTCTCTCTTCTATTGTCCTTGGAGTATTACACTAGTATAACCATTGCTGAAAGGAGATTAGATTCAGGTGCTAAGGCTTCTACCTCATATGTTGGTGATAGAGATGCTTTGGACTTCATGTGTGGAGTAGCATAGGTTGATGCATTTGCAATAGTGACTAGGAGTGCAGTATGCACTCCAAAGCCTAGAGGAGCATCAATTGAGTTGGACCCATAGAGGAGAGGTTGGGAGACAAGTCAGACTTCCTCAATCTTTCATGCTCTTTAAGGCCCTATAGACATCATCTATGGCTCCTAGATGTCCTAGTGCAGGTGTGGTAGGTGGTGATGGGGTGCATGATGGACTACCTACTACTACACAGATTAAGTCTAGCATGATGTAGGGAGCAACTAAGTAGATTATGCACAATCCTTTGTTTTTAGCCAATGACATGTTTACATTGGGAGTTGACCCACCCCGGTGTTCCGATTGGCTGCCACATTTTGTGAGAGTAAGGATGATGTGGTTCCTACTACTAGAGCAAAGGTGGTTGATAGGGAGTTGACTTGGTTGAAGAGCATTGGATTTGCTCAGTGACCAATGGTTTATGGCAAGCAACGTCGACTAGATTGGAGGAGTTGCTAGCTAGACCGGCCTTTGAGAGAGTGTGGTTCACAACTGGTTTTGTCCCATTGGATAAGCAAAAGGGGATTTTCCATTTGGTGGGACCTTTAGGGAAGGTCTATACACCATAGAGAGTCTTATTAGACTCTGGTGCGTAGCCTCTTATGTTGGGGAAGGTTGTAGTTGTCGGTCTAGGGTTATGGAAGACCAATGTGGAGAGGTGTCTATTTTACATGAAGACATCTCTAGGAGGTGGTTTGACACAAGACATCACACATGGAGAGCTAGTTATTTAGATTCAGCCTGGTCATCTGACTAATAGCTTGGTGGTGAGAGATTAGGCTACTATAACAATAGTTGAGTCATATGATGTGCTAGTCGGTGGACCAATGGTATACCCCATGGGTTTCATTTTTGATTATTGGGAGGAGACAAACTCCTGTAGACCAGGTTGGCAATTAGGTGAGGGACAAGTATGTTGCTTACTAGTACGCTTTAGTAGTGGTAGTCTTGGCTTACTACAGTTTGGGACCCTGGCAACATCAATTTTAGCTTTCAATAGTGTAATTACTTTGCTTGTTGAATTATTAGAGGGAAGCGCCCATGCAAAGGATGCTCCAATACCAAAGGAGATCACTTGGATTTGGAGTACGAGTGGGATTGTTCCATCCATCTTGGATATCCCATTGTGGAGTTCAAAGGAGGCATTGTAGCGGCATGCAGATCAGGTGGTGTAATAGGCTTGGAGAAGAGCCTTTGTACCACCAAGAGATGAGTGTGAGGATGAGCCTCCAGAGTCAATTACCTTGACACCTTTGGATACCACACTCATTGCTTGGCAATATCTAGTAGAGGGAGTATGTCTATTGGAGTTGTTTGGTGGAATTAGCATCGGACTAGTTGCGGTTCTATAGGTGGGTATACAAGTACAGAGGTATTTGTATTTGGAGAGAGATGAGACTGCTATGTGAGTCTCTCTTATCATATCATGTGGCACACTTGGCCTATCGGTATCTTGAGTTATTAATAATATCAATAATTAAGGGTTACTAGAAGGCCCTACCAACAGACATTTCCTTATTGGTGGTGCATGATCTGGAGAGACATAGGCCTGTTCATTTGGTGATTTTGGGATAGCCATGTTAGGTACATACATGTGCTAGTTGAGGTTTGGGTCTTTAGGATCCTTGTTCTGGTGTGTTTTGGGAGATGTTACTAATACTACAACATCTCCAAGTTCATAAGTCTGTTTCTCCAACTTATCTTTTGGAGAACATTCCTTTGATGGGTGATTCTTGCACCAAAGTGGTGGCAAGTACACATAAGGTTCATTCTTGGACGGGACCTATGGTATTGTTAGATGCAGCTAGAGTTGGATCATGAGCTCATTGTCTTTGTCTTTGGTGGATGAACTTCTTATCTAGAAAGGTTCTACAATGCGCTTATGATGGGATTTAATGACTAGACCACATCATTGTTGATGATATTTTGGATGTTGAGCGCTAGTATCAACTGGTGGTAGTGGCTGATAGGTCACCTATGGCAGTGGTGAACCTAGTTGGATAGCCTAGAGCTACTTTTCCCACACTTATGAGTTTCTTATGCTCTCATGCTTTTTGAGAGGGAGGTCTTGGATTGGTTTAGGACTCATAGTTACAATTGTTGGTGGAGCCCAACATAGATGAGAGGGAGTAGACAATGGGGTTTTGCACCAGTATTACCGCTGTTCTAGAAGTGTTAGAGGCATCTAGGCATCAAGTGTTAGGTCACGCTATGGACCTGAAATATTTGACCTGGATTGTGAGCCTTGGAGCAGCGTAAGATGCACTTGGTAGGCATCACCATTTGGATACTTGTGAGTCCTATGCCTATCAAGACGATTCAAGCACATATTGGGGGTGATAGACCAAGTGGAAATGGTATTCTTAGGACACAACCAGTAGCTACTAGGGAGAGTGGTCTACTTGGAGTCCATCCAGGTGAGCATGGTCTATGTAACAATATGGAGTTTAGCGATGAAGTTAGTCGGGCTTACAAAGTAGCACATAAGACAAATTAGTCTAGAATATTTTGGAAGTATCTAGAAAGCTTCTTGGGAAGCTTCCCATCTAGCTTAGCTTGCACCTCAAGTAAATAGCTTCTAGAAGCTTCCAACTAGCTTAGCTTGCATGCCAAGTAGGTGACTTCTAGAAGGAAACTTCCTAGTTAACTTGGCTTGCACTCTAAGAAAGCGGCTTGAGTAAGCTTCTTGAGAAGCTTCTCAAGGGCCTTTTATGCTACCTATAAATACCAAAGCCAAACCTCATGCTAGGTATTTGGAGTTTTCTCACATTCAAGTGTCCCAATGTGAGTTTCCATTTTCTTATTTCTCTCCTCGGTCTTGGTCTTTTACATTGGTATCAGAGCAGGAATGGGATAGATGGAATTGATGGACCACCAAATCCACTTCCGCCAAACCATTGGGATTTTCATGTCCAAATATTACCCAAGCACCGCTTCATCTAATTCATCACCTCACACTTTGGGCAGGATTTTCTACATATGATCACTGTGTTTGAGGAACCCTTAATACTTCCAATTGTCACTTATGGAGAAAGGTAGACACGCTATATCTATGTATTAATTAATAACCTAAGTTAGGAGTATTAGGATAGAGTAGTAGCTATGGTGGAAATACCGGATGTTATCCTTGCAATGCACCAACAAATTGAGCACCTTACTTGATTGTTGGATGAACAAGGCCAATAACAACAAGAACATATAGAGAGAGAGCTAGTCCAAGATGGAGAAGATTGTATTTTATTTCCAAAACCCAAGGTGTTTGAAGGCAAGAATCTTTTGGGCATAGTGGAGAATTTTGTGTTTGATTGTGAACGTAACTTCAAAGCCCCCAATCTTCAAGGTGAACTAAAACAGATTCTCTTGGCTTCTAGCCAATTGGATGGTGTGGCAAAACTGTGGTGGCAATTCCGAGTGGAGCAAGCTGAACGACAGATTGTTGTACCAATCTTGACATGGACAGAATTTGAGGGTGCAATACTTGGTTGATTTCAAACTATAAATGCCACCCAAGCTGCACAAGATAAATTGGTGGAGTTGAAGCAGATTGGATTAGTAAGAGGCTACATCACACAATTTCAAAACATCATCATGGGAATTCCAGATATACAAGAAGGAGAAGTTTTGGATCGATTTGTGTGGGAATTGAAGTCACAAACCAAATTGGAGGTGACCATGCAAGAACCACAAAACATAAAAGAAGCCATGCAATTGGCTGAGCACTTTGATTCCTTGGTTACGACAACTTGGTCTTGACCTCAACTTACACCAAGCTTACCAGTATAATACGCACAGGTGGAAGAACCAGCACCAATGGAGATTGATGCTATCCAACAAAGACCACTTGGTGCAGTATATAGAGAAAGATTGCGATAAAATGGAGGTTGTTTTTATTATTGCCAAGTTGGACATTGCATTACTTAATGTCCACTTAGGAATGAGCAACCTCGACAAGTTGCCCAAATGGAGTTTGTGGAACCAAAGGATCAGGGAAACAAAGAATCCTAGTAGGAGATTTTGAGCCGCCTATTGGGAGCTTGATTAGTTCCAATGGGATTGAAGGCTCGACCTATGCAAGTTTACTTCACTTGTAAGGTACAATATCTAATCTTGATCTTAGGATTTTGGTTGATTCTAGAAGTTCATAGAATTGCATGTCTATGCAAGTAGCAAAGGAATTGGGTATTCCTATCAAGCCAATGATTGGATGTAGTTTGATGATGGCGGATACTAGAAAGGGTTCTGCATTCCACACCTTGCATCTTGTTACCTTCAAGATTGGGAAGGAGTATTTGGAGTGTATGAGGTTTTTAGTGGCACTTCTACACTATGATATCATTTTGGGTCTACCTTGGCTTGAACATCATAAGGTTCAATTTGATTGGACTCGATGCCAAATTCAAGTACAAAACCAAGGTAGGAATTTTTGATTAGGTTGTTTGGCACCTTTGAGTAAGACACCTAAGAATAGTCAGTCCCAAGATGGGATGTTTGTCAAGAAGGTAGCCATAGAGCAAACCTTGAAGGGAGTGGAGTCCCAAGATGGAAGTTTGCCAAGAAGGCAACCATGGAGCAAGCTTGGACAAGAGATGAGTCCCTAGAAGGGAAGTTGGTTAGTAAAGCAGCCATAGAGCAAGCTTTGGAGGAAGATAAGTCTATATTTTCAATGTGGATCAAGCCGATTGCACAAGAACAATCGGAGGAGGGCCAAGAGCCTCATCAAGCAATGGTTGATTGGATAGTTCAAGAGTTTACAAACATGTTTCTGGATGATCTGCCAAAGGTGTTACCCTCCAATTGAAGTATGCCCTTCAAGATCAAGTTATTGCCAAGAAATACTCCAATGAGTAGACCAATCTATCGGCTCTCACCAAAGGAGTTGGAGGAGTTACAAACAACACTTACAAAGTTGTTGGAGAAGGACTTCATACAACATAGTACCTCTCCTTGTGGAGCACCGGTACTATTTGTTCCAAAGAAGGATGGAGGACTTCATTTTTGTATTGATAACCATGTGCTCAATAAGCAAACCGTGGGCTCAATAAGCAAACCGTGAAGAATGCATATCCCTTGCCTCAGATCAATGATTTGCTTGATCAACTAAGTGGAGCACGCTACTTTTCCAAGTTGGACCTTTGCAGCGGCTATTGGCAAATTCCTATGATAGAGAGGATCTGCAAAAGACTGCCTTTTGTACAAGGTATAGGCATTTTGAGTGGAAAGTTCTACCTTTTGGACTCACTAATGCTTCAAAAGTCTTCATGGATCAGATGCATTCGGTGTTGAATGGACTATTGGATCGGTTTGTGATGGTGTTCTTGGATGATATCTTAATGTATTGTGAGACAAAGGCAAAACACATGAGCCATGTGCAAGAAGTCCTAAGACGACTACAACAATGAAAATTTTACTGCAAAAAGTTGAAGTGCACCTTTTGGCAGAAGGAGGTTACCTTCTTGGGTCATAAGATCTCATCAGAGGGAATCAAGATGGAAGAAGAGAAAATCAAGGCTAGTATTGATTGGCCTACCCCAAAGGATGCTACAAAAGTATGGGCATTCAATGGATTGGCCAATTTTTACCAATGTTTCATCCATTATTATGCTCATGTGGCTACACCATTGATTGACCTCTTAGGAAAGAACTTGAGCTTCCAGTGGACCACCCAGCATGAAGAAGCATTCCAAAGTTAAAGCATATGGTGTCTTCAAGACCCATTCTTCAACCATATGATCCTCAACTACCCTGTGTGGTTCATTTTGATGCTTCTAACTTTGCAATTGGTGCCGTGCTGCAACAAGAATTCCCAGATGGACTCCATCTCATTGCCTTTGTGTCTTGCCAACTCAATACGGCTGAAAAAAACTACTTTGCTTGAGATCAAGAACAACTTGCAATGGTATATGCCACCAAGGTATGGAGGCATTACCTCTTAGGGAAACAAGTGATCATGTGAACTAATCACAAACCATTGTTGCAGACCTTGCACTTGGAACACATGAAAAGTCAACATCATTGATGGGAGGAACAACTCCAACTATATGACATCAAGCTTGAGTACAAAACCGGTTGGTTCCATGTCATCCCTGATGCTTTATCATGATGACCTGATTTGAAGTCTCTTCCTCTCATCACAATGGCAATTTCAATGGTATCAGTTGATTCCAAGGTCCAAAATGAGTTTTAATCAACTCTACATCAAGATCCCTTCTTCCAAATGGTACATGGTTGCCTTATGGCATGCGATAAAGATTACAACACGTTCTCCATCAAGGAGGGCCTTTTATTCCATGAGGACCGGATCTATGTTCCAACTAAAGGTGATCTTTGACTTGTGCGCCTTCAATAAGCCCATGATTTACCCATTGCTGGTCACATGGGGGTAGACAAGACCTTGGATACCCTCCAACATCAATGGTGGTGGCCTAACATGACACGAGATGTTCAAGAATTTGTCCGATCGTATGAGAGCTGCCAACGTAACAAGGCCAGAAGCCGAGTGGACTCTATCAACCACTCGCCATTCCATCTGCTTGCTGGGAGCATGTGAGCTTGGATCTCATCACATGCTTGCCAAACACAAAACAAGGCCACACTGCAATTGTGGTGTTTGTGGATAAGCTTAGTAAGCAAATCCACTTGGCACCAACCTATGATACCGTGGATGCTCTAACCTTAGTGCAAATCTACTTTGACAATGTCTTCAAGCATCATAGGATGCCATGTGTACTCATCACCAACCGTGAATCTTGATTTACCAAGAAGTTTTGGCAAGCACTCTTCCAGATACTCAACACCAAGCTTGCTTTATCCACAACCTAACATCCTCAAACTGATGGACAAACCAAACGTGCAAATCGTACATTGGAGGATAAGTTGCGTGCCTTTTTCAATGTCCACCATACCAATTGGGATGAATGTCCTGCAATTGCAGAATTTGCCTGCAACAATTCCAAACAAGCAAGCACCAGATTTTCTCCTTTCTTTCTCAATTTTGGCCAAGATCCGCTTGTTCCAGATTCTCTTCTTGCTCCCCCTCCATCTTAGGTTCCTCATACTTCCACATTCTTGACCTCTATATCCCAATCTCTCCAACAAGCCAAGTCTCACCTCCTTGTTGCTCAGAATCACCAAAAAAATATGCGGACAACCATCATCGTGATCTCACCTTTGAAATTGGTGATAAAGTCATGCTATCCTCTAGTTACCTCCCTCTCCCACTTGACACTTAAGTTCATTAACTTCTTCCTAATTGGATAGGACTCTTTGACATCACCCAAATTGTCTCTCTTGTTGCTTATGGACTTGCCTTGCCTTGCCTTGTCACATGCGTATGCATCTTGTCCTTCATATTTCCAAGTTGAAACCCTTTGTTCCTAACCCCTCTTCCTTTTCCTCTCAAGTCCAACCTCTCTCTCTTCTTGTCCCTATCAATGATCATGAGGAGTACGAAGTTGATCATATCCTTGCATGTCATTATGTTCAACGAGGCCATCGCCAACATACGGAGTATAAGGTCCTTTGGAAATGGTATCTCCTTCATGATGCCACATGGGAACCTCTTTCTCACCTCCATAATGCATAGACGACCATCCAAGAATTTGAAGCTTTATTGGCAATGAGGACATCACCAACTATTGGCGGGGGAATATGTAATAATATGGAGTTTAGCGACGAAGTTAGTCGGGCTTACGAAGTAGCACATGAGACAAATTAGCCTAGAATATTCCAGAAGTATCTAGGAAGCTTCCCGGCTAGCTTAGCTTGCACCTCAAGTAAGTAGCTTCCAGAAAGAAGCTTCTAGAAGCTTCCAACTAGCTTAGCTTGCATGCCAAGTAGGCGGCTTCTAGAAGTTAGCTTCTTGAGAAGCTTCATAGTTAAATTGGCTTGCACTCTAAGAAAGCGGCTTGAGGAAGCTTCTTGAGAAGCTTCTCAAGGGCCTTGCATGCTACCTATAAATACCAAAGCCAAAGCTCATGCTAGGCATTCGGATTTTTCCCACATTCAAGTGTCCCAATGTGAGTTTCCATTCTCATATTTCTCTCCTTGGTCTCGGTCTTTTACATGCTACTTGGATTGCACCCTTGGTCTACTTGGGATGCAGCTAGAGGACGTATGGAGCTTGCAGCCAGTCAAAGGGAGTTTTTCACACTGAGGTTGGGACCTCTAGTGGTTGGGAGCATAACATTACTGCTCCCAAGGGTCCAATGTAGCAACAAGTTTTTATGTTCTTCTACTCCCATGATAGTTATAGAGGATACTGGGGAGCCAGATTTTGGACCCAAGCTTACAAGAGAAGAAAGATGAAGAGTTTGGAGGTTCTTGAGGAGCTACATGAGTTGTTTTGCCTTTAGCATGAAGGATTTGGGTGCTCTAAAAGGACCTGGTATTTGGATTGAACTGACTAGCAATACACTAGTTTTCTTATGTCACTAATGATATAGTGATATGGAGAGGATATTGATTCAGAGCCAAAGTAGCAACCTTTTTGCGGCTAGTTTGGTGGAGATTTCACATGGAGAGTATGCATCATAAACATTGATGCTAGCCAAGAAGGATATGCATGGCAACTACACAAATAGGTGGATATGTGGAGATTAAGTCTTATCAACTGACAGACTAGGGCTGGTCGATATGCCACACCTATACCAAAGGAGATCTTTGATGCAATTGGGTATGCAAAGGTCTTTAGTACTTAGGATCTTTGAGCAGGTTATCATCAATTGCTGATCAGGGAAGAGGATAAATCCAAGACAACTTTTTGGGATATTGATTTTCATGGCAATGATATGTTATATTAGTGGAGGTTCTTACCATTTGGGTTAAAGAATGTTCATGCTGAGTTCCCTCTAGACAAGATCCTAGTTGGATTGGATTTTGCTTGGTGCTATATTGATGACATTTTGGTCTATAGCACTATTGTGGAGCAGCATGAGAGATAGTTGTTGGAGGTGTTTGAGAGGTTGAGATCGCATGGACTCAAATTACATCTTGGGAAGTGTAGGTTCTTCTACAAGCAGGTTGAGTATTTGGGTCACACTATCTACTCTGGAGGACTTGGTGTTCAGTAGACCAAGGTGGAGGCTATTGCACGTATTCCTCAACATACGGATGTGAGCAAAGTGCGAGTATTCCTTGGGTTGGTAAACTTCTATCACCACTATGTTAGAGGATTAGTGCCATTGCCAAGGCCTTAACAAAGCTAACCAAGCTTATACAAGAGTGGTGTTGGAGAGATGAGCAAGAGCAAGCTTTTGTAGAGCTCAAAGAGAGGTTGACATCTACTCCTATTTTGAGGAGACCAATCAAAGGACGACCATTTTAGGTTCACATTGATTACAGTATGTTGGAGCTTAGAGTAGTGCTCACCCAACATGATGATGAGTGGAAAGAGTTTATGGTGGCCTATGCTAGTTGTTCCAACAATTCAGCGGAGGCAAAGTATAGTTCATATGAGGAAGAGTGCTTGGTACAATTTGTGTAGAAGCACATTTTTTATGTTAACTATTTGGTATGAAGTTAGCAAATATGTAACATACTTACTTACCTTTACTCTCATCATTGATCATTAGCCACTAAAGTGGTTGATGGAGTTCAACAAGCTTTCAAGAAAGCTTGCATGATGGGCTCTAATTTTACAAGAGTTTGATTTCACGGTTATCCATAAACCTAGAGTGGTGAATCGTGATGCAAATAGGTTGAGTAGAAACCCATGTCCCAGCTTGCAAGATCAGACTGGAGCATGTTGGCATGGTCAAGATAGATGAGGAGATGGTGCCGTATTGGCATGCATTTGCCTTTCTTTGTATATTTTTTGAGGCTTTAGTGGTATCTCTCTCAGTGCATATAGGAGAAATTATTGAGATCATAGATCCAAAGAGTAGAGATAGTGGTACAGTTCAGCGAGACATTCATGATGATGTCTTAGTAGTGGACTATCTTTGCACTCGTGTTGTAGGTGGTATAGTTGGGACCAAGGAGAGAGACCGTGTTCTTCAGCAAGCCAAGCGGTTCAGATTGGAGGGAAGACACCTTTTTTGTGTATGGGAGGATGGTAGAGCGAGAGTGGTACCACTTCCATCTCAAAGACTACAGTTGGTCCATCATGCTCATGAGGAGCAAGGACATTTTGGAGTAAAGCATACTTATAGCTTACTCCAGAGTCATTATTGGTAGTGTTTTATGCAGATCAATGTACAACAATTTTTTGCTTGATGTGTGGTTTGTGACCAAGTTAGAGCATCATTTAATGATCCTACCCCATAGTTGCACCCATTACCTGTCATGGGATTGTGTAACCACTGGAGTTTGGACTTTGCTGGACCTTTATTGTTGATTGTGAGACATCATCAATATGTTTTGGTGATGGAGGAGCACTTCTCCAAGTGGATTGAGTTGGTGGCACTTCTAGATAAGTCCAATGAAAGGACAACTTATTTGTTCATAGATCTGGTTCTTAGTCATTTGGTGCACCAACTGAGGTTTTGACTAATCATGGTGCAAAGTTCTTAAGGGCATTTTAAGTCTTGTATGACAAGACTTTGATTGATCATCATACTACCTCTTGAGACCACCCTGAGGTAGATGGCTTAATAGAGAGAATGGTTAGCAAAAGTATGGTTTGCAGAGACACCACTTAGGAGATTGGGATCTCCAATTACCTTGGTTAGCCATGGGCTATTGGTTGAACTTGCAAGCCTCCTTAGCATCCTTCTCTCCTTACTTTCTACTCTATGGACAAGATCCAGATTTACCTACAACCATTTGTCAATATGCTATTGTAGTTTTAGACTTGGTAGATCCAAATGTATGGATGAGTGCATATTCTCAACGGCCAAAGATCTTTCAAAGAGTGATGCCGATGGCCTTTGAGAACTTGGCAACTGCTCAACATTGAGATACCTTACGCTATGCTATTATTCAAGGAGGAGGTTATAGACCCTTGATCCATCGATTTCATCCATGGGTGTGGTACCCACATTTTTTGTTTTTTTTTCAAAATAAAGGAGAAGAAGTGTATAGAGAAGTCGGATTGCGCTTGTATGACCAAAGAAAGCAAAGAAAGGAGTCTTCGGGAGGAAACCTGAAGTAAAGTGACTTCAGGTCATAAGGCCCTATCAGCATACAACCCGAAGTAAATTGTCTTCGGATCAGGGGAAGCTCAACCCGAGGCAAAGACAATCTAACAACCTTTTGTCGGGGCGAGAAATTCAAGAAGGCGCCGTTTCAAAACTGGCGGCTCATACACGCGAAGGTTGATTGACAGTGATAGGTGCATGTTGGAGGTGTGATTTCTTGGTAGGAACTCGAAGTGACGGAAGACAAAGAAGCGCAACTCTATAAAAATCAAAACTGCAACGACGAAATGTCGAGCAATTTTCCTTTGCCGTTGAGGAGTTGTCTTGCAGGTGATCGGGGAAAGGGAAATAGAGTTGGACTTGTGTTAGTGCACAAGGGAGAAGTCGCAAGAGTGAAATCAAGAGAAAGTGAGAAAGTAGAAGAGATAGGAGGAGGGAAGAAGAACTCCAAATTTGCAGTGAGAAATCATGCGATTCGGAGATTAGATGTGATAGCAAGGATCAAAGTCTTGAGCCGACTTTGGATCACCTTTCTGGCATGGAACTGGAATGTGAGTTTTCTAGGATTCATGACAGAAATCATCGAGAGTAAGTGTCTCGATGGATCCGAGGAAGAAGGAAAGAGAGGAAATTCGGCTCGCTGGACAGAGTCGGATTGGAGACTCGTACTCGGGAAGGAGGTAGGCTCGGAGCAGGGAGCCACGTTCTTGGGGAAAGGAGAGATAGCCCAAGAAACGCAAGAGGTGAGAGATGCCTTCTCGTCGAAAAGAACAAAGAATGGGTATAAGGTTGAGAGCTACAAAGATCATGTCAAGAGGGGAATTGTGAGTGCTCTCATGGCAATCTTGAAGCCGGAGAGAACAACTTATGTGATGAAACACCAAGTGGTGTTCTTCCATAAGTTGTTTGCAGGAGAACCTATCAATTGGGCGAGGTGTTTTCACGGGAGAACGAGGCAAATGGTGTGGAATTTGTGGGATAAGTCGCCTCCACATTACATTGTGCCGTTTGCAGCACACTTCTACCTCGGGCCCAATCTATTGACCTCGGCGGAGCGGAATCGGATGGTGTCGCACTTCCATCCAGATGTGCAAAAGGAGGTCGATGTTGAGGAGCAGCAATATATTCTCCAAATCCGAAGCACGGACGAATACTACGCAAAGACTAGAAAGAATGTGGAGGTTGTAGTAAGTACCTCGATGAAGAAGAGGAGTCGGCAAGGAGAAGCCAAAGAAAGCAAGAAACCTCAGAAGATGCAGAGAAGTAACCTGAGGTGAAGTATGGTGGTGATTGAGTCAGAAGATGAAGACTTAGAAGGCAAGGCCGAGCTCAAGACGGAGGACTCGGAACATGAAGAGGAACCTAAGCTAACACTGGAGAGCGGAGATACAAGCAGTGATGGTGAAGAAGGAGGAGAGATGACTTTGGCACCAACTGCTAAAGAATACAAAGAAGTGCAAGCCGAGTTGGAAGCCGAAGACAACACAGCGCTGGAGGACAAAGTACCGGTGCCAAAGGAGAAGAAGATCGCAATACAGCGAGGAGTTTGCTCGCGACGTAAGGCGAAGTGTGAAGTGGGGCCGAGTAGAGGGAATGAAGAGGTAGAAGAAAGCTCGGGCAGTGAGGCGTCGATTCCGATACGAAGACTTTCCAGAGAAGAAGGCGAGTATCGGGAGAACATGAAGTGAGAAGAAAGACCACTCTGCATGAGGAAGGAGTTGCCAGTGATCGAGTCAATTACCTGTGAGAGATAGTGTGCCCCTTGTTGGTGAAGTTGGAGTACAAGAAGAAGGAAATGCAGTTGACTTGTCCAGAGGTGAAGACTGTTTTGTAGGTCTTATCAAGATTAGAGGAAGAGAACTCGGAGTTGAAGAGAGGTATAACCCGAGGTGAGGAGGAGAGAGAAGTACTGTGAGCAGAGGCAGTCGAGAGAAGTCAGGTAATTGAAGACCTGAAGAGGGAAGTAAGCTATCAAGAGGATCTTGCGAGGAAGAGTGACATAGCAAGAGAGAGACAAGTAGCGGAGTATGAGATCTTGAAGCAGCAGTTTGCTGATTCAAGAGTAGAAGTAATCGATGTTATAGCAAGAGTAGCTGCAAAGGATCAGGAGCTCGATAGGGTGATGGAGAGTATGGAGGAGAAGAAGCAACTTTAGCAACGAGAGTTGGCGGTATGATATAGAGAAGAAGACCGAGTACAAGAATTACTTCGATTACCAGAAAGAGAAGGAGAAGGAGTTGGTGAAAGCTGAATTTGAGGAAGAATTGGCGATGTACAGAGAGGAATGGCTTGCAGATCGGGAACGAGAACAGAAGACAAGATTGGAGCCAATAAAGGAAATTGTCCTCCAGATGAACGCGATATTAAGTACAGAAGCCAGCGTTCAAATTGAAGAAGCGCGCCTGCACGAGTTAAAATTGTTGGTGCAGGAGACGAGGCGAAGACAAGCGAAAGACACTGAGATGAACGCCTTGCTGATCAAATTGAGAACTCGTGTAGATAGGAAGATACTAGAGGTAGAGGATAACATTTCAATTAGATTAGACTTAGTGAAAATAGAGCTAGAAAAACTTCGAAAAGATGTTGAAGCAAAACCTGAAGTAGATAACATAGGAGTCAAAATGTCTTTGGAGTTACCAGTGGAGACATTAGAGAAGAGTGGGTCGGGAGATAAGGAGTTAGATAGATTACCCATCAGTGATATTTCAGATTAAGAAAGAGAATTGTTGGATCTGGTAGAGGAAGTAGGAATTATGAAACCCGAGGAAAAAGTGATAGGAAGTAAGATTACTTCGGTTTTGGGTTTGAAAGCCGAGGAAGAAGTAGACATCGGATCGGAGTAGTAACAGATTTGAGATTTGAAGGGGCAGATTTGAAGGGGCAGATATGAAGAGGTGCATTGTCATTTTGGATCTGCAGGTTAGAAGAGTTGTTGTAGAACGGTATAGTTGTTAGAACTGTAGATTGATTCACTACTTAAGAGTGGCATTCGTAGAGAAATGTTGTTCAGTGCTCATTATTTCTGAGAATAGATAAAGCAAAGTGCTGTGAAGCAGTGCTTGTCGCTTGAGCTTGATTCCAAGTATCAACGTTTTACTTGTGTTTGTGAGTGTTTGGAGAAATTTGAAGTGCAAATCAATGTGCTTGTTGGATGTTGGATTCCACAGCCTTGATCTTCATTTGTGTGTTTGATCTTGAGTGAAGCGCAATCGAAGCAATGCCTTGACAGATCTGAGAGGAATTGTAGTGTTGGCAGTATTCTGCATTGGTGAGTGCAGTGCGAAGTTGATGTGAAGCAATTTCGATCGAGGAAGTTGTGCCTTCAATGGAGGGGTGGAACACAATTCTGAGGCAAAGTCGTTTTGTAGTGAAGTGTCATTTTTGGGAGAGCCTGAATCATCACAATCAAGATTGTTTGGAAAGATTTGGTGGAGTTGTGATTAAGGAGTGTTAATTTGTGACAAGACTGCGAGTTAGAGCTTGTTACTCTCTTTTGTATAAAAGACCGAAACCGAGGAGAGAAATAGGAGAATGGAAGCTCACATTGGGACACTTGAATGAGGGAAAACTCCGAATGCCTAGCATGAGCTTTGGCTTTGGTATTTATATGTACATACAAGGCCCTTGAGAAGCTTCTCAAGAAGCTTCCTCAAGTCGTTTTCTTAGAGTGCAAGCCAAGTTAACTAGGAAGCTTCTCAAGAAGCTTTCTTCTAGAAGCCGCCTACTTGGCGTGCAAGCTAAGCTAGTTGGAAGCTTCTAGAAGCTACTTACTTAAGGTGCAAGCTAAGCTAACCAGGAAGCTTCCCAAGAAGCTTCCTAGATGCTTCCGGAATATTCTAGGCTAATTTGTCTTATGTGCTACTTCGTAAGCCTGACTGACTTCGTTGCTAAACTCCATATTGTTACATTCTGGGTGTGGTTTCTACCTGAGAGACTAAAGACGCAACCAAGAAGAACTGAAATTGTTACTTTGCTTCGTATTTGACCAATTCTGACTCGTATCTCTGTGGGAACAAACTTTACTTACCCGATTACCGCAAAAGTGATATTTGCCGGGTTGTCACAATGGGACTATGTATGTTTATAGAAGATAGCACCGACAACACTTGATGTTTCTACAGGCTGCATTATCTTGAGAGTGCATGAGGTTTTGCCATCTAGAGTCCTTGTGTTTGAAGGACATAATGGAGTTCTTTGGAAGGATCATATGTACAATTGTGCACCATGCCACCTCACAAACATTGATAGTACTATGGATCCAAGCTTTGCACTTGTATGTGTAGGCTTGAGGTGTATATTATGTGGCTCTTTTGGTGGAGCTGCTACTTTGTTAGTGTGTGATAGTTGTTTGAGAGGATGGCATATGGCATGTAGGACTCCTCCCCTCACGGTGGTTCCTCAAGGACAGTAGTTATGTCCTATATGTACTTGACCTATAGCTTGTTCATCCTTTATATGGTATAGATTGCACACATGCATCTAACGATGGGACTCAATAGCACCCGGCTTCTTGATCTTTGCCCATCATAGGGTATACCATATTCTTGGAGTAGATAGCTATCTGGAGTTAGAGGGACCTAACCGCCAACTAGGAGGGAAATAATGGCACTTTAGAGTTTATGTATGACATATCTATGAGTTGTGCTTCTATTGTGTATGTTGACAATGATGTATGTTGTGTGGCAATGTAAAAATGCACAGCAACTATCACACCATTTGTAGTGTTGCATCTAGATTGCTCAAACACTAGAGTTGTAGTGATAGTAGTTAGAGGTATTTTAGCAATCACGTATAGGCTACTTTTTGATGGTCAGATTTTGTGCTCGGGATATTGACTTCATGGTGGAGACCACCGTCACTTTGCATTGTTGGATGTGCCGTCAGTAGGGCCGTTAGGGTTTCAGACCTAGCTTGAGTTAGGGGTATACTTTTGAAGTGCAGCTCCAAAAAGCTCACTTCTATGATGTTGAGCCTTTGAGTTCTTGGCTATGGTGGATAGAGGCCGGCAAGCATCACCTAGGTTCTCTTAGCTAGAGTGGGTGTGGCTTGCTTGTAATCAATGCCCAGTTGTTAGCAATTTATAGAGTGATAGATCAAGTACTGATATGAGTTGAGTTGATTTGAGTGGTGTTACAAATTGATTCTTGTGGCACTTTAGAGTTTATGTATGACTTATGTGAGTTGTGCTTCTATAGTGTATGATATTAACACTGATGGACATGTCAATCCTTATCCTATTTGGTTGGTCAAACAAGTTTTACCAAAGGTAATCTTCAAGGATCTTCTTGTAGGAAGCTCCAAATAGCATGGGGAGGTATTGTTGGAAAACTCTAGATGAGACAAAAGAGGGGAGAAGGCAATTCCTTTTCCACCAATTGCAAAGGAATCTTTTAATTTACAAGGCCTAATTTATCTATTTAGGCCTCAAAGATTGGCTTTGAAGTTTTGAGGTGTTTTTGGCCTCTGCACTATTTGTGGAAGTAGTAATTTGGTGACATCTCTATCTGATCTACTTAGACCATCATATACATCATCTTGCAAGATATTACCAAGCAAATTTCCATTTCTAGATAATATATCTAGCTAATGGTATTACAAAGAGTCATAGTTAGTGACATCTTGGAAGTCCCTTTAGAAACTCTTCTTTGCATACTCTCATGGTCTCCTTCTTTCTCATCTCAATGGATCTTGTGTAGTAGCAAAAGAGTTTCATTCATGTCATTGTTCACATCTTCATTTTGCATTTTTTCCTCTAGCCCACGCACATATTTCTCTTCTCCACCTAGCTTGACACCTTGTGTGCTTGGGGTAAAAGAAGAAGAGTAGGGAGCTACCTTGAGAGATGGAAATTGTGTGGTATTAAAAATATGAGTATCTTTGGCATGACATATTCGTTCTTCCTAGCTCCACAACTTCACTTATATTAATCTCCTTCCCAGACCCCATGCTTACTAGACCTCCTTACTAGACATGCTTACCCCATGCTTCCCATACTTAGCTTGACCTCCAAAAATCTTGTCCATCCTAAAAAAATGAAGGTATAGATGATTTAGTTTATCATCAATTGTTCTCTATCCACAACGGTATTCTTTATGGATGAGACCTTTTCTAGTGATTTTTCTTTCCAATCTCATACTTCCTTGTATGAGTTCATATATTGTTCCTATTTTTTGTACAATCTATCACAGTCATTGAAGTGGAAAACCCCTACCATGTCATAACAAATATGCAGCCATGTAATTAAATGCAGTGCTTTTCTATACTGTATTTTTGCAATTCTGACCATACATTTAAGCAAAATACTTATGGTCATCGCGCTAATCTAAAATTTGAGGGAAGTGATGTAGAATCGTCCTAAATGGGTCCTCATCTAGTTTCCCTTTGGTCACGGACAAAAAAGGCGATGGGGAAGGGATAGACAAGACAAACATACAAACATCTTACACTAACTTTTCTCAACGGGACTCTATGGCAAATGGGAGAGTGCCCCAATTCAAAGGTTATAAAATTAATTTCAAATTGGAGGGAATTCTAGATTTCAACCTCTCACACAACGCAAGACACGGTGAACTTTTCATAGATTTTCAAATGCGCGATGTCAAATGTCATTTGAAATCCCAAAGGTCCACCTGGCAAGCTCTCTTTTTCCTCCTCATTCCCTCACATGCATACTTAGTTCATCGAATCTCCCATATATCTTTCACAAACGTTGATAATTGAATACACTTCATGATTTTTCACCAATAAAGCAGTTGAGTTTAAGGATGATTCAGTTTTGACTGCTCTCAATTTTGCGTGTACCTATCCATAATTTTTATGAATATCACTATTCTGCCCGTAAATATCTGTGATTTCTGTTATTGAAACCTACTCTACCCCTACTCTATTCCCCTTCTACGTGACATGGTGGCTAACCGAACCATAGTTTTGACGATTCATGTTAACATGCAGGCATTTGATCCTTTCGACGTCAAATCCTACCATCCGGTGTCATGACTTAATTCCATTGGTTTGAGAACTGAAAGATCAAATTTTTTTTTTATCAAAGTTTAGTTTTGGCACTATAATTCTTCCTCTAGCCTGAGCTCTAAGATAGTGAGATTCTACGCCTATTTGAAGCATGGTTGCATGTAACCTAATGATCTTTGCATCATTGGCTATACACTGACACTGGCGAGTATCACCTTTAAGTCGAGATGTCTCCAAAAGACAGATTGGATGTCTGAATATTTCTTGGAGTGCGTAATGCAATGCTGTAAGTATGTCCCCCTATTGCGTGAATGTTACAATCGTCCTGTTTCCATCATGCCAACTTGATGGTGTGTTCACTCCTTCCTATCATTAGAAGTCTTTAGTTCCCGAGTCTAACTCCATAGAAACTCAAGTTCTATCCCTGAAAATCATCCACTATCTGAATTGCTTTGAATGACACATTCATGGCATTTTATGATAACCTGCCGTTCATCAACACAACTGTTTTATACCTCTCACCTTCAATGAAAAAGAAAGGGCGACCGCGTCGAAAAACCCTTCAATGAAAAGAGGTGACGGAGTCCAAACCCGGTTACTTATCATTTGCCCATGAAAGTGCTACCAGTTCATTCAGACAGAAGAACCAGGTTAAGGAGAGGTTCTATGTAGATATCTAGGTGAACAAGTCAACTTGTAACATCTATCCGAATGACACGAGTGCTAATGAAAGAACACCGAAAGTACAGGGAACGAAACGAGCAAGGAAAGAAAAAGAAAAATTGGAAAGCAGGAGTTTTAAAGAATCTAGTTAGATGCAAAGAGAGAAAAGATCTTCACAAAAGGTATGTTCTATCTCTCCTTTATTTCTATTGAAGGTCAATCCGTGTTGGTGACCAGCAAAACATAGGAAGTAGAAGAATAAGGTGCATAGAAAGCAACCATACAGGACTGTAAATCTGATATGATAGATCCTTCATCGAAAACTATAGACAAACCCCACCAAATCCAGGTAACAGTAGGGATTGAGAAACGGAGAAGGTGGGTTTTATGGAATCCACAAAGTAGTCGTCGTCTACACGATCCTCTCACAATGCAAAGAGAGAACAAACATTCAAAGAAATTGAAGGCTAATGGGAAATAGTCCACATAAGGAAATAGTGCACATTATTTAAAAGTGACAGAAAGTGTGTCATCACTCTTCCTTGTCTGCTTATTCCTCCAGAGTCGAGTGTTGCACACTCGTTGCGCGAAGACTCGTTGGATCGCATTACAGTATACCGGTGGTCACCACGTCTTGATTGTCATCTCGTAGATGATTCAAGGAGGAAAATAACATGATAAATTGTTACATGATGAAGTTTGTGTCCATGAGGCGTGGCATAGGCCAACAAGGAACGAGGAAATCATCCTGTCCATTCAGGTACTTGTCTATACCGGTAGAATAAAGTTCAGAAGATTGGGGTTCTTGATTACCGATCTCGAACGACTGATGGATGAGTATCAACTAAAGCTGTGGCATGGTCCCACAGGCAAACTTGGAAGTTATTGCTCTACTCTGACAATCGTTGAGGAAGTCGCAGGATTGCAGCTGTAGCATATACAGAGATCCCTTACAATATCCTCTTTGTCTTCCCTTGTCAGAAGAAGTTGCTTTTCTAAACTTCCAATAGTTCCCCTTTCTTCATTCCAAACAAATGTTGTTGATACTTGAACAGCTACTGTATATCGAGGTCTAATTGTATTATTGAACATTAGATGGTGTATTTAGTGTGCGGAGACCTCGCTTCCTACCACTGTCTCGATAGATTGACTCGTGTCCTTTTGAATAGTCATGCAAGGTGACCTTTGACTTTGCTAGTAATGTAGGTCGTCTCTGTGAGTATCCATCGACAATGCTTTCAGACATGGAAGAAATGAATACAAATCATGTTCGTTCCCTGCATTGGTCCAGATCTCTTTCATCACTCTTGCACTCAATTGCTACACAGGCAAACTGTCTCCGTGGTCTTTTACTGTGGACTTCAAGTCGATTTGAATGCTGGACGTCATGTCGTCAGGAGGATGGATTCGCCGGGGGGGGGGGGGGGGAAGAGGGGGGGGGGGGAGAAGCAGGGAGAGGGGGAAATAACACTGCATGTGCCTTTCGTATTCTATGACACATTGTTTCCACATTGTGATATAATATAATGATGGAAAGGCCATGTGTTCGTGGGGATCTCGTGGGACTCTCATGCTATTAAGTGGAAAACACTCGTTTCGCCAGTGGAGAAATCTTCACTCGCCATAATTGCAATGTTCCTTGAGATAATAGAGAGAATACGTCAGCTCATGTCATGAATTTCAACTTCAACAAGCTCTAACATTTTAACGTGTTTACTACAATTCATGACGCGATTCTCAGTACTTGTGAAATCATGGGGGTGACGAGGAGTTCGAGAATATATGCAATTCTTCTGCAGGCGAGGATGTCGCGCAGCTGGTTGTCTTCTTATGCAATATAAAATTAGCAGCTCAGCTGTACTCATATCAGAATTTATCAAGCATAGCTTCTCTGCTTTTGCGTTCTAGTCCAAGTACTCAGAATAGAGTAATTGCTCTCTAATCATTCAGAAAGGTGGTTACTGTTGTTCATGTTCTGTTGTTTGTACTTGATGTCACAACTTGTTTGTTACTCTTCATACTTCTAGTCTTAAGAGAAAATGTGAATGCATTGCCGGAAACAGGAGACTTTCAATCGTTAGGAGATCAGTACACTCATAGGACTCTTGTTTCTAGTGCTATTTGGTACCTCTGTGCTGATTGAGAATTTCATTAAAAGCAGCAATCCCTGAAATTCCTTTCGACTATAACAGCACCATCGTGAATGGAACTGGTTGTTGTCTTTGAACTAAAAGGCAGCCTCCAAATTCTTCAAATTTACAGGAAATCAGGATCAGGATTCAAAATCAGGACATTTCTTTGCGTGTGCTATTGACAACGAACTGAGTCCCTCGATATCATACAATCATGATGCAAATTCACCTTCTAACCTTTCGTATCCCAAGAACCAAACAAAGACACAAATTTGACGAATTTCTGCTATAGTCTCTGGCTTGAGAATCATATAGGTATTGAGGTGTTTCAAATAGGGGTTTACGGGTACCCGTAGAACCATTAGGGGGTTTCAGAAATAGGTTTGACGGATGTCTACGGGATAAATAATAAACTTTGTAACTATTTTCAGTGAACTCTGTATGGAGATGAGGTGCTAATAAATGAACGCTTCATAAATTATTATACAGTATATCACATGCAATTTGCATTCATTTAAAAAAATTCAGACGCTATACTACGGATGTTTAGGAGTTCCATAGTGAAATAAATGACTGTCAAAAGAGATGATGTGGCTTCTTGAGAGAGTTGCCACGTTTTTCTGGTGGGTGATTCTTAGAGTGGCATTTATGAAATTTTGTGGCGGATCCAAAATGCCGCTCTCAACTATTCAAATTCAAATTCACCATCTGCAAATGCGAATGTTGTGCAAATGCTCTTGTCAGTAAACTAAACCGGTGGGTTTTGTAGTTTTGCATTGGTGTGTTGGTTCAATATCCATATATATTAGTGTGGTGAGGGAGATAGCGCGAGTTATGGAAAATGATTTGCATCATCTTACGGAAACCAAGAAATTAATTGGAGATCAAAGAATTGTACTCCAAAAGTGCAACAAAAATTTAGCAAAATCTTGATTACAATGTAGGTTCACATTTGGATGCAAAATCACCTTGCGCTATCAAGCAACTACCCATGGCAATGAGCGTCAACCAGGCGTCAACCAGCATCAACCAGCGGCATACTATCTCTCTTGATGTACCTATCAATGTCTTGATCCGACCAAAGGCAACTTCGATTTGGGACCCATTGTGGTTGAGAAAGAATCCCGTGAAGTAGATTTGTGATTTCAACATGGGGAACTACAAACCCGAAGCATATTTCCTCTCTCAAGATATTCGATTATCCAACTCAGCTTATGATGATGTGGAAAGCAGAAAACTATGGTATCTATTTCCAGAATTCTGATGCAAAATACGTTTTGGGCGGCGATGGATTGATGGATGAAACTCGTAGAGACACCCTCAAGGAGTTATGGGAACTGGGAACTTCCAAATTGGAGGACCTTGGAAGTACTAATAAATTGTGGTATAAGTAAAGTTAGTATTCCACTCTAAGGACCTTAGGGATCTGCAGGATATGCAATTGGACCGAATTTCTTGACGGTAGTTCTAGTAGTCCACGATACATAGGCAGTTTCACGTTGGTTTCAAGTTCAAGCTACCCGTCCCCTTTTGCATCCATTTAGATTGCATCTTCAACAACATAGCTCAGTAACAGCTAGGGGACTTGGATGCAAGAGCATCCAAGTCAGGAAAGTTTGCAATGGAGTTCTATCGTGCATTTCCCGAGAATGTAAGTACTTCAAGGGAATTTCATAAGAATTAACCATTCTTTTCTAAAGAATACATTTAAGTATCCTAAGAATGTGATCATCAGACTCGTTGTGTATGTTAAATCAGTACTTTATGTACAAATCATTAACTGATGGTCAGTCACGAGAAAAAAGCACAAATGAAAGTTTGTAACCCAACAGATAGAAGGATTCTGAGCTCGTGGGACGACAGAGAGGAGATAACATATTTGAAATATTACAAGCCTCTTAAGAGGATAGCACGTCATTTGACCAGCGTCAACCAGCGGCAGCACGTCATTTGACCAGCGTCAACCAGCGGCAGCGCGTCATTTGACCAGCGTCAACCAGCATCAACCAGCGGCAACCAGCATGTACGGGCGCCAACGAGATTTGAGCTTTGAGCACCATCGATTGGCTATGGGCGGCGACGGGCAACGACAAGCAGCAACAAGCAATGACGAGCATCGACGAGCAACAACGAGTAGCGACGAGCAACAACGAGTAGCGACGAGCAACAACGAGTAGCGACGAGCAACGACGAGAAAAATCACATTTCATCCTAAATTAACATATTAAATCCCATATAAATCATGTTCCCGCTCGTCTAGTGCATAAATTTGTCAACTTTTGATTACCATGGGTATTCTCGAACACCATGGATGCTCCTTTGGTGGCCTCGATCGTCTAGTGCATAAATTTGTCAAATTTTGATTGCCATGTGTGTTCTCTTTGGTTGCCACCACTTTCACTCTAACCCTAAACGACAAACTTTATTAACCCTAATACGTAATAATGCACTACGGAGTGAGAACGGAAAATTCCTTATTCTTTATTTTCTACGAACCACTTTATATGGAGTGTGCTAATAATAAGGAACTTGGCCTGAACTACGTAACGATACCTTTTCTACCCCAGTCACACACGGTACCCATTTAGTCAACACTTTGTAACTATCTATATGAAAAGTTAAGAAACTTAGTATAACTATTTCTGAAACCTCTATTGTACAGTTTATATATTGGAAGTCCGTAAACACCTTTAAAAGATGTAAGTATTAGAACTCTACGGATAATATCCATAATGCAGTGGAAATTTAAGGGTAATCTTTTATGTGATCTGTAAAATCTTATGGGGTATCGGCAACCCTGAAGGATCCGTGCGAAAAATATCGGCCGGACATTTTGCACAGCCAAAATCACATAACAAAAATTACATAGCCCGTCAAACTTTTACGGGTACCCGCAAAAACATTTAAAAAGGATATTTCGGATTTCCGTAAAGAACCCACCAATTCTTCATTTGAGACGCCATTTTGTGAGCTTTTCTGTTTCAAAACATGTTAGTGATAAACTAAGGGAATCAGTTCCAGGCTCATGGGCTTAGCATCATTTTACCTCGTATTTTATCCTTGTTCGATTTGATGGGGTCTTCCTATCCTTCATGTTATTCCATGATGTCGCCTGCGATGAGTTTCAGGCTCATGTGCACGATCTTTAACATTCAATGTAGGTAGACTAAACCGAAAAGCCCAAAGAACTTTCATGTAATGATGGAAAACTCCTACGTCAAGAAAGGCCTTAAAAGAAGGAACTTTTGTTCTGGTGAAGGCCGAGGACAAACCAAAGGAGGGCAGCTTAAATCACGATGAATCTCATTATACACTTAAAGCAAAGGCTGTCCTGGAGGCATCGAGCATCAAAATGTCAAGCATCAAAATGTCGTCTGTGTCCTATTTCTTTCCGTCGTTGTCTGTCAGTTAACTTCCCTAAAGAAAAAGTATTGTACAGCATATAAAGTTGCAGTACGCGAATAATGTATGTACAATATCGGGATCGTTCACACGAGATAGAGTATTCTTCGTATCTTAGACGCGACCGTATTATGTTCTTGTAGGATCATCCTGCTACAGCCTTTTCATCATCAGCTTGCGGGAAGTGAAGGTTACTGGAGATTCACTGCTCTTAGTTAATTCAGAATTGGAAAAAGGCGACCGCGTAGGAAAAATGAAGGATGGGAAGACCCCATCAAGCATTCAGAATAGTTAATTCAGAATGGGGCTTAGCTCCATGTTACCCTTTTTTTCTCTCCCTTGTCCGGCTTGATGGGGTCTTCCCATCCTTTGTTTTTCCTACGCGGTCGCCTTCTTACTTGTTAATTCAGAATTATCATGGCATTGGGTTCATCTCAGGATTCTTCATCTGTGCATATTCATTCCTCTTAGTTTTTATCATGACTGTTATCATGAATTGGGTTCAACTCAGGTTTCTTGATCTTTTCAGTTGAGCTTATCTGATCTGTACTCCTGGAAGTAACTCTCACGAATAGGACTTTGACATGTCGATCGTAAACAATAATTTGGAGGCTGGCCGAAGACCATCAGAGAATGATACAACACAAACTTCCCTATCAAGTTTCAAAGATACGCACCAGATGTGGTATCGTCAAACTGGAATCAAGCAGGTTTTGTCATTGAGTACTCGCAAAATTCAAAGCATTCAGAGTGGATTGGCCGCACTTCGTCTTTGTTAGTTTAGGATGCAGGATGTTCTGAAGCCACGGTGTCCAGGTGTGTTGACGTGGACCAAGTAGCCCACGTGGAGATGCCACTGTGCGTTTGACGTGGTGAGTCTACGATCTCACCAGGTCAGTTTTGGAAACAACACATAGTGTGTGAAATTCGAGCTCGATTACTTCATTTGGTTAGGAATATTTGTACATTTTGCTCTACAATCTTACAGGAAGTTGGAAGGAAAAGTTGGTGAGTCTTTAACAAGCAAGTCGATTTATCCCGAATGAACATATGGAGAAGATGCGTGGATCAAATGGTGTGAAAAATTGCATGTAATACAATGAACCATTGAATGTTAATACGTTTACAAGCTCAATCATGGAGATGGTTGAGCTTCTAGATGCACCCAGTGCCCAAAATACACCAGCCTTGACTTCACACCAATCACGAAATGAATATCAGCCGTCTTCAATAATCTCACTGTGAACTGAGTCAATCTTGTAAGGACGAGTGCATTGTCTGAGATTAGAACCGATAGTCATTTCGTGAGAAGCTGCTTGAAGCTTTCAAGTGATTTCTGTCTGAGTTTGATAGTCACCAAAGCCAGTGGGAACCAACGAAAGCTGATTTACCACAACCGTTCACGAACAACGCATGAATTTGATCCCTCCGCCAGAAGACGCAGTCGATTTGCTTCAAGCATCTTCTAATAATGAAATTGGGTGTTAGATATGACGTCAGCTCAGAAAAAATGTGATCCTGCTTGTAAAATTGACTAGACAGATGCAGGGTCCGGGACTTTCCGGCGGTTCCATAGAGAACCATCGTGTCATACTCCTCTTTTAGGAGTTGATATTTGAAGTTTGAACTTGGTGAGACGAAGGCTAAGTCCGGCGCCTCATCATGTACGAGGCTTCTGAACAAGATTGTAGAGCACACAAACCGTAGCCCTGTCCCAAAACATTCAGAATTAGCTCTTTGCGTCCTCTCCAGGATTCCAGTTCCTCTGAAGCTCTTTTGTCAATGCAGTTCATGGAGTAGATTGTGTCCACTGAAAATACATCCTAATACTGCTCATGTTCAATTCGGCAAGAAGCTGAAAGTGAAACGGCGAGCCCATCGGATCCCTGTGAAGTCCACATCTGTAGAAAATATAGATAATCGTCTTTGACTTTGAAATCGGTGTATTCGAATTGTTGATCAATTTCCCCACCAAACCTCGGGAATTCAGGTTTGGAAACTGAAATTGAAAATCGATTTGTCCCACAGAGATATCACTTGGGATAGAATTCAAGTGAAGAGTCTTTATGTTGAAGTTTATTAATCGAAGCAAGCTGTGTTCCTGATAGGATGATCTCTCCACGACGTGCACCACCATCTCTTGAACAAAGTTCACAGTCGAGAATTCGCGCGGGCATACTGTCATGTCACTCTTCTTTGCAGCCACGTCCTGTGCACAGTGGCAAACCGAGTAAGAACTCCATCCACGTCAAACATGCGCATACAGCTCGGCCGTCAGAACAACCGGAGGACGTCATTGTCAAGCAAGCAAACTGGAACACGGCAATCGGAAGTCAGCCCCTCACGGAACTTGCCCAAGTCCGTTACTTATAAAAGTAAACAGAAAATAAAAGGTCTAATTTCATCAATCGAAATTCAACATCCTGAGATTAGGTCAGTTCCATGGTTAGACCCGAATCCACGGTTAACCCGAATCATAACGGATAGAGAACGATGTCTTACATGAATAAAGATATCTGGAAGATATAAAGAAACCTCAAGTACCTTTCGCATGAGAGGGGTATGGTTAACCAAGAGTCCAGAGATGGGTTTCTTTTCATTTCTCCTTTCAGCAGGCAGACCAGAGGTTAACCTGGGGTCAAAAAGGCATGGACTCTAAAGAGTCAGAAGATACCACTGTACCGAGTGGGTCCTGGCCACACCAGATTCTGCAGCGGATACCCAGAGTCCAGAGATGTCGCTTTCTTTCTCTCTCTACTCTCATGTATCGATTGGGTGGAGGACACTGTATCGAAAATCCCTCCCTTTTAGCGTGACTTAAATTGTACAAACAAATCATCAATCATCGGCTGCAACGTCCTCGCGTGCTCCTTCCATCCTCTCCTAAACCAGGACCTTGAGTTTGTACACGATCCGACAAGAACAAACATGAGTAGTGCAGAAGGTGTGGGGTGTTTCGTCCGTAGCTTCATTGTGGGCGGTGCAGGTCGATTTCCTAATGAGAAGGAAGAAAGGAAGGAAGGAAGCAAGCACTGTCCCAGCTGAGCTCGCCGAGCAATTAATGCTCGGCTTTAATGATTCACCGCCATGCCTATTAAGCACTTGGCAGTAGTATAAGCCCCAGCAGTTGGAAGCGGACATTCGGTCAGTAGCGATCTGCAGCACTCAACGTGGGTAGAGCAGTGCTGAGGTATTGCACAAGGTGTGGGGCACTTCTGTGTGATGTAGAGTGTCCCGAGATTTTCTCTAGATCTCTACGCGCATTGATTCTCCCCGTTCTTTTCCTTTCTGCAAGGGTTTGTAGGCTGCTTGTCGTGTTTATAGTCGTTTGGTTTTAACTACGTCCGTTGTGATATTACTCTGCGTGTTCACTTCTATCTGGGGTCATTCCTGGTGAGCGAGGGGGGCTACGAAGAAGTGGTTATCTTTCTTGACCAATCATTGCTATCAGTGGTGTTACCGGATTGAGAGGGAGTGGAGTGAAGCAGGATGTGAGCTCCCAGTGGCAGGGTTGGAAATACAGTGGTGTGAGGTGAAAGAGAAAGTGCAGTGAGGTACAAACAGTGGCGAGGCAGAGTGATTCTGACACTGGGTTTGTTTGACCGGAGTTCTGTCCGGGCAAAAAGGGGTTTGAGAGCTTACAAACTCTCCAGGGAGAGTAGTTTGAAATCCTTCGCCGAGTTCGTGTAACTGGCCGGGAAGTTCAGACAACTTCCGGAGCCTCTAGTTTTTGCATGCTCTAACGGCGAAACGCCTCTGTTGGTTTAGATAAAGAGGGCTATTTCCTTCGCCTCTTTCTCTCATGTCTGGAGCTTGATCGTTTCAGAGATATCATTGTCAGGAAGGATTTGATAAACACACGGCTCTAGAAGTTGAGGTGAGCTGGTTTTGAGAGAGGCTTTTAGCTCCAGAATGTGCACAAAACCGGGACTCAGCGGATACTAATCCAACGTGTTCATTCTGTATCTCGTGCATTGTAAAAGGAGTCTGCTTTGGTTTGCATAGAGTCTGAGTTTGCAATACCTGATTATTTTGATATTTTGTGCTGAATGTTGAAGGTGATTGGAACATTCACAAAGCTGATTCGATCAGCTCCGAATTGAGAGTGGGATGGGAAATTCTGGCCGTAGAACCAGCTGCAGGAAAGCTCAAGAAGGAGTACTAGTTTTTTGATGCGCAACAAGGATTCTTGATCGACATTTGCACTACATCTCCTGCCACTTCCTTCGACTTTTTAAGAAGCAAGGGGCACGTAGAGATGGGTTGCGATACCGAGCGGCTGATGGCCGCCTCTCTGCTCGTGGTCTTCGCGTTGATCATGATTGGTTCATCTCCTGTGCCAGCATCAGCTGCAAGCTTGGATTCAAGCGTTCGCACTTACATAATCCAGATGGCTCCTCGGCAAATGCCGACTGTTTTCACAACTCAACGATCATGGTACCAGTCTACCTTTGCCGCGGTCAAAGCATCGCATACACAGGGGGTGTACGTGAACGACCAGACTGACATGCTTCACACTTATTCTACCGTTTTCCACGGATTCGCCGCTCGCCTTACTCCTGCGGAGGCAGAAGCGCTAGAACAGAAGCCTGGTGTTCTGAGAGCTTACCCAGAGCAAGTCAGACAGCTCCACACAACCCACACCCCGGAGTTTTTGGGCTTGAATAACACAGTACTGACTGATTTGACAACGGAGTCGAAATATGGGGAGGACGTGATTATTGGAGTTCTGGACACCGGTGTTTGGCCAGAGAGAGCTTCATTTGCCGATCATGAAATGGGACCCATTCCAGCAAGGTGGAATGGGAGCTGTAAGGAGGAACCATCTTTCAACGCTTCCCTTTGCAACAATAAGCTCATTGGGGCTAAGTACTACTCTCAAGGATACGAAGCTTCGGCCGGACCTACCAACACATCCGTAGAGTTCAAGAGTGCAAGAGATGACGAGGGCCATGGTACTCATACTGCATCCACCGCTGGGGGAAGAATGGTATATGGCGCAAGCTTACTGGGTTTTGCCGAAGGAACTGCTCAGGGTATGGCCTCCAAGTCTCGATTGGCGGTTTACAAGGTGTGCTGGGCAACCGGGTGTTTCGATTCCGACATTCTTGCGGCTTTCGACGAAGCTGTTCTCGATGGGGTGGATGTAATTTCTCTGTCTGTAGGCGGTGGAGTAGTTCCTTACTACCTTGACCCAATTGCTCTGGGAGCTTTCGGTGCCATTAAGAAGGGTATCTTTGTTTCCTGCTCGGCAGGTAACAGTGGGCCAACTCCACTTTCTGTTACCAATGTTGCTCCATGGATCACTACTGTTGCAGCCAGCACTGTTGATCGTAGCTTCCCTGCCGATGTGGTGTTGGGCAATGGTGAAGTTCTCCCTGGAACTTCACTCTACAGTGGGAAAAGCCTCGGGTCAAACCTACATCCAGTTATTTACGCTGTGAATGCTAGCTTAGATGGAGTGAGTGCTGTCAGTGCGGCCTTGTGTTTAGATGGGACTTTGGACCCAGCGAAGGTTAAAGGCAAGATCGTTCTCTGCGACCGTGGCAAGAATGCTAGAGTCGCTAAGGGTCAAGTGGTTGCTGCAGCAGGTGCTCTAGGGATGATTCTTACAAACCTGGAAACAGATGGTGAAGGTCTTGTTGCTGACAGTCACGTCCTCCCAGCAACAGCTGTAGGTTCTTTTGCTGGAACCAAAATCAAGGATTACATTACTTCCACTAAGGCACCAATGGCGAACATCAAATTTGGAGGAACTTTCTACGGAGTAAAACCTGCTCCAGTCCTCTCCTCCTTTTCTTCCCGAGGCCCTAATCCTGAGACGCCTCAGATTCTGAAACCGGACATCACTGCCCCTGGAGTGAACATTCTGGCTGCATGGACTGGAGCTGCAGGACCTACAGGACTTGAAGGAGATGACAGAAGAGTGGATTTCAACATCATCTCCGGAACTTCTATGTCGTGTCCACACATTAGTGGAATTGCCGCTCTGCTCAAAGGAGCACGGCCTGGATGGAGCCCTGCTGCCATCAAATCAGCTATCATGACAACGGCATATGTTTTTGACAATTCTGGAAGCATTCTTACCGACGAGGCCACTGGAAATGTCAGCAACCCGTTTGTTTACGGTGCAGGACATGTGGATCCACAAAAGGCTTTGAACCCAGGGCTCGTGTATGATCTGGGGGAGCAGGATTACGTCGCGTTCCTGTGCTCTCTAAATTATTCGCAAGGTGCAATTCGCCTACTCGATCCCGATTACACCGCTTGTCCCAAGATTACAGGCGGTCCCAGTGATTTGAATTACCCTTCATTCTCCATCGTATTCGATCAGACTTCTACTTCTTCTGCCATGTTGGAAGCTTCCGTCCCCAGGACGCTGACAAATGTAGGGCCTGCAAAGTCCAGCTACAAGGCTACATGGGCGGTACCCAAAGGTGTGAAGATCACAATTGAGCCTCCGGTGCTGCATTTCACAAAGCCGGATGAAAAATTGAGCTTTACTATGAAGGTTTCTGCAGGCCCTCAAGAATTGGAGGCCGGGAATATGAAATCAGCGTTCGGATTCCTGATTTGGTCTGATGGTGAACATGAGGTGCAAAGCCCGATTGTCATCAACTGGCAGCAATCCTGGCCCTCAATAGTATAGTATGTTAGTTTGCTTAGCTCTCATTGCGTCGGTGCTGAACATAGTCAGCTAGTAGTAGTCTTCTTCCCTCATTAGAGCCGTCAGCCATTGTTGAGTATAATTTATACTCGAGAGTAATTTGATTGAGCTAGGTAGCAGACCTCCATGGGCAGATTCATTCAATTGAGTGAAGCGGAAGCGCATAGAACTAACATGTACAGTAGCAACCCAACATTGACATGAAAGATTATATCTTGACATTTGACGAACTGATCCTACTTGTCTAAAGACTCAGCGCTGGTCTCGGGACACCTTGAAGGAAACAAGCGAGTGCGCAGATTTTGTCTGTGCTGATAGTAACGGTAGAGAGTATAAGGGGCTATACATTGCTTCTTCGATGTTACCCCTACTCAGGACCTCAGGATCAGGACCTCAATACTCGGTTTTTTCAAACCTGAGGCTTTAATGCATGATCGTTCGAGACGCATGAAATGTCTACAGTAGTGTGTAATGGAATGTCAATGTGAGTGTACCAAGCGCACCAAGGAGTGGATGCAGAGGAGATGTGCAGCATATGCGTTTATTCATTGTGGGTTGGAGGACGTGAGGTTCGGATGTTACCACCATCGGATCATATACCGTTTTTCAATGCTTTATGATTTAGTTGTGAGTGTTTCTTACCACCTGCCGATATCTGTGTCACTTTTTTCGTTCGTGACAACATATTGCCAGCTACACGTCAAAGATATGGGTCATCTTTTTAAGATTCGTATTCCAATGCTAAGGATTCCTGAGCTAATGCGAGCCTATGTGTCAATTTCATACATGTGGAATGTGGAATCAGGGTCAAGCAAAGCTGGTTATGTAAACTCGCACTTTACCACCACAGCACGAATCTTGAACCACCACATCTGTTTCGCAAGCAGAACATTAGTCGAGCAAACTTTTGCCAGATTTTGTCCGTTGCAATGGACGTGAGTGGAAAGCGTTGCAGTTCTTCTGAACCCCACCTCGTAGAAAATCCGGAGGTAGAGAGTGTCATATGGGGTCCACAAATTATTGTTGGTAAAAGGTACCGTTCTGAGCATAACTCTCACACGGACCAAACGGTCTTAAGGAAAGGACATCCGTGTGCAGAGTTATATACAGTTCACATTTTGGCGGAACCGAGGATCCAATCACAGTGAACGTAGTCTTCACGACGTTTATACATAGCTTGTAAAAGCTAGAAACTCAGGGAAAAGGAGTAGTGCCGCGTTCGAGCTGATACCTATAGAATGCCGAATCTCATGCAGGCAACGAAATAGGCTCTATGATTGATCTCTCACTATGGACAAGAGAGGCCGCGTAACTGGAGGAAAAGCAGAAGCTGCAACTGGACAGTTAATCTCAACGTCTATGAATTTGTCCAGTGTGTTGACCGTGGTCTCAATGTGGCCTCCATGTGCTCCGCCAGACGGCCATCGAAGCTAAACACAATTTCCATGCTCGAATCTGGGACCACGAAAAAGCCTTAAAATTGTTCCAACTAAATTTGTCAAGCATGTAAATTCTTGCTCATGTCTAGTTGACATCTTCTTTGAAAACTGCGCTCACAAACACATGGTTCTTATGCCCCTTTATTTCTCGCTTATTTCTCTTGCTTTACCCGAAGTTGCCTAGGGCCAAACTAGGCACCTTCGAGTAAAACAGCTAGAAACTAGGGGTTTTTGGATCGAGCTGTCATGTACAGTAGCACCTTCCGAAAACTGCCAATTCTCGTCTATTTCCATCTATCCAGTGATTAATAGTTGATTTGCTTTTTAGCAAACTTAGTCATGAGATAATTAGGGCGTGACTTGAGACAAATGGACTACACTTGACACGACAAAACGACATCCATTTGTCGGTTTTGCACTTCTATGACGAATGCATTATAATAGCTGTCAGCGTGTGTTGGAATTTGGATTCACTCGCACTTCTCATAAGGAATGTAACTATTTTGCGTCATAGTATGTAAATATAGAAGAATGTGACATGGACTTAAGTGACACCGCTATGTTTAGTGTATATTCCGCAAGACAAAGATAAGTTATCCCATTAACTTAAAGATCTGAAAAGACTTGAAACCTCTGTTGGGATCGTATTAAATTTGTTGAAAAAGAGCTGAAATGGGAACTGAGAAATAAACCCAAGAAAAGAAAGTTCGATCATCTTTTTCTTGTCATATTCAAGACGTTAAAAAAGCTCAATAGTCATCCTCTATGCATGAGTAAATCCACCAATGAGCTGCTTTTCGACGTACTTTCTTTCCAACATGCAAAAGAGGACCTTTCTTCGAATAGCTTGTACTGTCTTTATCCCAATGAGATGGGTTCTACATAAATAGGAGGAAACTCATCTTCAATTTGGGCATATGTTCTATCTATTTAGCGAACTCATCAAAGCACTCCACACATCAACAAGGAAAGTTATGCTGCAAGTGAAGGGCTACTACTACCGAAGTGGCATTCCTTCACTTGACAATCAAAAGCATGATAGAAAATCGATTATATGTTTTGGTTCCAGAAACAAAGGAAGTTGGCCGACTTTCCTATGGGTTTGAGGAGTGACAGGTATCAACAGTCAGTTGTCACGATGAAATTCGTCACTATTTTCTAGCGATGCTTGTTGTCCAGATAGATTGCACAACTGTATTAGATGTTCTTCGCTGATTTCTGTGAGGAGCAACTGCTATCTTGCTTCGTTCTATGGTGATTAAGTAGGTGGCTCGAAGCTCAATTTGAAATGGAGCGTTTCCAAATTCCCAGTTTCGCATTTCAAGCTCGATAAGACTAGCATGCCATGGTCTTCTCAGGAGGTACAAGAACAGGCATGTTTAGAACCTGATTTCAAACTTAATACACGGAGAGTGAAGGCAAACGTTTGGTCGGGGAATTGATCGGCCTTACCGTTTGGATGCAGTGGCAGGAAAGAGCAGACGAACTTATGGGTGGGAACTTGAGTAGAGTTTGTTGAGAGATCTTCAGACTCGAAGAGTGGTAGGACGAACAGCGACATAGCGAAGAGATTTGATTCACTCGAGAGCTGATAGGAGGGTTGAATGAAGTGCACTATGCAGAGCTCCGAACCACGGTGCGCCATTCTCTCAAGAGTGCGACTTTGAGCATCACATAGTGAAGGATTCGGTCATTATTGCAAGAAACAGTAAGAAGATCTGAGTGGATACGAGTGAATCTCATTGACGACATGCACGCAAATTCTACGACTACGACTGTCGAGTCTTTCAACAGGAAGTTCTAGCGACGAATCGTTCTTGGATCAAAGGTGTGGAATCTCAGCGCAGAACTCCCAAATCAAACTTGAAACGAGAGATCTAATTGGAATTGGTGATAAGAAGTTTGATTTCTAGTCATCAAAGTTCCTATATGAGACGGGAGAAGGCACTGCTACTATAAGCCTTGGATAGACTAATATCTTCTTTAAGGGTTTATGTTTCAAATGGTTTAATGTGAATGTGCCTTGCCAAGAATATGTATCACCGATGGTAGTTCTCCACTCACGGCAAAATAAATATAATCCAGCAAAGATAGGAAATGTGAAATGTGTAAAGGGATAAGCTTAAATGCACATGGGGTTTATCTAGAGAGTAGGAATAGCTCTTAAGGAAATCGTAAACTGAATGAGGGGAGAGTTAAAAACGTTAGCACAGTGTTAAAACAAATAACATCTTTTTCTAATATGCTATCTAGTAAGTAAGACCCTTGTGGAAGTTACTTTAATCTGTTCTGAATGTATTGTGGAAGTTTCTTTTCGAATTGCATCATGGCAAGACTTTACAGTGCTAGAGTTTAGTAAACTATATGGTGTAATTTCTAAGCGATTGGAAGAGCAATCTAACTCGAGTCAAAACTGTTGAAGTCTTTACAATCGTACGACTCCCATCCTCAATAGTTGTTGTCAGGAAACGGTACATACTATGAATCCCAACTTGTTTATGTTAGAGGTTGCCCTGAGGATTGAGAAACCTTGTTTATGTTACATGTTACCTTACTTGTTTATGTTAGCCCTGAGGATTAAGAAAAGCAATACAACTGCTCTATTTAAGGAGTCATATTACTATATCCATTTAGATTGTAATAGCGTTAACAAGAGGTCAAATATCTTTTCATTCGAGAAGAGACAAGTGTTATGATAACTCTCTATTCGTGTAACTTTGTTGACTAAATTCAAATGTCATTAGCAAAAGATGATAGAGAAAAAATCGTATTATATGATGACGTATAAATAGAAGCTTAGAGGAAAAAAAACCTTTCTGGATACTTATTTTGTTGGAGTTATTGATTGGAAAGAGACCGTGTGTGTGATTGTGTACATTAAACTGGAGTCAGATGTAAGGTGGAAGTTTACTTTTCTATTGAATAAGTCTGTCTGTCTAATAGCCTTTTATTGAGTAAAATCTATCTATAAGGAATATTAGACTTTGAAGGTGTAATCTCGGTATGTGGCGGGAATGTTAAATTTAAAATTAAAAAATCAGCGCATTGAACAAACCAATCGTGGAGACACCAAAATATTAAAAATAGTACCGTATAAAGCATAGAGCATTAAATTAAAATAAGTTCCTTTATAGCTATTTAGTTCATATTATTTTGTATTACTTTCTAGCTTGATATCTTAAGTAAATATCTAGATATTATTTACATTATTATGATCCAGGTTATGATAGCATACAAGTCTCTTTGGGTAATTTACAAGTAGCAAACTTTGCCAATACAGAAAGTTGAATGGAAATATTTAGATATAATTTTGGTACTACGTCAAATATTTCCTATTAAAGTATATATAAATTTTATTTATTTATTTTCTGTATCATTTTCATGTTAAAATGAATTTTGAATTAATTATGTAATATATATTAACATAATTATGTAATTAATTCATTTTCATACAACTCATGGAGGAGACAAGCTTTTAGTTAAATTATTCAAAATAAAAAATTAAATAAAAAAATTATAAGATTGATACTATAAGATTTTTCCACTTGGGAAAAAGATGAAAATGTGTAGATCTCCGATCTACACATTATCAAAATATACATTACTTAATTTGACTAATTTTTCTTCTTGTGAAGAGTTTTATTTAGATAATCCTACTTTAAATGACAAAAATATTCCTTACCATTCAACCCAATTCTCTATGAAAATTTCATCATGTAAATTTCATTTTTATATTATTATATATCATTTCAAATCTTTTCTAATCTAATAGAATGGTTTTTATCATTTCTTCAATATATCTAATGTTTTAACTCAATAACTTGATAAAAACTAGAAAAGATAAAACTAATAGGAACCTATTCTAATTTGGGGCTTAGCCCCATTTTACCTTTTTTCTCATCCTTGTATAGCTTGATGGGGTCTTCCCATGCTTTATGTTTTCTACACGGAAAGACATTTCATTACTAGGAGATCCGCATGTGGCATTTGGTATACTCTCCTCTAGTATTGCTTGTCGACCAACTTATCTCATCCACACAATTCCTCCTCCGTGCCCTTCCTATCACGTCTGAGAGCCTTTGATAGGAGAATTATAGGAGTTTTTGGTGATCTTATTGGACCAGGGACATTTGAGTGTGTGACAAGGGATTTAGCATATAGACAAATGGCTTTGCAAATCTTGTGTAGAAGGGTTGATTTGCTATCTATGGAAGAGATGACATCTATAGCATCTTTGGGTAGTGGTGCTCTCTTGATACCCCTACTTTTCTCTCATTTTATTGTTATAAATAGGTCAGTTTTGGAGACTTATGTGAGAGAGGTGGAGAGATCCTTTTCCCTCTAGATGTTATTGCAGCATACAAGAGTTAGTCTATACCCATGGGCGAGGACTTTCCATCTTTTGCTTCATTATTTCCATATTGGACTAGAGGTTTAGAGTCTTCCTTGATGGAGCAACAGTGTGAATATACGTTACATTCTCTTTTAGTTGAGTGTGAGCATACGCTACATTCTCTTTTAGTTGACTTGTCCATTCCTCAAGCTACTAGAGCACGCCTTTGCTCTTGCCCTGGCAAGGGTGTAGGCTCATGGATCCTAGCTTGGTTGTGCATTAGGGCATATCGACTTGCACCAATTACTTTCTCTACAATGATGTGGTTTTGCCTAGGTTTGGTCCACCCATCTGCAATTTCATTACTCACTTGTGAATGTGGTTCTACACTAGATGCAATAACAATCCATATGACATTGTGTCCTTTTGGAGGACATAGGATAGCTACCCATGATGCTATTAGAGACATAGTGTTTTCTATGGCATAAGAGAGTGGATACTTGGCTTGGAGGAAGTGTTTGTATGCTTTATAGACAACATGTGTCAGGGTAGACTTATACTTGGTCCGAGATGATCAGGTGATAGTAGTGGATGTCATGGTTACGAACTATAAAAGACCAAGATCAAGGAGAGAAATAGGAGAATGGAAGATCACATTGAGACACTTGAGTGTGGGAAACTCCAAATGCCTAGCATGAGCTTTGCCTTTGGTATTTATAGGGAGCATACAAGGCTCTTGAGAAGCTTCTCAAGAAGCTTCCTTGAGCCGCTTCTTGGAATGTAAGCCAAGTTAATCGGGAAGCTTCTCAAGAAACTTTCTTCTAGAAGACGTCTATTTGGCATGCAAGTTAAGCTAGTTAGAAGCTCCTAGAAGCCTCCTTCTAAAAGCTGCCTACTTGGGATGCAAGCTAAGCTAGCTAGGAAGCTTCTTGGGAAGCTTCCTAGATACTTTTGGAATATTGTAGGCTAATTTGGCCTATTTGCTACTTTGTTGCTAAACTCCATATTGTTACATATTCCTCCACCGCTAGTTGGTGATGTCCTTGTTGCCATTGAAGCCTCAAACTCCTAGATGGTTGTTTATGCATTCTAGAGATGAGAAAGAGGTTCCCATATGGTATCATGAAGGGGATACTCTTTCCAAAGGACCTTGTACTCCGTATGTTGGTGATGGCCTTGTTGAATGTGGCAATGCGCAAAGATATGATCAACTTTGTACTCCTCATGATCATTGATAAGAATGGGAGGAGGAAGAGGAGGTTGGACACAAGAGGAAAAAAAGATGGGTTAGGAACAAAGGGTTTCAATTTAGAAATGTGAAAGACAAGGTGGATGCGCATATGATAAGGCAAGGCAAGTCGATAAGCAACATGAGAGATGATTTGGGTGACATCAAAGTGTCATATCCAATTAGGAGCAAGTTTACAGACTTGGGTATCAAGTGGAAGGGGTAATTTACTAGAGGAGAGCATGACCTTATCACCAACTTGAAAGGTGAGATCATGACAATGATGATCTACATATTTTTTCTATGGATTCATGAGTAACAAGAAAATGAGATTTGGTTTATTGGAGGGATTGGGATATGGTGATCAAGAAGGTTGAAGTATGAGGGACATGAGATGGAAGAGGAGAAAAAAGAGAACTTGGAACAAGTGGATCTTGGCTAAAATTGAGGAAGAAAGGAGAGAATTTGGTGCTTTCCTATATGGAATTATTGTATGCAAACTATGTAGCTGCAAGACATTCATCCCAATTGGTATGGTGGATGTTGACGAAGGCACAAAGCATATCCTCCAAGGTGTGAGTGTTAAATTTGTCCATCAGTTTGAGGATGATAAGCCATGGACAAAGCAAGCTTGGTGCCAAGTATTTGGAAGAGTGCTTGCCAAAATTTCCCAATGAATCAAGGATCACAATTGGAGATGAGTACACAAGGCATATCATGATGCTTGACAACAATGTTGATGTAGATCTGCGCCAATGTTGGAGCATCTATGATATCAAAGGTTGGTGCCAAATGGATTTGCTTATTAAGCTTATCTACAAACATCATGATTGTTGTGTGACCTTGCTTTGTCTTGGGCAAGGACGTGATGAGGTCCAAGCTCACGTGTTCTCATTGAGCAGATGGAATGGGGAGTGGTTGAAGGAGTCCACTTGGTTTTTGGTTGTTGGCCTTGTTGCATTGGTAGTTCTCACACGATTAGATAAACTCTCAAACATCTTGTGTCATGTTGAGCCACCACTATTGGCATTGAAGAGTACCCAAGGTCTTGTCCACACCCATGTGACCAACGATTGGTAAGCCATGGACTTCTTGGAAGCACACAAGTTGGAGATCACCCTTGGCTCAAACATAAATCTGGTTCTCACACAATAGAAGACCTTCCTTGAAGGAGAAGGTCTTGTATTCCTTATTTCATGCTACAAGATAACCTTGTACTATCTAAAAGAAAGGATTTTGATGTAAAGCGGTCTTAAACTCAATTTGGACTTTGGAGTCAATTGATACCGTCGTAATTGCTATAGTGATGAGAGGAAGAGACTTCAAATCAGATCATCATGATAGGGCATTGGGAATGACATAGAACTGACTAGGGTTGTACTCAAGTTTGATGTCAAATAATTGTAGTTGTTCCTCCCATTGATGATGTTGACTCTTCATGTATTCCAAGTGTAATGTCTTTAACAAATATTTGTGATCATTTTGCATGATCACTTGTTTCTCCAATAGATAATACTTCCATACCTTTGTTGCATACACCATTGCTAGTTGTTCCCAATTTCAAGTAGAGTAATTCCTTTCTATTATATATTTAGTCTTCTAGGCACAAAGGCAATGGGATGTAACCCATTTAGCAATTCTTCTTACAACATGGCTCCAATTGCAAAGTCAGAAGTATCAAAATCAACTACACAAGGTAGTTGAGGATCATATGGTTAAAAAATAGGTCTTGAAGACACCATATGTTTCAGCGTGTGGTATGCTTCTTTGTGCTTGTTTGGTCCATTGAAAGCTCAAGTTCTTCCTCAAGAGAGTGTCAAAGGTATGACTACATGAGCATAATGGTGGATGAACCATTGGTAAAAATTGGCTAATCCATTAAATACCCATATTTCTATAGTATCCTCTGGACTCGGCAAATTAATGATGGCCTTGATTTTCTCTTCTTCCATCTTGATCCTCTCCAATGAGATCTTGTGACCTAAGAAGGTAATTTCCTTTTGCAAAAAGGCATGCTTTGACTTCTTGCAATAAAAATTCTATTGTCGTAGTTGTCTTAAGACTTCTTGCACGGATTTCCATGTTCTACCTCTATGTTGCTATAGATTAAAATCTCATCCAAGAACACCGATCCAATAGTCTATCCAACACCCTATGCATCAGATCAATGAAGACCGTTGGAGCATTAGTGAGCCCAAAAGGTAGAACTCTCCATTCAAAATGCTCATACCTTGTGCAAAATGTAGTCTTTTGCACATCCTACCTATCAAAGGAGATTTGCCAATAGTCGCTACAAAGATCCAACTTGGATAAGTATTGTGTTCCACTCAATTGATCAAGCAAGTCATCAATTCAAGGCAAAGGATATGCATTCTTCATTGTTTGTTTACTGAGCCCATGGTAATCAATACAGAAACAAATTCTTCCATCCTTCTTTGGAACAAATAGTACCGGTGCTCTCCATGGAGATGTACTATGTCGTATGAAATCCTTCTCCAACAACTCTGTAAGGGTTGTTTGTAACTCCTCCAACTCCTTTAGTAAGAGCCAATAGATTGGTCTACTCATTGGAATACTCCTTGAGAAACTCAATCTTGAAGGGCATACCACAATCAAAGGGTAATCCCTTTGGGAGATCATTTGGAAACACATCTTATAACTTCTTGACTATTTGATCAACCATTGCTTGATAAGGTTTTTGATCCTCCTTAGATCCTATGTGCGTAATTGGCTTGATTCACTCCACAAAAATAGACTTATCTTTCTCCAAAGCTTGCTATATGACTGCTTCATTGACAAATTTCCCATCTTGGGACTCATCTTCCTTCAAAGCTTGCTCTATGGCTGCCTTCTCAACAAGCTTCCCAGCTTGGGACTAACTATTTTTAGGTGTGTTACTCAAAGGTGCTAGACAACCTAACCAAAAATTTCTACCTTGGTGTTGTACTTGAATTTGTCATTGGTTCCAATCAAATTGAACCTTATGACATTCAAGCTAAGGTGGACCTAGAATGACATCATTGTGTAGAGGTGTGTAATACCAATAGCTAGACATATGATCTAGAAGTGAAATTTGGTTTTGTAACATTTGGAAGGATGTTACACATGATGCACCAAGTAGATGAGATAGAGGTATCACCAAAAGAGTGCTTCTACTAATAGGGAAGAAATGAAAATATGCTTGGAAACCATAGAACCAATAGCTACATATATGATCTAGAGGTGAAATTTGATTTGGTGACATTTGAAGGATGTTACACATGATGTACTAAGTAGATTAGATAGAGGTATAACCAAAAGAGTACTTCTACTAATAGTGCGGAAACGAAAATATGTCTGAAAATTTTAGGTAATTTTGGAGACCTAAATGGATGAATTAGGCCTCAAAAATGTGCAGATTCCCCCTCCCCCTAATGGGAAAAAGACCGGCCTTCCCTTTCCCCAAGCTTGTCTCAACAAGAGCTTTCTAATGGTAGCTCACCCATGTGATTCTAAGATTCTTACAATAAGATTTCCTTTGGTCAAAATCTATTTTACCAGCCAAATAGGACAAGGACCAACATGTCAATCCAAGCAACAAAACTAAAGGTGGAACTTGTTGACAGGTCACCCATCCATGTATCTAATCCAAGGGTGTAGCTTCTTTGGCTATATAATAAAGAGAATGTGCTCCTTTGGGGAACCGGAGTTTTGAATGTGATACTTGTGTTTTCTCTTATGTGTCTCTCTACTATCCTTGGAACACAACAAGGTGCCACTATAAACCTCATACACTCTAAATATTCTTTCTCGATCTTGAAGGTAATAGGATGCAAGGTATGGAATGAAAGATACAGAATGCTCTTTCTACCATTTGCCATCATTAATCTACTTCTAACTATTGGCTTGAATTGCATGGACAAGCAATTTTCTGAACTTCTAGAATCAACCAAAATTCTGCAACCATAATTGTATTTCATACTTTGCAAGTAAAGCAAACTTGCATAGGTCAAGCCTTTGATCCAAATGGAACTAATCAATTTCCTAATATGCGACTCAAAATCTCCTATTGGGATTCCTCATTTCTTTGATCATTTTTCTCCATAAAGTCCATCTAGGTGACTTGTTGAGGTTGCACATTCTTGAGCAAACATTAAGCAGTACAATGTCCATTTGGCAACAATAGAAACAACCACCATTTTGTTGCAATTTTTCTCTATCTATAATGCCAAGTGGTCTTTGTTGAATGACATCAATCTCCACTAGTGTTGGCTCCTCCACTTGTGTGTAGTGTATTGGTAGGTTTTGTGGAGGTCAAAGTCAAGACCAAATTGTTGCAACCAAGGAATCAAAGCGTTTGGCCATTTACATGGCTTCCTCCAAGTGTCGTGGCTCTTGCATAGTTATTTCTAATTTGGTTTTTGACTTCAAGTCTCTTAGAAATTGATCTAGAGCTTCACCTTCCAATATATCTAGAATTTGTATGATAGTGTTCTGGAGTTACGTGATGTAACTTCTTACATAGTCAATCTGCTTCAACTTTGCCAACCTATCTTGTGCATCTTGTGTGGCATTCATAGCTTAAAATTGACCAACTATTGCACTCTTGAATTCTGCCCATATCAAGATGGTGCAACAATTTTCCGTTTAGCTTGCTCCACTCAAAATTGTGACCATAGCTTTGTTACTCCATCCAATTAGTTGAGAGCCAAGAAAATTTGTTTCCATTCATCTTGAAGATTGGTAGCTTTGAAATAACATTTGCAATCAAACAAAAAATTCTCCATTGCATTGAAGAGATTCTTGCCTTAAAAAACCTTGGGTTTTGGAAATTGGATTTGGTCTTCTCCTTCTTGGACTAGTACTCTCTACATGCTTTTGTCGTCAATGATCTTGTTCATCCAATAATCAAGTAAGGTGTGCTCAATTTTTTACTACATAACAATGATAACCTTGGGTATTTTTGCCATGGTTACTACTCTATTACATCAACTATAATTTATAGACGTAACACATCCATTGTTCTCCATAAGTTACAATTGGAAGTACCAAGGGTTCCTTGGACAAGGTGATTATATTGAAAAATCCTACCCAAAGTGTGAGATGAATTGTGTGAAAAAAATGTGTGTGAAAATCTCAATGGTTTGGCAAAAATGGATTTGGTAGTCATTAAATTCCATCCATCCTATTCCTACTTTGATACCAATGTAACAGACCAAGACAAAGGTGAGAAATAAGAGAATGGAAGATCATATTGGACACTGGAGTGTGGGAAACTCCAAATGCCTAGCATGATCTTTGGCTTTGGTATTTCTAGGAAGCATACAAGGCTCTAGAGAAGCTTCTCAAGAATTTTCCTTAAGCCACTTTCTCGGAATGTAAACCAGGTTAACTTGAAAGCATCTCAAGAAATTTCCTTGAGCCAGTTTCTTGAAATGCAAGCTAGGTTAACCAATAAGCTTCTCAAGAAGCTTCCTTCTAGAAGCCGCTTACTTGGCATGCAAGCTAAGCTAGTTGGAAGCTTCTAAAAGCTACACACTTGGGGTACAAGCTAAGCTAGCCAAGAAACTTCCCAAGAAGCTTCCTAGATATTTTTGGAATATCCTAGGCTAATTTAGCATATTTGATACTTTGTTAGCCCTAACTAACTTTGTTGCTGAGCTCCATATTGTTACACTAACCCTACGCGGGATATAGTTTGGGAGGGAGTGTTTACCCATCCCTTGGAAGGGCGGCGAGTGCAAATGTAGGTCACAAGGTCTCCAAGTATAGAGGCATACAATGAGGTCAACACTTTGTTCCTCTAGCCTTGGAATTATATGGAGTGATGGACACAATGTTCAACATATTTTTCAAAGAGTGCTCAAGTGCTTATCATGTTTAGCGCTAGTGAGTACCACTCTCACTCTCATACTTTGCAATATATTATAGACAGTATGTGTCCATTGTTATAAAGAGGGTAGTGGCATGTTGTGCGTATACACATCACTACACCATACATTGCTATCAACATCATACACTATAGAAGCACAACTCACACATAAGTCATACATGGACTCTAAAGTATCACAATTAATCAGTTTGGTTACACAACTTGAATCAAACTCAATCAGATTAGTACTTGATGTGTCACTCAATAATCTACCAATAATTGTCCATTGATTACAATCAAACCACACCCACTTGAGCTAAGAGACTCTAGGTGATGCTCATTGGCTTTCTGTCCACTCTAACTAGGAACTTGAAGGCTCAACAATAGAAAAGTGAACTCTTTGGAGTTGCACTCCCAAGGTATACTCTTGATTTTCACCTAGGTCTCATACCAACGGTCCTACTAACAGCACATTCAATGGTGAAAATTGTGAACCAACCTGTCTCTCACTCAAGATGAACCCCAACTTCATCATACTCCTCCAAGGTTAACACTCCAAGACTCAAGACATTGCTCACTAGAGAACTCAATAAGAGAGAAATAGTTGCAAATGAAAGGATGATGAGTATCTCCTCACCCCTATTTTATACACTTGTAAAAAAGTTATGCACTAAAGTTACTATTTACCATAATAACTCAAGTTATTAGGCTAAAAGTCAAATAAAATCAAAAAGTATAAAGAAATATCCATCCACATGAGCATTTCCACTATGCATGTGATCTTATCTTGACCTAACCACTAAGTCAAGGATTCCTTCATATGGGCTATCCTTAGACTATAGAAGAATCCAAAACAAAAAAGGCTAGCGGGCCCAAGAGTTCTCAACTCTTTCCTCAAAGCCAAACACTTAGGAATAATACCAAGTCAACACATTAGAATCCAAAATAGTGGTGCTCATCTTTTTCACTTCCTCTAAAGTAGGGTCCCCTTTATCTTAGTCATGACCAACTTTAGCTAATCATGACTAATGTAGAACCATCCTTTATCTATATAAATAATATCTCTCAAGTACTTATAATACCAAGCTAAATATCACAATACCACACACATGTTACATTGACCTTTGGACTAAGTTTTCACTTTGAGGGCAAAGTGAAGGTCTCTCTATCTTCTATGATGCATCTTCAACTTATCATGGTTAATCCTATCAAAGTGTCTTCTTCCCAACTCCTTGAGATTATGGGTGTAATTGCCCCACATCTTTTCCACAATGAAAGGTCCAAAGTACTTAGGCAAAAACTTCTTTTGCACTCTCTTGAATCGAATGGAATCAAACAACATTACCCAATCACCTTCTTTGAAAGGCTCCACCTTCTTCTTGCCTTGCCTTTTGTCATAGCTCTCCTTTTTTTTCCTTTGGGCTTGCTCTGCTTGAACCATATCAATTGCTATTGCCTCTTCCAACTCCATGAGTTGATCTTTCCTTGACTTCTTTGCATCACCTCCTTGTGCTTTCTTCAATCTCCTACAAATGCTTTGGAAGGTAGGAAGATCAAAGTAAATAGGTAAGGTAGACTCAATACTATATATCAATTGAAATGGTTGGAAGAGGTGGAAGTCTGTATGGTTGTCCTATACTCCCATAAAATTGCATGAATCCTCTTGTCTTGATGATGTTTAGCCCCTTCTATTTTTGCATCTTTGGCCAACATCATGCACAAGGTCTGATTGGTTCTCTCTGCCAAGCCATTGGAACTTGGCTTATAGGATGTAGTTACTCTATGTGTGATAGAGATATGTCATAGTATGGTTGAAATGATGCTTTCTGTAAACTCGCCTCCTCTATAAGAAACCAAATCCAAAAGGGCATCCAAAACCTAGTGATAATGCATTGATAAAGAAATCTACCCACTTCATCTTCTTTCTTGTCCCTGAATGGTCTAACCTCAAGCCACTTGGTAAGGTAATTAGTAACTATCACAATGTACTGATTGTTCCTTGGGGTTCTATTGAGAGGACCTACAAAATCAATTCATCACTTCTCAAAAGGTCCTAGCAAAAGAATTGATCTAAGTGGTGGAGTGGACATAGACTTTCTAGCAAAGCTTGACAAACATGACAAGTTTTGCAATAATCAAGACAATCCTTGAAAGTTCCTCTCCAATGGTAACTTGCATCTAGAATCTTGAAAGCAGTCACTTTTCTTGCAAAGTATCCCCCACACATTAAACTTTCATGAAACTCCTTTGTGAGTAAGATAGACTCTTCCTTACCCATTGCTCTTCAAAGTAGACCATCTGCTCCTTGGTGAAAAAGAATATCCTCCACCATTGTGTAAGGTCTAGATCTTGCTGCAAGGGCCTTCCTCTCCCTTACATGCATCCCTTCTTGATAGTTACATTGTGTCACAAAATCCACAATCTCCTTGTACTCCATTGGAACCTTTTGAGTGATTGAGATTTTCATGAGCTTCTCATCCAGGAAGGAATCATCCATTGGCTCATCTCCATCATGATCATAGGCTCCAGATAACAAATCCACATTTTCATATTTCTTCCCTAGCCTATCCTCAATGGTGTAATCATACTCAAACAAGAGTATCATCCATCTTTCTAGTCTCCCTTCCACATTAGGCTTGTTGAAGATGTACGTCAAAGCTTTGTCATCTATGATAATGGTGGCTTTCACTCCAATCAAGTAATATCTAAACTTCTTGAGACCAAAGATCACTACCAACCCTTCTCTCTCCATGACAGAGTAGTTCTTTTCTACTAAAACAATTTGCCTACTAGCATAAGCTATTGGATAATCATGCCCATCTTGATCTAATTGACTAAGAGTACATCTTATAGCTACATTAGAAGCATCAGTATAGAAGATGAAAGGCTTACTCCGATCAAGTTTAGCAAGAATTGGAGCTACAACAAGGGTTTGCTTGACCTCTTCAAAAGCTTTGAGAGCTTCCTTGTCCTCCAAAATCACCATGTATTCTACACCCTTCTTCATGTAGATGGTTAATGCATAAGCCTTGTTGAAAAATGAGAAGATGAACCTTTTATAGTACCCAACCATCCCCAAGAATTGGTGTAACTTTGTCAAGCTCAAAGGAATGGAAGGTCTGAGATTTTTCTCACCTTCTCAAGATCAAGTGCTATTCCATCCTTGGAGATGATGTGCCCCAAAAGTACACCTTCTTCACATCCAAAAATGCATTTCTCTAGGTTGAGTGATGCATTTGCCTCATCCAAGTGTTGCAAGACTTTGATTAGATGCTCAAAGTGCTCTTCCTTGCTCCCAAAGACACAAAATTCATCAATGAAGTCTCTCACAAATTTCCCAATGAAAGGTTCAAATACCTTGTTCATGAATTGTTGAAATGTGGCTAGAGCATTGCAAACCCCAGAGGTATGACCTTGAAAATGTAAGTTCTCCAAGGTGTGGTGAATATGATGAGTTGTTGATGCTCTGGTACAATCTTGATTTGGTTATATCCACTTTAACTATCTCCAAAATTGTACTTCTCATGACCTGTAATCTCCTCCAAGATCTCATCAATGAATGGCAAAGGATAACAGTCCTTCTTAGTAACAACATTAAGCTTCTTGTAATCCACACATACCCAAAGCTTGCCATTCTTTTTCTTCACAATCACAATGGGAGACACTCATTCCAAATTCTCCACCTCAAGGATAAGTTTGGCTCCCTTGAGCTTATCAATCTCCTCCTTCACTACCAAAGATATTGGTGGGCTAATGTGATGTTGCTTTTGGTGGATTGGTCTTGCATATGACTCCACCTCAATCTTGTGCTCCTCCAAGGTGACTTCCTTTAGATCCTTGTAACGGAAAGCAAACACATGGATGAACTTGTAGAGAATCTCCTCAAATGTCATCGTCTCCTCCTTTGTAACATTTGAACTATACTTGAGAGTAGATAACTTCCTTTCTATCTCCTCAAGTGTCAACAATGATTTATTTGGGTCCTTCAAAACTGTTGGCTTAGGTACAAAATCCATAGCACACAAAGGATCATCTTTGAATCAGATTTAGATTTATCCTCATCCGTGGAAGTCTCCTCCTCCATGCTTGTGTCCACACACATGAAGCTCCTTCTTCAAAATCTGATTCCCAATAATTAGAAGATGGTGTATCTGAATGTGAAGTGTTGTTGGTGTTAGTCATAAGAAGTATGACTCTATGGTTTGATGGCCCAATCCTTGAGTGCCCTTTGTGCCATCAATCAGTTGTGCGTGTTTCTCTCAACCATGACCTCCCAAGAAGTACATCATAGCTTGAATCCTTCAAGACTTGGAAAGTCATGAGATTTTGAATTCCCATAATTGAAACTATCACCTTATCCATCACCCCTACTGGTCAAACTTGTTGCTTGTTTACCATACCCATCACAAATATTAGAGGTCTAGAGTGTATCATAACCAACTTCTTTATCAACCATTCTGACATGGCATTCACTATTGGTCCTCCATCAACCAATGCATCCTTGATGTTGTGACCATTCACTCTCACATCAATCTTGGAGGCATATTCACAAGCCTCCCATGGTGTTGGTTTGGCATCCACCACCCTCATTGATACAAGAGCTTTTTCCTTCTTCTTCCTCTTGCTTCTTCCTCTTGCTTCTTCTTGTAGAACTAAAAACACCTCTAAGCTCCTTTCTCAAGGTAGGGTTCAAAGCAATCAATTGGCCCATTGTGATGTTAGTCTTGTAACTACCAACATCCTCCACCACATTGTAGTTCCATTGTTGCTTGGAGATCAAGAAGTCCTCCATCCCCAACTTCTTTCTTGGAGTCTTTGTTGTTGATGGTGTTGAGGTGTGATTGCTCCTAGTAGACATAGGAGTAAATCCTTGAGAAGAGTGCACATCCTTTACAAAAAAACCTCTCTTCTTCTCTTGTGCCAAAAGCTCCAAATTAAGACTCTTGGAGTTTGAGCACTCTCCCTTCTCATACTTGCTCTCAACCACATCTATAGATTTTATCCCTTTACCTTTGTTTGGATTAGGAGCCACTTGGGTTTCATTTCCTCCCTCTTTCCCTCTATTGGCTCCCTCATAACCCCTTCCTCCATACTAAGTAGAATTTAGGCAATTCCTTTGGATATGGCCTCTTCCACCACAACCAAAACAATTTCTCTCATTGAAATTGTTGGTTGGTTGGCCTCCTCTATATGGATAACTTCCATAACTCCTAGGCCCTCTCCATACATTCTGATCCACCTCTCTTTTCTCCCATAGTTGCACTACATTGATCTTGAGATCTACAAGTTGGTTAGTGATGGTTTGAAGTGGATCCTTTGGTAGAGGTGCAAGAACTAGAGCAACTACTACTTGTGATGCAACTCTTGCCATCTAAGTATCAAAGTTCCACCATACTTGTAACCTTGAGGAGGATGCACAACCTCTTCACCACCAAATCACTCTCATCCCCTTCCAAACTCTCATCCATACAAATTGCAATCTTGATAGCTTCAACCTTGGAAGAAGGTTTCTCATATCTCACCTTGCTTCTAATTTGTGGTCTCAATTGTCCCAAAAATTTCTTAATGAGCATGGCCTCTATGCCAATCATAGTAGTCTCCATATCATCCACACCCTTCCTCAATACTATGCAAAATCTGGACTCTAACCTTTCTACTCTTTCCATATAGACTTTCACTTTCTCTCCATCTCCTTGCTTGAGAAAGGTAACCTCACTCATTAATCTATCATAACTCTCATCTGGAAGAAATTTCTCTATGATTGTTGAAGTCAAACTCTCCCAAGACTCTTCTTGCACATCTCTCTTTTCTCTCTTTTGGTATTCTTACTCATACCGTGTAAGTGTTGCATCCTCAAAGAAATCCAGTAATAATGAGGCCCACTCATTCTTCATCTTCTCATTGTTTCTTATCTAAGTTCTCTTGAAGTCTCTCACAAAGACCTCCACATCTTCTCCATCCTTGCCAAGGAAAACAAGAAGTTTCCTCATCTTAACTCCTCACTATCTTTCTTTTCTCTCAATTCTTTTTTCTTTTCTCTCATTCTGTAATTGATAAAGGATATACATGATTAACACCATTTGAGAGTAATCCATCCTAGTGAACACCAAAGGTTCAAGTTGCTCCAAGATTTCTATAGCAATATCAAATCCTAAAGTGCATATTAATCAAACTCTCATGGATAGTTTATCTATAAATTGAAAGATTATCTCCATCACTAATCTTGAGAACTAATTGATGAAGGTGATTGTATTTCTATAGCTATACTAAGAATATCTCCAAGATCCTTCACCAAAGTCTCCAAAAGTTCTTTTACTTCACTATACTCATGTTCTTTTGGAAGTCTTTTCACTCCACAAACCTCACACAACTCTCTGGTCTTAGATCTTCTCTCTCCCAATCTTGGTGAAGAAGGTCTAACATGCAAACCAAAGTCAAGTAAGCCTCTCCTTTCTCTCAACCTCTTGCTCTCAAAGGTCAATGGACATGAACTTGCCTTATGACCCTTCTCTTTACATAAAAAGCACTTAGACTCACTCTTTCCTCCAAGTGATGTAAGTTTTTGGATCCTCTCAACACTTTCTTCAAATTCTATTCTAAACTCTCTTTTCATCAAATCTACTCCTACAATCAACTCAAACCCTTGGGGAACCTTGCATAGTCTCAATATCCATTCTTGGTGACTCTTCATGTTCCCAAGATGAGTCTAAACATTCAAACATACTTTTTGTTGCTCTCATACTCCTCATGCATGAGATCTCAACTCAATAGGATTGACCTCTCCTCACAATGTCTCTCAAATCTCTCAAATGGTACGTCAAAGTCCTCTAAAATTTTGCACACTTGATCAAAACTCTAGGGTATCTCTTCTTGCAAAATGTTAGATTTTTTTATCAAGCCAATTGGCCTAGGACCTTTGTATTCAACACGCATATTTCATATTTGGTCCAAAAACCACCTCCCTCACTTTACAAACTCATAACTCTCTACGCAAGAATGATCTCTATTTAGTTTTTATGTCAATAGGTAAAATACCATACACTGAATTTTCTTGGAAATTTTTTTAATAATCACTAAAAATTGAAGAAATGGTAGACTCTATATAATTTTTCAAAGAGCATATAGTTGTGGGAGTACTTTACCATATCAATTAAAAAAAATTTCTAGCCTAGTGCACATAGTAGCTCTCATAATAATTCCAAGTGTGTTAACTGAAAAACAACCCAAGCTATCATGTATGAAAATTTCAAATCTAGATCTCAAACTTGAGATTTTGCCTAAAATCACCTCAATCCCCAAAATCTACAATCCATCTTACACAATCTCTCCAAATTCTCTCATGTGTACAAGATGTATAAAACCTCATAAAAATATAATAATGAACTATAGGGTATACAAATAGGTCCAAGTTCTTTAACATAAGTTTAGCTCTCTCCTCCCCTAATGTTCTCTCCAAGTGAGCTCTCATAGCCTCCTTTTGTCTAATATAGAATTGTATGCGGAACATTATCTTGCCTTTTAGAGAAGTTTTGATAATAGATCCCAAAATATGAGCCAACATGTCTCTCACTCAAGACAAACCTCTTATGGCTATTATGGTAGTGCACCATGGACTAAGAAGGCAAAAAACCCCAACTCCATCATATTTCTCCAAGACTAACACTCCAAGACTCAAGACACTGCTCACTAGAGAACTCAATGAGAGAGAGATAATTGCAAATGAAAGGATAATCAGTACCTCCTCACCCTAGTTTATATACTTGTGAAATAACTATGCACTAAAGTTACTATTTATCATGATAACTCAAGTTATTAGGCTAAAAGTCAAATAAAGTCAAAAAGTATAAATGAATATACATCCACATTGGCATATTCTACTAAGCTTGTGATCTTATCTTGACCTAACCACTAAGTCAAGGATTCCTTCACATGGGCTATCCTTGGACTATAGAAGAATCCAAAACAAAAAGGCTTGCAGGCCCAAGAGTTCTCAACTCTATCCTCAAAGCCAAACACCTAAGAATAATACCAAGTCAACACACTAGAATCAGAAATAGAGATGCTCATCTTTTCCACTTCCTCTAAAGTAAGGTCCCCTCTATCTTAGCTATGACCAACTTTAGCTAATCATTACTGATGTAGAACCATTCTTTATCTACATAAATAATATCTCTCAAGTACTTGTAATACCAAGCTAAATATCAAAATACCCCACGCATGCATAAATGGGTGTTACACAATAGTGAAAGTGTGATAGTGGATCTCACCATGTAGTCAGTACCCAAAACATAAAATCTGACCGTCAGAAAAGCAGTCTATGAGTAATTGCCAAAATACCTCTAACTATTATCATTGCTACTCCAATGTTTGAGCAATCTAGATACAAAGCTACAAATGGCGTGACAGTTTTTGTGCATATACACATTGCTACACAACATACATCATTGTCAAGACAACACACTATAGAAGCACAACTCACATATAAGTCATACATGAATTCTAAAGTACCACAATTGGCCCCCAAGTTAGCGGTTTGGTCCTTCTAACTCCAAATAGCCATCTACTCCAAATATATGGTATACCCTATGGTGGGCAAAAGATCAAGAGTTCAGGTGCTATCTATCCCCATCATTAGTTGCATGTCTACAATCTATACCATATAAATGATGAACTAGCTATAGGTCAAGTACATCTAGGACATAACCACTATCCTTGAGGAACCACTGTTTGGGAAGGAGTCATACATACCATCCTCTTGAAGAGCTATCACACACTAACATAGTAGTAGCTCCACTAGAAGAGCCACATAACATACACTACAAGCTTGCATGTACAAGTGCCAAGCTTGGGTCTATAGTACCACTCAACATTTGGGAGGTGGCATGGCACACAATTGCACACATGATCCTTCTAAACAACACCATCACATCCTTCCAACACAAGGACTCCAGATTGTAGAACCTCACACACTCTCAAGATAATATGGCTTGTAAAAACATCAAGCACCATCAGTGCTGTTTGTTGTGTTTTACATAGTCACCTGGATGAAATTGATAGATTCAACATCTATAACTTCCTCCTCAAATAGTAGCATTGCATAAGCTATCCTTATGTTGGGCAATCACCAAGTTCTCAAATGCCATTGGCATCACTCTCCAAAAGATCTTTGCTCGTTGAGAACATGTGCTCATCCATACATCTAGATCATCTAAGTCCAACACTACAATAGCATCTCAACAAATGGTTGCAAGTTAATCTGAATCTTGTCTATAGAGTAGAAAGTAAAGAGAGAAGGATGCTAAATAGGCTTGATGGTTGAACCAATAGCTAATGGCCAACCAAGGTAATTGTAGATCTCAATTTCCCAAGTGGCCTCTCTGCAAACCATACTTCCAAACTCCTCTCTTCACTAAACCACTCTCTCTACTAAGCCATCTTCCTTAGGGTGATCTTGGGAGGTAGTATAATGATCAAACAAAGCCTTGTCACGCAACACTTGAAATTCCCTAAAGAACTCTATACCTTGATTGGTCAAAACCTCAATTGGTGCACCAAAAGGACTGAGAACCCGATCAAGGAACAAGTCAGCTGTCCCTTCACTAGACTTGTTAAGAAGTGTTGCCAACTCAATCCACTTGGAGAAGTGTTGCCAACTCAATCCACTTGGAGAAGTGCTCCAACATCACCAAAATATTCTGATGATGTTTCACAATCAACGGTAAAGGTCAAACAAAGTCCAAACTCTAATAGTGATCCAATCCCATGGTAAGTAATGGATGCAATTCTGGCATAGGAGAAGTGAATGATGCTCTAACTTGGTCACAAACCACACATCGTGCAAAAAAAATTTGTACATTGGTCTGCATACCACACCACCAATAATGACTTTGGAGTAAGCTATATGTACGCTTTACTCCAAAATATCCTTACTCCTCATGAGTATGATAAACCAATTGTGGTCTCTGAAATGGAAGTGGTACTACTTGCACTCTACCATCTTCCCATGCACAAGAAAGGTGTTTGCTCTCCAATTTGAACCGCCTGGCTTGTTGAAGAACATGGTCTCTCTCCTTGGCCCCAATTGTGCCACCCACAACACCATTACAAAGATAGTCTATCACTAAGACATCATCATGAATATCTCTCTAAATTGTACCACTATTTCCACTCTTTGGATCTGTGACCTTAGTAACTCTTCTTGTATGCGTTGAGAGAGATACCACCAAAGCCTCAAAAAATATATAGAGAAAAGTAGATGCATGCCAACTTGGCACCATCTCCTCATCAATCTCCCCATGCCAACGTGCTTTGGTCTAATCCAACTGGTTGGGACATAGGTTTCTACAAAACCCATCTCTATCACGGTTCACCACTCCAAGTATATGAATAACCATGAAATCATACTCCTATAAAATCAGAGCCCATTGTTCAAGCTTCCCTAAAGCTTGTCAAACTCCATCAACCACTTTAGTGGTTGATAATCAGTGATGAGAATAAAAGGGTTACCAAATACATAACATCTAAAATGTGCTATTGCCCAAACTACTACCAAGCATTCTCCTTCATATGAACTATACTTTGCTTCCATTGAATTGTTGGAATGACTAACATAAGCCACCACAAACTCCTTTTCCTCATCATCATGTTGGGTGAGCATTGCTCCAAGCCCCAATATACTCCAATCAATGTGAACTTGAAATGGTTGTCCTCTGATTGGTCTCCTCAAAATAGGAGTAGATGTCAACTTCTCTTTGAGCCCTACAAAAGCTCTCTCTTGCTCATCTTCCTAACATCACTCCTGCATAAGCTTGGTCAGCTTTGTCAAGGCCTTGGCAATGGCATTAAATCCTCTAACATAGCGGTGATAGAATTTCACCAACCCAAGGAATGCTTGCACTCTGCTCACATGCATAGGCCAAGGAATACAAAAAATAGCCTCCACCTTGGTTTGCTGAACACCAAGTCCTCCAAGGTAGATAGTGTGACCCAAATACTCAACCTGCTCATGGAAAAACCTACACTTCTCAGGATGTTATTTGAATCCATAAGATCTCAACCTCTCAAACACCTCCAACAAATGTCTCTCATGCTCCTCCACCATAGACCTATAGACCAAAATATCATCAATATAACACCAAGCAAAATCCAATCTAGCTAGGATCCTGTCCATGACCCTCTGGAACTCAATAGAAGCATTCTTTAACCCAAATGGTAAGAATCTCCATCAATATAACACATCCTTGCCATGAGGATCAATAGTCCAAAATGTTATCTTGGACTTATCTTCCTCCTTGATCAGCAGCTGATGATATCTTACTCAAAGATCCAAAGTACTAAGGACCTTTGCAAGCCCAATTGCATCAAAGATCTCTTTTGATGTATGCATGGCATACCAATCAGCCCTAGTCTATTGGTTGATAGGATGGTAATCTCCACACATCCACCTATCTGTGTAGTTGCCATACATATCCTTCTTGGTTGGCATCACTATAGCTAATGCATACTCTCCATGTAAAATCTCTACCAAACCAACCTCAAAAAGGTCACTGCTTTGGCTCTGAATCAATGCTCTCTCCATGTCACTATATCAATAGGGATGTTAGAAAATTGGTGTATCGCTAGTCAACTTAATTCGTATACCAAGTCCTTTTAGACCACCTAAATCCTTCATATTGAAGGCAAAACAACTTGTGTAGCTCCTAAAGAACCTCCAAACTCTCCATCTTTCCTCTCTTGTAAGCTTGGGCCCATGATCTGGCTCCCAAGTATCCTCTATGACTATCATAGGAATGGAAGATGTATTGACTGGCTGCTACATTGGACCCTTGGGAGCAATAGTGTCATGCTCCTAACCACTAAAGGTCCCAACCTTAGTGTGAAAAACTCCCTCTGATCTAGCTACAAGCTCCATATGTCATCTAGTTGCATCCAAAGTAGACCAAGTGTGTAATCCAAGTAGCCCATGCTCACTTGGATGGACTCCTACCAGACCACTCTCCCTAGTAGCCACTAGTTGTGTCCCAAGAATACCATCCCCATATGGTCCATTGCCCCTAACATGTGCATGAATTGTCTTGATAGGCATAGGGCTCACAAGTGTCCAAGTGGTGATGCTTATCAAGCATATCCTACGTTGCTCTACCAAGCCAAGGCTCACAATCCAGGTCAGACAGTTCAGGTCTATAGCCTGACCTAACACTTGATGCTTGGATGCCTCTCACATTATTGGAACACTAGTAATACCAGTGCAAAAACCCATTGCATGCTCTCTCTCTCATCAGCATTGGGCTCCACCAATTGTTATAACTATGAGTCCCAAGCCATACCAGGACCTCCCTCTTGAAAAGCATGAGAGCATAAGAAACTCATAAGTGTGGGAAAGCGGCTCTAGGCTATCTAAACTAGGTTCACCACAACCATATATGACCTATCAGCCACTACCACCATTTAAGATTTGTGCCCAACATCCAAGATGTCATCAACAATGATGGGGTCTAGTCATCGAATCCCATCATAAGCACGTTGTAGAACCTTTATGGGTAAGAGGTTCATCCACCAAAGACGCAGATGATGAACTCGTGATCCCATTCTGGTTGCATCTAACAACATGGTAGGTCCCATCCAAGAATGGACCTAATGCATACTCACCACCACTCGGGTGCAAGAATCACCCATCAAATGGACGTTCCCAAAAGGTAAGCTAGAGAAATGGACTGATGAACCAAGAGATGTCATAATATCTATAACATCTTCCAAAACACACCAGAACGTGGATCCCAAAGACCCAAACCTTGGCCAGCATGTGTTTGTCCCTAACATGGCCATCAAAAATCACTAAATAATAGGCCCATGTCTCTCCAGATCATGCACCCCCAGCAAGGAAATATCTATTGGTAGGGCTTTTTGGTAACCCTTAATTGTTGACATCAATAATAACTCAAGGTACAATAGGCCAAGTGTGCCATATGATGTAGAGAGACTTGCTTAGCAATATCATCTCTCTCTACATGCAAGTACGTCTATAGTTGTATACCCATGTAATACTCTGAGGACATGAAAAGAGAGAAAACAAAGATTTCACACTCAAAACAATCGATGCCCCAAAGGAGCACCTTCTCTTTATTATATAGACAAAGAGGATCTCCTCCAAGGAAGCTCCACCATAGGATTAGAGACACAGATAGGTGACATGTCAGCAAGCTCCACCCTTGGATTACTTACTTGGATGGGTGACATGTCTGGTCTAGGTCCTATCTGGTTGGTCAAACAAGCTTTGACCAGAGAGAATCTTTTAGTGAATCTTCCTGTAGGAATCTCATAATCACGTGAGTAAGGTACCATTCAAAAGCTCTCAATGAGACAAAGCAGGGAGAAGGGAAGGTTAGCCTTTCCTCTATTGGGGGGAATCTGCACATTTTTGAGGCCTAATTCATCCGTTTAGGCCTCTGAAATTGCCTTCAAAGATTTCAAGCATTTTATGGTTCCTACTCTATTAGTAGAAGTCGCCTTTTGGTGATACTTCTTTCTGATCTGTTTAATCCATCATGTGTAACATCCTTTCAGATGTTACCAAACCAATTCTCACCTTTAAATCATATGTCTAGCTATTGGTTCTAAGGTTCTCAAGTCTATTTTGGTTTTTGCCTTATTAGTAGAAGTACTCTTTTGGTGATACTTGTATCTTATCTATTTTAACTATCATGCTTGGGTAGCATAACTGAGTATATTGACTAGTATTCCTAAAAATGCAATCCATAATTTTAATACAACAATAAATTTTATTTTTTAAAATATAGACTTAATATTTTTGGGGGCATAACATCATTCTAGATGTTACCAAACCAAATTTCACATCTAGATCATATGGCTGGCTCTTGGTATTACAACCCACTTGCAGTACCGCAGCTAGTCCAATGTTGATCCCACCGAAAAACTTCAATAGATATACTCCCTTTATTCCATACTATCAAGCAATGAGTGTGGTATCCAGAGGTGTCAAGATAATTAACTCTAGAGGCTCATCCTCACACTAGTCCCTTAGTGGCGCAAAGGCTCCATTCCAAGCTTGTTGCACCAATTGATTTGCATGTTGCTACAATGTCTCATCTGAACTCCATATTGGAACATCTAAGGTGGATGGAACAATCCCACTCGTACTCCAAATCCGAGTGATCTCCTTTGGTACTGGAGTATCCTTTGCATGAGTGTCTACCTCTATAAATCACCAGGCTAAGGAAAAGAACCACTAAAAGTTGAAATTGAAGTTGCAATGGTCCCAAATTGTAGTGAGCCAAGAGTGCCACTACTGAAGTGTATAGGTAGGTGACGTACTTGTCCTTCACCAGACTATCAACCTGGTCTATAAGAAGTTGTTTCCTCCCTATAGTCAATATTTAAACCCATGGAGTACAATACTACTCCCCCAACTAACACATCATAGGACTCAGCCATTGTCGCAATGGCCTGAGCTCTCACCACAGAGCTATCAGTCATATGACCGTGTTGAATCTCAACAACCAGCTCTCCACATGTGATGTACTGTGTAGAACTACCACCTAGAGATGTCTGGATCTAAAATGGACACCTCTCCACATTGATCTCCCATAACTCTAGACCAACAACTATAGCTTTCCCCAACATAAAGGGTTGTGCACCAGAGTCAAGTAAGATCCTCTACGGTGTATAGACCTTCCCTAAAGGTCTGACTAAACTAAAAATCCCTCTCTAGTTATCCAATAGGGTAACCCCAAGTGTAAACTGTGCTTGCTCACAGGTCGGTCTAATTGGTAACGCATCTAGTCTAGCCGTTGTTGCCTACCATAAACCACTTTTTGCTGCGCAAATCCCATGCTCCTCAACCAAGTTAGCTCCACTATCAACCACCTGTGCTCTGGTAGTAAGAACCACATCATCCTTACTCTCATAAATTGTGGCAACCAACCAAAACAATGGGGTTGGGTCAACTTCCAATGTACACATGTCATTGGCTGAAAATAAAGGATAGTGCATAATCAGCTGAGTTGCCCCTAGCATTGTGCTAGACTCAATTTGTGTAGTAGTAGGTGGCTGACTAGTAGGTAGTCCATCATGCACTCCATCACCACCTACCCACCCTATACTAGGACGTCTAGGAGCCATGGATGACATCTATAGGGCTTTAGAGAGCATGAAAGATTGGGGAAGTTTGACCTGTCTATCAACCTCTCCTCTCTATAAGTCCAATTCCATTGATGCTCCTCTAGGCTGTGGAGCACATACTGCACTCCTAATCATTGTAGTAGATGCATCCACTTGTGCTGCTCCGCACATGAAATCCAAGGTGTCTCTATCACCAATATATGAGGTGGAAGTCTCAGCACTCAAATCTGATCTCCTCTGAGCTATGGCCATGCCAGCCAATCTTTGCTCCAACTACTCAATCTGAGTAGCCATGGCTATTATCAGAAGTAAGGGTAGGTACAACATCTCTACTAGGTATGGATCCTCTACCACCTTGTCCTTCATGACCTACAGCTCCTCTACTACCTGCTATAGTAGCTCTACCACTCCATAACTCTGGGTGTAGGTCAAAGCACCGATCACTAGTATGACCAAATCTGTGGCAATGCTCACATTATCTTTGTGTTGGCTGTGATTTACTAGAGGCATCAGGTCCGCTTCCTTGAGTGCACTCTCTCCTTTGATGAGATCCACCACAAGTCCAACAAGCAACATCATCACTCATTAGTTGTTGTTGACCTGAATAAAGGTAGGCGTCTAGCTACACCAGGTCCTCCACTCGCTCCATAGGACGTAGGCTGTCCATCCTATCCTTGAAAACCAACATGGCATGGTGCACTCTGGAAGAAGTAACTACTATGGATGAGGTCTCCCTACCAGATCCAAAATGTCACCACTCTCTCCTCCACCATGTTGAGCTCAATACGCTCAGCCAAACCAAAGACCACTACCAAAGTAGGTGAAGTAGCCTATAACAACATAGCATCACAAACTCTACATTGCAGCTCGTTGTCTAGTATCCCATACCAAAACTGGACTACCTGGGCCTCAATAATTCCTTGAGTAAAATTGATCAGCCGTCTCATGCAAGTGTATGCATTGTGTAGGCTCTCTCCAGCTTTCTGTATGAACTCTTGTAAGCTCCTCAACTTGTCAATTCGCACTCCCTAGTAATTCAGCCTCAAACATTGGAAGAACTCCATCATGGGGTTAAACCCCAATACCACACCACCTCTTGTAGTAGTACCTCCACTTGTAGTAGCATAATCTCCAAGAGATCCACCAATGCTACTAGAGCTAGAACTCGTGGGTATAGCCCTAGCAATCTACCCCTAGAAACTAAGCCTGAACTAATGGAGACATAGTTCGGAGACCAATATTATCTCCATAGCTCAATCTCCTCCAAGTGAGCTCTCCTAAACTCATGGCAGTCATCTATCAATAGACCCTCCAAATGTTGAAACAACCCCTTCCAAGCTATGAAGGGTGTGAACAAAGTTGAGCTCTACATTTTTTGCAAATCACACCAACTATCAAACTCATGGATAAAGTCATCCAACTCAATGGTACCCATTGTACCAAAGTAACACCTATGACATTTGGAGGCCCCATAAATCTCATCTATATCCTACACAACGGTGCGGATATACCGAGTGCACTCTCAACTAAATTAGCTCCTATGTCAAACTCCGACTTAGAGACAATCTCATTGGGACCTGAGATACAAGTTGATACCAAGTTAACCCATTGTATATTGCAATTTTATCTCCTTTGGCATCCCCAAAGAACACCGTCTTGACAAACTAAAAAGAATTGCAACCTTTGCAAGTACCACACCAAGTGCAAATTCCATCAACTAAACGTCCCTAACTAATGTAGCTCTAACTATGACAACTACACTAGGGGAAAGGGCAACCTGTAACCTGCCATCACAACACGCACTCTCATGGTATGTAGATCATCAGTTCTTGCCTCACTAGAGAGAAACACAAGTAATCTGACTAGTCATCACTCCAGCCTTACTACCAAGAGCACACCAGAGCACCAACGCTCTAAATTCAAGGCACCTCACACAAACATGGTGCAAAATTAGGAAGTAGAGAATGGAGGAGGTCCAATGACAAGAAGGCTAAACAAAAATGCTCCATCTCATAAATCAACACCGAAATGACTCTACCACCATTTGGCAATTGACAGAATCGAAATACCTATCTACTTCTTGAGTTACAAGGATCATCGAGAATGGGATCAAAATTCTTCTTGCCAAAATCTGACATAAACTCTTCACAAAATTTGATGTAAAATGTGAGATAAATCCCAAAAAATGACTGATAGCCAAATCCTCCACTAACTCTTCACTTGAGCGAATTGGAAAGATGGATTTTGTCCAATCTTTAATTTGTAGGAGTAGCTTCCTAATTGCACCTCCAATTTTTCTTTTTGAGCTCAACTCACACAAGATTGGTCTTGTCTTCACCTCTTGAGCTCAAAATCACAATTACCATTTGAAATTGACTCTCTTTGACTCCAAATTTGGCCAACGCTGCCGCACATAATCACTCTCAAGGAAATCAAAACTGCGATCAAGGTACCACGATCCACCGGGCTTGGAGATACCACCACCACCCTTAGTTCTTGCACCCGATTTCCCCCTAACTCTCATTTCTCTATTTTAATAAGTTTGGTTACTCAACTCAAATCACACTCAATCGTATCAATACTTGATCTGCTAACAATTGAGCACTGATTATAATCAAGCCATACCCACTCTAGGTGATGCTCGTCGGCTTTCTATCCACTCTAGCCAAGAACTTGAAGGCTCAACAATATAGAAGTGAGCTCTCTGGAGTTGCACTCTTAGGGTATACTTGTGATTTTAACCTAGGTCTCACACCAATGGTCCCGTTGACGGCACACCCGACGTTATGAACGGTGTAAATGATGGTAGGCCCCATCATGTAGTAAATATCCAAAACAAAAAATCTAACCATTGGAAAATAGTCCATGAATAATTGCTCAAATAACTCTAACTACTATCATTGGTATTCCAATGTCCAAGTAATCTAGATCCGAAGCTGCAAATGGTGTGACATGCCGGTGCAATCCATAAGTGAGCAATCACACTAGATGATGCTTCTTAGGATGTTACTACCGTTGGTAGACCTTATGACTCGCATTGCTAGTATATCTTAGATGCATCAGGGCAGATTTCTATTAGGACTTAGTCCCATTTTATCTTTTTTTCTCTCCCTTGTGCAGATTTCTATTAGGACTTAGTCCCATTTTATCTTTTTTGTCTCTCCCTTGTGCAGGCTTGATGGGGTCTTCCCAGTCCTTCTTGTTTTCTACACACATTCTAGACACATTGATATCCTTTTTAATGGGGTAGAATCCTACAACAGTTTAGCCAATTCCACCCGAGACATCGGTTGTGAAAAACTCGGGTAAAATTTAGACGTCCATCTCCAACTTCCCGGTAACCGCTAAACTGTAGTCAGATTAATCATGAAATGTTCCGGTCAATTTGACCTTGTACTCTGGTGGGGCTAGTCCTCAGGCGGTAAGCTATCGGTAATAGGTCGTTCTGTCCCTGTTCGGCCGGTCAAGATGACTCTATTTGCCGGTCAACCCCGAGGGGTTGCTTCGGTCGACTCAATTGCAAGCGGTGTGAGTTGGAAAACTGAGCTGAAGCCGAGTGTGAACTTCAATTCCTGTAGGAAGAGGTAGAAGATGGCCGCTCTGGATCTCATGGAGGTGGAGGTGAACCAGGCGCCATCTTCGAAAGTTTTGAAACAAGGAGCTGAAGCTGTAAGTCTTTCGCCACTTGCTGTTTTCTCGTATTTACAGAACGTTAGCAGAATGAAATCAGTAGCAGCTTTATCGAGTTTCTTAATTTCACTCGGGCGCAGATTTTATCAACGGTCTGCAGGGTTTCTTTACGCAGAAGAATTCATTTCCATATTCGTTTATCGTTGATTGTTTGGTTGATTGTTTGTTTGATTGTTTGATATTGGTTCGGTTTTCTAAATTGCTTGGCTTTGGGTCTCGCTAGCGCTGTGGCAAAAATCGTCAACCTGAGATTTCGAGTTTTGATGGCAGCGCGTATTTGAGGGCTCATTCATGGGTAGAAAAGCAGTCGTGAAGGAGAGGTTCTCGAAGAAATATCGCCACCCAATTCTTGACGCGAAGCTGACCTCCAAGCGACTCTTCGGGGTAAGGGTTTAACGAGTGCACCAGTCCCAGTTGATTTTGGAAAAAAAGCAAGTATGAAATAGAGATACCTTCGAATCCATGTTAACAAATTTGTGAAACGAGTTTGCAATTTTCTCACGTAAGTGGGAATTGCTGATTTGGACACTTGGTATTTTTGCACTTACGTCAAAGACTTATAGTATATATCGCTTACCGCACAATCATCAGGAAGCTCGCAGTGTGGCTAAGGCTCGAAGACTCGGAGTTATCACACCTGCCTTGTATGCTGTGGACCCAGTAACTGCATCACTCACATTCGAGTTTGTAGCAGGACCAAGTGTTAAGGATATATTGCTCCAATCGGGCCCTCTTCCAACCCCAGGTGACAGCTTGGTTGTTAAGCTCTTTGCTCTTAGAGTACCACTATCGATTGTTTCTGAACTGTCGGGAATGTGAATTTTCCTGCGTTGTACTTTTCACATGAACAGCCAGGGAAGGAACAAACCAATCTTCTGGCATTCGTTATTCTGGATATTCTCATATGAGTGGAAGTAAAATCACTATGTGTGTATGTTGAGTATGTCAGCAAGCACACACACACACACACACACAGAGCAGGGGCTGTAAAGAATTTGAGTGTGTTGACAACTTAGTACTGGTGAACTCGCAATGGAGTACCATGACCAAAGCCGATGAAAGTACTGTCTTCAACCATCTTTTATACTCCGTACTGAGATGTGTTTCATGTGGTATGAGAAGATGGAATTGTAGAAGACATAGCGAAGCAGATCGGAAAGGCCATAGCAAGGCTGCACGACGGGGGTCTTGTACATGGGGACCTTACCACCTCTAATATGCTTATACGAGCTGATACTAATCAACTGGTGACCTCATTCTCCTAGGCAAATTGGAGTCCATGTCATCCGCTTTTCTGCTGCTATGAAGTTTATGGTTAAGTTTTGTATCTGGTTCATGATTGTTTGCTATGTTTCTTCTGCCTGAAACTGTTAGCTCAAAAAGTATACTTGAGATGAGGAGCTGAACCGTTTGGGAAGCTCTATATGTGTTTGGCTTTTATCTGAAAGAGTTCTCAGATGTGTAATTGGGCACGCTGCTCCTGCCGTCGCAGGTCATGATAGATTTCGGGCTGAGTTTCACCTCTGTACTTCCTGAAGATAAAGCCGTGGATCTTTACGTTCTGGAGAGAGCACTGCTCTCTCTCCACTCTTCTAATGGCGATGTTGTGAGTGTTTCTTACCACTGGCTAGCCCGAGAAGTGTGGTAGAAATGCATCTCGCTCTAGTGTCGGGCTACTATGTTTGTTTCTACCACTATGAGGCTTCAACAGTCTAAATGGTGGATGCAGATTGGTCTAGTGATGTCTTCGTACAAGCAGGCATCGAAGCTCTGGAGCTCGACCTTGAACAAGCTGGCTGCAGGTTTGTTGCATATCAATTTTGTCTTGCTTGAGCATAACACTAGGGGGGATCAACTTTTGTCATGCATATTTGAGTGGCATTTGATTTCTAACGGAACTTATAATTTTCCGGTGCAGTTCGGATGAGAGGCCGCAAACGAGTAATGATCGGGTGATCCGAAGTTCTTGTTGAACGTCAAGATATACCGCCACCTAACTACTTAGATGTTTGGGGTAACGGTACCGTGCATATATAAAGGGGACTTCCGTTCTATCAGAGTCGCCTCCTCAAATTTTGACACAGCATCCAGCCATATTACCTTCAGTTCAATTCTTAGGAATAACAGAAGTAAGTAAACAAGCAAGATTTGCCAGTGACATGCTACTTGTTGCAGTAGATTATGATGTGCTTCAGAGTCACCTGCTCCGTGAGCTGTAAGCTGCGGTTGAGATCATGGATCGTTTATACACTAATCAAATCGGGTCAAATTTTCGGAGTAAAACACCTTACTTTGTGGGAAGACCAAGTGATGTAGCAAGTAGATTTTGGTTTTACTACCTACGAGGATGCAGAAAGATGTCACTGAATTATAATATCTTCAGTTTCACCCATGCCACGGTCACTTCCCTATCTACCATAGAACATGTTCCACCGTATGCCAAATAATAGTATGCTTACTTGCTCACTCAAATGGGAGTCGCATCTCGCGAAAAGAATGACTTCCCGTTGGAAGCTAATTTGTACAGATGGGCCGCGGTTGACTCTCCTGTGTCCTGCATTAAGCGACGCTGCCGGATTCTTAGAGTAGTTTCAGTGAGTCAATACGGCCATATTGCGTTCATCCTACATCTAGTTAAGGAGACAATGGACACAGGAAGGTCGTACCTGTACAAGGGTCGAGAAGTTGCTACCTTTTCGATGTAGCAGCGCCGCAGGTGTATCATACTCCATAACCTGCGAGAAGAATAAGGACCTCTGCCCACTAAAGTTTCTTCTTGCGATCTAATTATGTTAAGAATTTACGATGTTTCGACTATATATATAGTGTACCTATATATAGTGTAAATAGCCTAAATAGCGTAAGTTTTTAAGTTCTTAAATTCCTACCCGACTCCAGCCCACGTTTTTCGTTTTCATCGTTCACACACTGCTTACGGGCGGTCTATTACATAAATTTTTTCTATTTCTCGCAAACGTATGCATAGATGTTCTCGATTTCCCTGCTTACGTGCGGTCTATTACATAAATTTTTTTTATTTCTTGCATAGATGTTCTCGATTTTCAGTTGTTTATTTGTTCGCTAATTGTAGGATATTTTCAATTTATTTCAATTATACCTTTGCTTCAGGTTACATCCGATGCATTATACCTTATGGACTTATTACAATTCTTGTATTGTGAATCATGTACATCTTACTTACAATCATTTGCATTTTATGATCATTTATATTTTGTGAGTTCTGGAGAACCCATCGGGAAAACAGCTTCTGCTACATATATATAGAGCGAGAGAGAAAGGAACTAAAAGCCTGTGCATTTAGCAAAGCCAATAACAAATTGAGGAGATTTAAAATATTTCATGAGGTCATTTATAATTCCTTGAAACGGTATTACTCATGCATAGTGTACATGAAAGGCTATGAAGTTAAATGTGTAAATGCCTGACCTGCGTAGGATAACAAGAAGGATGGGAAAACCGTCAAGCCGTACAAGAATAAAACACAAGAGCGAAAATGGTGCTAAGCCCGAAGTTAAATAGACATGAAAGGCTACGACGTAAAATAGAAAACACATTCCCATTTAAGTTTCAGAGATGGAAAATTTTGGTTTTTGTGATAGCGATTCATAACCAATACATAAATGAATTAAAACCCTATAAAAAGCTGCCATAGGTGGCCCAGGAAAGGAAATTTATAATACTCAGGCAACTCCGCTCCTTATAGGACAGTCAGTTGTGAGATGTTTACCTTCCCTTGCGAGAGAACAAGGACTCTCGTCGCATCTATAACAGTGTTGATGCGATGAGCAATGATGAGCATGGTAGTACCTCGGAGATGAGTGCGAATAGTTCCCTGAAAACCAGACTCAAATTAGGAACACACATGCCTCCTACGTAAGCGTTCTAGAGTTGAACCTTCTAAGCTATTGTACTATCAAGCGCGTACATTATCGAACTGAACTGCATCCTATAATTCTGCTGGTGAGTTGCATATCTCACGAGTTCAACTCTCAGGTTCTTATGACTTGTGAGCTTGGATTCAAGCTTCTCCTCCCTCCTTACAACCACAAGCAATCTTGTTGAGGTTGTAGCATACTTTCACCAATACAAAACTGTGTCTTACGAGGTATGTGGAGGACAAGCATGAATACAAAGCCCCCAAGGCATGAAAGACATATTCTACGCTTGAGCTGTGAATAACCTGAATCAGCTTATCCGTTTCGAAGTCAACGCTGCTTGTAGCTTCATCCATCACCAAAACTTTGCAGCTCCGCAGCAGCACTCGTGCCTAAGATCCAGATATTTCCATAGGTTTCCTCATTGGGTAGATGAAACCACGAGGAACTTTGAGTCAATCTCATTTCGTTCACCGACTGAAAGTATTATTCCCAGTACTTGGGAGTAAGTTACTAACGAACGCGGTGGGTTGGATCACTGCATACCAGAACGTCTAAAGTTGTCTCTACTTACCAGGCAAAGTAATTGTCGCTCACCCACAGAAAAATTCTCCCCATACTCTGCTACATCTGCATCCAGTTTACCAGGCAGTTCCGTCACCTGTAGGGATAAATAACATCCGAGTGATGAGACCGACGATTACCACTATTTCTCGCTCTATCCACCCCTTTAGATTATTTTTTCTTCCCCTGCAGCAAGTTGAAGCTCAGGAGATGATACTTTTATGATTTAGTTATCTGCAGCAACTGAGAGTCATGGAAACCAATTTCCAGTAGTATTGCCTACCAACCTTGTCCTTTAAGTGACTCCGCTCCAGAACCGTCCACACCTCACTGTCCGTGTAAGCACTAAACGGATCTAAGTTGGTCCTCACAGTACCACTAAAAAGGATGGGCTCTTGAGGAATAATGGAGAGTCGGGATCGCAAGTTTTTAAGAGTGATCGTCCCTATATCAATACCATCTACTTTGATACTACCATTTGCTGGCTCCACAAGCCGAAACAAACATAGCATCAAGCTGCTCTTTCCTGATCCTGTGCGCCCCACAACTCCAACTACTTCTCCACCGGCTATATTCATAGACACCTGCAAGAAGAAGACGATGAATGGATTATAAAGTATCAAGTCCGTAGGACTGGTTGTTTCTATTCTATATTGTTTCTGCATGCTTCTGGCTCATGTTTCTGGATCCTTCGCGTCTGACGAACAAGGTGGAAGGTAGCACTAAGCCAAGGCAAAGTAGACCAATATAGCTAGGGATTGTATTGATGATGAACCTACCCCCTTCAGCACGAGAGGAAGGCCTGGCCGGTATCGCATTTCAAGGTTCTCAATTTCAATGGCTCCATCAGAGGGCCACCCTTTTGGAGGTGTTATTTGATCAGGTACCACGGGTCCCTATGAAGTTTCCAGTCAAACAGATTAAGAAAAGGCAACTCTTCACTCTGGTTCATACAAGTATACTGGAAGAACATCTTATTGACGAGTTTCTATTCGGATAGACATCTATGGCCGCTGTATGCAGAGACGACCTCATGGTCAATACGATAAGCGTACTCCAACATTCGCTCCACAGCATTCATTTGGTTCTCTGTGTCTGTCATAGTTCTCACCTACACCATCGCGCAACCTTGAGAGTAAGTACTCGAAGTAACGTTTGTTGATGACGGTTTAAAGCAAAGTGCTCGTCAGGCAGGTGAGAAGATTGTGCTGGTATTCACGGACAAATCTGTAACGTAAACATATCATGAGGGGATATGGACGGACCAGCATATTTAGAGAAGCCGTGATCTGCATAGCATAGTCAATGCTGATGCCTGCATACCCTGCGTATAAAGTGCCCTTCTCTCTCACCTAAAAAGGCACCAATTTTTTTTTCAGGAGAAAGCCTAAAGCATGACAACAGAGAAATAAAACCATTAAAATGCTAGATATGCTGTCATTCAAACACCTGTATCGAATTCATGGACATCAGGGGCAAATATCGAACACGTACAAAAGGAAATTTATTCAGCAGCTTAAGGTTTCAGACGAGAATTATTCCACTTGACAATCAAGAGAGGTTCAAGACATTCATACAGCAAGAAGTGCGGCAGCGAAAACCATAAGATTGCCCATAAATTCGAGGCGCACGCTCAACCAGCGATTGCAGCTTTGGAGTAACATGTATGCTCTATTAGTGACGTTCAACTTGCCTGGGAAAAGATTTTACAGATTAAAGGTAGAGGATAAAGAGATGCACGCACATAGAAACACAACTGGAGATGATCAGAACATGATTGCATTCTTGTTTAGTAGATAATATACCAAGTCTGCAACAATACAGTTATTTCAAAGCTTCAAAATGGCAGAGTGAGACACCAAGGCATCTACCTGTGAGTACCCTATGCTAACTCTGTATAGGATACATTGATCTCTGTAAACGAGAGTAGGCTATCTTACTTGTGACCACCGGTTTGAAGCTATCTCCTAACTACCGGAAGCTGACTGCTCTTAGATGACAGAAACCATAGTACACTAAATGCACAATCTTGGACTGGGGCACGTAAACAACCTGCACACATCTCCATAAATCTATCTTCTTGCTGATATGCACGGATCGTAGGTAATCCATTCAAAGTCTCAGTAAATTGCTGGTACACTGGACTTATGGACAAACTACCCAACCGCTTGAGTTCACGAGCTGTTCGTCGATAAACCTGTGGATCATCATGCAAGCGCGATGACGACGTGGATTAATTTTACAATGCTGGTGCATTTGATGCTTTTTAATAAACATAATTCCAGGCCCACTCTCCATAAAATTACACTGACGAACAGAAAAACCTACCTGCTGAATAAAGGTATACAGCACACCGGTTGGAAGGAAGATCAGGATAAAAATTGGCGTGTTCAAAGAGATGACCACGATCGTGCTGAATGCCTATTACGCAGAGAGGGAACATGTCACCGAGAGGAGCAACGGAAATCATTTTTTGACAGTAATTCCTGAAATATGCAATGCATTCTGTAGGTAGTATGCATACTGCATACTGTAGCCGAGTGGTTTCAAAAATAGTATGCATCTAAACTTTCTAATATACTGAAAACTTAGTGTCTTCTCATGAAATTCGCTATCTCAGAAGATACAGGCTGGCGTTAAACAGAGCAGTGTGGTCCAATACCTGGAAAAGAATGTTAAGAAATGATGTCCAAGAAAACGGTAAAGTCTCATCAACTGCTTGCTGATCGGCACTGCACACCATAAGGCCTTGCTTCAGCTTTTCTTCTGTATATCTCTGTGCTTTCTCCAGAAACAAAGCTCCAAGAGGATCTTCATATTTTTACATTAAATGTTTTTTGCAAACGGGAGGTATTGTATCAAACCTGAAGCGATTTAAAATTCGGCCAACAGGAGTGGTGTCAAAGAATGACATGGGTGCATGCATGATGGAATCAAGCACGTTCTCGTGCAGCTTTTTGGCAGTCCACAGCCCCAGCATCAACTGACTAAGCATTCGAGAATACAGCAAACCTGCAAAAATTACTCCTAGGCTAGCGTATATTCCTGTCTCACACCAAATATTTTGGAGTCATTACAGTCGTCTAGTACATGCAAATGATCCGAGAATCCTCAATTTCGTATCCGACTTTGCCCCATCTTATCCCTTGGGTTTTTTTCTTGTACAGCTTGATGGGGTCTTCCCATCCTTTTAGCTAGCCTATGTGCGCGCCTTTATGTTGTTGAGCAACTAACATCAATTTAGATTCCCGTGAAAACCAGCATTCACTTTGTTGTGCAACGAGTATGAGAATATACCCAAGTAGAAACCCGTGGGTTGATGGAAGTGGTTGTTTGTCCAGTATGCCAACCAGTAACGGTTGAAAGCATCCACACACTGGACTACACAGTAAAGACAAAGTACGCAGAGTGGCATAATCCAGCTTGCTTCTGTCCAGTATTTCTTGTAGACCTACAAAATAGAGTCCCGGATGGAAAATATGTATTCACTGCAACGTCACTCCCAGAAATGGCGAGCATAACATAATTTTATCAATGAATCCACTTTCTAGCTTTTATGTGTCTTAGATGCTCACACTGAGATGGAGAGTTCCTGTAACGCGATGTTCATCTTCCACCAGCAGGCCCTGTTAGTCATAGAAATGAGAGGAAGTTTTGATTGTCCTATACCGATTTATAGTCATACACCCAATGAAATTCGTGGTAAGAAATTCATGACATAGGTTGTATTTTGAAAACGGGAAAAGGATTTCCTATCAACCTCCATTCTATTCAATGCATACTCACTGAGCTATCAGTAGCTGCAACGGTTACAGACTCAAGGGTAATTTGCAAAATCACATCGCTGTAGCCAAGCATCTTAGCACATGGATTTGTCACATTTTCTGGTAGGGAATGGACTGAGTTTCCTTCTCACCTTACCGGAGTAGTTACTTGCTTTGGCATAGTACTTGGTCCTCCTGAGTCTCTGAGAGAAGACGATTAAAGGTCAGGTTAGTCTTAGAGAGTTAATTTTCATACTTCTAAGTAAACAGAACGATCCTATTCACACTTACCAAGACTAGGTGCCGATCCCCACTACAGACGTTAAGGTAACATGCAGAAACGGAGAACTGTACAGTTGCATTGGAAACAGCGTATATATCATCAAATATACAATAAACGAAAAGAATCTAAATCAGAATTAGGAATGCTTGAACCGTATCGTCCTTTATCACCTTTTTTTCAGTTCCTCCCCAGCATAGTGGAGACATGGTATCGCTTGTGTCCTCATCTGTGTCTTCCTCCTCTTTTTGTATGCCACTTTCCAGCATTAGCCTTGAGAATTCTCCATCTCTTGAGATGAGTTCCTGATTTGACAGACGAAAGTAAAGTATTAGTAGCTCACAGTGCGACTCTGTAACTTCTTATAGATACGAGGCGCATTTCGAGCAAATTTTCCATTAGCTGGATGTAAACTTTTTCAGATCCAGTAGCAGCTCAGAAAAATTTTCAAGGTCCTTCTCCAGTAGTTCGCTTTGAGACAATGACTCAAGTTAGTACTAACATGTCTATAGCTTAAATCAGTGACTGAGAAGGTCGCTCGCGTGAGCCTGCTGCCATGTTCTAATTTTCCACCTCACGTTTCAAATTCTCGAACTCTTGAGCTTGATAAACTTATCAACATGTATACGCACGTATTATTGCATTTTGTATCATTTAAGTCAGTAGCCCTGGGTGGTGGTTGTATCGGGATTCATTCAAAATTAAAATGAGAATGAACCAGCATATGGAGGTGAAGGAGAGATCTGGGAGGAGGTATTAAGAACCACATAAACAAAATGCTATAATACCAACTTTGGTGGTCTTTTATTTCTTACCTGGAACCCTCCTTGTTCTGCCACCTGTCCGTCTTCGAGAACCACAATGTGATCGACAGACGTCACGTATTGCAGCTACACCACAAGCCCACTGTACGCTTAGCACCATATATTTAGCTCAGTAAGTGCAATTATGATAAGCTTTTGTACACCTGTAGCTGAAGGATGAAGTGGTTAGACAAGAAAGTATGACCAGAAGTCCAAGTTTAAAGCAAAGAAATGGCTCGCTCCTTCTGTCCATAAACTCAGGATTCAATTGGATATCTTGGAGTACTTAGAGCTATCCACAAATGCCTCAATATCACCTGGTTTGTAATAAAGATGCGAGTTTTGTCGGAAAGAAAGCCTGTGATGCACTTCGCGAAGAGATGAGCTCCAACGTGTGCATCTACAGCACTGTAAATCAGGTCTCAGATGATGTGCAATAACTATCTTGGACAATCCTGAAAATTTACTCCAGATAGACGACTACATGAACGTTCAATTGGACGACATTAAAAACAAGACAGTGGCGAAGAAACAAAAGGCTAACCTGAGTGGGTCATCGAGTAAATATACATCCATGTCAGCATACACGGCACGTGCTAAGGAGACTCGCTGTTTTTGACCACCACTCAGATTGATACCACGTTCACCAATCTCGGTGAGATCTCCGTCAGGCAAGTTCACCAAATCCTGGCCATCAGTTAAGACAAAGCAACTGCTTAGGCTCTCCTCTTTTGGTCCAGTGTCTAGCTTTGGTCGACTTCTGTATTGGCGTCCACACGACGATGTTCTGCTCAGAATGACCCCAGCTAAAAAGTCAATCTAGGCAAACTTTTCTTAATAGCAACCATCAATCTAGAACAATATGTGCATAATTATTATCACGAATTAAAGGAGCATCTAGGACACGCTAGCGATCCAATTTGCGCGTTTACATTTATGAGCGATTTCAGATAAATGCTCGTGATACAAATTGAAGATACATAAGATTCTTTTACCAGGCACGAGAAAAAGATAAGTAAAATATTTTCCAGAGTACTAATCTCAACAAAACCTGGTCTAGAGCACAAGCTGAAAGAACTGCTCGGTATCGCTCTTCGTCATATTCAAGTCCAAAGAGCACATTATCCTTTAAGGAAGCGTTCATAATCCACGCCTGAAATGCGTAGTGGGTCTAATCAGAAACAATAATTGCTCTAAGATCTACATGTCAAGAACTAATTAATCACCAAAGTTGTATACCAAGATTTAGTTTGAAATGGAGGACATTCGTTTATCCTGTCTTCTGCACATCCAAGGGAGTCGAACGCTCCAGGAAACATTTCGCTATCACTTTGGGTATTTCGCTATCACTCGCTATCACTATAAACAAGAAGATAAACGATAAACAATCTGATTCCGAAGTATCCCAGAAGAAGGAAGATGAAATAAGTAAACCTGCTGAGCACAATACGCCAGAGTACCGCTGGCACTAAGGTCAGTCCCTGATATCTGTTGCATTTCACCGAGAAAGGCTGCAGCTAAAGAGCTCTTCCCGCTGCCAACTGGCCCAACAATAGCCACAAGTTGACCTCTGCGGGAGTACCAGGCAGATTCTACTACATTACGGGTAGACTCTCTCGGTACATGTGGTTTATTTATGCCATCGTGAAGACTATGTAAGGTCAACTGCAAGCAGAAGTTGTAGTCTACTCCTATCAGGTTGGTGTTTCAAGGAACGTCAGTGGATATACAAATTTACATGAATGAAAATTAACTACTGCCTATGCAAAAATCCTGTCTTTTCTAGTTTCGTATAACTGAGGAGTACCTTACCTGTGAACTGTGAGAGATATGTCCTTAAGAGAGAACTTTTCACTTCGGGCTATCATTTCGCGGTCTTCCTTCTCATTTTGCGTCGCTGATTTTTCAATATCTACTGATGGACTCCTTTTCGGCTCGCCCTTAATGACTACCCTAAGCCACAACCCCAAATAACCTTGCTCACAGACTCGAACAGTATCTGAGCATCTCAATCATTCGGAGCGATGTTCTCATCCTTTAATCCCAATTCTTGGATATCGCCGAAGCAGTTTTATCAGAGGAACCAGGAGTGTAACTCGCACATTCAAGGGAAATTCTTTGCCAATCTGGACTAATTCAAATTACTTGGCAGCTCTCAGTAGCATCTTAAGTGGTGGGAAAGGAACAACATACTCTGCAATCTCTAAGTCTTCTCAAGGTAGCAGGTTGAGCTGCATGGGATCTACTCTACAGTGTTTACAAGAATGGTGCCACAAACTGGAAACGAACAGAACCTCGCTCTAAGAAAATAAAACTTGTCCAGCCCTAAACTAGTTTACAATACTGACAAAACCTGAAGTATAAAACGTACACAACTAACATGAACTCACCAGATCTGGGATCAGGACCCATATTACCAAGTCCTTTGATTGACCCTGATACCCTGATTGGACGACAATAGATCCAATTTCAGATATTGTGAAACGCAACAATCAACCAACATACTTCACGTGTAGAATCTGACGCTGGTTTACGTAATGTATAATGTATAATGTATAATTTATAATGAGCTTCTCGTCAGTAACAAATCAGCATAAACACAGGTGGTATTGATAGTCAATTATTATTTACCTTTGGTAACCATTCTTCTAAGCTTCCCAAGTTTAGACTGTAACATAGTGCTTCAAAACCAACATGGGTGGGAGGATGCATAAAAGCCTAAACTTGAACAAGTCAAATAGCTCCAACGAGAAATTCCACACAACTAGAAGTTCAGGTGACAACTTGACATATGCCAGCAGCTCATGTCACTCACCACTGGAAGGTGCTGTTTCGCACATGCAGCACAGGTTTATCGTCTGTAATGGGGTTTCTTGGAACAGGGTGCATTTCCTCACTCTGCATGAAGCGCGATAGCCTTTTCAAGGAGACCTGCAAATAGAGTTATTTCAAAAGCTGTGTGTGTGAACCATAAAAGAGACTGGATTACCACTTACAGCGTCCTAAACGGCTGTGTCAATTCATTGGACTAATAACGATATAAAACTCCAATTTATAACACGACCAAAAACTGTGCTGTGATGGCGGAGCTCTCATCAGAATCTTGATTTTCTTCTGACACTTGTCGATATTTTTCAAGAGCGGGTGTGGGTCCCCACTACAAACGTCACGGTAAAAGAAATGAAAAGAGTTTCTTCTGATACTTATATAAACATACCATCAAGCAGATTTGTTAAGGCATAAAGCTCTACTTAGGGGTCATCAAGAATATGCAATAGATTGTCGAACAGGCTTGAGGTTGCGTACTACTCACATAGCCAGAAAGCACACCGTTGATGACAAACGGGTCTGTAAGAATACGTTCAATTGCAAAACTCCTCAGTGAAGATAATCATGTCTTACACTCCTGATTAACTGATAACAAATGTATCATACTGAACCTATGACGACCACACTGCTTAAAAGCAAATTGTCTTTGAAGTCTCTGAAAATTAGGTTTCCGGGAAGTGCACTATCAAGATAGGACCAAGGCATTTGGCACACGATTCTCAGACTTCATGCATTCATGATCCACTCTTCAAATTCTTCAGGCACTCAAGGTATAAACTGTGCCTACAATCCTCTATGCTTTACTCCCTGGCGGCCATAACTCAGAAGAGCAAGCTATCTACTTACACATCATGAGGGGCTGACGAAGACTGTTGAAGAGCGAGAGGCATGTGAAAACAGTTGCTGCAGTCATGTCCTTCTTTTGCACACCAGCGTAGATCGAGAAGCTTACCTGGAGGGGATCCCATGCATGTACCAGAAGAATACTGCACATGTCAATCCATCACAATCTGTTGCTAGTCTGCAACTTCCTACCTGGAACACTCGTTTCTTCCATTCATAAACTTCATGGTAATGTATGCACATCAGAGTTTTGATAGTATACTCGGTTATAAATCCATTTCTTTGCTGCAGGTTCCGACTGATGCAAAGATTGCAAATAATGAACGATTATATCAGATATGATTTAGACCTTACCACCATAATCAGGACTGGGGTTGCAAGCATAAGGCAAGTCTGTAGTGCACGTAAAAAGACGCGGCTTCTCATTGATTTGAGCTCTGATGCCCTTCAAATAGAAAAAGAAGAAACACTATATGAGAAAAGCACGTGAAATTCTTGTTGCAAAACGTTGCTAACTTCAGCAGAATTTCCATTCTGTAATCCATAAGGCTACTCCATCAGAGGAATCGTTTAAAGTTGGGAGCCGTTCAAAGTCAAATTGTTTCTATGCCGCTTCATTCTATCACAGCTTCTCAAAATGTCATGGCACGTAAACTTTTTCACTGATACATTAAATTCAGTCGTACAGTCGTAAAAGTTAAAAAAAAATTTTAAGATGTAAAACTAACCTGACATCATTGATAGTTGAGTTGAAAGGTTCCTCCCATGCATATGCCTTCACCACTCTTATACCTTGCAGAACCTCATTGACCACCTTAAAATTGAGAAGAGCAATGGAGATCAGCCTACTCTGTCACAAGCTTAACAGGGTTAGGGATGCAGAGAAGAAAGTAGGATTGTCTGCTTTGATCGTCATGGAATATCATTCTTACCTTTACACGCTTTCCGGTATTCTTCAATATAACCTTTTGAATGCGCATCATTTGGCTGACAAGCTTTCCCTGCTTAACATATATCAGATGCGTCGGTTTGAATATCAACGAGAGTTGCTTGATGACGAATCTGAGTCTTTAAGAGAAACAACAACATGGACAATTATCGGCATTGAGAAACATTCTGGTATAGACAACATCCTGGCCTTTCCATGTCTTATCTACCGTACATATGGCACGGAAGTATTGTAAGCCTCACTCTTGCAGAGCGAACATACCTGAAAGGGTATGGTGATTAGCAACAAGGCAACACCTACCATGGCACTCCATCCCATATAGTATAGAAGTAGCCCGATATTTCCAAGCACCTTCACTAGTCCAATAGATAAAAAGGTCACCTCTCGAGCGAGTGTGGTTACTTCACGACATTATTATCATGCATTAAGCAAGTTGATTTAACCGGCTACATAGTCATTTTATGGTTATCCTATTCTCCACTTCCACAGCAATTTGATAATTCTACATGAATATATCACAATCAGAGTGAGGAACTAAACAAATGAGCAGCCAAGGCTCTTTGTCTGGTGACTGAACTGACGAGGAATGAGAAGAATATCCAGTCCTTCAAATTGATGCACGCGTCAAAATCGTTTAGTTTAGATTGTACGACATTCTAAAGACATTCTAAAGGAAGTTTAAAGCGATAGCTGTATCACCGAGCACACTACGAACATTACTGTAGGATTGTCCCTGGAGACAAGGGTTACTAGTGTACCTGAACAATAGCACTCCACGTGGTCTGCAGAAAAGGAGAGGCTCCGTTCACCTTCTCAGTATCGACCTGACCATCGCGTAGTGGACATACACATACTGGTCACTAATGTAGATATATCGTCCAGAGACAATCCCAGCAATCGTAGTGTACAATATCGAGAAGATGTGGGTAAAGTAATGTAGTTCAAGTAGTATTTTCCCCGCTAAAAGAGCAAGCTATTATAAAATATCTCGCACCATCGAGTAATCTATCAATGATGGGAAGAGAAAGCAGCTTGTCACTTCCAACCTGCATTAGAATCACAATCTCACCCACAGACTTGCTTTGCCGAGCTGAGCTGGACAAGTTGAGGCTTTTCTGATATACAGTTTTAATCAGGGCTGTTTTCATCTAAACATGCAAAGGGCACAGAAAGCAAGCCCACCAAAGTAACTTCAGTAGCTTCAAAATTGATCCTATTCATAACGAGACCTCTGATGTGATTTTCACGAAATGGATAGGCCCAGCTCTGAACTAAGTCTGTCACATGGGAAGCGGCAGTGAGCACTCACATTCATGCCTAACCGAAACATGATCTGCATAATTGCGTTATCCGTCAGCGACCTTATGGTAGGGATCACCAAGAAAGCTCCAGCCGTATAATATCCAAAACGATGACCTATACTAACACTTCCAAAGTCACCACACAAGTAAATAACGGTACTACCATTTCTGACTTGCTCAAACTTATGAAAATGCGATGGAGGTGTTCGTCTGAGTTAGAGGGAAGATTGCATACCGAAGATTCTGAACATGAAGTTTTCCGTCGGAGTCCCTTGTATGTAAATCAGAAGAGAATTTACTGTTTCTTGTTAAGTTGTCCAGTAAAAAATATAAAATGCTTGATTACCATTCATAATCTGGATGGATGACAAAACTTAGAGTTGGGGATACAAAATATTGGCGGTGTAAACTGCAACACAATTGATCCAAGCTGCAGGAACGCCGCTGCAAGCAACTTCGGCCAAAAAACCTTGAACAACGCTTCTAGTAATGATGGTCTGCAAGAAAAATTTTCCCAAGTTAAGAAATGCACATGCTCGAGTTTTATTTGCAAATACTCGTTTCTGAGAAGTCTGTATGTTTCTTCCAAATATCTTTTCTACAGATTCTCACATGACACATCTCTATAATTACAGTGATGGTAATTGAGAAAGGAAAAGAAAGAGGTTCCCTACTTTGGCTTTTGCTGCTCTGCTTTCCAAACACTGACAAAGTATCTGTGAACCAAATCCGCATCATCCCAATCAGGGAGAGATGGCAAATCCACAATTTCCAATGGTTTTTTAAACCCTGTCCACATTAGGCTGTTTATCCACCTGCACTCGGAGGGCATTGCATGTATGAAGACAAATGAATCAAGAACTAGAGCAGGGGAAGCTGAAGTATGGGAACATTTGTCACTCAAACAACATGGCTACTTGATGAACACATAGACAAATGGGGGAAACCAGTTTAAGTTAGATATGCACTACTGTTATGCCAGTAGCCATGTCAAATGAACCTCCAGCATGTGAGGTAGAACAGATCACACAAAAGGCAATGATAAACTTACAAAGCCAATATTATCATTCTTTGCGTCCGTAGCATCTCATCGACTGAACTGAAGATATTCTACTTGGCAAGTACGACGAAATGTTTGGAATCAGCAATATGCAACAGCCTTGAGAAACTTCAGAGACCAACTTAATGCTACAGTAGGCATCGTTACTTCTGGAAAACCCATCCAACTACAGGTACTTTACCAGAAAGTCAGGCGTGAGAGGAAGTTTGCCGCTTGCTCAGGAGATGCAGCAGGTTTCTGACCAGGCAAATTTGTTTTGTAAACGTTAGAACCAACTCCTACTACACTGTCGAGCAGTTTGACTTGCATATATGAACATACCAAAACTCCAAAGATCTGCCATCTCACTAGCTAACATCCATTATCAGATCGCAGTACACCTTGAAAGCAAGTGGACGACTCCGAAGATCCTCTTCTCATCAGCAGGGAAGTTAAAAACACAACAAAGTTTTAGTGTCATGACTGAGGCTAAGTTCAAGGGGCTAGAAGGAGAAATTGACTTCTGAAACACGTGTTCCGAATTGGAAGTAAGACAATGGGAGTTATGCACACGAAGTTAAATTTCCCGAAAAACAAGCAAGGGATACGTGAAAGCTCCAACGCTCCGAGGTAACTTTCACATGTATAGAGAAACAAGTCAATGTCGACTTTGAACCACTCACTCAAGATTGGTGAAGACCGCCTTCCAACCACAAAATTTGAAGAGCAGAGCTACATAATTCTAAAAAGTATCAGACGTTTGACCTATTCCTTTTATCGGGGAGAACCGTAACTTCAGTTTGATACTCACCCTCCGACCACTGTAGAAGAGTGAAGAGAAGTCCTAAGACGTCTTCCAACACCGGACCACCTCCAAAATCGGCTGGGATCCTCCCAAACTGCTCCGAGGAATTTGATCCTCAGGATTCAACACCCACTCAAAGTTTGGTCCATATACTTCAGCCCTTCCGAGTGCAAAATGTTCGCACAAAAAAAATTTATGCTCTGGAATATAACCAGCCTCCTTCTCAGGAACATCGAGGTTTCATGTTTCATGTAAAAGTTTGTACACATGAGTGGAAAGTGCATGAGATCCGCTATTCTCATATGTTTCACCCTACAGGATATGCAATGACGTACTCGAAAATAGAGTCCGGATGACCATGAGCATTCTATGTATATAGTCGAGCATTTTGGAATTGCTGGGTTACTTTGATAATCCACCTAGGGCAAACTCGAGGGGACATAGCCAAGCTCCGAAATAAGCGTGAGCTTCAGGTGCCCAAGCATGCGTCCTGCTGAACCCTAGATACGAACTCATAATCAAATCCTGAGTGGTGTCACTCAGGTATACCCCAGAATAAGTTCCAAAAGTAACATAAGGAACTCATGGGTCATCATGTAATCTGTTGCTAATGCATTAGTATAGGAATGGTAGTCTCCCGAGGAACCCAGTACAGACGTTGGGGACAGCAAGACTGGAGATACCGAATGTGAAGTTGTTCTGACCTCTTCCCACAATCAGTAGCTACCCTTACAGCATTATTGGTTATCCCAAGATGTGACCAAAACATCGCTCTATTTCCAACCGAGTAGATTACCTCCAAAAGACATGGCTTGACATGGCAAGTGGCATCACAGGTCTCCCACATTAAGCAGCATTGTCCCTTGACTATTTGATAAGTACTGCAAGGTCATCAATCACTTGCGAATTGAGACAAAACAAGTGCTACTCCAGGACTTATCTGATATTCAGTGCATTTACGTCTGCTGAATGCTTATCCTCGCAGATTGCTTATGGAAGCCTTTGTGTAGTAAATTTCATGAGGTTCCTAACAAGGAATCAGACGCCCTAGCGCGCGTTGGAAGAACTTACAAGCTTTGCAGAGGGGCGAGCAAGAAAATAACCAGATGGACAATACCGTAGAATGTTGGCTGCCAGAGATTAACCTTCAGGTCCCCCTTCCAAATAAGAAAGTGAAGAGTCCTGTACCTTAGGGAAACATGCAAACCCTTCTAACTCCCATATGGTCCTACTAGTTCAACATCTATTTTAGTGTATTGTGCTCTGGGTTTTAGATTATGCCTGGACTTGCGGGACCGCGAGGAAACCGATCAAGCGCCGGTTGTATTTGAGGCCTTCAGTCGACGTCCCAATAGACAGGAGCTTAGACAATGGGTAGCATAACTCAGTTGTTTATGCATACCATTATCACAGAGTAAGGTGCATATCTTGGAGATGAGCACAGTTTCGAGCGTACTGAACAGTAGTAGTAGCTAGAAACGACGACACTCTGAAGGGTTGAATTCTACTATGAAGAAATATACCAAGGGTTGAATTCTACTATCAAGAAATATACCAATGGTTACTCACACAGCTGGTTTGCAGCTTCTGCTTGAAGGACAGAAACCATTGAAGTAACAAACTTATTGTCGAGCTTAGGATCTAAACATCTGAAAGGGTATGAGGTATAGTCCGAATTGTTCTGCTGCTTCCTGAAACCTGGTAAATGCTTGCGCATGAACGCAGGGCATCAAGGCATGAAGTTAATTTTAGGGAAGAATGTTGGGCACAGCTGAGCATCGTTACATGTACCTCGCGAATAGATTAATTTGTATGTACAAAATAGGAATTGTAATATCTGTGTTAGAAGCTTTACAGGTTCTTGAGATTTCAAATTTTCATCTGCCTCGGGTGCCTTGCCACCGAGGCTCGGACAATTTTGCTTCGGTCTTGCAGCTTGGTTAGGGACAGCTGAGTCCTGATCTTTTCTGCCATGCGGTGATTCTTGTCCCGTCGAGTTGCTGCGTAATTTGTGAGCATCGTCCAGACGAAGAGTGCTCTCTTCTCGCGTGTGCAAGAGCAGATCTTCAAAAGCTCGCACACGAACTCGCTTTGCTGGAGAGGACTCTTCAGTGTCAACCACCTCTTCAAGAAAGCCCTCAAAAGGAGAGGGTGGACGTGTGAATAAACTTGTGTCACTTGGAAAATGCTCCACAGCTTTACCGGCAGATGTATTTTTCTTGACAACACAAGAAACATTGGGGTGCTCCTCGCATTCTTCGATTTCGATCAAGTGTTCTTCGTCGTCTTCATCTTCAAAGACTCGTTCTTTACCCATTCTATCAGGAGACCTAGGAGACATAATTCTCTATGAAATAAGTTCTTTTTTATGGTAATCACAGCTGTTGAAGCGATCTCCTCCAAAAAGGTAACCTATATCCCAACGTCAAGATCGTGGTGGCTACGGATGATGAAACGCGGGATCCTACATCTGAAGGACTAGGCATCTTTGACTGGTACCAACAGTAGGAGGAAAGTGGTTCGAAATGTCTGCATCCGACAAAATAAACACAGGAGCTGGATACACACAACTATAGCAGTACGTAAAAGCTTTGATTCTTACAACCGACAAATCGAGTAGGGAGATCATTCGCAGTCCAGGTTCTAGCCGATAATGTTGAAAGGAAAATGCGAAAAGTATGAAAACGAGATTAGATGCGCATGAGAGGCTGCCAGAAAAAGATCGCCCCACTCTACGGTATTTCCCGACCGATTAAACTGAAAACATGAAAAAACATGTGGAACAAAATTGAACATGCATGAAACAACGCTATGATAACAGCAGCACCATTTCCACTGAACCAGAAAAGTGTTACAGCTTTGAAATATATAAAGGGAAGATCACAAGAACATAGACATAGATTCTGTGCAGGAAACAGCGATGTTCCTTAGATCATGTTCAATCGCTAATCGAACGGAAACATTAGGGTAAACGACACCGGAATTAAGTCGACTATAAATAAACTTGAACTCCGATTTCTGTGATAATTTAGGTAAATTAGGTCGGGGGGAGATTCCTGGAACTACGAACTCAAGAATGGTGATGATGCGATGGCTATTACACATCGCCAGTTAAAATTATCAGCATTTCTACGAAAACTCTACGCGGCTTCACAGGGGTCCCGCCTGTTCTTGTTCCCAAGACCTAGTCTTTTTCACGGCCGTCCGTCGCAATGTGTAAAGACGCCTCCTCTTTGCGTTCCGTCTTCGTTCTTCGTCACTTTAGTTAAAGACATACGGTGCACGCATTAACCGTCATTAACGTAAACCCGAGCATGCAGTACCGAACCTGCAATGTCTTAATAAGACTTCAGATTTAGATCCAGTAGAAGATGACATGAACATGAAAGATTGGTCGAAATTCTTCTGATATGTCTTTCAGAGGTTGCGGCTTTGTGCACATCCCAAGTTGAAATCGAGCAGTTGTACTCAACCTTCAAAGAGGATTGTCGAATCTTCCATTCTGGTGAATGCTCTGGACTTCGTTTGGTCATCCTGTGATATATTTAAGAGTAGGGAATCCTGCTGAGTAGCTGAATCGTGAGTGAAACAATTAACGTAATCAACAAAAACTGTGGAGTGCCCACACGAAACCCCCAAAGTGCGAATGCAAGTGCAAATACGCCCTTCCAGGAGTATCCTAATCATAATAAAATCAAATAACGTGGCTTAGTCTCCATATTGTGAAGGATTTGCACATATGTGAATCCAACAACATAGAATCACGTTTCCCAAAGTAGGTTGCGTTTTCATGCATCACTCAACTATTGACAGGCGTTATTTTATCTTTTCCTCCATCAGCCAGAATGATGATGAGGCTTAGTCTTCATTTTACGGGTGATTCGCACTTGTCTGTGTGACATCAATAGTTCACCCAGATTACGTTGCATTTCAAACTCAATTATTGGACAAAGAGTTATCCATAACATCCTAGATGGAGGTGCATTGTCCCACCAGGCTCGATGGTCTTTACATCCATGTTTCTATTGGGGCGTTTCAATGATTGGTTTTGAGGTACCTGTAAAAAGCCAATAAATATTTTTTAAGCAAGTTCTAAAACTCCAATGTGAGGTACTTGGAGTTTACCGGCAAATTCCCAACCCCTGGAAAGTTTCACAAGTTATATTTTTACCCATAAAATCATGCGGAGTTCTCCATAACCCCTAGACTTCTTCGGGAAAAAATCGACCGAAAGTTTTCCAAAACGAAGACGACGTGACCAATTTTTACTTAAACTTTAGTTGACAGTTTTGGAATCTCTCTTACCCAACTCTTTTACTGCTACCCGTAATAAATTTTATAGATTCTTATGGATATCCATAAAGAACCCCCCATAAATTCGGTTTTTGAAATGCTTTATTTTTTATGCATAATTTATAATCAATAATTTCATTCACATTAACTGAAAAAAAGATTACTCATATAGGTAAATATTCATTTATTTTTATTAAAATTCTATACAATTTATTTTGTTTAGTCTTTGATCAGTTATCGTCTTTGCTTTATTGAGTTCTTTAGGAAATTTTATCATAATCTGTGGAGAGTAAAAAATTCTTTTTCCAGATGAATTGAAAGAACTAAAGATTATAAATTTATCATAAAACATTAAAATTATCTTATTCTTGATTTTCTGTTTCAATTAGTTAATATTTTTATACTTTTATTAGAATCTTATTGACACTATTTTATATTATTGAAATCACTTGAAACATTATATATTCACATCGTGTAGCTCTTAATTAGTGCAAACTCTGAAGTGACGTAGATTGATATTATCCACGAGAATTATCCAGAATTTAACTGTTATAGAAAGGTAATTGATTATAGGAAGGATACGTTCATGGCGACTATAAACCGTGTGAGCGAGCAATGTAACGTCTTAAGACGAAAAACAAAATCCTTTGGGTCCTTAAATTAAATAAGGAAAGCTAAGGAGCCCCATGCACTCTAGATCGTCGTTGGTCTTTTGTCCTTGCATACGTGTCACTCTTGCCGTTGTGGATTGACATTTCTCTTTCCAATTCTAATAAAAAGAGAAAAATCCTCCCTACATCCGATAAAAAGGGTTTTATTTTTATGTTATCTTTCCTCTACTCATAGTATGAATTTGTTGTATACTGTATGATACTGTACAACTAATATTCGACTAACGTAAACCTACTGAGTTAGCTCCTTGACTTGTATGCATGTTCCTCGTGTGGAGGGACGTGGTATGTATCCATCCAGTTTTAAAAGGAGTAAAGCTTCAATAAGATAACGATGTATGATTAATTCCTAACAACAGTATACGCACTAGACAAGGTAAACTATCACTTGACAAATAGCCAGAAGTCACCGCAAAAAAGTTTGCAACGCAGTACACTTTTATCGAGGGACATAGAATTTGTACCTTTCTGGATATTTTCCAAAAGGGTGAAGGCCAACTCTAACATCAGCATCAAACAGCCCCGGTGAGTTGACAACACAATTATCGGAGGAATAACTCATAGGCCTTGCTGGCAAAGCTCATGAGCAACAGTAGTGACACTTCAACGAAGTGAGGAACCAAGGTTATCATTACTCGCCAACAAGCACACACGATTATCGAAATTATCGAGAACGTGGAGAGCGTTAAGACGGAGACGGAATGACTAAAAGGACGGGGAAATCTGAGGATGTTTGTATCTACTTTGACCTTACTGTATGTTGAGAAACGATTTCAAATCTCATGTGGTGATTTAGAGGAGTTTCTGGCTCTGCCGACTTTTAAGGTATCGGTTGTAGGAACTCCCAGTTGTGGGGAATAAAAGTATTACATTCTATGTTTGTCAGGAGGAGTTAGCCATTGCTTCAGTTCTTGTATGGGGCCTGTGGTTCTGCGTTTCGGTTAGCAACTTGAACTTGGGCTCATCGACTAGTTCCGTTCAATGTAATCGCACCGGAAATGTGTGACGCATCTTTTGCACGAATCATACCAAGTCTCTAGGCTCAACATGGGCAGGACGCTGCGTGATCCTCGTAGTATCCAACGATACCCTAGATGCAACCTGGGCTGGCCGAGATCCCTCAACTTCATCCACCGTTGACTTAAAGGCTCAGTTGGCCCGCTTTTCAATAGATAGAAACAGTCAGTTGTAGCACGGGGTGATGTTCGCAAGCAAAGGCCGGTCGCGTGTCGCTCGCCGATAAGCCCCACTTTGCTAAGAGATGCTCGATTTCCCCGAGAGTATCATACTTGAAACCGAATGATGCGTTGAAGAGATCAGGAACTAATCCGGATGTAACGCGCAGACACGGTCAAGGCGACTGGTGCGGAGACCGATTGTCGCGTGTAAAAGTACTTTGATCGATCGAATTTGGTCGAGAGAGGACCGTTTCTGTCCCATCTGATTGACAAAAAGTACACTCCATGGTCATGGGCCGGACGATAAGAAACGAAGAAATGACACACTCCAATATCAGAGAACAGTGTGTGTCTGACAGTGACTGAACTTAGTCTAGTGTTCCCCGCATTTGTACATTGTGAGATAATGACCTTTTCTTGTGCAGTCATAACAAAATCTTTTCAAATGACTCTTCTCGAAATGAAACTAGTTATCATATCTTTCTCTCTCACTAAATCGATGTTTTTGTCCAAAAGTACACAGTACATCACTCATTAGCGTCGTTAACACGGTCTTCTAATTGGTGGACTAATTGCTCAATACGATCATTGTTTGTTTTACTATGTTCTCCACATCGATTTAAGCGTCACACAAATCATATGAAGCAGTTCACCACATGAATGAATGCGATTCCCTTGAATTTCAAGCACAGCCAAAAGAAATTTGATAAGTTGCTGTCAGGCCTAGAAAGAGGTGGACTAAATCCCTATGACGCGACAAACTACACTTGTAGGACCCTGGCTAATTGCGCAGAGTTCTATACGTCTACGTTTAGAACTTAAGTTAGTCTGAAATTCCGAAAGCAGAAGGCTGGGCGTCGCCTTCCTTTTGCGTATGCGTGCTACTAGTTATGTGACATACCTGGTTTTGTATTCTATTTGTTGTCCGCAAATTTGACCCACTTAACCTGTCCCTCCTTACGCATGCTCCGTCCAAATACGACAAAATCAAACTGAATGTTTATCCTCGCATGCTATTGAGACAAATCTGCACATAACGATGCAACGACCCCTTCTGTACGTGAAATAACCAGGACTAGTTCTGCATCTAAATATGGCTCCTTTTATTATAGACTCAAACTCACTTGCAATTGAGGTGAGAATGACGGGAACGTAAAGCGAGTTTACTTTCGCGGTGTGTTTGGATTTCTCAGTCGAGACGGTGAAACCTCATTCTGAAATCGTGCCGAAGCTGTATATAAGTGGACCTTCTCGTTAATAGTTTCTCATTCTACCTTCTGTTTGTGAAAGTGATAAATTCTTAAGTTAGAACGGTCGAACCATCCTTTCAGACTGCCAAACTGAAGCTTTACAGACATTGCCTCACATATAGTACCTACTGTCCCATCTGCTTCTGTGAGAAATCTGCGTGGGATATCTCCACTTCAACTCTCCTATACAATCTTTAGTTCTATCCGTTTTAAGGAACAACGTTGTTACCCGTTGGCTTCTTAAAATTCCCATCAGACATCCTGATCCGATACAGTATATATTATACTCCCAGCAGATCATCTACTGCGAAGTGGAATTGATTTCAATTGCTTTCTGGAGGAAGATGGACAAGATATCATGCTTTCTCATACTCATTTGCCTGACAGTCTCATGGGGATTGCGAGTTGAGGCGAAAAGCTCTGATCTTGATGTCCTAGATCCAGCTATTAGGGTACCCGACGGTCACAATGTGAAACACGAGATCTTTGCTGTGGGATATCAGATTTATAGATACAACGGATCAGCATGGGTTTCTCACAATGTAAGCGCAGACCTTTTCGACTTCAAGGCGAGGAAAATCGGTCGTCACTACTTCTTAAAGGAGAAAGACTCGCTTGGTGGTCAGCCGACATGGGAAACGTTCAGACCTTGGAGCAAAGTAACTGCTGCGCCTCAGGTCATCAAACCACAGGATGGCGCCATCCCCTTCGTACTATTGATTGCTACTCACACAGAGGGGAACACGTGAGTTGCAACTCCTTTTGCTGAAACCTTAACCTCATTATCAGTACGCCAACTCTATAAACTTACATGTCCGGTTGAAACTGATAGCCTGCTAGTTTGACTTGCAATCCAGTTGTTCTTCTTTAATTTGGACTGTTTGAAAGTGAAACGATTTTAGCTTCACATCATGATGTACGTGATGTGTACACGATGTACGTGCCTTTTATTAACCTTCATGGTCTTTGTTGAAATGTGCAGAAGACTCTTTGGCAACGTCAGTTTCGTGCAGAGGCTTTTCACTCGTAAGGGTCTGGCTCCCACTAATCAGGCTGGGGAGATTGGTGACACGTACCAATCGTTCTATACTGCTCTGTACACTTTTGCAAAACCCACGCACAGGTGACCAGAGATCGAGTATTTTTCCTTGATTCAACGTAAGGCCAGGTCGGCAAGTCTATGAACTCGATATGCTCAATATCAAGCGCTTTCACAATTCACCATCAAGGCGGTTTACGAGCATTCACTTCAGCTCAGAAGTAGAGATCTGGCCAAGCCGAACAAGTTGAGTTCAACGGATAGAAAATTAATCAACATTGAAAAGAAGGGACATTAAGAGTGCGAATTCCGAAACATTACACCATCCTCGCACCTGCCTTGAGGATGGTCAGGCTAGTGCTGGAACAATGAAATTCAAGCGACCGCAGGAAAGTTCACTCACAGGTCGGAGGTAGTAATCTACTGTATCACAGTAAATTACTTCCTTGAGAAGTGCTCAGGAAATAATTTGAGTATATGGACTCTCTAGGCTTGTTTACCCGTCCGGGATGTTTCTTTAGCTTCCTGAGTACGGATAACACACAATTCCACATGTACAATCCTATTAGTGATTGATTGCCTTGTATGGTATTGATGACATCTGCTGCCAAATTTTAGACTAAGATTTAAGAACCCAGCTTTACAGGTTACTAGGAAGATTTCATAAGTAAGCTGGTTCACTAGATTGTACGGCTGGTCAGCTGAGCAGCAACCCACATAGTTGTGCTAGATTTCGAAAACTGGAGCTACGAACATCAACGAGTGTTCGTTGTGTAAACGAGCCCTGCAGGACCCAGCTTGTTTTCACCCGATAGGTGGAAAGATTGTTCAGATCTGTGCAGCATAGAGGACTGTCCACGTCACTCGTGAAAATCGTTGATTAGATAGATATTTCTATTAAGAGAATGTGCAGAACTGCAATACATGTAGCTGCGGTGCGATTCCCGTATCAGTTCTAGATCTCTTCACTTTACAAAGAGTGTGATTACTCTTCTAAACCATTCCTGTCTCACCGAAGACTGCATGCGCTTTGAGAATAAGAGGCATGTGTTCTCCATGCCAGATTCTGCTTTGAAACTTCGGAATGGGCTGATCAATTTCAAATATGGTATTGCTTTTTTCTGAGCCGTAAGTAGATGAGCTTCCAACTGCAGTGCATAGGTAAACATTTCTTCACAGAGTTGCAAATCAAGACTACGGATGGGATTAATGCCAATTAGATCTCCATGTGGAACGCGTATCTATTCTAATGGGATTCCGGTTTTGGGAAACAGATGCAATGCAGTTGATAAATCGTGATCTAGTTGAGATACTATATTCTAGTATTTGCATTGCAGCCTATTATCTTATACATGCCCTGAGTTCTTAGGATTGCTCCAATCCTAAAAGCGTAGATGTCAACTCAATCTGTTAGAGATCTACCGCTGGTACAATGTTCATCCTCTACTTGGGAACGTGAGCACCACGAATAACTAAAATTTCTTTAGGCCAGTTGTAGACAAGAGACGCTGTCCGCTGCCAACAGGTTTAAACATATATGGATGATTGGATACAAGCAAAATGAAATTAATATGGGGGCTGCTGCATGAATAGAGACTCAGCGCAGCTAGATAATCCCTTTATATGCGTGACGTCGAACCAATGATGTCAAAAGGCCAGCATGCTTAATCACGGCAGTCTTCCGAAAGCAATCATCACGACAACAGACGATACTACCGACGCACGATCTTTCCGAACGTAACCTTGCCTTTGGATGGGGATATTGCAGAGAACATGTCAACATGTTAACGCACCAAGTATTTTCAACAGTTCCTCTAGAAACAGTTGAAAATTCTACAACCGAGACTGATTCAATCCGTAAGTACCTCATAGACGGAGGCGCGCTAGATCTAGCTCTATACGGAGTCTGAGAACATAGAATAACATTACATCGTGGACGGCGTCAAATCCTCGTCAGTTCTTGTCCACTTCCTTTTTTGGTTGAGCACACGCGGCCATCGGAAGCATCGTCCGAGCTCATTCAAACCAAGGTGCGGACCCCTTACAGACCAAGTTGTGTATACATGGTCACGCTTAGTATGTATGAACCTATGGACGGCGGAAAAACCGGGTCTACGTAGTTCAAACGGTGAAGCTATGTAAACGCCGTCAGTAAGTCCAAGACTTATTATTATTGCTTGGAATGATTGCTCGAGAAAAGACATTGTCCAAAGACTTCAATCAAAGTGGCAACTATCAAGGAGAAAATAATCAAACTGATAAACTAGTCCAAGATCTACAAGAATGCAAGTATGGTAGAAGATAACATATAAGACAGAGACTATCGTTATAGATATTTCTCGATATCGAGAACGGATGATTGGGGTTAGTTTAGAAGAAGAGCTGGTAGTCTCTCTAGCTATGTTCATCTAATATTTTAGAGAGAGTCTCCATCACTTTACAACCATGCGCAACTCATATTTATGTATGTGTCACTTTATTTATAGACCTGCAGTTGCAGTAGGAGATCCATCTCATTTAGACCTTCCTCTCCTTCTTTACCATATATATTATTACATGATCTATATTACATCTTTCATTTATTAGATATATTATTGGAATTTTTATATCACACTTAACTAATATTACTTCATTTTTATACTGTTAAAGGCAAATTATATTTGCATCCCCTTTTTGGATATTTGCACCTTCTCTGGACCTCGTCTTCCTCCGGTGAGTTTTAATGAACAAGGTCAAGATAATTGTGCTTTTTGTTATCAGAGTGGAAATACTTGCAACAAATCCCGGTTGAATACAATTGCATTTTATTGCTTGCACAAGTAACGCTTGTATTCAAATGCACAACATTGCATGAGAAGTCCCAAACATGAGAAGGTGCGATGTGTTCCATTTGCAAGATGAATTAGGCTAAATCAACTTTAGGTCTGTCAAGTGTAGATGTGACATGGTGTGCAAATATCCAAAAGGAGTGCAAATATAATTTCCCGACTTATATAACATTTATTTACTAGATATATCACTGGAATTTTATATCACATTGTTCACCAGTAGATTACTTTATTTTTATACTATTATACGATCTATATCACATTTTCCTTTTACTAGATATATCATATGAGTTGTTCAATGGTAGATTCTTTATTTCTATACTATTATATTATCTATATCACATTTTCCTTTTACTAGATATATCATATGAATTCTTGTATCAAAACATTGACGAGTAATTACTTTGTTTCTTTCTTCCTTGTTTGGTTGGATTATAAATTTTTATTTTTATTTTAAATTCACTTTATGCTCAATCTCTTTATTTCCTTTTGTACGTTTTTGATTTGTATTCTTTTTCAATTTCTCCTTCCAGTTTATTATATTATTTGGTCTGTGCCCTTACTCAATCTATGCACTACTATAATACAATTAATTAGACAAATTAGTTACAAGTGAAAATTGGCTTAGTAATATCTTTAGGGATATTATAAATAATGGACTAAATAGATCAGATAGAAGAGTCATTAGAAGAGTGCTTCCATTAATATAGTATAAATTGAAAACACACCAAAAATTTCAAAGTTATTTTTGGATAACTAAACAAAAGAATTAGGCCTCAAAAAATGGAATCTTAACCCCCATGGCAAAAGAAGAGTTTTCTTTTCCCCTTTTGTCTTGTCTCAATATTTTCAACAATATCTCATCTATATTGTTCTGAGCAACAGAGTAGAGGTACTTCCAACAAAAAATATTCTCCAGAGATTCTCTTTGGTAAAACTTATTTGACCAACCAAATAGAACAAAGATAGACATATCACCAATCCATATATCTAATCTGAGGATGTAACTCACTTTGAGAAGATACTCTTTACTATATAATAAAGACAAGGTGATCCTTAGGGACATCAAATTTTTCATAGAGTTCCAATCTTATCCGCGTCTTGGGTTGTTACAACAAGGCAAGATAAAATCAAGTCTGTATGCATCCTTTACTACATTTTGTTCTTTTGCCACTATGTAAATATTTTTAAGTAAATGTAAAATTTAAGGCAAGTTATCTTTGGCCACCGTATAAGACATTAAGTCAAGTTAGAGAATATAGTATAGTGGTGCTTATCTTACCTCCTCTTATAGTCACTTGCCCTTCTCTAGAAATTAGATTGACTTAAAATATCTAGTTGTTACATATGTCATTATCAAGGGATTACGTAACTTTAAAATATATCATTACCCAAAGATTAAGTAACTCTAAATTACAATTAGCTCTGTAAATTAGTTTTGTTTCATATCCATACTTTATCTCATATTTAAATATTGGGTTAGGATTGATCTATATGCATCTTCGATTCTGGTTCTAAACTTCACCTAGAGGTATATCAAGAATGGTAAGAATTCCTCAACAATTATTTCCATACCTCCCTTAGAGATCCGTCTTAGAGATCTACCTAGGTTGTTTCCAAGGGGTTTGCCAAAACGATAAAGAAACATGTTCGAAATTGCTTTTAGAGTTATAAGGTAAGTTAAATCCTTCTTTAGTTACTTCGATATTAGATTACCTAGGTTAGTAGGTTTCTTGTGATGAAAAAAATATCAGGTATTAGAATGGTTGTATTTATTAAACACTTCTTTTTTCCTCTTTATCATACTGTAGTCTTCAAATATCAATTTCAATAGAATTTGTATAACATCAACAAAAGCTTGCAATTATTATTGTTACACATGGAAGCAGCGTGCTTCCATCTCTTTTAACATTGAAGCACACTCTCATATCCATTGGTTGGCTTGCCTTTCAAAGGAGACGTTGAGAAAAATATTATATACATATATGTATTTATTATAAATCAAAATAAAAATTTTAAGAAATCTCTTGCATCCATCTTTACCCATCTCTCTTGTATATCCACCTTTTTGGAACATCAAGAGACCAAACAACCTCTTGAGACCCTTGTTCCTTTCGCTATAGTTTCTGTACTTCTTTCTTTTCTCTATTTCACTATATGATTTTTAAACAAAACTTTTGATGTTTGGTATAACATACATATGCAAGAGGTCTCTTAGAAAAATCGTTATCTACTAGGCTTTATTTCATTTATATTTATATTTATAGTTATATTTATTTTTATATATGCGATTTTAACATTTTCTTCTAGTTTTCTTTAAATGTTCCTTCTGTTTAAATCCCAGGTTATCTCATAAAACCTTTTGTTTTACTTTATATTTTCATTTTACACCGGGTCTGTTCATTGTCTTGGTGGCTATGGGGTCTATTTTTCCTTCGCAGATGCACTTGATATCCAAATTGACGCGTTAAACACGTATTTTGTAAACATATGGACCATGGTAAATTCGCCTTCGACCATGCATACCGTAGGTTCGTAACATCGGTGTCTTGCGTATCGCACTCTTTCTATTTGAACGAAATTAGCCTTCCCGATGGAGAACCTGCATTCCCACGCAATGGCAGTACTGGTCCTCATCCTATTTACTGTAAACTGAAACATCGCAGTGCTGATCGAGAAAGGTCAGATCAAGAGGTCGATGCCAAACGTACTGGTTCTTCCCACCATGACAGGTCCTAGAAATTGGTCGATCTTTTTAGCAATTGACTCAGGGACGAGTTTAGTAGTTCTATTGAAGACTTTAGTGTTTTCTCTTTAACCAAGATTCTCCAATTTAACTAGTTCATAGATTGGAGAATCTTGCTTGTGTAGACGATGATTTCCACCTCTGTCCCTTTCCTTCGGAGCCTCATGAGTAGCATACCGGGCGCAAATGTTCACAGAACTACCACCAATTCGTGCATCGGGTGTGTGAGACATCAGAGCGATTGTTGTAAAGACTAACCCTCGAGACTGGTGGTTCTGAGCACAATCACCTCTTTCGCCTCACTACTGCATTCAGCTTTAATTTGGTGCCGGAAATTCTAGAGTTGGAATCGTTTTTAAAGTGCAAGTCTTCTTTGCCAAGTCGTGGATTGCTGTGCGGAGAATTGACGGCTGCTAGTGGAGATCTACGCGCAGATGCATTTGCGCTCATCGCTAGGATAGATGTTGGAATGTGGAAGGGACGGTAAATTTGGACATTAAGGAGGACTCTTTGGTCTGTATAATTACGGTATCGACTAAATTGTAAACCCTAATTTAGCAGTTGTGTCGTGGAATTCTTAATTGATTCTGTTGAAACGTGCAAGAAGTATCGTAGCCTTTTTACCAGATTGATCCTCGAAACCAATTAGTGACTATGTTCACCCGCACTGAGATTGTATATGCTTCTGGAAAGTCCCAGGAAGAGCTTACGGAGCTATCTTCACAGCAGACCAAATAGGCCGGCAAGACAAGTAGTCCGAACCAAATTATGCAGCATTATCCGTCTTTGCGTTCTTGATTTGGTCACAGACTTCGTTCCGGTGAACTAATTGTATTGTCTGCACAAGAGAGATCTACGGATTTAAGGTATCCAAGGCACGGAGGAATTGACGGGATTCGTAGCGCAGAATCTGCTCCTGAAGTTGGCTCTTTTGAAGCTTGTATCGTTGAGAGCTACATGTGTTCCGTGTGCTTTATTCGAGAAGAATGGAAGGAAGACGATTGCTTCAATAAATCTTGCTGCAAGGTTGAGAGATCTCTTTGTCAAATTAGAGCCTGAACATGACACAGTTCAACCAGGAATTGCTATAAACTGTTGTGCCTTCTGGGTTCTTCATTTGTGTTGGTAAAGCGAGCGAGCTGAACCGCTGTTTGAGTCACAAAATCAAGATGCACGTCGAGAATATCGTGACAGTGTGGAGTCATATTGACTGATTCTGGAAGGTAAGCGACCTTTCTTTGGTGTCAAATCATAGATTACGAGTACAGAAATCATTGACATCATCACTCTTCTGATCTTCACCTACTGCGGAAGTAAAAGTACAAATCGAATCAGGATGTGGTAGCCTTATTCTCCGCAACTCTCAAAGCTGTACTAGTCCTCTAATGTCCACAAACATACATGAATGGCTTCAAGGGCCTACGGTTATGGGGACCTAAACTTTTCGTTATATTGTATGAGATTTGAGGCTTTTACGAGTGATTGTCAGCTATGAGCTCTGACCTCATACCTGACAATTACTCGGCAATTCATTTTCTTACTGTAAGTCTGTTAAAAGGAACAGACCCCAAGTAAGAGCTACAGGATGGAATGTTATGAATTCCTCATTTCACAGTTCTGTCCATTGACGTACATATTGGTTTTGGTGACACGTTGTCCTCGACGTACGTTGATCAGCTCATGATAGATACTAAAAGCATGTGCTTACAAGACCTGTTGATCAGTTGCTGATTGCAGATGAACATTTGCGTTCACGATATCTGACACTTTACTGTGATTTCAAGCTGATTAGTTCCTTATAGTCAATTATAGTCAATAGTAAGGTGTTGTCCAACCTAGGTATTCAGTTCCTGATGAGCAAACGAACCTGAGCTTTCAGGACATACAAGGTTGTGCCGAACGGGTTCTGAGTTGCACTTCATGCATAAACACTAATATTCCACATCAGACACGCGGACACAGATATTGGCAGTTACGATTCTGCAAAGATTATTCAAGGTTGGATGCAAAGTCACTTGTCGAGAATGGTCATTATTGTAGAACTAAATTTACAACTTGTAAAGAAGTTCTTTTACAAGTTTCTCGCCCAGTCTCAACAGTTTCTTGCTTCAGATGTGGTAAGAAAATTCTGTTCCAACAATTTGTGCTCTTGATGCTTTCACTTGCTGCAGATTGTGTCACACCGTTACAGCTTACTTTGCTACTCACACCGTTACCGCTGCCCGTTTCTTTCAGGTCGCAAGGTTTCCTACATGGATAGTCCAGGTGGCTCTGTTCGATTTGTTTCCATGGAGAGTCCCACAGTTGTGGAAGAGGTGAGCATGTCCAATGCGCAGTACCTTACTCCCGCGCATAATATGAGCAGACCTCAAGGACCACCACCTCTTACTGAAGCGGCGCTGATGTCTTTGTTTCAAAGTTTTCGTGAAGATATCCGCAACGACATTGAAAGCATAAAAGAGGAGCTCCGTAAAGAGGTAGAAGAGATCAAGATTGAGCTTCAAGCTGAAGTAAAACCTTTGAAGAGGCGAATTGACAAGCTCGACAAGACCATACGGACCTCCGTCATGACTAGTTTGGAGGTCCTCCACGAAGTTGAGCATGCTCAATTTGAAGCAAAAGAGGCAGCAGCTGCTAATTTCAAGAAGAAGGGCAAAGAGAAGGAAGACGATGAGAGCGATTGAAGTTTTGATGACTGAATGGTTTTTGTTGACAACCAGATCAGCGCACCTCAAAAGTTAATGCCAACGTGGGAACTCCATATCCTCCATATTATGTAATTGCGTACGGAATTTGAATGGCAATCAGTACAATCAGATCCTGTCCATTTAAGCACTACAGGCATGTCAGGACCAGAAGTTCAATCATACTTTCGCGTGTATGTACTGTTAGCTTTAAGTGAACCAAGCAATGAGGTTTGAATCTCACAATTGACAGAGGTTGTTCATACGAATCTCAAAGTTCAAGGCTATTGGAGACGAAGTATGGTAAGCATACCACATTGGTGTAAGTTCCTTTCCTTCATAGAATGAATCGATATCGTGGCTAGCTGTAACCCATGTGAGTTGTTCCGAAGTTGTGACTGCGTGTGCTATAGCATTTGGTCTTTTATACCAATGAATGTGTGCACCCGCTCAGAGAGTCTGTCTTTAAGTTAACTCCTTTCGAGTGTAGGTGGCGTGAATTTCTGCAAAGGTTAAGGTAAAGGGCGACCGCATAGAAAACACGTAGGATGGGAAGACCCCATCAAGCCGTACAAGGTAGAATAGTCTATGATATAGTCTATGATAGAAATTTGCCATCCGTACAAGGGAGAGGAAAAAAGCCCCAATTGAGTATAGCCCCAATGAGAAATTTGCCTTCCCACACCTACGATACTTGAGATACTCAAGTAGTCCAAGCAACTGAAATAGCTCTGGAAGTATCATCTAGTGTGATTGTTCTTCTATGGATTACACCATTTGCAAAGATAGGATGTGTTTTTAATCTCCAGTTTTGTCATTGACTGATTTGTACATGAATCTCTCGTGACTTGCAATTATCCAAATAATCTAATTATGTAGTTAAGACCTTTTGCCTTACAATCTTTAGAGAATGGGCCTGGAAAGTTCAATGCAATATTTAAATGTGCTTTTTTTAGTCGATAAATGTGTTAAAAGGAGAGAAAAGCAACCACAACTGATACTACAGTTTTATTAGCAATTTATATCTGATTATATATCAAGAGTTGAAAATTTAGATAATAAGTTGCGCTGCTTGTAGGATAAATTATTATAAAAATATTATCAAGCTTATACTCTAAAAGATTCCTCTCTTTTAAGCATCTTGAGTAATAATAATAGGTTGACTAAATTTGGCTAGTTTATATTGCCTAGGATGTATTTGCTAAATATTAATTGATAAATATGAGTTATTTAATAACTGTAAAAATAGAGAATTATTGATTAATTTTTGACTCTTTAAATGAATTCTTTTTATTTCTAATATATGTCTATAAAAGTTAGTTTTTAATTCACAAAGTTTGATTTGTCCAAGGTAGTAATTATTAGTAGTAGTAAAATAATAATAATAATAATAATTTAGTAGTAAAAGTAGTAAAGTAATAATTGTACTAAATTTAGTACTACAAGTAAATTAAAAGTACTAAGAGTAACCTTTGCAGACGGGACGAAGATTGGAGTACTCTCTCCAATATATTTAAAGGCAGAGAGTGAAATATGGGTCTAATTGCTGGACACTGATCTCATACCTAAGTAAACAAACACGTCATTGACTTCAGCACAAAGTGCTTGAACAAGTATCAATTGAGGATTCAGAAACGACTTTCCTATTGAAAATTTCACACATGAGCTTTCTACCTTATGCGTGTGGTGTCACGAACTAGACGGGTTCTGATACCCAATAGCACCACCAGTTCGTCCAAGGTAGTTTGAGAGTTATATTCAGAAGTATGAGAAGTTATAAATTTTGCAGTATGAATCTCTATATGAAACAAAGGAGGAAATTCCGTTAGTGAGTTTTTGTAACTTTGAATCTTGTGTGTATCTCGTGCGGTGGCTTGTGAAACCTTTTCAATTTTATACCCAACAAGACTAAATCATAAACAATGGATTTAATGTCTGAGTTATGGGAAAATAAAAAGAAGATTTACTTTTCCTCTTAGATAATCTTTTTTATTATTTAAATTAAAAATTAAAAATAATAATCAAGTACACATCAATAAAGCTATTGGATACCAATCCATAAAAAATTATGAATTTATTATAATATTTGCTATCTTGTATATATATTTCAAGTTGTTATAGGTATTGAAAAGTAATATGTATCAAATCCATTAAAATTACAAAACTAGAGTCACGACAAATTATGTCTGATAAAAAATGAAGTGTCATATATATAATTTGATATTTTTCTTGGATAAACACTTTAACAATTTTAGAGTTCAAAACTATAGAACTCAAGGATCAAGGGTTTCTTATGACAATTTTAGAATTGGATCCATAAACAACTTTTTAATTATATTTCAAGTGTTTATAGTAGCATTAGAATATTTTCTGAATTGTACATCCAATGAGACCAATATCATAGAAACTGTAGCCTTAACTTATCAAAGTATAAATAAATAAAGATATATTTTTCATTTACTATAATTCTCTATTTAAAAGTTTCTTATTGCTTCAAAAACTACAAGACTCAAGGTGATGAGCTACTAAATACACATGTTACAGTTCAATACCTCAAAATAATGGTAAGTTATAAAAGAGTGCATATGAATAGTTTTAGTAGGTTTAACTAGTCATGGTTTTGTGACAAAACAAATTTTATTTTTCTTAAACGGTCAATGAAAAAGTAATCAAAACCCCACCACAACTTAAAATGGATACTAGATGAGATAATTATTAAAAATCAGTCAATATAATATTTTAAAAAACTAAATGAAATGTTATGAAATCTTTAATAGAGTATTATGAGATAATAAAACAAAGCCCTATCAAAGTAACAATAAAAAAAGTGTAAACTTATTTTACTCTTAAACATTTAATTAAAAATTTTAGAGTCTGACCATTAAGTTGATTTTAGTCTTTATCACTTTACTTATCAAGGTTCAGCAAATTTGCATTCTTTATTCATAGTTCTTCAAGATCTCAAAACATGAAATACTAAACATTTAGTAATCACATTTATTCACTTTCAAATTTATAATTTAGACCTATATCACTATAAAACCTTACATCTAATTTGATACTTGGTGTATACTACTTATCTTCTCTCTCTTAATTCTTGTTTTATCCTTTAGCTCTTAAATAGGTAATCCTTGATTAGTGTAGATACCTACTTAATGTGTCCATGCTAACTAGGCTTAGGTTAAAGAGTCTCTTTCTTAAATTCTTTTAATAGTGATTATCTTAAGGATCTAACTTAGAAAAATATGTTATCCAATAAGAAAAAAACTGCAACTCTTCATGCCTCTAGAATTATAAAATGGGAAATTAACACATGTTGATGTCATTTCTTTGTTTTTAATAGTATTATTTTTACTTCTATTATTAATGGTTGATATTTAATTATGTAATATTTTTAAACCTTGAGAATAGTAATATTTTAAATATTTAATTTATAATTTTGAGAAATAAAATCATCTATATTAAATCCAGCAGAAATGAAAATACATATGTGATATGTTTTGTATAATTTTGATAATATTTTGATGCTTGATCTTGATCTTGATCTTAGTTTTAGAGGGGTAAGGAATATTTTAGAGAATTTTATTTAATATTATATAAATAATTTAATAATTATATATTCTGTTTATATCAATGAAAAGGGAAAAATAATGTTACTTATATAGATTATAGATTATAGATATAGAAACAACAACAAATGAGTAGAAATTAAATTATGATGACAATAATTTAATATGCACAATAATATATCATGTACTTATAATCTTTAGATATTTCAGAAACAATTAAAACTCTTAATTTAATACATACTGATAGAATGGATAAACTTGACAGATTACTACTTTTAAAGGAAGAAGCAAGATAATGGAAAAGAATAATAATCTTTAGAATGATTGTAAACTTACTTATTTGATTTTATGTTTTTTCTTCAAATACCAAAAATTTTTAAATAATAGAGAGAATTTGAGAAATATTAAATTTATATATGTTATTTTAAAACATTATTTATTAAATTAAAATTATAAAAATAATAATTAACTGTTATGAAAATTTTCAAGACGAAGTGATAGTTTTCCTCTTCCAGTTGAGTGTTAGAGGAAAATGCTATTAATCAGCACCCTTATTTAACTTCTATATGCTAGTATAAGTAGTATGAACTAAACCATGGATTGATAACATTGTTCTAATAATTTGAATACAATACATTGATATGCAAGTCCAATTATATAAATATGAGTATATTTAAATAAATATAAACCTATACAAAGTCATATTTCCGTTTTACAACCTATTGGTTAATATATCTTCAATTTGAAGAAAATTTTTTTATGACAACCTAATCTCCTTAGCATATCACTATATCTAAAGAAATAAATATCTCAGTAATAGAGTTATCATGTGCTAATGAAATAAAAGAAAAAAGGTGATGGCGTAGGAAAAACAAAGGATGGGAAGACCCTATCAAGCTTGTACAAGGGAGAGAACAAAAAAGGTAATATGGGGCTAAGCCCCAATAGAGTCTATATGAGAAATCTGCCCTACGCACCTAAGATATCCAAGCTATGCAAGTTTAGGGTTTAGGGTTTAGGGTTTAGGGTTTAAAGTCGTACAGTCTACACACAACAAGAGCATCCAATGAAACATCACCTAATGTGATTGCTCTCCTGTGGATTGCACCAGCCACTGCCTTTTGTAGAGCAATGGACACACGCTGTCTAAAATATGCTACAAAGTATGAGAGAGAGAGAGTGGTACCTCTGACGCCTAACATGATAAGCTCTCGCACACTCCCTGACAAATGTGTCAAATGCCATGTCCATCGCTCCATATAACTCCAAGGCTAGAGGAACAAAGAGGTGACCTTGTTGCATGCCCCTATACTTGGAGACCTTGCAACCTACTGTTGCACTCACCGCCCATCCAGGGGGATTGGTAATCACTCCCTCTCTGAAATTGTATCCCGTGTAGGGTCTGTAACCACGACATCCGCTATTGTCACCTGATCATCTCGGACCAAGTATAAGTCTGCTCTGACACGTGTCGTCTGCAAAGCATACAAACGCTCCCTCCAAGCCAAGTATCCACTCTCTCGTGCCATAGCAAACACTATGTCATTAATGGCATCATGGGTAGCTATCCTCTGTCCTCCAAAAGGACACCGTGTCATGTGTACTACTATACATAGTGTAGAACCACACTCACAAGTGAGTAATGAAGATGCATATGGGTGGACCAAACCTAGGTGAAACCTCATTGCTGTAGAGAAAGTAGCTAGTGCAAGTCGGCATGCCCTAATGCACGGTCGAGCTAGGATCCAAGAGCCTGCACTCTTGCCGGAGCAAGAGCAAAGACTCGCTCTAGTAGCCTGAGGAATGGATGAGTAGACTAAGAGAGAATGTAGCATATACTCGCACTATCACTTCATTAAGGAAGATTGTAAACCCCTAGTCCAATCTGACAATAGTGAAGCAAAAGGTGGAAAATCCTCCCGTGCTCATGGGGATAGACTATCTCTTGTCAGCCGCAATAACACTTGGAGAGAAAAGGCTCCTCCCTCCACCTCTATCACATAAGTCTCCAAAACCAGCCTATCAGCAACCACAAAACAAGAGGAAAGTAGGGGTGCCAAGAGAGCCCAAGTACCCAAAAATGTTATAGGTGCAGTCTCCTCCATAGAAAGCAAGCCAATTCCATCACATGAGACCGGCAAAGCCGCAGTCTATGTGCCAAATCCCCTATCACACACTCAAAAGTCCCTAGTCCAATGATATCACCAAAGACTCCCATAATCCTCCTATCAAACGCTCGCAAACGTGATAGGAAGGTCGATGGAGGGAGAATTGTAAAAGACCATGACCAAGGAGAGAAAAAGGAGAATGGAAACTCTCAATGAGACACTTGAATGAGCAAAAATTGCGAATGCCTAGCATGAGCTTTGGCTTTGGTATTTATAGGTAGCATACAAAGCACTTGAGAAGCTTCTCAAGAAGCTTCCTCGAGCCGCTTTCTTAGAGTGCAAGCAAAGTTAACTAGGAAGCTTCTCAAGAAGCTTCCTTCTAGAAGTCGCCTACTTGGCGTGCAAGCTAAGCTAGCTAGAAGCTTCCTTTTAGAAGGTACTTGCTTGGGGCACAAGTTAACTAGTTGGGAAGCTTCCCAAAAAGCTTCCTAGATGCTTCTAGAATATTCTAGGCTAATTTGGTTTATTCTCTACTTCGTTAGCCTTACTAAGTGCGTTGCTAAACTCCATATTGTTACATATTCTCCCATCGCTAGTTGGTGACGTCCTCGTCGCCATTGAAGCTTCAAACTCCTAGATAGCCGTTTGTGCATTCTAGAGGTGAGAAAGAGGTTCCCATGTGGCATCATGAAGGGGATACCCTTTCCAAAGGACCTTGTACTCCATATGTTGTTGGCATCCTTGTTGGATGTGGCGACGCACAAGGATACGATCAACTTCATACTCTTCATGATCATTGATAGGGATAGGGGGAGGAGGAGTTTAGACTCAAGAGGAAAAAGAAGAGGGGTTAGGAACAAAGGGTTTCAACTTGGAAACATGAAAGATAGGATGGATGCGTATATGAGAGTGCAAGGCAAGTTGATAAGCAATAGGAGAGACAATTTGGGTGACATCAAAAGGTCCTATCCAATTAGGGGCAAGTTTACGAACTTGTGTATCAAGTGGGAGGGATAGATTACTAGAGGATAGTATAACTTTATCACCAACTTCAAAGGTGAGATCATGATGATGGTCATCCGCATATTTTTTTTGACAATTCTGAGCAACACGGAGGTGAGATTTGGCTTGTTGGAGAGATTTGGATATGGTGGTCAAGAAGGTTGCAGTATGAAGGACCTAAGACGTGAGAGGAGTAAGAAAAGAATCTAGGACAAGCGGATCTTGGCCAAAATTGAGAAGGAAAGGAGAGAATCCGGTGCTTGCTTGTTTAGAATTGTTGTATCCAAACTCCGCAACTGCAAGACATTCATCCCAATTAGTATAGTGAATGTTGACGAATGCACAAAGCATATCTTCCAAGGTGCGATTTTCACGTTCAATTTGTCCATCATTTTGAGGATGATAGGCTATGGACAAAGCAAGCTTGGTGCCAAGTATCTGGAAGAGGGCTTGCCAAAACTTTCCTATGAATTGAGGATCACGGTCAGACATGAGTACACATAGCATCCCATGATGTTTGAATGCATTATGGAAGTAGAGTTGCACCAAGGTTGGAGCATCCACAATATCAACCGTTGGTGCCAAATGGATTTGTTTACTAAGGTTATCCACAAACACCACAATTGTTGTATGACCTTGTTGTGTCTTGGGCAAGGAGGTGATGAGGTCTAAGCTCACATGTTCCCAATGAGTAGTTGGAATGGGAAGTGGCTGAAGGAGTCCACTCGGCTTCTGATTACTGGCCTTGTTGCATTGACAACTCTCACACGATCAAACAAACTCCCAAACATCTTGTGTCATGTTGGGCCACCGCCATTGCCGTTGGAGGTACCCAAGGTCTTTTCCACCCCCATGTGACCAGCTATTAGTATATCATGGGCTTCCTAAAGGTGCACAAGTCGGAGATCACCTTTGGCTGGAGCATAGATCCGGTCCGCATGGAATAGAAGGCCTTCCTTGAAGGAGAAGAAGTTGTACTCCTTATTACTTGCTATTAGACGACCATGTACCATTTGGAAGAAGGGATCTTGTTGTAGAGCTGACCGGAACTCGTTATGGACCTTGGGATCAATTGACATTGTCGTAATTGCCGCCATGATGAGAGAAAGAGACTTCAAATCAGGTTGTCATGATAGAGCATTAGGGATGACATGGAACCGACCTAGTTTGTACTCACGTTTGATGTCAAACAATTAGAGCTGCTTCTCCCATTGATGATATCGACTCTTCATGTGTTCCAAGTGTAAGGTCTGTAACAATGGCTTGTGATCAATTCACATGATCACTTGTTTTCCCAAGAGATAATGCTTCTATACCTTGGTGGCATATACCATTGCAAGTTGTTCCCTATCTCAAGCTGTAATTTCTTTCAGTTATATTTAGTCGGTGAGACACAAAGGAAATGGGATGTAGTCCATCTGGGAATTCTTGTTGCAACATAGCTCCAATTGCAAACTTAGAAATTTCAAAATCAACCACACAAGGTAGTTGAGGATCATATGGTTGAAGAATGGGTCTTGAAGACACCATATGCTTTAACTTCTGGAATGCTTCTTCATGTTTGGTGGTCCATTGGAAACTCAAGTTCTTTTCCAAGAGGTCAGTCAATGGTGTAGTCACATGAGCATAATAGTGGATGAACCGTCGATAAAAACTGGCCAATCCATTGAATGCACATACTTCTGTAACATCCTTTGGGGTAGGCCAATTAATAATAGCCTTGATTTTCTCTTCTTCCATCTTGATCTCCTCTGATGAGATCTTATGACCCAAGAAGGTAACCTCCTTCTACCAAAAGGCACACTTTGACTTCATGTAGTAAAATTTCCATTGTTGTAGTCGTCTAAGGACTTCTCGCACATGATTCACGTGTTCTACCTCTATCTTACTTTAGATTAAGCCAAGAACACCACCACGGACCAATCCAATAGTCCATCCAACACACAATGCATTTGATTCATGAAGACCGCTGGGGTATTAGTGAGTCCAAAAGGTAGAACTCTCTACTCAAAATGCCTATTCCTTGTGCGAAAGGTAGTCTTTTGCACATCCTCTCTATCAATAGGAATTTGCCAATAGTCCCTACAAAGATCCAACTTGGAAAAGTAGCGTGCTCCACTTAGTTGATCAAGCAAATCATCGATCTAAGGCAAGGGATATACATTCTTCATGGTTTGCTTATTGAGCCCACGGTAATCAATACAAAAACAAAGTCCACCATCCTTCTTTGGAACAAATAGTACCAATGCTCCCCAAGGAGAGGTATTATGTTGTATGAAGTCCTTCTCCAACAACTCTATAAGTGTTGTTTGCAACTCTTCCAACTTCTTTGGTGAGAGCCAATAGATCTCTCTACTCATTGGAGTACTCCCTAGCAATAACTCGATCTTGAAGAGCATACCTCAATCAGAGGGTAATTCCTTTTGTAGATCATCCTCAAACACATCCGCAAACTCATGAACTATCTGATCAACCATTGCTTGATGAGGCTCTTGGCCCTCCTTAGATTGTTCTTGTGCAATTGGCTTGATCCACACCGCAAATACAAACTTATCTTCCTCCAAAGCTTGCTCTTTGGCTGCTTTACTAACCAACTTCCCTTCCAATGACTCATCTCTCTTCCAAGCTTGCTCCATGGTTGCCTTCTTGGCAAACTTCCCATCTTGGGACTCATCTCCCTTCAAGGTTTGCTCTATGGCTACCTTCTTGACAAACTTCCCATCTTGGGATTGACTATTCTTAAGTGTCTTACTCAGAGGTGCCAGACAACCTAGTCTGAAATTCCTACCTTGGTATTGTACTTGAATTTGTTGTCGGGTCCAATCAAATTGAACCTTATGACGTTCAAGCCAAGGTAGACCCAGAATTATATCATAGTGTAGAGGTACCACTACAAACCTCATACACTTCAAATACTCCTTCCCAATCATGAAGGTAACAGGATGCGAGGTGCGGAATACAAAACCCTTTCTACCATCTGCCATCATCAAACTACTTCCAATCACAAGCTTGATAGGAATACCCAATTCCTTTGCTACTTGCATAGACATGCAATTCTCTAAACTTCCAAAATCAACCAAAATCCTACAACCCCAATCAGATATCGTACCTTGCAAGTGAAGCAAACTTGCATAGGTCGAGCCTTCAATCACATTGGAACTAATCAAACTCTCAATAGGCGGCTCAAAATCTCCTACTAGGATTCCTCGTTTCCCTAATCATTCTGTTCCACAAACTCCATCTGGGCAACTTGTCGAGGTCGCACATTCCTAAGTGGGCATTCAACAATGCGCTGTCCAACTTGCCGACAATAAAACAACCTCCATTTTATCGCAATCTTTCTCTATCCGTTGTACCAAGTGGTCTTCGTTGGATAGCATCAATCTCCATTGGTGCCGGTTCTTCCACCCGTGCATAGTGTACTAATAGGCCTTGTGTAGGTTGAGGTTGAGACCAAGTTATCACGACCAAGGAATCAAAGTGCTCAGCCAATTGCATGACTTCTTCTATGTTTTGTGGTTCCCGCATGGTCACCACCAATTTGGTTCGTGACTTCAATCCCCGCACAAATCAATCTAGAACTTCACCTTCTTGTATATCTAGAATCTATGTTTTGAAATTCTGTGATGTAGCTCTTTACTAAGCCATCTTGCTTCAACTCCGCCAAATTATCTCGTGCGGCTCAGATGGCATTTATAGTTTGAAACTGACCCAATATTGCATCCTTGAATTCTGCCCATATCAAAATTGGTGCCACAATCTGTTGTTTAGCTTGCTCCACTCAAAATCACCACCAAAGTTTTACCACACCATCTAATTGGCTAGAGGCAAAGAGAATCTATTTCCATTCATCTTGAGGATTGGTGGCTTCAAAGCAACATTCACAATCGAACACAAAATTCTCCATTGTGCCCAAAAGATTCTTGCCTTCAAACACCTTAGGTTTTGGAAATCGAATGTGATCTTCTCCATCTCAAATTGGTTCTCTCTCTATATGTTCTCATTGTTACTTATCTCATTCATCCAGCAACCGAGTAAGGTGCTTGATTGTTGCTGCATTGCAAGGATAATGTTTGGTATTGCCGCCATAGCTACTACTCTATCCCACTACTCCTAATTTATCTAATTGATTAGCACATAGATGCAGCATGTCCACCGTTCTCCATAAATTACAACCAGAAGTATCAAAGGTTCCTCAGACACGATAATCATATGTATAAAATCTTGCCCAAAGTGCGAGGTGATGAATTATGTGAAATGATGCTTGGGTAATATTAGGACATAGAAATCCCAATGGTTTGGTAGAAGTGGAGTTGGTGGTCCATAAACTCCATCCATCCTATTCTTACTCTAATATCAATGTAAAAGACCAAGACCAAGGAGAGAAATAGGATAATGGAAACTCATGTTGGGACACTTGAATGAGGGAAAAATTTGAATGCTTAGCATGAGCTTTGGCTTTGGTATTTGTAGGTAGCATACAAACCCCTTGAGAAGCTTTTGAAGAAGTTTCCTTGAGTCGCTTTCTTAGAGTGCAAGCCAAGTTAACTAGAAAGTTTCTCAAGAAGCTTCATTCTAGAAGCCGCCTACTTGGCATGCAAGCTAAGCTAGCTAAAAGCTTCCTTCCTTCCTTCCTTCCTTCCTACTTGCTTGGGGCACAAGTTAACTAGTTAGGAAGCTTTCCAAGAAGCTTCCTAGATGCTTCTAGAATATTCTAGGCTAATTTGGTTTATTCTCTACTTCGTTAGCCTTACTAACTACGTCGCTAAACTCCATATTGTTATAAAAACTGTACATATGAGGTAGGATGGTTGACAAGCAATACTGGAAGAGAGTATACCAAATACCACGTGCGGATCTCCTAGTAATGGAAGTTAGTCCACATGGAAAACATCCTCTACAAGGGTAGCATCTAGGAAGCATGTGACAAAATCCTTCGATCCTATTGGCACACCAAGAACACAAAGTCTATTTGTAGATGTGATACACCCCTCTGGAAGCTCAAGGTGGGAGGGATACCTAAAAGGGACCATGCTCTACACTTTGACACTTTGACTCTCAAGCTTACTAGATGTAGCTCTGTAATCAAGTAGTCAAAGGCCTGCCTAATCTGATCTATAGGGCCTACAATGTGTGTATCATCTGCTAAGGAGTGAAATACACAACCTGGCATGGCCAAAGCAGTAGATAGGAGAGCTCTAAAGTGAGCCATGGCAAATAAGGCTCCCCCCAAAGGATCTCTCTAACATTTACCAACAGTTGACTCCAAGACGGTGACTCCCTCCTGTGAACCACCATGCTGGTAGTAAAGGGAAGCATGAGAGCCATAAAAAGACCACACAAAAGGAATGAGACTTGCCAAGGATCCACCAACCTCCCTAAGCTCTCTAAAGATGGATGCTTGTGAGATGCTATTAAAAGCCTTCTCAACATCCACTTGTAGGACGACCCACTCTGGATGGATATCTAAGAGTGCTCTAATGCCTAGAGATATAGCCTCACATCCACCAGGTGTAGCTACTCCAAATTGATGTGGACTAAGGTGCTGTCAAAAGTGAGAACGATGCTGAAGTACAATGGTACGACTGACCAAACTCAAAAAGATCTCTCCAATAGCAGTCGGTCTAATGCCTCTCGTGTCATTTTCCATCGCAAGAAGACGACTAGCATCTAACACCCGACTAATAGACATAAGAATGTCTCCTCTCACTATTGCTGCAACCACCTGAAACAACTTGGTAAAACCACTAGAAGGATCATCTTCTTGAGCGCAATCTCTAAGGTGCTCATAAACCATCCTTATCAAGCCTCTTGAGGAAGGCGAGGTGCAGTGCACAGTGCTTGTGCAAATAGCAACCTATCAAGACATAAAGGCTGCTCATGTTGATAATCTAAGACCTCTAGTGGTGGTCCCTCTAACTACTATAGGATGTAGTGAGCTTAGGGAAGAGATAGTCTCATTAGTAGGACTCGTTATAGACAAAGGGTATAGTGCTCATGCTGCTCTACTAAACTCTCCCGCCTGACCCAATGTCTTACATTGTCATAACCAAGTGGACTCTGTGGTGTACTGTGGTGATGCTTGTCTCCTAAATTGTGTAGCCCTAACAGACTCCTCTTGAAGGGCTGCCCAATCCCTTGCTCGGAAACAACAAAATCTAGCAGCCACCTCTCTATGCCCTACACGTCTCCCTCTAGCATAATAAAGACACCATCGAGGAAGTAAGAGGAATAGGAACCATGCTAACTCGTCCAAGGGATCACGGCCAAACGATTAAGTGGTAGGCAAAAAGCCTGTCTAGCCTTATCATGGAGTGTGTAGGGTAGCCTATGGAATATATGTGGACATGGAAGACTAGTCTCAAATAACCCCAAAATGCAACCCGCCTGAGAAGCTAACCACTCCCACGACTCGATCGGTATCCCTGGAATGATCAACAAAGGTATAGAAGAAGCGTGTGTAATCCCGAGTGTCACTGGTGTCGATATGGTCGCTCGTCTCACGTGAGCATCCCAAGTGGTCTAATCATAGTCCTTGTTTATCCTTCCCACATGGGTCTTTACCCCTTGCGAGGTAAAGCGTCGGTGACACACCAAGTATGGTGTATCCAGACCAGTTCTAGGTGACTCTACATGGGAAGGTGTAGCCATGGCTAGCACAAGATTAATGATAGTAACACATGCTGCTCCTCTCCATATCTCCAAAACCACAACCCCTCACATCCCAATTCACATAACAAAATAATCTCTCCAAACACTAAAATCTATAAACTCTCATAACTTTCAATTTCCATCTCCAAATTTTTAAAACTAAATTCCCATGGAACTTAATCATGAAAACCAAAAGATTGGAAATGAAAATTCCTGACCCATCACTCTCAATGTATAATGATCACTCTTAACCCTAAAGCTAAAAATCCTCGTAACTTTCTACTCCATTCTCCATAGTCTTCAATCTAGGTGCCAATGGCACCAAAATTGGAAAACAAAGAGAATCTACTATTCACTCGAGTACTACGGGCTAGAGAGCCCTCAGAAATTATAGATATCAGAAATTATAGATATCGTCTCACGGCTCGCCCTCTCCTCTCCTGTTCCACACTTTCCCGCAACTCCACAGTTGATTCCATGAAATTAGATTGTCTACTAAGAGAAGGTATGTTTATCAATATTGAAATCTCACTCACCAAGCATGATTATTACAGGCTTTATCCTTCAAAATTTACAACAAGGAGTAAATGAAATCTTTCCATCAATACCATTTGCTGCAGAACGTGAGAGTTACAAAACCTCCTAGCTTATTCTTTAGTTTCAACACCAGCATATATATTAGTATGATTTCACTTAACATGGATTACACTTACCAGTAAGATAGCAGGAAAGTACAAACTATTCAGGTCAATGAGCTCACTCTAAGCTCAAACAAAAAGACGAGCAGTCTTGTGCTATTCTCCAACTTTAGTAAGGGGCCACTTGACAACGTTTGGAGAATCCCACTAGCTGAGTACTATAGCCCCCATCATGGCTTACTCGATTTTATCCTTTAAATTTAATAAATTTTAATTACAAATAAATAGGATAATTTATTTTATTTTATACGGTTGGGATCGTCTCCAAATCATGAAATAATGAATATAATGAAATAACTTCGGGGCGGCTAGACGCGTGGTGCGATATCATTGGATGGTGATAGCCATCGGGCTGTTCACATGTGGCATGTGTGGTATCGTGGAAAGCAGCCCCCTGTCTTCCTGGGCTCTATGATCTGTTCTTTCAGATCGGAGGTCCTGTTGCCCCTCTCGCACTCCTCTTCTGCCCCTCTCTTCCTCCATACCCATCGTGCCAATCTCAAGCTTTGTCACAGTCCTCGCTCGCGAGCTCGGACTGAATTGAAGTGCGAGGTTGCGGTGTCGTCGATCTACAAGCAGAAACGTTCTGGTGGAGAGGGGAAAAAGTTGATACAAGCGCGCGGAGAGTAGGAGCTCGAGGTTCTGGTTGGGGCTGATTGATCGATTCATTTGAAGGAGTAGGTGAGATCTGTCTGTGGGAAGAAGAGGAGAGGAAAGATGTCGACAGAAGTGGGATTCGCTGGAGATGAGACCGCTCCCTTCTTCGGCTTCATCGGAGCTGCCGCAGCTCTAGTCTTCTCATGCATGGGAGCGGCCTATGGAACCGCCAAGAGTGGTGTGGGAGTTGCCAGCATGGGAGTTATGAGACCCGAGCTGGTGATGAAATCTATTGTGCCCGTGGTCATGGCTGGAGTGTTGGGTATTTACGGTTTGATTATTGCTGTTATTATCTCTACGGGAATCAACCCTAAGGCCAAACCCTACTACTTGTTTGACGGATATGCACATCTCTCCTCCGGATTGGCTTGTGGACTGGCAGGACTTTCAGCTGGTATGGCGATCGGTATTGTTGGAGATGCCGGAGTTAGGGCTAACGCTCAACAGCCAAAGCTTTTCGTAGGAATGATCCTTATCCTTATTTTCGCCGAGGCGCTCGCTTTGTACGGTCTCATCGTCGGTATTATTCTGTCTTCCCGCGCTGGACAATCACGAGGAGACTAGAAGAGTTCCGTCCGGATCCAGCCTCATTGGGTTGGCTTGCGTGCAGAGCACAATGGTTGTGCTTTGCGTTGTGTTGATTGATGGTTAGTGGAGAGATCGCGTGGGGAGAGAGTAATATTGCAGGTGTGGCCTCCAGCCCTATAAGCTTCCGGTGTGACGGAATGTGACACAAGAACATAGAGTTGGAACTTTCGTGAAAATTGTAATAACAGTGGCTGCATGTGCATACTTCATCACGTCTACATCTTTCCGGACGTGAAGATCTTGTGATTCATATTTAGCATGTTTGACGTATCTGCATCGGTCAAGGACTAGATGACTATCATGATACCAATCGAGGCAGATTATTGTCTTTCGGAGCTGTTCTTGTGTTTAGATCTGAACATTAATTGAGAAGCTTGACCTTGGAGCTTGCACTTGCACCTCAAGACGGAAGCGTCAGTGAAATTTTGTTTGTGCGTGCCCTTTGTAGTGCATATTTATTTAGTCAAAATCAATTTAGTGGTTGCATAGGAGTATTAATAGACGAAGTTTTGCGCCAAAGGTTGTCCATCTTTGGAAGTTAAAACCTGCCATAGTATGTGTAGGACAGTTCTACCTGTACCAGCATATCTGTTCAAAATCTTTCATTGAAATGCTTTTCACATCAGTGTCTGCGGATCAAGATTTATTTTCATCGTTTGCAGTTACATGGGCTTTAGCCTTGCAGAGATCGACCGATTCGGAATTCTAGATAGAAAGACATTGTGTTGAATTCTGTTTCGTTATAAATGCCACCAGTAGCAATCAAGCGTAATTTTGAGTCAAATAATGATAATGAATTAGCTGGTGGAGGGCATAAGACATGAATTTACATTTCTAGAAGTCAAATAGTATCACCTCACGGGTTTCCCTTCCGCGCATTGAGTTTGACGCTACCTTTATCTTCACTTGTGTCTTCCTGCACATGTTTAAGAATGTCTTTGTCGTCTAGATTGTAAATGAAGTACGGGATGGGGATGGGTGTTCTTCAGTCCTACCAGACAGACCTGTCTAGAGCTCTAATTTAAATCATAATCTTCTCGCAGATATGTTATATTTGTATCTTCATCCCTTCAAAACAAAATGGGTAGGATACATGTATCAACAACGATGCTTAGTATAAGTTCCAGGCTGCATATCTCATAGCCTTAATAAACTGGGCTGTTTAGTTTATGTTAGCTTGTGAAATAATAGACTGGGCTGTTTAGATCATAGACTGAGCTGTCTAGTTTATGTTAGCTTGTGAAATATTGGATTAAACTTTGTCATGCATAATTGAAGTTCATCTTGGAAGAAGATCGTCAATTTGATGCATCGGGTATATTGCCGTTAATGCAGTATCTTTTCTCATTAACTGCATCACTATTTTCCAAATCATTAACTGGCGTTTTCATGCCATCTCATGCAAGATTTCAATAGCGTGTTCTGGACCTGATTAGAAGCACACCTGCTCCACACAGTTGATACCCTTGTGATACCGAAGATGCCCCACTCATCACCTGTGCCTCTGTAGTTGTCAGTAGCTTATCTGAAGAATGCCACCGCTGGCACATACGTTTATCTGGAGGATGCATAGACCATGCACGTCACTCTTAGGGGCGGCCTGGGTAAGGGCTGCTAGACACTTTACCCCTGGCTTACGCGAGCAAGGTCTGAGAAAGCAGCACACGATTTGCCTTCGCGTTACTCCAGAGCTTGTCGGGGAGTAAGTTCTTGGAGCTGCTCTATCTATAAAGGCACCTGTAACAGAGACGCCGCGTGGAAATCACCTATACATTTAGCAATTTCTTCGTGTGAAAGAAAGGTGTCTGACTAGTAGGTGCTGGTGGATAAAAAACTCTTTGCGTTGGAAGAGTTGGCTTGGCCGACGTAGATGGTATCTTTTTTCGCGCGGATCACTAACTCATCTTCGATTCAAACTTGAACAGTAGATGAAGGGTATTGCATATCCTATGCTGCATTCCAGGGAAAGTTCCTGCACGCTCACTTGACGTCCTGCACAAGTGCTTTCACTTGAGTATGTCAACTGAATGAGTTTGAGCCTTGTCAAATTATCTTGCAGATATGTTCCAGGTGCGTAGCTCGATACCAAGAGTAGACTGATCTTGAAGGCAGCCATTTGGTGATATACAGAGCAGGGTTGAGAGCGGGGTACCTCCTAAGTGACCGTCAGTCGACAGAAACACTGGGTCATATATTCTTCTATAAGAGAGAACCCCGCACCATTTGAGAGAGAATGAGAAGCAGTTTCAGGTAGATCAGACTCGTTACATGGCAACTTGACCCTGGGATCACTGACAAGAGCATGTTGTCGGTAAAAGAGCAATTTGAGTGCAATAACGAAGCTTTGTATGATTTTGCTTTACATTTGCAATCGCTTTATTGGTACTTCTAAGAAAGAATTAAGACAGCAATCCTGCAGAATAAAGTAGTGAATGCATGGCTATTTAAGATAGCAGTAGTTGGTATAATCTATGAGATCCTACTTCTCCATCGCCAGATCTATTCTATATCATACAAGGGCATCCCTCCCCGCTCTAGATTGATACGACTGCGATAGAATGAGAAATGCTGAGGATTCCCCACTCTGTCGTCCAGCAAAAGATTCCATAACTGCAAATGAGCATCAGCTCAAAAATGACCTTTGTTGTCGAAGTCTGTATCATAGAGAGCAATCAACAAGCGCTACAGCTTCAATACTCCTGGTTCTGCCGAGTTGAATAACGATGAAAAATTTGTTTAAAGCTTGAGCGACTCTGAATGCTTTTGCAACGAAATAGAACATCATGTCACACATGGAGGTTAAAAGTTCACATGCTAGAGAACCGTCACGTTTGAGAGAACTGCGGGAATCGGTGCCTTTTGAATCCAGAACTGAAGGAAGTTGGGATCCGCAACAAGGACTTTAGTAGCACTTGCGATGCACGATGGTGGGACCTGTCTCATCGTATTCGGCCTTCGTTATGTGCTGATTTTGAGGGAAAACAACCTTGGCGAGAATCGCTCCGCCCATCCAGGCTGAATATCTCAAAGTGTTCTCTGGCATATACTCTGGGGGCTGCAGGACAGAAGCATGTATTTATCATTATCAAATTAACGCAAAAACCATTTCGATTGGTATGATACAACGATATTCTTGATCCATGTGGTGCAGAACGTGGATCTTTCTTGTCCTTGTTGGTCTTCCTTGATCTTACTGGTCCTCACCTCTACTTCCCATACTTATCTACATCCTTTCTCAATAATGTCAGGTTAGTAGCGCAAAGGTAAGCTCTTTTCTCGCCCTCGTCCTAGTACAAATTGCAACTCACTCTCATGAAAAGAGAACTCAAAGCTTCTGCTTCATACCTTGATCAGAGATGGTCGGATTGATGGTGTACCCAATAGCATGGCTTCCTTTTGAAAACGTGCCTCAAAACCTGGAAAGAAGTCCATAAGACCATCAAGCAAAAAAGCCAAAAAGTCCATGAGACCTAGATTATAGAGGAGACTCTAATTCCAGATGAACAACTTTGCTCCTGAGTGATCATGAATTTCAGCAAAGCTTTTGTCAACCTAATGGTGCTTAAGTGCTCAATCCGCAAAGAATTTACTCCTTGTGACCCCATGGCTTGAACACAAATTCATGTGCGCTAAAATGTGCACTTGTATTGGACAGAATCTAAAAGTACCTGGCATTGTGGATGTGCCCCCACATAGTACGATATTTTCCACCAATTGACGGTGATTTTCTGCTGGTACGCAGGATGAAACGCTACGGAGCATCTGCTCTGCAATGCCGTATTCTTCTATACCTAAAAGTGATGGTTGGAATAAGGCCTCCCCAACAGCATACCTTTCTCTGCCGAGAAAAATTACCTACATTATAAAAGGAGGATCAGAGAGAGAACTCTCAAATTCCCCTCAAAAAACTAATTTAAACACCCGAATTGTGGACACTTGACGACGTTTGGTCACTATACAGAGTTAGAGTAGCTGTCTCTTGAAAAAGATTCTTTCATCTTAAATGCACAAACTGTTGGATAAAGTCTAAAATCGATAATGAGAAAGAGGTTACGGATCCTGACCTTGCCATCAGGCAATGTGTGCTCTACTGTCTCACAGTCTTCAGCATAGTTGCTGTAAGTAATATGGTCCTCTGCGACTGCCCCATACTTCTCCTTCATTGATTCTGCCGTCTGGAAATCCACATGAAGCTCGGGGTGGGCTTTCTTCAGCTCCACGGCGAGAAGAGCAGTGAGTTCTTGCCCACCCAACTCGAATCTCTTTACTGCATTGTGCTGTACTGTCCCTTCCCATACAGGAGCAATGTCTGTGGAATGCAAACACAAGATCGAGGGCGTTGTAGACCTTCATCAGCCTGATATCAACTGACCTGCAGAAAAAGAGTTCTGCTTCAGGTAGTACATTCAGCACTGAAACTTCTGCTTCTATTCGTAGTAAGATCTTGAATGATGGATAATAAATTTTCAGCATTGACTTACCCGTTCAACCGGTCCTCGGTCGAAATACTAATAAACGAACGGAATGAACTAGAACGGAAAATAGGTGTAGCATTGTGCTACACCTTAGTACAAGAGACCAAGAACTGCATTCTCTACTTTATTGTGACGCAAAATTCAACAGCTTCCGTATCTAAAACGACTGATTTTGCTGTAACTTGACTCCCAATTGGCATGTCCGAGAACATCAGGCAGATACATACCAATTTTTCCATGGCCGATATCAACAGCAACACCAGTGATACGCCCAATCGCGTATAACGATAACACAGCTTGCTCGACTGCATACAGGCCTGTCACGTTGAAATTTTCGAACATTATCTGCGTCATTCTTTCCCTTGAAGCCTGTAATTGGTCACGAGACGCCAAGACATTAGAAAGTTCCAACTTTCCAACAAGTTCCGAGGTTTTCTTCTGAAGGGCGTTAATGTATCTTGATTAGAAGCACACCTCCCTGGTTTGTAAGTGCACCAGATCTTTCCAAAATAAGCATTTCTTCCACAACTATTCACCTGTACTGTGATTATTCGTACAAGGGCAACTGAATAGAGAAAGGAGCTACTGGAGAATTACACGGGAGAATAGATAGGTCATCCGAAAGAATATACAAATCAAATACAGCTTAATCAAGCTCAAAACATTGTAAGTCTTCAAAATATCAAATACTCATCCTAACCCAGACATTCTTTACAGGAGAGCTCATACTCCATCTACGAAAATTGAAACGAACCAGCAAAGACCAATAACAAAAACCAAAAGAAAGCCTACCTTCGGAGTTAATAGCGATTCCGCAATAAGAATCTGACCTTCACTCCCTGGTTCCCAACCAAGACCCGTATATAAAACATAATGCCAGAGGTCCTCCATCGCATCCCAATCTTTCACTAAACCCCTCTGCACGGGGTTTACTACATCCAATTGGCTCAAGTCCAAATTCTTGCCTCCATGTTCGTCCGGGGTCGCAACAGTCATAGCAGTACGAAGCACCTGCAGCCAAATCAACAATTGTAAGATCCCCATCCTCCTCAAAATCACACTCATCACGTACGAAACCCGAATCGCTCTCACAACAACCAGTTGGCCCTTCTAGGGCTTATGAATTTCCAGACAACCAAAACTAACCAGTGATGGATCGGCGTCGGGCTGGGCAAAGCCCGCTTTGAGGAGCAGGGAACCCGGGTCCACCACAACGGGTTCCATTGCTTCCAATCTGAGAAAGCAAAAATTTCCCTTCGAAGATGATTCGATCAAATGCCAAGAAATGCTCTGTATTTCGTCCACTCTTCTACGACTCCCTCCACGCGCTTTTCGCTTCTCGACCTTCTTTAGCTTCAGCTTTCCCGTTGGAAAGACGTAAGCGCTTTGCACGGCTACTTCCCCACGTTCTGGAGGACTCGACCGGGAACACCCGGCGCGTCTCGCTCCCGCTCTCGTGGGCACCGGCTATTACCAGTCCACTGGTAGGAATGGCCGAATTTGAGTTTACCGGTCTAGCCCATGTGGTCGAAATGCACATGAGAATTGCGCCGTCATTTGCGATGTCCCTCCTACGAGTGAGGAGGGTAGGATATTTGGTGCCTCGAGTCGTTCGGATTTGGTGACCTCACTTTTTGTAAAGAGGTTTGAACTCGATTTTGTTCCTGTCTCTGAGTACCTATTTATAGTAGTGTTCAAAAAGCATCTCCTTTGCTGTGTTTCTATTATATATCATTCTTAGGTGGTACGGTACTATTAAGTTTAGCAATGGCACTGTAATTGCTAACCTTTAGGAACTGTGAACATAAACGCTTGTTGTCTTTGTATGGGTGACAAGAGGAGCATTTCGTACTATTTGAAGATATTGAACTCATCTCAATGTTCACTTTTGCAGATGGTGTAGTACTATATACTCTATTGGGGCTTAGCCCCAGGTTACCTTTTTAGTCTCTCCCTTGTACGGCTTGTTGGGGTCTTCCCATCCTTCGGTTTTCCTACGCGGTCGCCTACTTCAATCCGAATAATATTCTGCATAGATAATGTGCATCTCCACTGAAAGAGTTGGCACAAGACTTTAGCATACTCTTTACATCTAAGTAGGATTTGATTGAGCAGGATGCTCGTCCGATCGTTAATTCGGGATATTCGAGTAAAACGATAGAAACATTCCAACAGAAACAAGACTGTTGTCAAACCAACATACCAGTAAGCAATCTACCGAACTGATTCCAATCCTGTTCTGCCTCGGGACTTAAAGAGGAGAAGATTCTTAAGTTGTACCAGCAATATGTATATGTAGGTACTATGATATACTTCTACCAAGAGGACACCTACAGTGGAAATTTTTTCAAACTATGGAAAAAAGTCTCGTGTTATCTCTACTTTAGAACGAGAAAATACGACACTTGCAAATCACGCCTACCATAAACCTTGTATGAGTCATTGTATCTTGACGTAAATTTGGTCTTAATGTACCATTTATAATTTGTTGGACAAGACCTCGAATGTTACAAGTGACATAATCCAATAATGTATCTGCAACCATTAAAAAAAGCTCCAAATTCTGCTTGAATGTATCAGCTTAAAATACTGGAAGTTCAAACCCTGTCATCCTCATTCTTCTGTGACCATCCAATGGACTGCCCGTACTTGCTGTACGTTGCTTCATAGCATTTCGCAGTACAATTCTATGATTCCCTAGGCAATAGTGCAACTCGAGATTGAAATCCACATACCACTCAAGGTTCAATTCTGACCTTTGCAATCAGTTGCCGGAGGATGTCTGTATCCGAGATTCCATAGTAGGTCCGGAACGTTTTCATGGCTTTCACTTCCTGCTTGAGGTGCTCTTTGCTTTCCCACCCAAACTCGTGTCCAACCTCATGGACTAAGTGAGCAGAAAATCTTCTTCCCAATCTATGTCCGGCATTGACAGCAGTGATGGCATTGACCAGCAAAGTCATACGATTTACTCTACTGACGGCTGGATTGGCCGGGTGTAGCTCCTGTAGCTCTTTTTTACTCAATCTAGTGCACGCTAGATATGGATCTATAAGAGACACACGAAGCCAGTTCTTCTTCTCTTCAGGTACAGTGTACGAGAACATGCTCCTTTCCATCGTCTCAACTAAACGAGCCATTTGCAAAAGTGATGGAGGTTTCTCGCACTCGCTGTCGAGATCATCCTCTTCCGTCAGTGTTAGCTCTAAGAGCTCCTGGACTTTCTTCTGCAAGGTGCTGAAACAGCGCTGCAGATTTTGCTCAAATAAGCAACGACTGCACCTGCAGATGAATCCAAAGTTCAAGCACTCTTTCTGTCGCCCGTCCACAAACTGTAGAATATTAAAATATGGAAGAGTGATTTCAGTTCCGGCACGCAGATCCCGCGAGGCTCGGATTATCATGAACTCTCCAATTCTCATCCTGTGGGAGTTGGGGTGACAGGAGTGGTTAATGAACGACGGCAGGACCCAGATACCCCATCTTCGGGTGGTAGGTCGTTCTCCATCTAAGTCGTTGTCACAAATTGCGTTTTCCGACACGATTCCCCTGAGAATTGTTATGCTAATGTCATCATCATCCCAGAGCTCGTCTTCTTCTCTGCCAACTGAATCATCAAATCCTTGAAGAAAAGTTTTCATATCTGGAATCATCTTGCTCTGATCTGATCGACCATCACTAAGACTGTAGACCTGTGGTACAAGTCTTTTGGAGGAGAGCATCTTCATTGCGAGTTGAGTGACCAGCTCTTCTTGAATGTCAAGAGCTAATCTAAGCCGTGCCTCTGACTCCATATCTTCTCCAATAATGGGCAAAATACTTTCGTAAGACTTTACGCGTTTCGGGTTCCGGTGAACAACAGCCAAGGCTTCGCTAACGAGAAGCAATTGACCAGCTACCACCGGTTCTTTAAGGAACAAGCCTCGCCCTGCTTCTCGGCTGCTTCGCACTTCAACTGGCCCGATATGACTGGCATGAATCGGTGGAGGTACAGTTGCTTCACTCAAAAAGTATTCAGAAAGGTCGTATTCTCCAAAATTGAACTGCTTGTAAGCACATTGAAATTCCGGCACGACTGCCGAACCATCTGCAGTGAGTTCGATTGCCTCAAAGTTTGGTAAGATGGATTCCAGGTCATCGCACATATTGCTTCTATTAAGGGCACCGGAGACTGAATTGTCATCCGGATTGAGACGGAGAGCAGCATTGAAGGCGTTTGAGGCCTCTTGATAACGTTCAAGGGCGAATAGTGCACTACCTTTCATGAAGAGAACCTGCGATATACATCCTTTCATCGACTGGCCAACATGATATGGTTCCATTTGTAGCACCTTGTTGGCATCTGACAATGCTCTCTTGTAGTTCTTCATTTGCAACCAAGAAGCGCATCTACCAAAGTAGGCTAGCAGTAAATATTCTTCCACTTGTGCCTGCTCGCTCTCGAGAGTTGGGCTTCTTTTGTCAGTGAGCTTCATTCGTGACTGATTATAATTCTCAAGCAACTGCCAGCATTCATCGATACATTGCGTATAGAGCTCAACCGCCTTGAACCAATCCGAGCTATTGAAGAGAGCCACAGCTTCTTTCAGTTTCTTCTCAGCCTGGTAAGGTGGTGAGTCTGCAGCAGTTTGACTTGACAAAGTGGAAGGAACCTGTACCGAAGCCACTACCTCAATCGTTGTTGGATTATCCACGTATAGAACCAAGCCTTTGTCCCAAACACATCGCTTGAGCACAGGGCTCTCTATTCTAATTGCAGATCCCTTTGGATACATGGCAGTTGATATGGCGACCAGAACACTATTCAGAAATGTATCGGCTGTACCTATGTTGATCATTACTCGTATCACTCTGCCAAACTTGTCTTGGAGCAAACTGTTGACTACAGTTGCACTGCGCCCTGATTGCCTGACAATTACACTTGTGAAAGGCACCACACAAAAAGTTCCACATAAAACTCTGCCTGGATAGCATGTTCCAACTGCAGTCTTGAGATCCAAAATTGATATCTCTTCAAGGAATGCAGTGTTAGGAAAGCATTGTGGTTGTAGATGTAACGGTACCTGTCCCTGCTCACCCGATGCAAAACTGCAACTTATCCTCATGCGGAGCTTCTCCCATCGGTCGCACGAGGAGAGATGTACCGCTACGAGACCAGGTTTGCTAAACGAGTGGCTGAACTCCTTGATTTTGGTGGGACTGTACTCCAGTTCTCGCATTCCTTGATACACCTTGTCTAGATTTTGTGCATCAACCCCATTCTTATTATCATTGCGTGGAGCCAAGGTATTCTTCCTGATCATCTCTGTCATGGCTGTCACAAGACAATCCAAGCGCTTTGTCCTGCAATATCCACGTCAAAACTTAGACGTCATTTCACTTCACAACTTGTTAACACTGTCTGAGAATTTGCAAGCATGATACTTATGACGTACGCCGTTCCACTTCATTTAATATCTATAAAACATTTCTAACTTGAAGATTACATGTTAAGATGCTGACTGTAGTCAATACCCTCTTCTAGTTTATAGTCCAACAACGATCACTGAAGTGATTTGCGATGGTAAGAAGACCTGTAACATCCATGTCGGGAACTGTATTTAGGAGTCTCCAGAGAATTGGCAGTTAGTTAGGAAGGAGTAATCAGGTTTGTTGTTTCCAAGTTGCAGAAAGATATGAGGCTGAACCCTGCGCTAGAGCTGATCGGCAGGGCCTGCATTTATCAACCAGACATTTCGTGCCTCTACTTTGCCAGATTTTCACACGATTTGGCTCACCTCTAGGATAATTCTGTCACTACAAATTCGATCACATTATCTTCCTCGAGTCAAAGCTTGCAATCGAAGCTTGAACCTTGTTGTTGCTCAAACGTCTCATCTCGTACTGTCGTGACTGACTACTCGAACCCTGAATCACCTCGGGCTTTCAATGACCCTCCACCAGACCTCTCCTGGTTTAGCATCCAACTCAAGCACCGCTCAATCAGCCTATATTAAGCGCATGATTCCTACGAACAATCAAAATGAAGACTTAGACGCAATCCTTCGTCTTATCTATGAAGCTGCGTTATTTCACACCTTCTTTCGCCAGGAAGCAGCCTCGTCAGTTTAAGATAGCCTCATGTTTCCCAAATCTCGGGTGCCTCTCTCGTTTTGAAGTTTATGGGGAACCAAACGTCGCTCTTCAAGAATTCAAACATCACGCTCACGCTTCAAACTTTCAAAGACCTTTTCTCTTTACACACGACGAGCATCGACACGAAGGGACAACATATGGACATGCAAAGCTCATACTAGACAGAACTCCCATTGATTCAAAGGTCCAATTCATTACCATGACTTGTAGGATTCAACACCAAGGCAGCTTAGATGGCGCGGTCGTTGATGTTACCGAAGTAGATTCAAACGAATTAGTTTATCTCGTAATTTATCCACTGATTTCATCAGTGGATAAATTACGAGATGAACTAATTGATCAAGGCGTTTAGTCATTAAGACACCAGGTCTTCTCGTTTCTTAATCATATACATACATAATCCTTTCAAGAATTCTATGAAAAATTAGAGGTGCTTTCTTCCTAATTTTGAGGTTTTCTGGTCTAAAATTTTTAATGCAAACAAGTCTAACAACACTAATAGCTTGGATTGTTTGATCGATTATGTTGGGTCGATAAGCCATTTAAGAATAAGTTATCACTAAATTAATCGCGACCGGGAGATAAAGTACGATTAGAGTTACCGTAGTCTTAGTTTTAGCTTTGAATATCCCTCGTGGAAGGAAGTCTGCCACTTGAAAGAAGAATGCTGTAGTACCCCACTACCGAAAAATCTCCGAATTGCTGAAAACCTAGTGGTGGGCCCCAGGATCTAGAAGCGATCGACAGGCGCGGCTCCACGTCGGATCGGAGCGGAACCGTGGAGACAGCAATCTCCAGAAATCCAGGTCGCGCGAATCTGCGCTGCCAGCCGCCGCAGCTGCTGGCGATAACCTGAGAAGAGTCTGGTGGAACTTGTACCACCTGATTCGCGTTACATTTGGTGCAGATTTCTGGTGTTTGAGATGCGGATACGTTTCCGCTCGTTCTTGCTCGAGGTACATACTTTCACTTGAGTCTCGTTGTGAGTTATGGTTCGACGATGTAGTGACATCCACGAGTGTTAAGTTGCGGACGCACTGTGACGCGTCGAAAAATGCTTTCACGAAATGTACATACTCCTGTGTTGAAATTCTTCCGTTGAGAGTCGACGATTTTGAGGAACCAGTCCAGTCTGGGAGTGCAAAATGGGAGTTTTCTGACATTAGGAGGACCAGTTCTTCATCTTGAAAGAGAGGAAGTTAAAATGACTTGAATGTAGAAGGTGGCTGTGGGTAGGCGGCTGGATTGTGAACGTCAAGTGTACCTTGGAGAGTTTTACCTTGCTCCTTACAGTGGATTTCACTGCTTGAGATCACAGGTACTGCAGCTTTACTTCTCAAAGGGCTCTGGTCAGATTGGGCTTTTGTCGGAAGCCACTGTCGGCGATAACTAGTTGTCAAAGGGCTTCAGTTCTTACAGGACATCATCGTACAGAGCTTGTACCTTTTTGTGTTTTTATAGCATGGATGTGAATCAGGAGTAGGATTGCGCTCGCTTACTCGTCGTAAGTTTGAGAATTGTAGACAGAGGATTGTATGTCGGAATAGGTTCACTTCAGGTGAGTTACCTGAATCGACACCCGGAGTAGTACCGATTGCAAATCTGCGACGGCATGGCCCTTTACTCCTGGAGCGCCTCCTCTTGTGGACAGGATCGAACAGTTTTGTTGGCTCTTTCAGACTTTCACATTGCAAGAAGCCTTTATAGCTCAGTGGTAGAGCGTCAGTCTTGTAAACTGAAGGTCCAGAGTTCGATCCTCTGTGGAGGCAACCTTTTCCCCGTTGCACTTAATTAGTCAACAACAGCATATTCCATTAAATCTACAACGATATATTACTTACCCACACCGGGACCAAAGCCACCGGTCTCCTTCGCCTTCAGAGTTTTCTGCAGAAACTTCTCGCTAATGTACTTATTAATACCTCCGAAACAGCGGATCCTGCTGTTAGTTCGATGTGTAGACGAATACATAATGACGATGATTGATTAGATTAATGGCACTGAGTTAGACTCATTGTCACTTATCTAAACATGGCAGATTCTTAAGTTCTAATTATCAAGTGAATGTAACCAGAGAAGTGGTGAACTCCGCTGCCAAGAAGAATGACAGCTGATTCAAACTGAGCTGACAACCCTATTGCAATAGGATTAACTTCGCCCTACTACTACATACATTTAGAATAGTATAGGTGTCTCCAAAGTCAAAAGATAATTTGATGACATGGGTACCACTCTCCTATTAGACTTCATGGGATCTCCTACTTTGTAGATATTAGACCTTATGGGTATGATTCTCATTCTCATATTTATTAGCACCTTAGTGTGATATTAGACTTTATGGGGTATTACTCTCACTCTCATGTTTCAAAACGTATGCAATACGTAGTATGTGTACAATGTTCTATAGAGATGGTTGGTACAATTTACATGAGAGCTCCCTCTTGCACTTCATAGCACATTTCAGACAGCATATGTTCACTATTCAATGCTCCACAAGAAAACGATGACCGGTGCAATCTATGGGAGAACGATTACACTCGATGATATTTCTTCCGATGATCAATAGTTTGTGAACTTTACAACTTGCATAGCCCGGATATTGTTGGGGTTTAGCTCCATAATATCTTTGTCTCATCAGTTTGTAAAAAGTACAACTTGCATACGCTGGTTCATGTCATTATAGGTACTATTTTCTTAACAATACGTGGGATTCGTCAATATCTGGGTCATTTTACCCCGAAGCATCTCTTTGGCTTTGAAGCAGCTGCTTTTTATTGCCATTTTGTTGATGTTGTATGGCTTTTTCTCTTTGTTTCTATATATTGGTGGGGCGGATTGTGATCATTTTTCAAAGAAATGATCCCTATTTCGAGGCCCGACAATCCAGTGCCTGTTGTAGTCGGGGTGTTTTATATTTGGCCACAAATCACCTGCTTCTCGCATCAAAACTAGCTTTGATAGTTTCAAATCAGAAATTTCTTTTGACTAAATATAACAAAACACACAAAACCCCGGTCTAGATCCTGCATGATAAAAAGTACAAGTCCATTTCTGTGCAAAGGAGTTGCACTCATTCTTGTTCTGCAACGAACACGGAGACGTTAGCATATCCAAGAAGCTCTGTCGCGTGGAGGGCTGCCCCCGCCCTCCATACATCGTGTAACTTTCGAACCGTGTGCCGTTGTAGCCGCTCGCGGCTATTTTTATAGCAACATTGGACACACCCCTCTTCTTTTTAGTTGTGCCGCTGCCGCATTGTTCAAAATCTCCGATTGCCAATCAATTGTAACTCGTCTATAGTATGTGATTCTCAATTTCACCTTTTTTTTGTCTGACAGGGTTTGGGGTTTAGCTCTATTTTATCTGTTGTCTCATCTTGTACGGCTTGGTGGGGTCTTCCCATCCTCCGAGTTTTCTATGCAATTACCTTTCCCTCTCTAAATATGATGATATCAGCAGTTTGTAAATCTTCCAACTTGCATTGCGAGGATATCATAGGTGCAGTACGGTAGATTTCTCATGCTTAGCACTCTGTTACCTCTTTAGAAGACTTCGTGTTCAGCATGGTAGGTGCGTGGATACTGTGTTTAAGAGAAACACACTTAGAATGGTCCAAAATTATCACATTCAGCATGTAATTTCTAAGATCCGTTCACAGCCCCGAGTGCGCTGGGTTCAGGAAGATTTCGCTCGTGTAGGCTTAATGAGAGAACTTGCGAAACTAGCCTTCTACTGGGGTTCATTGTTCCAATTCGTCCGAATTTATATTTCGAGTGAAACGTATAGCCCCGGTACAATGAATGATGCCAGTTTCCGATGCTTCTAGGTGAAGGTTCACGATCACGATAATCACGTCGGTGTTTCAACCAGCAAATCGAGTAGAGCGGATATAGAATTTGTTGTAAACAACTCAGTTTATGACCAGCATACCTTCTGGAGACAAAGCACAATACATTCATGTTCACCCATAACAGACTCCTGAAACCCCACACAAAGAGGGCCAACAAAGCCGGACATGATAACATCATCGCACTCACTCATGCGTGCATCCTCCACTCGAGGCAGGTCCAGTGGACACATAGCTGAAAGATTTCGTATTACATCACAACTTCGCGGTCATTTACATCAATGTTACAACTCCAAGCCACAAGACAAAATTGGGTTTGTACAACGTTCCCAATGCCAGTTGTGACCATACTAGCCATGTACATTCAGTACCTCAACGAAATGGCATTATTATTGACAAATGCTTCTGAAAAGGGAAACCAAATAATCATTCTAACTAAAGAATCGTACAAAATCTAATGGGTTGCCCAACTGGTAATCACTATATATATGTATCTCAATGATCACCTGTTTGACCACTGAAACTCGATTTCTAAAGTTCGGGCGGTTCCATCTCGATTTGAGTCAGGCTGAAGAGTATACTGTTTACTAAAAGTTCCTAACATAAGCACTCGATCGATTTGTATGGTGACCTTACCCAAAGATCCCTGTTCACAGTTCAGCGCACAAATTAACGGCATCAGATCTCAATTACAACAAACACTTCTACGACAAAGGTTGCAGATAGATGTGTCAGAACTATTCAGTGAGGTAGGCCTGTTGAGAAATTACCTTGCCAAAAGCGCCCTTGCTTTTGCAGGATATATGTAACCTTTGATTCTTTGGAGGTGTATCAAAAGCCCATGCAAATCCTTGCTTCCACTCTGGAGACGTGGTATGTGACACTACCTGCGCCATATTCCGACCAGTCAAGAGAATCAGTGCATGCCTTGCAACGCTGCCGTTCATGCATAACTTCCGATTCAATCATTAATCAGATAATAGCAAGAGAGGATTCGACAGGATTCGACGAACTTCAAATGGAAGCTTAGAAGGAACCGAAGTCAAGACGCGGACCTTAGTTTGCCTAGGGGGACCGTTGCCAAGGGTCAACTTGCAGAAAGCATTGGTACTCCCCATGGACTGCTTGAGGTTGTTCCCGCGCTTTATAGTCACCACTAAGCTACCTGGCAGGCACTGCAGAAGAATGTCTGCCCTCTCATGAAATCGTGTTGCTCCAGATTTAAGCAGGTATTGTAACACAGGGATCGACTCGGCAGCTGCCATTGCTTGAGCGCTCCCGATCTCTGCTGGGCATGAAGCCCACGCTTGCCGCAACAAAAATAAGCAGTCTAGGGCTGCCTCTTGGGTTCCTTCGGTGCCTGTCTTCAAAGCTCCGACCAACTGTGGAATACAAGCTGTTGCTGCCTCCGTGCCTCGAAGCCTTGGAAAATTGGCGAATAAGACGTTTATGGCTCTCACAGTGTCCTCATTCACAGAAGCAGTGGCCCAGAGGTCTTTCTCAATGGCAGCTGGAAGAAACGACAGAATATGACGTTCGTGTCATTTCTCTACTGCCTGAGATCGAAGGGTCTGATGGGAACGAGTAATGCTCTTACTAGGAAGAGCTCCTAAACGTTAGCATGCATTGCGATTAAAATTCATGCCTAGCATTCAAAAAAAGTGGACTTACCTGATAGTGCCCGGATAACATCGCTTGAGGCGTACTCCTGAATAGTGTGATTAGAAAACAATAATTTGATCAAAGACGCAGCTTGTGCTGCAGTGTCCGTGTTACTGGAGGAGAGCATTTCTTGAACCACTTGTATTCCACCTGCCTCCGCCACAGCACGTTTATTCGATCGGCTGTTGCATACGAGATTCTGTAAAGCGCAAACTGCCACCATCTTCATCTCCTCTGTGGGTTGATCCTCAAGAAGGCTCACTAACGCCCTACACGCTGAAACGGCGTCTGTCGACCTTGACAGTCCATCATTCTGAAACAAATCACCTAATGCAAGCGCGGCCAGTAACCTAGCTGGCTGCATCCTTGTTGCTGGGTCAAGGAGATACTGTGCCAAGGGCGATATTGCCAACTTGGCCACTTTCATTTCTCGTACTTTCAGGTTGTTGAACAAAGCTTCTAACAAACGAGCGGCTGCTTCCTCACTTTGGTGACATCTAAGCAGTTCCAACAAAGCTTCGATGGCACCATTCTCAGCCATTCCCTCGGAGCTTGACGCGTCGTCTCTTTCCAGAACAAGAAGAGCATTCAAAGCAACCACAGCTGTAGCCTCAGAACTAGACCGCAAAAGCTTCACAAGGACGGCAATGGGCACTTTGAGATAGTACGGAGAGCTGAAACGAAGAACATTCGAGAGAACCAAAGCTGCTGTCTCCCAGACAGCATGGGGAGGCTGTGGGTCTACTTGCAAAATGACTTTGGAAAGCTCCGTGATACCACCTGCATCGTAGACAGCATTCGGCCAACTGTTTGAGGCGCTTTCCAATGCCTTGAGAGCTTCTTTCTGTAGACTAGGTACACCCACACCGACAAGCTTGATGAGAGGAATGACTGCTTGTTGCACAATGATATCCCGTTGGAAGTTCTCAGTTGCCAGCAAATACGAGAGCAATTCTGCAGCAAGCTGTTGAACAGGTTGAGCTGGCGATTCCAACAGTACGATAAGAGGCTCAATAGCTTGGGAAGGGGTCAGCTGATGACTTGCCAATCTTTGAGGTTTCTCCAGGATATTTACAAGAACCTGCATTGCGCTATGCTGCCCAGATGTGCTCATCTCTGGTCGAGTCAAGGCGTAGAACAGAGGTTCCACCACCTTGGCAGCCGCTGAACCCTTGGCAATACTGCTGTTGTTGGTTAAGATTCGCAACAGTTCCGCAATTACACAGCAGACGGAGTCCGGAGCGACTGTAAGGATGTCTAACACATTTTCAATGACCCCAGCTTTCACCATATCAAGCTTGCACAAGGGACGGTCCTTTGCCAGCTTGATAAGTGCACTTACAGCTGCTTCGTGAGTCACATAATTCGACCCTACCAAAAGGCCCACGAGAGGAACGACTGCGCCATTGGCTGCCACAGCCTCTGCTTGTTGTTCATCATCTAGTAGGTTATCAAGAGCACGGGCACCAGCTTCCTGCGCTGAGCTGAGATCACTTCCCAAAAGTGCAACTAATGGTTGGATGCAGCTCGTCGCTGCTGGGCTAGATCGCACTCGTGAATTTCCAAACAAGATACGACAGAGCTCGGCAGTGTCCTCCTTCAGTTCCAAAGAACTGTTGACAGACAATAATACCCTGCAAAGTCCTTCAATGGCGTTGGCCTCTGCCTCAGCTATGGCCAATGCCTTTGGTGGATTATCAGCAGATAGTTTGGTCAACGCTCCGATAGCTGCCCTTTGCTCTTTCTCCGAACCAGAACTTAACATTTCCACCAGCGGAGGAATAGCTTGGCCCGCAGCGTCGCCAACCTTTATGTTATCAGCAGCAAATAAACCTGCTAAAGCCCTGGCAGCACTGTACCTAGCGCCCCGTGTTCCCATTCGTAAAACAGCCACAAGTTGCTCAACAGCTCCTAATGCAGACTCATGACGCCGTAATTCTGCACTACTGAATAGAATCCTCATAAGATCGGCGGTGGCTTCCTCAATGGAATCCTGTGGTCCCAATGAAAGATATTTTGTCAATGCATCCAAAGCTCCAGCTTCTGCCATAGCCAGCTTGTTCGTGCCGCTACCTTTTGCTACTTGTGTCAATAGCCCCAAAGCAAGAGGTGGTGCTCCTGGACGATCAGAGCTAGGCTTCAGCATATCAACCAATGCTGGGATGGCTTTCCTTGCAGTCGCGCCGAACCTGATGTCTTCGACTCGGAAGAGTCGCTCGAGGGCCACCTGATCTGGGTTGCGGGCAAGGTTGAACTCCTCCGACAAAGCAACTAAATTGGAGATGTCTGACTCAACACTCCCAAGGAGAGGAATCAAACCTCCTGCCGCACCTGAGTTGGCTACGGCGAGAAGTGTGCCACGACTACCATTACAGACGAGGCTAGCAAGGGCCTGCGCAGCAAAATATCTGTCTATAGCTTCTTCAGATTTTAGAAGAGTGGCGAGTGAGGGAATTGCTCGCATCGTGGCTGGAGCGCGTGTCACATCTCGGTCTTGGAAAAGAATAGCTAACAGCAGAGCACTCACCCATGTACTTCCATTATCCTCAACCTCAGCCTGTTCAAAAAGTGTAGTTTAGGGTTAGATATGACCACTTACAGGTAGGATAGAGGAAAATGGTGATGAACAAGAGAGAGAGACTGAGGTCTGTAATCAACTATCCTAATTGAACGCCAGGTTCAAGAATTCAAGCAAAAAATCCCAAATAAATGGCACACATTCCTTGGTGGAACCAGCTCAATTATCGACTCACTACAACCTCTCTGAGAGTTTTTGACTAACATTGTTCGTAACATACTGAGCCACAGTCTAGTTGATATGTCGTACAAGTAAACAGCATTGCGAATCTCCGGACGGAAATTTAGTTAGATGAAGACACACAATCACGCCAACAAATGTACCACTGAGTCTCACACTTCTCCCCAAACGTAGAGAAACGCCTGAAAAGAGAAAAGCCAAGCCTTACCTGCCGGGCATTTGGAGCAAATATAGCCAACTTCTCAGTGAGAACGTCAATAGCACCAGCTTCCATGACAGCAACCTTACTCTTGCTATCGTGCGATGCAATTACACAGAGCAACCAAAGGGCAACTGTGCCTCCCAGTATTGCTGCAGGATCATGCTCTTGAGACAACTCCTCGTCGCCATCAACACTAGCTTTGGGGCTCGACTCCTTCATTGTATCCTCATTTACGTCACCGTTTGATTCAGCCTCGTCTTCGGCAGGTTTGAAACCGAGCATCTCAACGAGGGACTGGATAAGCCGGTGATATGAACCAACTTCGCTGAGAGCTTCCATTGCTGTTTGTCTGTGTTCTTTGGCTGCACATATCAGCAACGCGGCACCACCAACCTTCACCTCCAGGCTGGAAGAGTTAATGACTCGATCCGCCAGGGCTGCAATACACCTAGATGTCCCGGCAATTAAATCTCCCAAGACTACTGGCTGGTCCCGACATAATCTTGACAGAACTTCCACTGCCTTCTCCTGGACGTTGGGTCTTCCAACTGCTAAGCAGTTGACCAAGGGGCCAATGCTGTAGGGTACTTCAGCAAGTACGGCCCACGGTGGTCGACTAAAAGCTCCACCTCGTTTCGCTCTCGCTAGTGAGGCAAGGGCATCAAGAGCTTCCGATGTTGCGCTGTCATCCAATTCCGTGGCTGCAAGAAGAGCTACCAAGGCAAGCACGGTACCACACTGATGTATGCTTTCAGCTAGAATATCATCAACAGGTCGTGATCTTAGAAGCCTCGCAAGAGCTCCAGCAGCATGTTCCTTCCCTTTTGGAGTACCTTCTCGAAGAACTCTTGTAAGAGGTAGGATAATGTCCTCGGCAGGAGCTTCTTCTGCCAGTTCTGGATCGAGAAGAAGATTGGACAAAGCCGTCGTGGCCACTTCAGCAACTGAGATGCTGGACGACTTAGCTAGACCTATCAAGGGGGCAATCGCATCTTTCGCAGCGTTTCCAGCCTCGCGATTGTGCCTTGTGGACCGGAAGATGGCAGCAAGTGCCCGAGCTGCTTCTGATGCGATTTTCTCGGTCCTCGGATCAACAAGCTTGATGAGGGGGGAAATACTCTCCACTACAATTGGGCTCTCACGCAGATCTTTCCTTGCGTCAAATATCCCGGCAAGGACAGCCGCTGCATTCTCCTGAGTCTCCGCGTTGCTGGAGCTCAGTAATTCTATTAACGTTTGCAATGCTTCGCTTGCGGCATTTCCCTCTTCCAAGATATCTTCGTGAGAGGCTACTGTGAGTAAGCATCCAACAAGATGAAGGACGTGCACTTTCGACTCAGGCAGATCACCTGTGAGAAGAGCTGTCAATTGACTTATGGTGCTCGCATCTGAATTGCGCACCAGTTGAGTCAATGCTCTCCCAGCAATTTCTTGGCCCTTCACCCCGGCATTTTTCAGCAACCATAAAAGAGCTGGAACAGCCTCTGCCGTTTCAACACATGCCCGAATATCTTCACTATGACTGCACAGATTGCCAAGTATGACCGCGGAATCTTCCTTGGCCTTTGACGACCCAGTCTCCAGCAACTGCACGAGTGGAGGAATACCACCAGCCGCAGTGATGGCCCATTTGCTTTCATCGATATCTTGCGAGAGGATAGAGAGAAGTGCAGCTGCATACTCTTGCTGTTGCTCGGTAGAGAGACCAAGCAATGATATAAGGAGTTGCACACCCTCTCGCCCTCGGAGGGCGTGCCACAAATCTGCTTCGCCACTGCATAAACTGGTAAGAGAACGCATTAGTTCTTCTCTAGCTTCATGGTTGGTCATAGTAACCAGTCCGACCAACATCTTCTTGCCTTCAGCGTGCTGCAAGCCCTTGGCAAGATAAGTATTTCCGTACAAGCTAGCAAGAGCTTCTACTGCACATTCCTGCACGAGCTGAGACCTTTGAGGATCAAGATGTTTCTCCAGCACGCGCTCAATAAAGACTGGATTCACGAGATCAGAGGCTTCAGAGCTTTCATCAAAAACCATGAGGGCATAAGCAAGAGCTCCGATGGTATCAGCAGCTTCTGCTTCAGATCGCCCATTTTCAATACTTTCTGCAAGACTCAAAATGACGGCGGGCATGCCTCCCGATATATTCGCGAGAGCGCCCATGGCATTTTCTTGGAGCACCTGCGCAAACTCGCCCTGCATAAACTCCTTTGAAGGAGCCACTGTGGCACTGATCAAGTAGGCAATGCCACCAGCTGACACAATGCCCTGTCTCGCGTCTTTCAGCTTGGCAGAGAGAGATTTAAGGGCGCCTGCTGCTTCAGCACGGACTGAAATTTCGTTTCCTGGAGCAAGAAGATCAAGCAGAGGCTGAATGGCGCCTGCGCTGAGAACTTTCACATTGCTTTGCTCCACGCCAGCCATCATACTGGCAAGAAGGGAAGACGCATTGGCCTGTGCTGTGGGGCTGCCAGTAAGCAAGGAATTCACAAGGATCTCAACCCCTCCTGCCTGCAACGTCGCAGGCCAAAATCCTTCTGTGTTGTTGCACAGGTTTCGTAATGCCCCTGTCAATAGACCGTCTACCGACTTATCTAGCTTTTCACCGGCCTGCAATTGCTGCCATAGGTTGGGCACAACTCCCTCTGTAGAAAAGATCTTGGAGCCTACATGGTCTCTTACACCTCCTTGAGAAACGGCATATATTGCTTTTGCTGCGGCAGTTTGGGCCTCAGCAGATCCAGACCTAAGCAGATGCAATAGAGGTGGAACGCAGCCTCCAAGAAGGACCCTTACTCTCAAGTCTTCTTCTTTGCAGAGAACTCCCAGAGTAGCAGCCGCATTGATCTTTGCGGGGATTGTTCCTGATCTGAGCAGTGCAACGAGTAGAGGTATGGCTTGAGAATGGGAACCAACAGCAATCCTAGCATCTTCACGGCCATCCGCGAGCTCAAATAATTGCCTTGAAATGATTTCTTTCTCGTTCGGACTTAAAATAACAGTGCGCAGCTGCTCAATGCATTGAGCAACTTTGGCCAACACTCCGTCCTGATCTTCCATGCCACCCATTGTGTTCCAATCTCTGCGAGACACTCAGCACAAACGATAGATCCTTTCAGTAAAGAGGGTTTTCCACTATCGTAGTATAACGAAATCTACACAAAGAGACAACTCCTGATATTTGTCAATGCACGGCATTTTACGTGGTCCACTCGTTGCATACTGCTTATATCTAAAGATCTAGATGAAACCACGAGGAACATGTAGTACTCGTTCGGTACTTATCCTTGAAGAGGTGAATCGGGTGTAAGACCTAGGATATGACAAGATTACACCCCAACGATCCCTCCGTGGGTATGGATACCAGATTCGAATAGCGGAGTTAGCAGACTACATGGTATGATCGAAACTCTATGCAGACTTGGGACGATCGAAGTATAGGACAGCTTCCGCATGAGAGATGTGCAAGACTATTCGATAAATTCCTGCTTTTGTGTGACATATCATCTGAACTCCACATATGGAACTCAACACAGCCATCAGGCTTGTGAGATTGTGCGCTTAACACATGGCGAGATACCATAGCAACAGACTAAGTTCAAACTCTTAGACGAACTTGTTCTCCAAGACAAGGCACGCCAGAACAGACACATCAAAGTCCTTAAGAAGCCTACGCACCTTGGTCTAGTCACAATGCCGGATACAGTAGACCGCGGAGTTCGCGGCTCATTTCGCGCAGTCTTTGTAGGCGTGGGCATTGGCGAGCGCTGCTTCTCTTGGTCTTCGGCAGCCATACCGACATTACTCTCGTTCACACTTTGCTCGCCTGGAGGCATGATGGCTGACTAGTATCTCGATACTTCTTCCTCCTCTGCCTACTGCGGAAACCTTCCCGCGATGACACTACCACGTCTCATTCACGCTTGATTCACTCCTGAGCCACATCAATGTCAAGACTAGCAACGACGACGACGACTCCTTCTTTTCGCACTTCCTCGCACACTCTCCTAGCCTCCGCTTACTTCCGATCCCTCCTCCCCTCAGCTCCCTACTCATTCTCTCTCCACTATCTACAATCTTTCGCTCGCTTTCTCAAGCTCTCCTTCCTCTTCCAATCTCCCTTGACTTTCTTTCCTCTCCCTTTCTTCCTTCAAAATTCTGATACCCTTCCCTGTTCGTCTTTCTGCTCCTCACTCCTCTGCTCCAATGTGCTCTTCTCCGCACATGGATTATGGATGACTCAGACGCGTAAGAGAACCACCTCAACAAAACAGGGCAAAAAGCACCGAGCAGGCTTCTTCTCCTTTGCTTGCAGCTCGCAAAGACGGTCGGAACGTCTGCGTCTGTCCGTCGTCGTTTGGCCTGCAAGGACGGACGAGCTGAAGTCTCGAGCTGTTGGCCGGAGCTGTGCGAAAGATTAGAGAAATGAAGATCAGAGGCCTCGGCTTCTTCGTTCGTTCTCTGCCGGTGCTGCCTCTCTCTCTCTCACTCAGTGTCAGTCGAACTCGGAGAAGTCTCGTGTGCGCTTCTCCATTCAATCGGACGCCAGAAGGAGAGGAGCGTACACCTAGCCTAGCCAGCCACCGATTCCATGCTATGCGGCATGCATGATATCCATACAGTAGCATCGACTTCCATATCCCATGCATACATACTCATCATGTACGGCATCCATTATATGTCCGTTCGTCACTTGCAACGGCAGAACTTTACTCAACCGAACCAGCCGGATTAACTTTAACCTCACCATATCCTTGTCATTACAATTCGTTTACCAGGACTCCGGTCACAGGTTACGAGTCACCCCATTGCAATACGGCTGGCACGAACATCTCTCACCAGCAATTCAAGTCATCTCCAACGTCCACACCACTGCTAAAGTGCTTCCCAGACGACGGATTTCTAATGACATTTGGGAAACCGCCGGCAGGTGGCAATTCTCACTCTCTTATCCGGCTGGAAGTCTGGGTAAGAAACTTATAATCATGAGGGGATGGTGAATCGCAATGACCCTGTCGGGGTCCAGTCGAGTAAATTCCTGTCCCAACGGTGGCACTCCCGTCCGCGCGTCCCTGGCCGCCTGCAGCGCTCCGATTGTCATCCAACGGTTGCAACCCAGCTGCTGAATCATTTTCTATGATGAGGCTCTGCAGGATAGGAACCATTTGAAGAACGTTGGCCTGCCAAAACTCAAATGTGTTCTTGTAAAGGATTGCATCATGAACTGGACACCACAATGGACTTTTCGGTCAAGCTCCACTCGGATTCCTAATTTTTGAGTGCTGGTGGTGGTGGGCTCTTTCTGTGGCACTGACTATTCCTTACCCGTTGCGTGCTTTTGGACTGTTTGACGACGTTTAGTTCTTTCACTCACTCTTCACGTGGTGGTGCTTTGGAGGAAGTAAATGTGCGAAACTCCCGTGCCTTATGGCCTTCCAATTCTTTTGAGAGATGTACTTCTTTGTATGTCTGGTGGGTTTGTCACTTCCTGTAAGTCACTTTTGTTTCTGAGCTCTATAAACAAGATAACATTCTCACAACTGGGATGCTGTCAAATTTCGTGTGTTTGTTGGATATCTTGGGCTTTCTTTTCTTTCTTGAAACGTATGTTGATGCTTGATGTGCTTGAGGCTTTGTCATTTCTTGTATAACGCTTCTTTTAGATTGTTATATTAAGCCAATATCCTCACATTTGGGACGTTGGCAGAATTTGGGTAGTAGCACTGTTGACCTCATGGGTTTCTCATTTCAGTATCATTTTCTTGAAGCATGTTCTCCTTGTGGACCTCTCATTTCTCTTAAAATCTATGTGTTCATAAGCTCTATAAATAACTATAACATTCTCACAATTGGGGTGTTGTTTACAGAATGCGGATGTTTGTATGATTGACTTTTGAATCTGGAGGGAAACCTCCATCTCTTGGCCCAAGGTTGATGTGGCGTTTTACAGATACGTACGAGGTGGAGATCAAACAGAAGTGGTTGGATTTATCGAAAGATGTGAATATATCTCATTTTTCCTTCTCCTTACAGTTGTCTTTCGATAAAAATAAAACACTTGAAAATATTACTACCATGTCGTGACCTGTAAAACACCAAAACATTCTAAGCACAAAGATAATCATTCAACTCTGCCATGTGTATAATACTCTCCTGGCGGTAGTTCAAGGGTCACATGCTGTCCAAAACTTCAAGCACGTTTCTATTTTACTTTCCGATATGGCATGGCACCAGCGAGGGTTGACACTTGAAACAATAATGAAATTTGTTACAGTGAGATGGTTTTAATTTTAGTGCACCTCGTGCATGACCTTTTACATTCTTCCATCGCACTTGATTTGGGCCCCAAATATGATCAGGCATAAATGACGTAGTAAACGAACATACGAACTCGAATCATCGACTGTAGATTTACCTCGACCAGTATCTAATCTCAAAATAGAGCAGAATAACAAGATTGTTTTACTTATTGCATGATTTTAGCATCTCACAAAAAGTGATAGTCTCTGGAAACTCCTCTTGGAAGAAGATATTCCAACTTTATTGAGGTGTGTGATATGAGACACCTGACTGTCAAACTCTCACTATCATATCACGAGCATACTGCAAAGTTCACTTCTGTAACGCTAACTACAATTCATGGCTAAAAAGTCCTCAGCCACCTCACTTCACATCACCTCGTTCAGAGTTTGGCTTTCCAAGTTTCTTAATGCATAAACCAAGTTTACTTAGTTATCAATAACGAGCATTGATTCCTCTTCCAGAAGTTAGATAATGAACAGAGAGCAAAGGTTATCTATCTACCCAGCCTTCTCTTTGCATGTATTAAATTATTTCTGCATGGTTGCATATGGATTTGGAAAAAGCTTCCCAGATGGAACTAGATAATATCCCAGACGCTACCAGCTCAATGTAACCATTGTGTCCTCTAACTGGTCTTTTCTCAGTTCAGATTTCAGTTAGAAATAGATGGTCAGCGCATATCATGGATCCATTCTGTGGCACTTTTTAACTTCAAGACGATCCTTGTAAATTCTTGAGTGGGTACTTTCAGTTGTGCATGTCGTATATGAGAAACAGAAATCACACCAACTTGAAAAATCTAACGATCATCTTTTTGTCGAGAACAGCCCAACTACAGTAAACATGAAGAATAGAAAGCAACTCTGCCGAACAAAACAGATAGTTTTTGCTTTTCTCGTACAGTAGCACAAGTACTAAGGTCCTTGTCTTCTTTCGATGAATTTATTATTACCATGAAAGAGTAAGAGCCAAGCGAAGATCGGATACAGATGCTACATCTTGTTGACTTGCAACCTAGGCGATATAAAAAGAACTTGTGTACTCCAATTTTCCACTTCGCGTGGTGTACTCGCCCCCATCATATCATCTCCAGCTAGAAGGAAAAAGCATGGCAATAATTCCATGTTTCTAACTGTTGTGTGAGCAACTAAACATCAGTCGTTCAACTCTTAAGGAATCTTCCAAACCAAGAAGAGAAAAAGGAAAGAAAAAGAAAAGTTATGGAAAAAGTAAGTGTTACAGCAGTAGGTCATGAGGTCAGTCAGCTCTTTTGGATCTCCTTTTGCCTCTGTTTGTAGAGAGGTGAGATCATCGGCTGCCCGTGCCCCTTCTTGCTTCTAGGCCTCCTCCCTAGCTTTGAACAAGAATTGAAGAAGGGAATCTTTGGGGCGGAGTCAAGAGTGCACTGGAGTTATTCTCCCATAGAGTGAATGAGTCTTCTTCTAGCTTGAGAAACACTGCCACATGTGAAACGAGGGCCTTAATGTTCCAAGCTCCAATGACCCACCCAATAAGTTGCCTTTTCGGTTCATTTTCATGGCTTCCATGGCCTCGTAAGATCCTTAGTAGAATAGCACGGCAGGAAATGAAATCTTATTCATGTAGCAACCAAGGATCGAGGTCTAGATGAAAGTTGTTGATTGATAACAACTTGCGCTTCTCAAGCGTTGCATTCCATTATTTTGTACATCTTTCATATGTTCATTATTTTGGCCAACTTGAAAATAGTCTATATTCTACCACATGCCCTCTCTATATATTCTCCCACATGCCCTCTCTCTATACTTCTGTACGTAGTAGCATGATATACCTCGGTAGAGCACTCAAGGGATGCATGTAATTATTTCTATTTAGTATTTGGTTTAATTGTATTGTATAGTTTTAGTCTTTGCCGTCTATCTCTATTAAGTTTCTACTTCCATGCATGTCTTCTCTCTATATCTACTAGGATCCCAATGCCTATGTATCGCTAAATTCTTTACTTGAGTGACCTCTCTATTTGTCTTTGAAATCTTATATCGTTATACTCGATACGAGTGATACTTGCTCTTGACTAAGAGCTAAATTCAGACAACAAAGGAACTTCCTTTTGCTGGATCTCTTCCTGTGCTTTCTTCCAACACGGCATGTCATCCTCTTGTGCTGAAATTTGGGCTAATTTACTCACCTGAGTCACCTCCTTAGGAGACCAAAAAATAGGTATTAAATCCTTGAGTGTATATACCTCTACACTTGTTGCCCTCAAAGTGGAGTGTCCAACCAGTTCCGATAAAAAGACACAACAACATGTCTTCAGCAGCAGCTTTCACTTTAACACCGTAGATCCTGGATGCTAATGTGATGAAAACAATCTTCCATCATCAACCTCCATAGCCTTCCTAGCTCACCTTCCCAACTGAAATTCAACGTCGTCTACAGTACTAGATTCGAGCCCTCAAAACACTCAGAAGTGAGATCCTGTCCAGCACTTAGTAATAATAGCAACACTTATAATAATAACTCATCTTCTACAACATACCAAATCGATTGTGAGTGGTACATTGAGAACCACCAAAGATTGTGAGTGATGTGCTTAAATAAATGAAGGACTGAATGCTCAATAATGCTTAGAGTGGGCCATCCATTGCACATGATACTGCCGCTGCTGCTGCTGCTCCTCTGCTTTTCTCTTGTGTGGTCTGTCTATTCCTTTGTAGCGACTCTCACTGGTGCTGCATGAGCTTTTGGGCCGGACGATTGTAGCTACAAGCAAAGCTCCTTTTTGCAGGTGGTGAATTAATAGGCCACCGGGTATATATCAACAGCTCTACTTCGGGAAGAAGGAAAGTTCACGTGGTTGGTTGGGTTACCTGGCTGGTGCAAATTTTTCCCCAATGAGTATTGTGGGGAAATGGATTCCTTTTTAACCCTGGTGATGCTTTTTCTTTTCCTCCTTCTTGTTTGTAGTGCAATAATGGGCTTTTGAATGTCTCCCATAGGACCTTGGTTGTTGGTTTTGGGGTGAGAAAAGCTCTCTTGTTCTCTTTTGCTTCGCATTTTAGACTTTCTCGTTTGGTAGTAGTATATAGTGTCAATTGCTTTTGAATCTTTGAGTGTTAATCGACTATAAGTGGTACTTTTTAAAATATGCTTCTAGTTTGAATATTTGAAAGCTTCTTTCTTTATATTGTATATTGTACTTTAATATCATCGTTTGGGATAAAGTGTTTCGAGTTGTTTGGTTTTTCCTATTCGTTGAGAGGCGAATAATCTACATTCATCTTATTTCTCATACGATGTGAGGAAATTAATGCTCAAACAGAATGTAATTGAATCAAATATGCGGCAGATGATTAAGCAAGATTATATTTTGTTATCATCAACTGAAGGACCTTGCAATTCCACCGTAGATTGTATATTACATCGCATTGGTAAGGTCCAGTTTCGCGATCTCCGGTGAAGAAGATATTGCATAGCTACATCACATAGCTTATAAATATAAATTTTGATTTTCTTTGGTCTACACCAGCATCATGGTGTCAAAGAAACTAGATTTAATAATGATGGAAGAAGGTAGTGGCCAATAGCTGTAGAATCCAAATCTAATATCTTCAATTTAGAGGAGTCCACCATTGACTGTAACTCTGCATTACTGTCCAATATTATCATGGTCTCTCCTCATCATTTTTCCTTCTCCACCTCTTTTATTATCGGCTTAATAGTTTGATAGGAGAGAGAGTTTGTTTTCATATACGGAGGGACTCAAGATATCAATTGGTTTATTTTATCATATCTTGTGGTGACTTTATGGGAACGTCTTGATAATTGCATGTTTCGTCAAACTAGTCGGCTTCTTAACATTAATCCTAGAATTTATAAAAGTTTCAAAAATCATTTGCATTTAATTTTTTTAGAATTTTACATTTTTAAACAAAAAGGGATCAACCCACTGCAGTGAGTCATACAACAACAGATCTCCTGAATAATATTTGCTAAGTCAATCGTCAGCCGTTCTTGGTAATGGACCATTTTGGTATCATACCATGACCGGTCCAATGCCTCAGCAAGAGAAAATATGAATGCCACTTTGACATATATATCATATAATAATTACTGCTTTTAGTTGACCTTTGATTTTTCTATCTAGAAAATATTAAGCAACATCTGAATAAATTTTTAGAAACTTCTCTGATCATATGAAATAAAAGGCTACAGCATAAAAAGTTGTTGATTATTCGGTATGAAAATATTACACAAAATTATTTAATTCTTATAGCAATCAGGCAACCTACTAGCAATTTCCATCAAACCATATAATTATTTGTAAATACTGAACAAAAGATGAGAAATCCTTCGTTTGGATATACTTAAGGTAAACTATTAGGACTATCATACTATCGAAATGAAAATATATTTCGTACTAAATCAAAATATATTTCGTACTAAATCAAATGCTTTTCATGAGATAAGAGATATCCAGATCTAAGTAAATACACTAATATCTATATTATTTGCAATAAATAAATTTAGATCACTAGATAAACATGAACGATTGTTCTAATGTTCTAAAGAATACTTTGAAAGGCTATATTGATCAGAATAAGAAAAAAGTAACTCTTTAGGCATATTATAGAATAATTTTTGTATTTAAATTTTTTAATAAAATCGCACTATGTCCTTCCCATCAATATTTTTATTATTATATGCATACTACTTATATATGAGTAATCCTACTATTTAAATTAAACTAAATGAGCTATTAGAATTACAAGCATTGCTCATGTAGGTTTCTTGTCGATAGCTAAAACTATAGATTATTGTAGAAACTTGCTATCTTAAAATTGTAGTCAGATTTTATATGATAGTAATTTCTGTTAAATAATAATTCATATTTTAACATATTAAATAATAATAATAGGATATTTAATCATATTTCTTTTCATTATGACTATTAAACTTAGTTTACAAACTTGAAGCTATGTACATATTTCACAAAACAATATAACCATCATCATAAAGTTTATATACGAGCTTATAAACTTAGATTTCCCCTAGTTAAATGATAGATCATGCTATGATTTTCATTATCTTCTAATCCATTTTGACCTAGATAAAACTTAAAAAATGATAATTTTATCATCTAGGAACATAAATTTACAAGTTTACTATATTTCTTACTCTTGTAATATGTTCTAAGACTTATTTTTAATCAGCTTTGTAGGAAAACTAATGCATAATAGACAGAATTTTAGTTTAGGAGACACTTTGTTTACTCTTTTACTTCTATACTTGCTTCTTTAAAATAACTTTGCCTTTGAATTGTATCTAACCTCTTATTTTCAACATTTAGAAATATAAAAGTCTCTTTGTGTTAAATTTAAGAGAAGATAAATAAAATCTTTTAATTTTGGGAGAACTTGTAAATATAAAAATAATTTATCCAATTGAAAAAAAAATTCTACCTTACGAATTAAAAACTTTGGAGTTTAAGCCCTACAATGCATGTAGACCTCTATATTGTAGACAAGATATTATAGAATGGAACATAGTTTCTAAGCTTTTTATATGGTTTCATCTTTAAAAAATAGAATAGATAATGTAATGAGTAGGACATAAACTTGCACATAAATAACATTTCAGAAAATCTTGTTTTACTAAATATGAGGGTTATTTTTATTCATTAAAAAGTGACATTTATATTAATAGCATTCATTCTTTGAATAGCAAGTCCAAATGTACCCTAAGGAGAAGTTCATACTAACAAGAGTTGAATCAAATAGTGCATATAAATTGCAATCTCAAGGAATATAAGCTCAAAATGAATACAAAAGACCAGAAAAGAGAACAAATTTGAGCATGTTCTATTAATAATCTTATTTTTTTGGTCTAAATTTAAAGCTAATATATAATATGAAAATTAGTTTAGTCAAGAAGTTTGACATAATGATTTTGCTTGACTTGTTTATATTCTAACCATCTAAATGTGCAGACAATAAATTGTTGAAAATATATAGTATTCAATCTACAAATATAAATCCATGAATAGAGAAAGGAACAATGATGATATCAAGGACCTCCGCAATTGTAACATGAGCCAGGGGAAGTATTTTGTTGTGGTGGCACAATATTTTGTTGCAAAGCATGAGTAGCATACTTTCTTGCTATGAAGGGAGGGATTGTGAATGCTAGGGTTGTTGGTGCCTTTGGAGTAATGTTATGGATTGCAAATACATGGTTTTTCTTTGCCATGTAGTATTCCACTCCACTTGATGTACTAAGGAAGAAGGACGACTACTCAAACACTCAATGTTAGCATGTCTTGTCTTTCCATAGCTTGTACACCAAATGTTGTGTTAGGTATACAAAAGTGGTTTATGCATTTCCCTTCCTCCAATTAGTTGGACCTTGAAGTTGGAAAACTCCTTGATGAGTTCTTCCAAATTTGTTCCCAAATGCAGTATGCCTTAGGAATGGTCATTATTGCATGACAATGGTGCACTTTTTGTTTGATACATTGCTCTTTCTCCTCCTTAGAGGATGCGGATTTTGACAAGGAGGCATCATAAGATGATTTGATGAAGATAATCATGCACTTTGCTTTTGCAACATTCCTTGTCATCTTCTTCAACTTAGCTATAGGAACTTCCTTGTCTTCTTTTTCCATTGTATTCATCATCTATTTGTCTTTGTTGTCTAATGGGATAATTCTACTTTGTTGTTAAGCTCACACATATCCATATCATTGTTGTTTGTTGGTTGAGATGATTGGCTTTGTTGTTCAAATTTCCAACATTCACCTTGTCTTCAATCATATGCAAAAAAATACAAGTAAAAATATTTTCACTCCTTGATATCTCATCATGCATAGAAGAAACCTTCTTTTATTTGGATGTGGTCCATGAACCCAAGTTTACTACCTTGTCCATATCTTCATTTTTGCACTTGTTGCCTTTGGTTCCTCTTTGACTTCTATTTTCCCTAAAAGAAACATCTATTATTTGGACAATTTGTCTCTACTTCATAGATACGTGAGCCTTGGGTCATGTGATTTTAACCTTCTTGCAAACATTTATTGTGTTCTATGTTTTGTTAACTTTGAAAAACTTCCTTGTTTTTGCATACTCTTGGTAGGCTACTTCAAATTTCTTTATCTCCTTCAAGGCATCATGGTGTGAAAGAAATAGTCATGATGATGAAATGACTTAGATACTTTATCTTTTCCTCCTCCATAAGGAGGTTCATGCTGATATAAAAGTGGAGCAAAAATAATAATACAATTGTAGCACTCCATACTCTTTCATTTCCTCTACCAAATTTTCCATTTATTTCACAAACTATCCTTGCCCAACTCACTAGTTTTATCTTTTGTAGGAGTTGAAAGAATATGGCTTAGTTCAATTTTACATAAGTTGTTTGTTTGGACTTGAACAAATTCATGACAATTTTTGTAATGACTTGGTAGACAAGATCTTTTACGGAGTCTACTTGGTAGCTATTAGTTTTTTTTGCCTCTTCAAACAAATCTTCTATCTTGGCTTTGAGTTTGCACTAGGATGACCATATTGGGTATTCATGAACATTTGACCAAACAAGGAGTTTCTATATCAAAGAACCCATTGGCTGTCATATCTATCAAGAGTGTAGGATTGCATCTTAAGAATTTATCTCTTGAATTACAATCATTACAAATCTCATCTAGGATAGAACCATTTGAGATATTCCAATCCCATAACTAGAATTATATTTTCCTTCTTTAAATATAATTAGTTTGTTGATGCAATCCCTACTCAAATATATCTAACATCTTTGTAACAATTTTAGGGAGTTCTTCTTGTTTCCTCTTTCTTTTTTCATTTAATGCCATGGCTACACTAATTTATTGCACACTAACACAATAAATTGCCTTGCCAAAACCCACTCCTTGCACAAAATATCAAGTTTCCACACTTTGTCAAGGGAGTAAATCTCTTCAAGAGTGGGACAAATTCTTGAACAACAAAAATTTGAGTAAGTGAAATGCCAAAAAGTGAAATTTCTTCCTTGTGAGGTGGGGACATCCTTTTCTAGTTTTGTCAAACCGGTCCAACTTTTTGCCCTCATTGAGGTTGATGAAGTGTTGCATATCACTTGCACCAAATGGTGAAAAATATGTTCTTTGGCATCACCTTCATGCGGTGCACATTGTTTTGCAGTGTGAATTTGTAACTATGAAACATTATAACAAGACAAAGATCATTGTGCCAATTGTGACATCTTTGTATTCACCACAACTAGTTGTATTATTGATCTTTGTGATAGTGAGTCATTGGTGGGTAAGTCAAGACATAACACAAACTCATAATCCTTGTACTAGGTTGTAGTCATTTTATTAGGGATTTATGCCTCTATCATAGGAGCCAGTTTGGACATTGTCTTGTCTTCATTACTTTGTTAGTCTAAGGATTATGGCCTTTTGTTTGTCTTTGTCACACCCTTTTACTACTTCATATTGCAACTTCTAAACTAAGAAAAAAATGAAGATTTGGTCAAGTGAAGAAGCAAGGTTACCATTAAATCATTGTCAATGAAAATATCATCAAGCATCAAATAAATAGATTCTCTTAGCTTCAAGCTAACTAGATGGAGCGGCAAAACTATGGTGGCAATTTTGAGTAGAGTGAGTTGAATGGCAATTTGTTGCACCAATCTTGACATGGGAAGAATTCAAGAGTGCAATAATTAGGTGATTCTAAGCAATAAATATCACACAAGCCGCATAAGATAAGTTGGCAGAGTTGAAGCAAATTGGTTATGTGAGAAACTATATCATGCAAGTCCAGAACACCATTATGAAAATTGTAAATATTTTGGATGGTGAAGCTCTAGATTGATTTGTGAGGGGCTTGAAGTCACAAAGCAAATTGAAAGTGACTATGTGAGAGCCAAAACACTTGGAGGAAGCCATGTAGTTGGCTGAGCGCTTTGATTTCATGGTCTCAAGCTCGACCTTCACGAAACCTACCAACACATTACACATGGGTGGGGGAGGAGGCACCAATGGAGATTGATCTCATATAATGAAGACCACTTGACATAGTAGATCAGGAAAGATTGCAACAAATGATAGTTTCTTTTATTGTAATCAAATTGGACATCGTATTGCTAAATGTCCACTCAAGAATGGGTGATCTCAACAAATTACCCAAATGAAGTTGTGGAAGAAAATGATCATAGAAATGAGGAATCTTAGTAGGAGATTTTGAGCCACCTATTAGGAACTCAATCAGTTCCTATGGGATTGAAGGCTTGACCTATGCAAGTTTGCTTCACTTGCAAGGTACGATAAGTAATTATGGTTACATGATTTTGTTGATTTTGGAAATTCAAAGAATTGCATGTCCATGCAATTAGCAAAGGAATTAAGTATTCCTATCAAGCCAATAATGAGAAGCAAATTGATGATAGCGGATAGTGGAAAAGGTTCTACATTCCGTACCTCATATCCGATTACATTCAAGATTGGAAAGGAGTATTTGGAGTGTATGAAGGTTTGTAGTGGCATCTCTACACTATGATATCATTCTAGGTCTATCTTGGCTTGAATGTCATAAGATTCAATTTTATTGGACCCAATAATGACAAATTCAAGTACAACACTAAGGTAGGAATTTTTGGTACCTTTGAGTAAGACACCTAAGAATAGCAATCCCAAGATGAGAAGTTTGTCAAGAAAGTAGCCATGGAACAAGCTTTGAAGGAAGATAAGTCCCAAGATGGTAAGTTTGTCAGTAAAGTAGCCATAAAGCAAGCTTTGGAGGAAGATAAGTCTATTTTTGTGGTGTATATCAAGCCTATTGTGCATGGAGGATTTGAGGAGTACAAAAAGCCTCATTAAGCAATGGTTGATCAAATAGTCCAAGAATTTTTACATGTGTTTTTGGATGATCTACCAAAAGGATCACCCTCTGTTTATGGTATGTCCTTCAAGATTGAGTTATTGCCAAGAAGTACTACAATGAGTAGACCAATCTATCGGCTCTCACCAAAGGAGTTGGATGAGCTTTGAACAACATTGACAAAGTTGTTGGAGAAGGATTTCATATGACATAATACATCTCCTTGGGGACCATTGGTACTATATACTCCAAAGAAGGATGGAGGACTTTGCTTTTGTGTAGATTATCATGTCTTCAATAAACAAATAGTGAAGAATGCATATCCCTTGCCTTGAATCAATGATTTGCTTGATGAATTGAATGGAGCATGATACTTCTCCAAGATGGATCTTTGAAGTGGCTATTGGCAAACTCCCATTTATAAAGAAGATGTGCAAAAGATTGAATCGGGCAAGAACCAGGCATCCTTGCACATAAACATGCACCTAAACTCAACCTCACAAACAAATACAAAACAAAAGTATACATTAGTTGAAATGAAAAAATTATTTTTCAACCAATGAAAATACATTAAGGAAACAAGGTGTCCTTGGTTATGAAACAATAACTTACCACATTGAAATGTGTAATCAATCTTATATTATCACATGCCACTTGTCCAATCACCAGACAAGACTCCTTCCTACTAAAGTAAGTTTCTTTGTAATATTAGGTCGTTGTGCCAAGAGTAATAATGTCCCATTGACTAGTCCTATAAACCACAAAAATCCTTTTGTAGCAAAAAATTTTGAAACTCTCTTTCTATCCTCAACATCTGGTTATTGATATAGCCAGATGACTCATTGACCATGTTAGATAAAAAACGGTTGTGTTCACTCTCTTCCTGAAATTTATAGTGGATCCTAAATTGATACCGCATAAGTTCATTCTCCTTGCAAGACATGCTCCATTCCTATTATGAAAAAATATGTCTAGTGCTATCGCAAATTGAATTAAAATAAGAATTCATTTCCTCCCCATCTCACTCTCTCAAAACAGCTAATTATATTGGATCAGTTCCAACAATGTATAAAATGATTGTACATCCATCTTCATCAATTGTTTAAATTGACATGGTTCTAGATTAATGAACAATTGGGAGAAAAACTTGCTGTTCCTATTCTTGTCCACCACATGTCGTCTATCTTACAAATATCTCAAAGAGTATACAAAGTCCCACCACTTTATAAGCATATTCCAACACTCTCAACTGGATCTCTAAATCCCATTCTTGTTCATCTACGTTCTCAAGCTCTTCCCATAATCCGTTGCTGCACATATCTAACTCCATGTTACACTCACCTTTCCATTCTAGTTCCATGTATATTCACCTTGCCACTCTACCACTTGCAAGCACATTTGTCTCTTTCTCATTGATCAACTGTTGTCAACTGCTAGTGCAAGGCATGTTGATAATCAATGGACAATTGACACAAAAGATGATAAAAGATACGAGCTATATTTGCTAGGTCCAAAAAAGTTACTCTCACCTGGTAGACTCCACTCTCTCTATTTATCTTCTCTCTTTCATCCTCCCTAATTTAGGTGCAAAAATCTAACCAAGACTCTTAATCTATTTCTTACCAATTACACAAGTTCTTGCCAACCATCCAACTAGGGTTCTTAATTGAGTATCAGATAATTACCCAAGTTCCTACCAAACGTTCAACTAGTGCTCCTACTCTAATACTAGACATATACCCAAGTTTTTGGACAAAAATCAGTCCAACCCACCTTCCTCTCTTGCCATCTTCTTTCTAATTTCTCCTAACTTTCTCTCTCTTTGAATCATATTCTCAATGCTTGTATTGAATTTCTCCCTATGTTTGAATGAGAATACTCAATGCCTGCTTCTTTCTAATTTCTCTCTTTGACTACTCTCAAATAAAATTTGTGGCCAAGCAACATTCAGCAAGCCTCTACTACTTGAGCGTGACTATTCCTTTTCAAAGCACCCTTCCTTCTAATTTCTCTCTTTGACTACTCTTAGTAGAATTTGCGGCCAAGCATCTTGCGTCTTGAACAAACATTCAATGTTCATGCAAGACTCTTCAACTTGAGCATGACTATTCCTATTCAAAGCACCCATCTCTCAAGCCAACACTCTTGTTAAAGTTAGATTACTATGTAGCACTTGGCAAAGCTCTACCCACTACACTCCTTCAAGCAACACTCTCCGCAAAGCTCAACCCATCCTCTTGACACATTGCACGCTCAAGCAACATTCTCTACTAAGCTCAACCCACGTTCTCAAAATTTACAAATGACAAAGTGTGACCTCTCTTGTCCAAGTTGCTCATGTGTTTTGGGAAGGCAAAGTGTTCTTGAATTCCCACTCAACTTCATTTTATTTCAAAATTTTAAGTTCTTATTTGAATTCAAAATGACATGATTACCAAGTACTCAATACTTAGGGGAATATCATTGAACACCCATAATATATTAAATTTCCACGAGAGGCATTTCAAATTACCATAAAGTTTTACGATAATGGGTAACCTTTTGTAGCTTCTTCAACTACCCTATTTCTTTCTACATGGACATTTTACCTACTCTTAGTTAACTTTTATTGAGATATTTACAGGAGGTGAAATCACAGTTTTTTAAACCCCTACTGTGCACAGTGCAAGAGACAGATATGACTACACCTGAGGAGCACCACAAGCAGATCCAACCTTTCATATCCTACTCTGATGAACCTATGCTAGTTCCAAGAGTTCAGGGGATCCCTTCAGGTTTGCAAGTGTCATCACATATAGAACTCTTTAAGTATGGAACCTAGAACGGTGTATATCCATGTGGCGGGGATGGTTTGGATTTGGAAGCCATTGAAACGGTGGCTGTCATAAGATTAAATGGGCCAAGTATCTATCGTCCACAAGTCCATGCTCAATGCATTTTACTGAAGTTAGAATGGTGTATTTGCATGTGGTGGAAACTTTGTGTTTAAGAGCCTTTGAAATGGTAGCTTTCATAACTTTAAATAAGTTTGCATAGTTCACAAGTTGACAAAATTTATAGAAATATTGGAGTTAGAAATTGAATCAACTCAACAAACTACATTATGCACATATTGTAGTCTTGTTAACATGGTGAAGGATGCCAACTAATTTATCTTGTAGTCTTCGTTTGATCACTTTTCCATCTTAAGAAGTAAAATTACTTTATTTAGTTATCATTTATGTATGTAGAATGAAATCACTAGATAAGAAAATGTTGTCATGCCAAGCTCTATTATGCTAGATTATTTAGCGGTGGCTTGTTTTCTAATGTTCAGGCTTGTTAAGAGAGATGGAACATCTTTGAAAGTGATTTCATGATTTTGATTTCTCTTTGTGACCTTATACAACATAGATTCATAAATGTTCTTTAGTTTTACCTCTAATTAAGTTTCAATTCTATCAAAAGGATTTCAAAACTTATATTAATTTCTAGCAAATAAAATCATTCATGTGCACTTAATTTCATTATTCCTAATTTTTTTTATTGATAACTTAATATTATACTACTTTTTATAAATTATAAATTGAAAAATTATGTTGGTATAGCAAAGCTAGAAAAGATAACCTCTACACACTTAGGATTTAGATTTTAGATTAGATTGAGGATGAATACTTGAATCATGCAAAGCTTATTGTGCTACAATATTTCAGAGGGGCTAGTTTGTATGTATATTTTCTGGTGTGAGGCATGGAATATGAAAGTTTTTTTTTGCTTTTAACTATTGTTCTTTAGTACCTAGTATAACATAGATTCTTACATGCTCTTTAGTTTAACCTCAAACCAAGACATAACTCTATCAAACGTTGGAATCCCATATTTGTATATGAAATTAAAGAGTATATTAAGTGAACCTATTTTTATTTCTCTTAGAGTATTGATAAGTCAACATACTAAGTCTTATAAATAAAAATTGAAAACTTCTTTTGATGTGAAATTGGTTGAATATGTCACCTCTCTCAACTTTGTGATTTAGACCAAATTCAAAATAAGCTTTATGTGCTCCTCATATGCTTGATGTATCTCAAAATATTATACTTGGACAAATAAAAGCATTTATAGACTTTTATAACTCACTTCATATGCAAGCATTCAGTGGGATATATTCACTCTATGACATATAGTATATAGTCACTCTAGGTGTGACAGATAAATATTACAACATAGCTATAGTTTAGTGCTCCTTGTAAACGCTCGTCCATGATAATAAACTTGGTTTTCTAAATATAGTTAAATGTATGTGTTAGGGTTTTCTTTTTAGTAACTGATCCTCTCTAAATAACAATGCAAGCTTAGTAATATTAACAGCCAAGTCAACAACGCCAATGACTAAAAGAACCATTAAAATTCTGGTTAATGTTGGAGACTAGATGAGTAACATCAAGGAAGTTAATGGACATTGAGACAACTTCATATGCAAGGAAAAAAATATTGAAAATGAAGCTAGTTGATGTTAAAGTAAGGGAATTAACATCAATATTGAAGTGTGCTAAAGCCTAAATAGCTCCACCAACAAATAAGGTAAGTCAATTGTTTGCAAAGCAAATTAACTCTACAGATGAACATCAACAACATTGAAGTTTTCCCGTGTTAGAATAGCTCCATGAACAAGGCAAGTAGCATTACTTGCAAAGTAAATTAAAGTTAATATAACTCTACAAAAAGGGGAAGGAACATTGAGATTAAAGTTGATTGACATTAGACTTGATTTACATTTATGTTGGTTGATATTGACATTGTTTTATATTGAAGTTTTCTGACTAAATTTAAAGTTACTCCACTTCTAAGGGAAGCAATATTATCAACAAAGTTGGCTGATTATGTAATTACTCCACCAATAATCAAATAATCAAACAAATATCATCAGTACACTAAGTTGTCATCCAGATAATTCCATGAATAAAGGAAGGAACAATGATGATAGTAAGGTTCATTGACATTGAAATAATTCAATAAATATAGAGAAAGAAGATTGCAAAAAAAGTTATTTTACAAAAATCCCAAAGTCAAGACATTTAAACTGACTAAAAAAGTCAAATCATCAACAAATTTCATTTCTAAACTTATGTGGTAATCTCAAAAATATATTTTTTCCAATGAAACATTACTTGTAAATATTGCTAACAACTTTACTAGAAAGAAAACACAAAGAAAGAAACCATAAAATCAAGATAATAACTATATATGATTATCTAGAAATTGCAATGTATTATCTACTTTTTGAAATAACAATTTGAAATAACAATTTGAAAGCTTGAGATCAAAAGGTTGATATCAAAATAAAAAATCTCTTGTTAATATTATTTTATTGCATTGATACAACAAAGGAAAAAAAATTAAATCTGATCAAGGCTATCCAAATCATCAACAAGCTTTACCTTAAACTTTACCTATCAATCTTGTGAGTGTTTTTTCACCCAAAAGAGTGAAATTTGACCACAAGTAAAAGTTTAGGAGTGATCAAGGCTATCAATATATGCAATGCTACTAGTCTACTATAAATAGTTTTCCCATTGTGTCTTGTATTTTTGGTTTAATTAAGGACTTAAGATTGAACACAAAAAATATTTTGTTCATCTTGAAGATTTGTACCCTCCAAATAATGTTCATAGTCAAATACAAAATTCTCCATTGTGCCTAAGAGATTCTTGCCTTTAAATACCTTAGGTTTTGGAAATGGGATTTGCTCTTCTCCTTCCTCAAAATGATGCTTTCTCTACATGCTCTTGTCATTGATGGTCTTTTTATTCCATCAATCAAGTAAGATGCTCAATTTGTTGCTTCATAGAAATGATAACTTTGGGCATTGTCGCCATGGTTGCTACTCTATCACACTACCTACAATATCTAAATTGGTACGTAGATGCAACATGTCCACCAATCTCCATAAGTTACAATCAGAAGTACCAAGGGTTCATTGTACAAGATGATTGTATTCAAAAAGTTCTGCCCAAAGCATGAGGTGATGAACTTCATGAAATGATGCTTGGGTAGTACATGGCCAAAAAATTCCCAATTTTTGGTGGAAATGGATTAAGTGGTCCATAAATTTTATCCTTTCCATTCTTGCTTTGATACCAATGTAAACGATTGAGATTGAGGAGAGAAATAAGAGAATGGAATATCACATTGGGACACTTGAATGAGTGAAACTTTGAATGCCTAGCATGAGCTTGGGCTTTGTTATTTATAATAAACATGCAAGGCTCTTAAGATGCTTCTCAAGAAGCTTCCTAAAGTTGCAATCTTGGAGTGCAAGCCAAGTTAACCCAAGAAGTTACTCAAGAAGCTTCCATCTAGCAACCACCTACTTGGCATGCAAGCTAAGCTAGTTGGAAGCTTCCCAAGATGCTTCCTTCTAGAAACTACCTACGTGAGGTGCAAGCTAAGCTAGACATAAAGCTTCCCAAGAAGCTTCCTCCTTGAAGTCACCACTTGGCATGCACATTACCCAATACTTAGAAGGTACCAAGTAGCTTCCTAGATACTTCTAGAATGTTCTAAGATAATTTGGCCTATTTGCTACTTTGTTAGCCTTGACTAACTCATTGATAAACTCCTATTGTTACATGTTATATCCAGAGGGAGCATGATACTCATGATACTTTTGATCTCTTTGGGTATCTTCCTTGCCTTTGCCAATTCTAAAATCATGGAATGAAACCTTTTGGATTTGAAATATCTCTCTTTAATTCTCTTCTTCTCCAATAAAGTTCAATAGAGAGAATAAAGTCTTCTCTTTAATTCTCCTTTTCTCTAACTATGATAATAAAGCCTTTTTTTTTCTCTATTTTGCCTTTGAGTCATAACTTCTCCATCTTGGTTACCTTTTGAGCTTGTAGTTGTGCCAATTTGCATCTCTCTGTGTCCTTTGCAAGACTTGCTCCTTTACTTGGTCATATTAGAGAGATCTTGGGAAAATGTAGAGACCATTGATGACAAAGGTGTCCTTGAAGGAAGTGTCTTTATGCTAGTTGACATAACTAGTGTCTATGTGGAAGAAGAAGCCATCTTGCTTATATAGACCTTTCTTCACTTCATGAATCTAATCTCTTGTTCATCTATCTCTCTTCTCCTTCCCTATCACCCCCATAGTCTCCCTCTCTAACAACTTCCCTTGTAAGTGGTTCTTCATTTTCAAAGGTATTTGGTGACATGGAAAGTAACCAAAATCCAATTTTGATCTAGTCTCATCTAGTTGCCCCTTTAATCTGATCTCATCCTCTTTCCTTTTTGAACTATTCTTGTCCTCTTGCCCCTACACATGATACTCCTTGAAATAGTGAGATAATGGTACATAGGAAAATGACACTTAGGTGCTAGGAACATAAACCCCTCCGTGGTAGGACCACATAACCCATATGTGGGTATTTCATTAACACAATCCTCAAATGGAAATTCAAATGTAATGCAAGATCCCATATACTCTTCTATTACCATCTCCTCCAAAATTCCATTTTCAACCCTTAAGGATACTAGTGTAGGTGGAGAAATGTTAGCTCTGGAACCTAACATAAAATCCATTCTCAAACAATGTGTACACTAATGATTTAGTTTATCATCAATGGTTTTCCATCCTTGCTTGATTTCTTTCTCAATGAGCCCTTCTCCTGTACATTTATCTTTCCATGTCCAAGTAGATTTATAAGAAGCCATGTATCCAGCCCATTTCTTTTGCAATCTATCTCCAATCATAGATTCTCGAAAACCTCTCCCAAACTTCACTTGATAAGTGGCCATATACTTGAATGCGGTGCTCTTATGTATAGGTTTCTTACTATTCTCTTTGTGTATTTGCTTGAAATGGTCAGGGTCTTCTAAATAATCCAAGGTTTGATTATTATGGTGAGATAGAATTCTAAATTTATTGTCTTCACCTCCTTTGGATTTCACACTAGTAGCTTTTGATTTCAGAAGAAAGGCCAGATAATGGACTTGAAGAAATCATGGCAAGAAGAGCTTTAAATTTTAATATAGGACAATGAGAATGCAAGTCAAAGCGAGACCTCAAGGGAGAATGTTGAGGATTTAAATCTGAAAAATGAGAATGCAAGGCACAATGAGACTTCTTGAGAGAATTTGGAGGATTAAAATCTACAAGAGTGGAAACAACTATTGTAGAATGCTCAATATTAGATGTATCATGTGAAGCAAGATTTTGCAATTCAACAACAAGATGCGAACTTGCTAATGGAAATGGAGGTTAGTGCATTCCGGAGTTGTCCATCTTGAATCTTGAATTTTCATTTCCTAGGGCGGTACAGTTACTTCTTTTCTCCATTCCCACACAAGAATGGGCTTTGCCAAAATTATTGCCGCACACTAACCAAAGTTCAACTCTTTTTTTTTTTTGAAACTTCCCATCTCCAAGAATGAAAAAAATTACAAACACGTATTGACGGGAATTTTGATCAGGCAAGAATTCGAGGGAATGGATCGAGCAATTAAATTACACATTTCATCCAGTCGAGCAAAGTTTCCACATTCAAAATCCGTCCAAACACGGGTGCAATGGCCTCGTTGCCTTTGAGCAAGCATCCACGTTTCATGAAGCCTTGGCCTCTAATCATATTCATTTCTATATATGAATTACATTCATTCAAAATTCACTTGCCTTGACTAATCTCTCGAGGCAATACCCACCTAATCTCTCGTCCCAGTATCACAATCGGACACCGAGAAAGTGAAACGACCTTAATATGATCAAAGTTACTATACAATATTTTACGGGTGTTTCATTTTTGGGGTAAATAGGTATTACGGGTGGTCGTCGAAATCGTTCCGCCCGTAAGTATGCTGTCGAAACAGTTTTTGAAACCCCCTATTGTTTCTCCACTGTAAAGACGTGCGGTATTAACAGGAAATGAAAGAAATGTTCCGCGAGAGATGGTTTTAACACAAGTGCGTTTTAAATAACAGTCCGTGGTACATTCTCGTGAGCATGTCGCAACTTTGGGAACTCACGCGTTGCTTTAAAGTTCGGACATATGTGATAAGACATACAGTATCTGGAAGCGCTCTGAGATTTATCCTCCATGCTCTAGTACAGTGTTGTATGCCTTCCTTACGTCGGGCACTGTTTCATCACAATTTCAATGCTTAAGAAAGCTCCTTCCAGTAAATGAACTTGAACTTGATTTGGCACATGCTCACCCTCCACCTGCAGACGCTTTTCTCTTGTGCTGCAGTGTTGCATCTCGGATCCAATCATAGGGACCGATATGTACAACATACTTCCCCGAATCTTGCATTGCCGCAATCCAGTAGAGATCGTGAGTTGAAATTCACGATCTCTACTGGATTGCAGGCATATGATGACCGCCGATACCTGGTTACAAAGTTTCTCATAAACACAATGGCAAAGGACAAGAAATACGGCTACGAGAGACGAATATACCAGACCTTCTCAGACACTCGGTAATCTCAAAGAACGACATGGATTGCTGCCTATTGAAGCATTAGCAATCTACTTCCCAACAGACAAATGGGATTAGATGATCTCTATCCACCCATCTATTTTTCTCCACTTTACCGAATATGTATGTGCAGACCACAACCGATTTTGGTGCCTTGTGTTGACATAATAGATTACCACGACGAGATTTGGATCTCCTCCAACTGTGCAGTGGAGGAGCATAGAACTTGAATTATGAAGTGGACAGATTCAGTCAGAACATGTCAACTGCAGTAGGATTCAGCGCTAATTCATTTTAGTAGCAAACATTGTCGTAAGGGCTTTCTTCTGACAATACACCCAACTCAACCGAGAATATCTGCTAGTCACTTTCCCACTCTTGATAGGAAAAGTGACGGCACAAAGGATTTTTCTCTTTTCTTTCTCTTCTCCTATCATGACGGGGGATGACAATTGAGTAAGTTATATCTCCAAAAACGGTGAGGAACTAGAAAGCCATAGTTGTAGCTAATGTGGTATACAAGAAAAAAACTTGTTCTATTGTGATGAACTACGCATAATTGCAAAGCCTAATTGCTTATGGAGCAGAATTGCAAATATGGTCATGAAGACAAATCGACTACCTTGAGAGAAAATTGGACACTTCCAAATTGCCTATGCATATCTCCATGGCGAACTCACCTACTATATACCATTATTGAACACCAAGTTCTACACGGAGAGGAGTCCTTTCATGAGGTAATGGTTTTGAAGTTCTTTTAAGGAAGAGTTAGATATCGTATTCCCATATTTGTTTCTGTTTGTGGCAGTACATTTTGCTAGATTTAGTTATCCCTAGTTTAGAGTATTTTGTAGTTTTTGTATTTCTAGTTTAGATACCTCTAGGGTATCTCATTAGGGTAAAATGGGGGTGCAATCACATTTAGGGTTAAGCAAAGCAATTCACTAGCTTTTGCTTCTATGTATATAATTGAGTTTCTGAGCTTGGAATAATAGTGCTCTTACAAGGGTCATTCTTAGTATCTTGTACATGGTTTTAGGAGATTTTTTGTGCTGCTTACCTTTGGGATGTCTATCATGCTACATGAAGGAACTGTTGTGTACTATCTCCATAAGAAGCTCAGCAAGAGAGTGTTGAATATTGTTGTAAGCAATCAGGAGTGTCTACTGGTGAGATTGAGAAAGGTCAGTGTTAGGATGTTTGATATATCAGAAGTCAGAATAATTGAGGATAGCTTTTAACTTTATTAAGAGGAAACAAAAATTTCTTATCAGGTTATGGGTCCATCGTTTGCAATAGAATTGATGGGAGAACTTAAATAGCTAGAGAAATTGTCATAGTCTAGTGTTGTGAAATCCATACTAGATAGTTATGGTTGCTTGGACTTGATATTAGAGCTTCATGGTACCGATGACATAGAATCTAAAAATAGTGGAGAGAGTGAAACACTCTACAACCAGGAGATATCTCTTATGTGCTCTATAGCAACAAACAAATAATATGGTAGATAGGTTACGTGGGAAGTTGTGAAATTTAGGAGAAACTCAAGAGTTTATTAATTGTTGAGAGATTGGAGAGGTTAAATGGAATTGGGTAGAGCTGCTGTACATAAAAAATACAAGAAGGTGATAGTTCACAAAGCACTTGTCAAGAGTACAAAAAGCTTCAAGAACACTAGGAAGGATGGGATATCATTTTGAGAGAAATATGAGATTAACTCTTATACGCTCTTCCTCCAAGCTATGACTCCATTCTAGTATCTTTGAAGGTTCATCATGTTGAGGTTGTCACATGGGAGTACATGGCAACAAGCTGATAGAGTTCAGCAAAGACAAATGGACAAAGAGAAGAAGCAAGGTACAAATGAGCTGTTGGATGTTGCTTGTATCTATTGCTTCATCAGGGTCAAGGAGAAACCATGTAGAAGATCAATCATACATGGAAAGGAAGGTGACTTCAACAACAAGACCTACTTTTTATGCCACAAAAGAGGTCATATTGCACCTGTGGGTCCTAAGAAAGGAGAGATTAGAGAACAAGAGATGAAGAAGGCAGGAAGGAGATCATACCCGACAAAGGGATGCAAACTGGCAAGCTCAACATACAATGCAAAGGATTTCAATGACATAGAGAGTGATGAAGAATGATACTTAGTTGAAGAGTTGGATTGGAGATTGATTGTAGAATCATAAATTTACTCAAATAGTTCATGATGGTTCCTGGATTCTTTAGCTACTTCTCATATTTGCTTCCATAGGGAGATATCCTCATCTCTTCAACCTATGAAAGCTCCCAAGGGTGTTTGTTGTGGCATTGGGATTTTGAATCCAATCTTAGGAATTGGCAAGGTTCAAGGCTCTTATTGTTTTCATGAGAAGACCTGGCACAAGTTCTTGTAAGAGCTATTTGGAAAAAATTCTCTATGTTCTCAAATATACCATTAACTTAATGTCAATATATTGTTTGCTTGACCATAGAGTGGATGTTCAATTCTAAAGTAATGGAAAACAATGTACTTTGAAGAAAGGAGGACTAGCTCTTAGTGATGGAACTGCAGAAGTAAGTGGTTCAAGCTGATTAAAGTTGATTGCTTAGATTTTGCATTGGCTGCAAAAGACCACATTGATATCCATATCTGGTATATGAGGTTAGGATACATATTAGAGTTGAATATCCATACTATATAAAAGATAGTGGAGGGATTGAAACTAGACACCAAAGGAAAACTTGACTTTTGCAATGGGTGTGCAAAAGGAAAGGCATACAAGGCTCCAAGTCCTAACAAATCCTCAACCAAAGCCTTTGGTCTTTTGGATGTCATACATTTTGATGTATGGGGTTACATGATTGAGAAGTCATTGAGTGGAGCAGCTACTGAATCTCTTTTGTGGATAATTATGATAGAAAGAGTGTTCTCTACCTCACAAAGAGCAAGGATGAAGTATTGCAAAAATTCCAAAAGTTTAAAGACATGGCTGAGTTGCAGACTAGGAAGGAATTCAAACAATTGAGAACAAATGGAGGTAGAGAGTATAGGAATGAGGAAGTTTTTCTTTCTTATCAAAGAAAGAAAATTCTTATTTATTGCACTATTAGAGATAATCCAACAAAAAACTGGAGTTGCAAAACTTTTCAACCAAACCTTAGTGTATAAGGCACTAGCAATCCTTCAACATGCAAAAGTTAAAGAGGAAGTTTTGCGGTGCAATCATCAATACTATAATCTTTTTTGAGAAATATCAATGGTACTACCGCATTACAAAGGACAAGTCTTGAAGAATGCTGGAATGGAAAGAGGCTTGATGTTTCTATATTGAGAGTCTTTGGTTGTCTTGCCTATGCTCATATCCCTAAAGAGCAAAGGAGAAAGTTCACCAAGAAACAAAAAAGGATGATCTTTATAGGTTATGAAGATAGTTTGAAAGGGTATCTCCTCTTCAATCCCAAGGCTTGATAGATTGTTAGAAATTGGAATTTGCTCTTTGATGAGTTGAGAACTTGGGGAGAAAACAACAATGCATTGAAGAAACAAGCTGATTAGGTTGATCAAACTGACCAATTTGTATTTCCATTTCATAGTGTTGATTAATTTTAAGAAAAATCTACCTAAACTTGAAGATTCATCTGAAGAGCCTTTAAAGGTATATAGAAGGTGTCCAAAGCAAATGATGGTTTTTGATCCTAATACCACAAAATGAGAAGACTCCCAAAAGGTAATCTTAGATGTAGAATCCTTGAGTGAGATTCCACAAAGTGCAAGAGATGATATAGAACATATGAGTGAAGGGCCAAGAAGATCAAAGAAGGTGAAAAAGCCTATTGAAAGACTTGCATTTCTTTTTGAGCAAGAATTGATTTTGATTGAAGAGATGTTAGACGAATCTTACATATGCAATGAGATAGATAATGATCTTGAGACACTGCAACAAGAAATGCTAACCAAAGTGGAATTAGTGAAAGTTTTCTACAGTAGAAGAGAAGGAGTCTCTTGAGACCAATGGTACTATCAAGTAGAAAAACAATTGGCCATAAATGGGTATTTAGAGTCAAATGTGGAGCTAAAAATGAGATCTTGAAGTACAAAGGACTTGTGGTTGCAGATGGCTTCAACCAAAAAGTATTAGTTGGCTATATAAAACTATTTGCACTAATGGCCAAGTATGGATCTTACAAATGCTTCTAGCACTTGTTGTAGATAGAGATTTAAAAGTGGAACAATCAGATATCAAGACAACTTTTCTCATTAACATCTGACAAAGACCATCTATAAGGATGTTCCAAATGGGTATGTTGAAGGTAAAGGGAAGTTGTGTTTGCATAAGAAAGCACTATATGGTCGTAAAGAAGCTCCTAAAGCATGGTATGAGAAACTAGACTCATATACAAGAGAGCTAGGCTTCAATCAAGCAAACTTTGTTATGAGTGTTTGTTGTAGGGATGATGTATACATTGTTTTATATGTATCAGATGACTTGGTATTGTTGGGAAATAGAGAATCCACCAATGGAGTGATAGAAGTCTTATGTTATGTCTATGAGATTACCATCCTTGGTCTAGTGAAACTCATTTTGGGTGACTAGAAATAGAAAAGCAAGTTGAATTTGGATTGGTAAACCACAATATGTGAAATTGATACTTGCTATGTACTAGATGTTAGAGGCAAAACCTATCTCTATATCTCTTGATTGAGGGTGGAAGCACAATGGAAGCATGGAAAGAGAGGTAAAAAACAATTACAAAACCTTCCAATTTTTATATCAAAGTGCTCTTGGTGCTCTAATGTTTATTATGGTCTATACAAGACCAAATATTTACTATGTAGTGGAAGCACTTGCTAGATACATTGACAGTCTACAAAAACACATTGGAAGGATGTGAAGAGAGTGTTCAGGTATTTGAAAGGCATTCAAGATGCTTTCTTGAGTACAAGGAAAAGAATACAACTTCTACTCTAACAACATATACATATGCCAATTGTGAAGATGATATTGATAACAACAGGTCAAATAGTGGTTTGTTATCATGCTCATTGGAGGCGCAATTACTTGACATATTAAACAACAAACATCTATTGCAACGTATAATACTAAGGCAGAATTCATGTCAACCTCAAATGCTACTGAAGAAGTCATATGGAATAGGAGACTTCTTAAGGAGTTAGGACTTGAAAAGACAAATCCCACCACCTTGTATTGTGACAATACATGAAGTATAACAAGAAGTATAACGTTCAATAAAAGTCCTGTACATCACCCAAGGACTAAGCACATAGAGATTAGAAGAAGGTTTGTATAAGAGAAAGAAAAGGAAAATGTTGTGAAGTTAGTTGACTCCCTTACATAGGAATGACAGCAAATGTGCTAAAAACAGCACTATCTAAAGACAAGCATAGAGAATATGCAATAGACATGAGAATTGTTCTAAACTCCCATTAAGTGGAAGTGTTACGTTTAGTTAATATCTAGTTTAGAGCATTATCTAGTTTTTGTGGTTCTAGTTTAGATACCTCTAGGGTTAAGATATCTCGTTAAGGTAAAGTGAAGGGCAACCACCTTTAGAGTTAAGCTAAGCAATTACCTAGCTTTTGCTTCAGTATATATAACTGTGCCTTTGAGCTTGGAATAGTCATGCTCTTAAAAGTGTCATTCCTAGCATCTAGTGCATGGTTTCACGAGTTTTCTATGCTACTTACCGAGTCGTTTACTATGCTGGGTCAGTGATCTGTTGTATTATCTATGAAGTCTTTTTGAGAGAGAGGGAGTTGAGTATTGCTGTAAGCAATAAGGAGTGTCTCTTCTAGTGAGGTTGGAAAAGGTGAATGCTAGGATGTATGATACATCAAAAGGCAGAATGATTGAGGACATATTTTCAGTTTCACTCAGACTAATTCTTTTCGTATTTCACATTCCATGTCTATATTCACAAGAAAAGCCCATGTTCGCTACAGAGGCATCTGGAAAACGAGAATCGCGTTAGCTAAACTGGGCCCCTAATTCACAAACACACCAGTACATTCATACGGTGATCGATTTTGCTCCTAGATGGTACCGGATGACGAAATCCGCTTGAAGCTTTTGACACACATGCCAAACTTCTCAGATGGTGACATCACGAGTTATACTTTTCTGCACGCACCAAACCTACTTCACTGGAGATCCATTGATATCTTCAAAAGCACAAAGTTTGGTGGGCTAGATTCTAGAAAGCATTTTACGGACTTGAACAGGTGCTAACTACTACCACACAGGAGCCTCCGAACACAGCAAGATGGAACTTGACCGTGTCTGCATCAAACTCATGAACTTACAGCACAATTTATCGTAAGCTTCTTGCAATTTCTTTTAGGCGGGGCCAGAGGATGTTTCTAAGTTGGATCTTCAGTACGTGTACATTTCTTCATCTGAAGCATCTCCGTGAGTGACGGTGTAGTATTTACCTGAAAGCAGGCCTAAGAGGTAGTTACGTACCGCAGTCGTTAGCCACTTGGTGGTACTTGTTTGTCATGTCATTCAGAACAGCCAATCCGGAACCTTAAGATAGTGTCCGTCATTGACTCCCATCTTTCCTGTACCTCCGCCAGTTTCAAGAAATAAGACCTAACTGACAGAAGCCTTGCGCACTTTTGCCATGTGGGTTCAGTAAGAAAGTATAGTTCAGAAGTCGATTAGTCTTTGTTGAGTGGAGACCTCCTCGTGATGTAAATATATGGTGGGCCACAAGGCAAATGCAAGTAGAAGGCTGGCTTCATCAAAACCTACATAGCAGCTGAGCACATTATACAATATCTTGTTGTATTATGATGCTCAGTGGGCAATATATGAATATGTGGGCAATATTACATGGAACCATCAATATTTCTCAGGCTGGGTGAGATATAAGTGACAAAGTGAAACATTTTGGCCTCGAAGCTTCAACCTCAAACTATGCAAAAGTCCGTTGCAACCCCATCGTTGATGCAAAATGCTATTCCGGAAGAGATTCACTACCCTTTGTGTTCCTAACGAGCTGGCGAAATCAATACCTTATCGTTCATGTAAATTGCTATTCTTTTGAGAGCCACCATAATGTCGAGACCATTTCAAGTTATTAGCGTCGGTATCAAGTTCCCAAATTTGTGGCTCCCGGACATGGTTTGCTCTCAGATGGGACAATAGGAAATATGTCCAATTAAAAGCTCTAATAATAGAGGTTATGTGTCTATCCATTTAACGATGTCTGATGAAGATGCCTGAAAAAGATGAACAAAATCGATCATCCTTTAGACCATGGATTCCTTCTATTTTGGCACAGGCTTAAAAAAGGATAAAGGCGACCACATAGAACACATGAAGGATAGGAAGACCCCATCAAGCCGATAAAAAGGATAAGAAATAAGAGAAAAGCAGCTTCATCAGGCGGAGGGAAAGAGAACCGCCGTACCAATTATGCCCCATTCCTCAATTGGGAAACCGACAAGTGCTGACTTCGTAGATACCGTAGGTGCCTACAGCAGTGGTGTTGGAGATAGAACTGCGAAAATGTTTTTCCTTCACCATCCAATGCTGATACAACTTTCCTTGCTAGTGATGATGGAAGATCCAAAATTTAAATGTTGTGTGCTCTACTCTAGATGAGACCTAACACGAGCATGCTGCTAAGATGAACAGGATCTTAATTTCTCTGAAGTCCAACATAGTTTGTAATATCTTTGGCGACAAAATCGCCCTCCTCCATAACATAGTATCACTTTCACCACTCCACGAATCTCACAGCTCGCTCCTCATCATTCCTCGTGGTCCATCCTCGACAGCAGACGATAGCAATGCATGTACTGTAGTGGGGTACCCAGGAAAATAATGGTATGTTTGAAAGCAAGGCATAAAGTGCAGGAAAATTAGGGAACGAACATCGTACACAGTAAAGAAGGTGGACTTTTCAGAATAGCGTTGAAGCGGTGGCCGTCTTTTACGTTTGTCCTTCTAAGCTGGTCTATGCACTACTGGAGTCCAGCTGGGCAGATCTTTCACGGTAGAAGAACATAAACAATAGTACGATGGTAAGCCGACGTTCTTATTGCAGAGTCAAAGAAACATGGAGACTGCCAGTTCAGGAACTGGCAGGATTCCATGAATGAGTAGGTGACCTTCACTTAGTCAGAGCAATGAACGTGATGTGCTAAAATCAAAGTCCTCCAAGTTGCATCCTGCCAGCAAATCAGAGTCATGGCATCACAGGATCCAGTTTACATAGTGCAGTGGTTTGAACTTTCGGCAAGAAGCTTTTATATCATGAGAAGAACAGTTTGTGACATTTACTTCACTGGAATTTCCATGACGGTACTTGGTGATTCCAGTGTAAGACTTACATACTGCAAGCACCCTGACTAGCCAGAAGTTCCACACTTGCAGTAAGAACAATCACGTCCGGCTGGAAACTGCTATAAGCGTTTCTAGGGTCCATGCAAAGATTCAGTTAGATCGGCGATGTTTGTGACCTTCAGCAACGTTTGTGCCAGTTGCGATGTCGACGGGATACAAGGTAGATCATCATGGTAGACGAGCAATAAGTTTTTCAGGGGTACTCATAAGTTTGGACACGCTCCTTGGAGTTCTAAATGCCTCTGAAGCTGGCGTCTTGACTTGTGAAGGATATACCGTTCAGCGGGAAGGTACGTTCTACATCCATTCTCTATACTTGTAGAGTCGGATGTGAACTGCTGAAGCGTGCTACTGCAGCAGTGTTGCACGACAGTTCCTTTACAAGTTCCGTTGTATTTTTCATTCTCATGCCAAGCATAAGCTATTCTTTCTATGCTCTGCAGTTCTGTCAAATCCACATCAGGAGAGTCTATACTTGAATGCTCCAGTTCTTGAGCCTGCACTGCCACTCATGTTTCATATCTACAGCATGTGATATTTTCTGTCAGTACTCGTTGAGTCGTTTCTCTTCATATTGAACAGAAAACAGCGTGCAGATCAGACTTTCAACGGATAAGCTGGCGGAAAGAATGTACTAACGTCGATGTAAGACATGCTGATCTATAGACATGCCACAGAAATTTGGATCAGTCATCATCCAGCTATAGTCAATCACGGACATTGTTAGTGTAGCTACACACCTTCAAAGTATCCACCACTTATATTTGATACGAACTCTCAACCTGCAGAAGCACTTTCTGATATGGCCTGGCCAATACTGTATGTATGTTCTTTGTCATCGTCTTTAGCAGCAGCTCAAATACCGACCTGAAACAGTCTACAGCAGAATCACGAAAAGGACGTACTGTACAAAGCAAAAGCAAGAAGGAGCACCAGGTGCGGACTGCACGGATAGCTCAGGAGAAGCAAACACAACAATCCCAGTCACTCACTGCCAAATTGCTACGAAAGGACTAGAAATATTCACACGGATGACGGATGAATAGAAGATGGAGAGAAAAGCAACATCAACGGCAACAATAAATAACCAGCCAGAGAAGAACGGAAAGACAAGTTCTCATAACTACCGGTCCCACACCTTTGGGAATCAGAAACTCCTGTACAATAGTTCTCCCTCCCCCTCTTCTTCTTTTTCTTCTCACCATCCTCGTCCCGTAACCGAAATCCTAGAGTTGCTCACAGCCATCTGCAACTGAGAACCAATCGCTGTAGATTGAGCATCGAGTTCAGGCTCGTAATAATAGATGCGAAGCTGCGTTCCTGAGCGAGATTCCTTCTTCGAAACATATATACATTGAGTCGCAACTACAACATCTTGACCGTCGGATGAGCGAATCCACCGGCAGATTCCAAATCTCCCAGAAACAGCCACGTCATCGGATACTAAAACTGTTCTCCAATGGATTTCAAGTAAACCCCGACATAAGACCTCTGTTACCAAATAGCAAAGTTCTGCATTGCCGTTAGATCTCTCCATTGAACGGTTATGTCTCCGTTTCGATTTATCCTTTTACCTGAACCGGATTTACCGCGCTGCAGTGAAGACATTCTCGGAAGTACTGTGAAGTCGTATACTCTAAGATCTTTAGGGTCACTGGCTGAGGCTCTATGGTATGATAAGCCTGTCGTTCCGATAAGCACTCCGACAAGCAGGCAGCAAGTTGAAATAAGCTAACGTGGTTATATTGAGGTTCTTATCGTCCTGGTACATATTATTTTTCGTTGTTAGAATGTTGATATCAATTCAAATCCAAGATATTTAGTAGTGTATGCGAACATAGCTCTTTTGCTATGTACAGTACAAAAATATGTATGAAATGTTAATGTATGGAGGTTCAAAATCTTGGTAGTGAGAAGAATGATTAAGTGATATTAGATTATTGTAGAAGTAAAAGTACTGCGGTGGCACATGCCATGTTTAAGCCGACGACCAGTTCCAGAAAATTAGTTTTGCATTTATTTGAGACAAAAACATTTGAAGGTAAATTCAATCATAATAAATAAATAGAATATTCCTTTCATCTCTTATTGTTCTTTTCCCCAAGCGCCTTCCTCTTTTTTTCCCACTCTCCTTCCGTCTTCTTATTATTTTTTCTTTCTAATCCTTTTTTTTTCCGTCTCTTCCATTCTCCCTCACTCACTCTTCCGAAAATATTTAAAATCTGTTAGTCGTTACACCATTTTTTTGAAAAATTAAAAAAGAATAAATTTGATTTTATTCTTATACAGTTTTCCTCAAATATTTCAAATATCGTTTCCCATCTATTTTTTTTCTTTGGGTAATTTTCTTGATCTCTTCCACAAGAAATTGCTGACAACTCGTTCTTAACAGTATACTCACGAAGCACAATCTAACAATCCATAATAACTTCTATTACTGAATTATATCCAAGCATGTGATCCGACGATGACCACTACAGCCGGCATTTTCTCATATACACCTAAAATATGATTAAGAGCATAAAGATACATTGTCCTACTCAAAACACTACCTCAATTGCTTAGCTTCTCTTATGGCTGGGCGCTTCCTATTACAGATCCTTAACATACATCACTACATGCGGATACCCTGATAATTAAATAAATAATTGTGCCAGTTTTACCTAAAACGCTAGAACCTTCACTCCCCTTTCCAAAGTTGACTGAAAAGAATAGAGGATCTTGATGATACAGAAATCCAGTTAAGTTAGAGTAAATCCAGTTAATTAGTTCCAAAGTCAGATAACGGTTGTTAAAGAACGAGATCCTCCACAAAGTTCACGTGCTGTAGATTTTCGTTACTACTACAGTAAGTTCTGGTTTCTCTCCCCCCTACTACAGTAATTGCAACTAAGAACAGTGGAACGGTCGGCTAAATTGGGAAAGTCCAATTCTTGGTAGAGGACACCGCCCGCCGACCACGCTTGCTGTCGTGGATCTTTAACTCCAGCGGCGTCCAGTTCACAATATCCCGCCAGTTCTGACGACGGATCCGAATTCACTGTAGTCAGCTTTCCGTTGCCTGGTTTCCTTCAGTTGTGGAGTACAGTCGGGAGTCCGTAGTTCGGATGTAGTATACTTCAGCACGTACCGGAGTACTCAACTGCAAGAGTCCTTCTTCTTCAGCTGGATCCTTCGAGCTCCCACTCGCAACTTCTCCATCTTCCTCTCCACTGACATACCCGTTGGGTTGGTTTGTCCTTCCATGAGATGGAGTATGTACCACTTCCCTGTACTGTGGTTGCATCGACCGTTATCTTGTGGATGTGGTTCGAACGAGCATTCGGGACTGTGTGACGACACAAGGTTGTCTACACTCGTTCTAAGTAACCTAAAGATTTCTCTAACTTATGGCTTTCAGTACAGGTTATAGAAATTTTTATGAGAAGAAGAAGGGCCCTCATATCTAGGCAATATTTCTTTGTCTTGTTTGGTTTAAGGAGGTTATTGGTTAAGAAAGGATTAATGGCAGAGAAATAATTTAAATGTTCTAGTATATTGGCACATACTACGATCTTTATGTATAATGATTATATGTTATGATGGAACAAGAGCCCCCGTCCTTTCAGTAATAAAAGGTAGGAGAAATCTGGTATTCTGTCAAGCTGCACTAAAGAACGTGTGGCTTGAAGTTATTTACCATCCATCGCATCATAATGAAGACGACTTTAGGAACCTCAATAGGCCATGATTTGAGTTGTCATTATTTTACAAAGTGTGGTTATTATATTCCAAAATTCCTTCCAGGGGCATCTCAAGGAACATCGGCATCTTATTCATTCAGCATAATTCCATACAGCTCTACTATTCATAAGAATCGTCAATAGTTGCACAAACCACTGTACTTCCATTTCTCCATTTTGAAGTAGAAATGTGAATTCCAAACGATTGATGGAAATTCGTCCTTTGGACTTCTCTTGGAGTATGACGCACAAGTGACAATAAGCTCACAATACTCCGTTGAATATTCTAGATAACAACAAAACATATACTCCAACAAGGTTCAAACCCAGTACTGAGTTTTCACAGGGACATAAAGGTGATTCAGATGATTGATTTTCACTTAACATTCAGCGAGAGGAATGAGGAACAACAAACTTCTAGATTTCGGGACCTCTGCTGTGAGTTACATGCTAGAGTAAGGATGTATATGGTACAATCATATGCCAAGGAGAAGGAATGATTCCAATCAAACTGAAATGAGAGTAATAAGTTATCTCATCATCGCGAGTTTCAGAAGAGAATACAGAGCCACAACAGACAATAATAGACGCACAGAACTATTCATTGTACAATTTCTGGTGGGGTCAAATGAACGGTTGATTGGTTTCCAAGTTGTATGATTGATTTAAAGCGCTCCCAGAACACACCCATGTCCTATTTGGCAGACGCTATGAACCATTGAACAAGAGGTCCTTCGTTGGATGATCGAAGGAATGATATTTCTACTTTATAGAAAGAGAAAAAGTTCGCATGCAGTACAAGTTAATGACCCAATAGATTCAATGGCAATCTTGTTTCTCCTTTTCCTTACATGTTACGGACATTTAAATTTGCTGGGTCTTTGACTTGATCAAGCTTGCTTACATATTGTTGTGTTACCGGATCTGATGATGAAGTCAGATCTATGAGGTGAACTTCCTCTCGTTTCGGGTTTGATACGTGAAGTTTGTCTGAGTGAAACATGAAAGCTGAACAGCTTTTCTCTTCTGAATGCATTCATTACCTTGCAGTGTAGAAGTGATTGAATTCTGTCCCTGACTCAAGGCAGAAGCAATCTACGAGTCTGGTATTCCACAACAATAAGAGATTGAGCTGTGACTACGTAAAGATCAGGTTCATAAATACGTGCAATATTTAGTTGACCCAAATTCAAAAAGATGCACATGTTGGTCGTTGTGGAGTTGCACACACTTGACCTCACGCATACATACTCCATGCAAAATCGCCCACAATCGGCACTACTATAGAACGAAATAAGTACCCTAGGAATCGTCTTCGAAACGTCCTCTTCGAAGCTTCTTTCAAGGACTTAAGGCTTTGGTGGGACTCAGCTGTAATGAAGTATTCCTGTATTCCTGTAAAGAAGACTCCACATAAGTGCTAATGTACCCATACCTTTGTCGCATAAGTCCTGCAATCAGCCTCGATTTTCATAGAGTAAAATTGCATGAATTGGCTTATAATGATGGTCACGAGAGTTCAGAAGTGTCGGTTGTATGATTCTTTGTACTTACTGATACTGTAATGTTTATGCGGATGTCAAAAGGGGCATAAAGGTGGCCCTGAGGCTGAAGGGCTTCCTGAGGTAAATAATGGAAGTGATTGCCCGTGCGCTGCACGAGCTCGTAGTCTAGGTCTCGATAGAAAGAATACAGTAAATTCATCGTAACACCCTAGATGTTATTGCCCTGGGCAAATGTATGTTTATAATGGTAGTTCTGCTACACATGAGCTAGCAGTCATTAGGGCTAAGAGACTTGAGGTAGTAACGTGGATCTTGAGAAGAGGAAGGCCGAGGTTTCCAGCAAGCCGCTTGAATTACTGTGCACCTGGAAAGAAACTTCGGCCAGCAAGTCTGCTATTCGTGGAAAACACTCTGGGATTAAGCTCTAGCTGGAAATATTATTGGGTGTCGAAGGATTGTCCGGACCCGATTGTCCCGGGCGCCAGTGACATAGAAGAAGGTTCCATCTGACCTGTGAAGTGCAATGCCCGAAGTACGGATAGTATGTGCTGCTTTACTGTTCAGGTTGGGTTTCAATCAAAGATCAGAAGTCAGAAATCTTCCTTTCGTAAATGCCACCGGCCGATCGTTGAGCGTGTTTTTAAAAGCAGTGCATCTGACACAGATATCCATGCTGAAAATCGCTCCTGGTCTGAAAAGCTGAAAACTAAGTGAAATCGTCCAATTTAGAAAGGGTTCGTTTACGAGGATTTGTTCTCCAATGCAATCGACCAGCCTGCGTGTAACACCCACCTTGTGAGCAGGTTCGCCCCCCGCCAATGTATAGAAACAAAGAGAAAGCCATATGACATCGTGGCTCTGCGTGGAAAGTAGGGGACAAGGTACTGGACTCAGAAGCCGAAGGCTAAGATGATGAAAAGGGCGGAGATATGGATGAAAGAGGCGCGAGGTTACTATTTCGTGATACTAATGCAAAAATTAAGAAGTTCTACCAGTTATCGAATCCCTCCAAATTCAGCTGCTGTTGGTCACTTGAGACAAGTGTGAGCATTTTAACAGACGGACGTCTGTTGGTTCTAGATGGCAAGGTGGGGCACATGAACTGTGAGCAAAAATATCAGTCAAAAACAATTTAAAGCCACACAAGGTAAATATGTGAAAACAAGGATCATTTCTAAATGCCTCATCCGGATTGCGGAGGAACACAGACAACACGGACATTTACTCGAAGTACCAGCCTTGAGAAAACTCAGCGCTGAATGGTGAATGGTAAAATGAGTGAAACCGCAGATTATAGAAGTCGCAAATCGAATTAAACTTACATTGTACAGCCTAAGGCTGAGCTTGCATTGAGCTACGGATGCATATCTTCAGGAATTTGTAAGATGTTCTTTCGTAGGGAGAAGAAGGAATGAGATAAACAGTAATATTGGTCCTGCTTGCTTCACAGCTTTTCTTGCCACAGAGAATCGTCGTCGTTAGCCAAACAGCACATAGCTTTCTTTGTTTGATGAGAACAAAGATACTTGTAAAGACGTGGGGGGGGGTCATCCTTGCTGGTTCGATCGCCAAACGATCTGGCACGGTCGATTGGAGTATGCCATTTTGACCATCTCGGATACAAACACCTTAAGTGCCTTCGAGCTTGCAAACAAGAAGACAGTCCTCCGACCTCCAGTCCCTCCGTTGTCTTGCTTTCTCTTGAAAATTAACATGATTTCATACCCCACTTCTTGACATGTAACTTTGCTATCATCAAATAAAGGATGGACAAAATATGTACATCATGAAATAGCAACAACAAAATAAAATCTGGTTATCTGGACTTGCCAGCTTGAAGTTGCAATCACTGAAATATAGCAGTAAAGTGATGCTTCCAAAGACACGTACTATTCACACATCAGCCCCTACGAACGCACGAGAAGAGACAAGGTGACCTTAAACATGATGGGAAGCCTGCGTGATATACGTAGTTACTTTCTACAACTACAGCATAAGAAAATGCTTTAACTCCACACTTGCACAAGCATGTCGTCTCATGAATATGATACGAAACTTGCCTGTCAGAACTGTTTGTCTCCCTTGCATCCAGTACAAACAATCTTGAATTTTTGTACCAGATTTACCGCAAAATAGCTTCATCTTTATCTTCCATCAACCCATGCACGTTAGCCGTATGGCGATCTATGCAGTTAGGCATCTAACTTCATTCTTAGCTTGGAACCGTTACTACAAGTCAAATGTGTAAACAATGCCAGAATTCAGTTGAGCCGACCACAATCTGCTCCGTTATCGGCTGAGGTCTTTGGACGATTTAGACATCTCGCAAGGACTTAGAGCATAGAATCAAGTCTCACAAATACACTGTGCGTCTGTTGTACGTACCTTCCGACGAGTGGCTGGCTAAGTAAAGTTTACAAATTTGCATCGAATTTCAGTATTTGCTTACGGGTCCTCTTCGCCCTTGTTGAAACAGGAACCATGCATTCCTCCACAGGAACGCCCACAATTGCTGTGATTAGATTTTTGGCTGGAGTTTCCTTCTCCTGGTTATCGGGTGGAACTGTAAGTGCTTTCATTCTAATAGATGCAGAGCTCTTTGTGGGGCTCTTGCTTGGTTCCTTAAAAGCAGCGGGGCAAAGGTTGTTGATATGGCATTCCGCACACCGTGGTCTCAAAGGTGTACAGATAGTCTGACCAAATCCCACCTGCAATTACAAATCCGGAGAATGTTAGATCCCTTCTTCTATGGCTCAACTATTGCCAAACTCGGATAATGGTCTGTTCGATTTGTAGTTAAAAAGAATCTAGACCTCTCAATGCACAGAGTCAGTTCTTTACCTCGCTCTGGAGCCAGCGATATAAACCTCAATATGAACCTCAATGCTAAAGAAAGGCTAACGGCAACAAGGAATTGACAGAAGAAAGAGAAGTAGCAGCCACGATTATTTGTCAAGGAATCTTCCCGTTGAATGTGATCGGAAAGATTACAACACAGTCTAATATTTGAGTAGTTTGAATTTCTCCCAACCGCTAATTATTAACATTTTCTTGACCTTCATTTTGAGGCGTTGACCTCGTATTATATCGACGATAGTGATGTTCGACGGATGACGTGATACAATGGCTTCGATCGCACTCTTGCTTCCAGCCAAGTGAAAGTTCATGGCCTGACTATTCTTCATATTCAACGCTACATCAAATTTCAGAGAAGACAACTGTCTTGGAGCACCAACCAGTAGAGGGTTGATGGCGTTCCATTCCTCTTTAGGGAGCCATTCCTCCAATGAGAGTCTTGTTTCTTCTGGAGTTTTTGTGTTCTGCCAGTTTGAAAAACACAACATGAGTATCTGGATAAGCCTTGTGAAGCCGGGCTAATCCTCGGCAAGTCCCATACTCCATGCAAAACCTTCCGCAACGCGACCTCCAATACCTCTAGTGTCCAGTGCCAAACTAGCATCTAAATGTTCTCTTTATGCAAGTGAGCAAAATATACCAGTCGCTGGGTTGCGGTGGATTTGGGATGTTGGACCCACTCAAGTCGGTTACATATGCGGTGTACATGAGTGTCCACACAAATACCATTTACCTCCTCCCAACCTACGTTCATCACCTGCAGGGAAGTGGCTCTCTGTAAGTGTCGTGATATATGAATAATGGGAGCAGAAGCCGTTTAACGAACGGGGGATCCAAAACCCACTTAGGACTGAACCGATACAAACCGAAGACAATGAAATGCATGCAGGAACGGATGCAAGTGAAGTCAAGGGCCAGATATAAACTCGTATATAAACTCGTATATAGATCCAGAATATTGAAGACTTTGACAGAAATTGGCAAGGGACTGAAATTTATCTTAAGAACATACCAGATGGGCCATTTTAGGACCGATTCCAGGCAAGGCGAGCAGATCTTTTAACGTGCTTGGGATATCTCCATCATACTTCTCATCACAAATAGCTGCCACCTTCTTCAAGTACCCAGCTTTTCTGGTGTAGAACCCAACCTACATTTGCACAATAAACTTCAAAGCTGTCCAGAGGCACTTGTGATAGTCAAACATTAGAGGGGATGCTTCGTATGACTAACCCAGACGCCATCATTACCGACTATCATCATGAGAGACTTAACAGATTCTCTGGGTATCTGCAAAGGAGAGCAACGATTCAATGACGCAGTTATATTTGAGTAATGAATATAGAACCCGTTCAATGACGCCAGCATAATGACGTTTGTTCTTGACTTTATCCTTCATTTCTGTCTACTAACCAGCTTGATTTTCCAAACCGAGCAAACTGCTGGAACTTAGACCGTAACAAATGTACTTATTAGTATACCATATCTGAGAAAAGGTGAGGTTTACCGGGTAGATAGCTTCGCTTATAGTAGCCTCCTCGGCTTCGCATAGTCCCCGTATTGACAACAAACCTTTCCTCTGCATTCTTTCAGCTGCACCTGTACGACAACCCACCCCTAAGGCTTCTTCATGAGTGACAAACATCCAGTTCGGAGAAAACTCTGTAACAACAGAACTCAAGTAGGTAAAACGGTCATCCATACCGTGCGTTATTTCGTCTTTGGTCTGGCTGGATAGAAGAGCTTTGACCAAAACAGCAAATCTACGCTCCTGATCCAAAACAGCCCAATTCAGTTGATATACGGAAATGTTAGGTTGCATGCAGGAGACAACAGAAGTTGAGAAGTACAAAAGGGAAGGCAAACACCCATACTGTTTGACTGTATTAGTTTTTCAGTTTGTACCTTCGGCAAAAGAAGGCCTGTGACCTTTTCACAGCCCATGGTGTCAACTGGAGCGTCTTTTCCAGCTCTCATAGTCTGTATACCATTGAGAACCTCTTCCCATCGAGCCGGTTTACCTGCACATTGGTACGATGAGCTAACTCTTGTCAGTGCTACTTCCTAAGGTTGTGCAGACAAACTACACTTGGGCATGAGGATGAATATTCGCTCACATTGCAACCTTTCGTTGGCTAGTCTGCGAGTATGCGATTCCTGTGACAAAAGAAAAGAAGAATAGTCAGTCTCAAGCTTGAAGTTGAGCATGAAATACGTCACAACAAGATAGCACAGCTTGAAATGTAATAAGCCACCGGGTCAAAATCTCTGATATGAACCCTCTGCATTACTCTCAGAACTGCGATAGAGTTCCGTTGAGGAATAAGGCGGATGCTTCATACCTTGGTGTAGAAGTTAATAACATCTCTGGTAGAAAACCCATACATATTTGCCCACAGCGTACAAATCAAGGGCTACAATCTAACCTTTCTTCTGAAGGTAAAACGCAAAAGTCATATGACATTGTGAACATTCACTCGTCCAGCTTACCTCGTGCTTCATAAACTGTTGCTCTTGATCAAGGATGGATCTATCATCATAGCTTATGACTACCGATGCTTTGGTTTGTCTCCGCTTGAATGTTTTTATACCTGAGAAGAGCCCATCACCAAACGACAGAATTAATACATCCATCACTTCAGTTCGAGATTTCAACCTAAAGTCCACCTTACGCACAACTTAGACGCTACGGTATTGGGTGAGAAATGAAACCAAGTGCAGCGATAAAAGGCACCATTTGTAAGAAAGGTGCAAGTAATGTTACTACATAAAGGGATGCGCACACATCGAACATGTAAGTCAAAGAATATTGCGCTACTGGCTGTACAGATAGCTGCAAAGACCACCAGGTAAACTCCTAAAGAGAAAGCTACAGACGGATTTTGACCTGATTTTCCATTAGTGAATGTGAGAGTGGACACACTGTATGATTCATAACTTTCACACTGGTATAAACTGTAGAGCTCGTAGCTTCACATAAAACTTTGTAGGGTTCAATCTCTCAAGGCTTTCAGCTTCTCTTTATCCTCTTTCTTAGTTTCAGCCGCAAAATTCTAGTTGTCTCTCAATATGAGTGCATAATCTGGACATACAAATAACCAGATAGGAAAACCACGATCAACCTAGAAACTGTAACATAATGCAAATAAATTCTAAAATCTTCAGATAGACATAAATTCAACAATCTTTTGTAATGGTATGCGGAAGCCGTTGAAGGACGCGGATCTGCTAACACGGATGACAGACATATATCTATTACAACACATGTAATGTAGCCATGGAGGACCTATTGATCAATACCAAATGAACACAATGATCAATTTTTAGGAAAACAGAGTTCACTAGCTCAAGTATGTAGTACCTTGACTGCTAAAGCCAGTATGTGGAGTAGTCATCCGTGCGATCGAACAGGATATCATCAGCTCGCTCTGGGATGTACAAGAGCTGTCCCACTGCATCAGCGGAGAACGCAGTACAGAGTCTTGTGAATATCAGGTGTGCAATTAAAGCGGCAATCAAAAGTCATCTGCTTGTCAAAAGGGGCAATGGAGCAGCCAAAAAGCATCCCAAGTTATCCATCTCTCCCTGAGATTCTGATGATACAAGAGAGGCTGGACATTAGATAGCAAGGAACCAGACAAGTTACTCTACAATATAGAAAGTATAAACATTTCAGCTCTAGGACATGTCATGTCGGTTGCAACATTCCACCTCTAGGAATAAAGTAAGGCCACCAAGCTGAGATACAATACGCAATCTGAATTACGTCATGTACATATACACGAAATGAGAGCAGAAGCCATTCGAAGAAACGGGGGATCCAGGTATATGTCATGTATATATACCTCGTCCGAACAGAAATTAAGAATGCCATCTACATCAGCGATTTCAAATATAGCTGGCCTTAGCAACACTTACAAAATTGTAATCAGGACCTGCACTTATTAGGTATTTGTTCAAAGGAACTAAAAAGCAAGAACTAAAGATTGACTGAACAGAGCAGAGTAGTTATGTAATTTGGAAGTAGCTCAAAACGTATAATGATGAAACGAGAACATAGGAATGACCCGTCAAATTAAGCGACACACATGAACAACAGGGGATTTTAGATAACTGAAGCCGGGATTGTCCGAGGCCTCATGACGCAAAAGGTGACTGTAAAATAAACAGTCTGCTCATCGATAACCGAGTACAGTTTAACTGGTGGTTCACACATTGCTCAGCCTCCTACTGCTCTCAATAAACTCTACCGTAATGATCAACATATAGCCAGCAACTAACATCACCATCAATATGACAGTAGCAACTGAAGTGAAGTGATTACAGATTAGAGGCGATCCTCACTGACTGACATTTAAGGAGCTGTGAGCTTGCTAATGAGCAAGAATGTGTGCCAGATAAAAGCACTAGAGTTGTTCTAGTCTGATGCGTGCCAAAAACTACGGACTTGAGGACGGGTGGTGACAGAGTACATCAAACATGTCTGGACAAAATTATTCAGATTGCAACATCTCCGTGCCTTCGATTGTGAAAGTTGCCAAAAATCACCGCTCACGATCGGTTCAGGAATGATCAGCAGTAGTAGACTCTACAAACTCGACTAGAAACAGGAACAGAGTACGCTCGATCCATGCAACACAGCATCTATGCAGATATTGGCGGCAGAAATGTCCTGGAAGTTCAGACAGCCTCAAACATACAGACTACCAGTGGCAGGAACAAAAAGCCTAACTACTGGCTCACTCAACAAGGAACAATTGAATAACGGGGCAAATTAAGTGCCATTCAACGAGACAACTGAGCGAGCTCCGTCCACTCACCAGCTACGACAAAGTGAGGATCTGAAGCCACAAGTCGGGACGATCCTCCTCTTCAAACGGTCACCAAACTCGCCACTAACTTCGCATGGCTAGCACAAAAAGGTGCGTCGATCGCACCAGTCATAAGCCTCCAACCCCAGGTCAGCTACAGGAGAACCAGGCGCTTTTGACGTCAGCTCGGATCACCGTTTCGAGCAAATGACGGCAGACATTCTCACCTCCCAAACGAACCAACGATTCTTCACAAACCAGTATCGAACATGCGAACCTAGCACACATTATGCCCCCACCTGCAGGTAACGTAAACTGATGATCTTCAGTAAAGCGGGATTGACATGCGATCCTACCGGTAGTAAAAGCTATACACCAGGGGATCTATGGATCCACGCTGAACACACCTGTTGTCCGAAGATTTCTCCACAATCATTGGTCCACGACGGGATTGCTCTCTTTACTCCAAGCATCCTTCGTTGTGTCGAAGACGTCAAAGCGTTTGACTTGCAAGGTCCATTTGAAGACCAATAAAAGTACGTAGTAGACTAGGTTACAGTTTAGAGTTCCAGGTATATGTTTTCGTCGTGAATTATACTGACTAGAGAGTAAACTTCGTCTGAGAAGCTTTAGATTGAATACAAGAAATTTGTCATTATGATGAAAGGAGGAGTCTCTTTGTGGATGGCATGCTTTGCCTTCGGCTCCGGGGGAGAAGTGATAATCTTCTTCATGGATATCGCAATCGACTGCAATTTGGTGCAAGAGAAAAGCGGACATCCCGAGGAGGAAACTCGAAGTGTGTAAGACTGCAGTATATTCTGGAATCTATACTTCGCATTAAGAACTTTGTTTAAAATCCTTTATCTTTAATTGAATCTCATCTTTTCTTCATATATATAGTTAGTCTTGAGCTTAAGAGCTTACATCTACAAAGCAAATACTATATGGTGATAGTGTCACCACACACAAATATAGCACGCTTCCCTATGTCACGCACATGAGGTGAGCTGTTCAATAATAATAGTAACCCATTCAGTATTAGATGGTATCGTAATTTCTTTCAATCTTTTCCTATTTCATCGTACTTCACTTTAAGTTCGTTTGGTAGAAATCTCTGCATCTAAGTTTTCATACATTTTGTGAGTGGACATTGAATAGATACAAGGTTGCCATCCAGATCCAAAACTGGTATTAAAATTGTCATATTAAAAATGAAAATTATGACATATTGTCCACTATCCATTGGTGTGAGAGGAATCACTACATGGTTTAAGCATATTGACAATTAATCTATCTATTTCAAAAATAAATGAATAAAGAAACAAGAAAAATTAGGAAACTTCATTCGTATGCATATTTATAGCTTGTATCGACAATGTCTCGTTGCACTTCGGTGCTCTAGATACACAAAATGAAGGACCCATAGGATAGATAAACATATTCTAAGGGTTTGCTTAATCATTTAGTGTTTAAAGGAACAATGTCCATGTCTTCTCCATAGCCTTGAAGGTTTGAATGGCACTTGCCCATTTCAGTTACAGCTTCGTTTTAGTGGCAGAGTGTCCAATATACTGCAAGCAAATTGCTCGAGGTAATTCAAGATCCGAACTCCGTCGGTTTGACTCTTCTGAAAAAGCTGAAAATGTGAAGTCCCCACAATAACCTTAAGACTCTTCGAGGAATATACGGGTTCCCACCATTGTGATTCGGATCATACGTTACATTTGCTGTGGTATCCTCAATCTCTATTTCGCGTTAGTGTATCTTCTCCACCTGATACTGACAAGGATCTCCGGCATAGTTTTGTCCGGATGCTTGTTCTTGTGGAGGAATTTTATTGGTATTGCTGAACAAACAGTCCATTCAAAGAGAAGCGTGATCGCAGAGCGTTTTTAGTCGGTAGACTTATGGAGCTGCCAAATCGTTCAATGTACATGACTTTGGGATTATCATGTGCTGGTCGAATGGCATGGAGTGGTCTTGGAAGAGTGGGATCACCTTGCCTGGAAGCTGCTGTCCATGCCGATTGCTACAATACACATCTAAAAGCTTGAATCAGCTCGTCTTGCATGAGTGCAGATAATATCTGATAATATCTGACATTTGAGGCTCGTGGATATTAACAATATTGAATTCAGATTGGTCTATGAACGGCTAAGTCCTGGGCATGTCTACAGAGCAAGGCAACCCAAGCCGACACCGAATCCAATGCAAGCTGAGGTTATTTTTTGCCCCCTATGTCTTTTCCTTGTACGGCTTGATGGGTCTTCCCATCCTTCTTGTTATCCTACGCGGTCGCCACTTCCTCTCTAGGTTATTATATTGAACGCAGGTGGAGCTTGATACTTGAGTAAGTTACAGGATGACGTTTGCTTGACAAATCGACTATGGACTAAGATTATGGGAAGTGTGCTCATGAGTTCTCCATGCCCTACAGCTAATGCTAAAGTTTATTACAGACTATAGCTGAAAAACAGAACGCTATTAGATACGCTAGATCCAGCTCATAAATTTGTCTCGAAAGACCAAATTCTTTCTCTGAAGCTAGGTGGAACGCAAGCGACAGCTCTTTAACAAGCATAGGATTCACTTGGAGTCCAGTTCATGACAAGCCTCATTGGGGAATACAAAAGTTTTCAGATACCAAAGTAGGGTACAAATGCTTTAGTCACTCCCGGCGGAGGTGCAAATGTGATTTCACGATCAACTGTACTAGTGATCGGCAGTACATATTCAAATTGAGTATATCATATATGATTCAGATATATGGTGCTTGCCCTTGAACAGATGTCTTAATTGTATAGGTAGTCCATCCTTGCACACTCACAAGAAGAGGCAATGTGTTGGTGTGTAGTCTATGGTCTTTCAACCAGGACAAAACAAGAATCTACACAGTAACACCTATTCAGAAACCCGAACTCGAATCAATTGAATTCCTTAATTACATCGATATCCTCGAAAGAGGGACGGACGGAATGTGCTTGAAAATTACTTCAATTCACTGGGAACGGAATACAAACAACCAACTGGAGAATTCTGCTCCATAATGTACCCTCTAAGTTGCCAAAAATAGCAGAGCCTGATCTGAATACTTTTCCTAGGTTGAGGAAGTTCCAGATGTATGCTTCTACATGGATTATTTTCAGGACTAGTTCTCTTCGAGCGCAGAAAAGTTTCTACTGACATCCCAAGTTATTGTACCAATGTCCAGAAACAGTCAATCGTCAAATGAGCCAACTCAACTGGGAAATCATGATGCTAGGAAGATAAACTCCAAAGATTTTCAGTTGAAGACGAATTCGCATGGAGACAGAAACTTGAGATGTGCACCTATTGATTGAAGTAAATAACGGATTAAGCTCACGGTTTAGATCATGGAAATTCAACAGAATAAGGAAGGTCCTTGCCATTGCCTTAAAGCTTGGCCTGTCGAAATCATTTCTTTTGATAGGTGGCGGTGGTACTGGTAGCAAGTAGAGGTTTGAACCAGTTCCACCAACATTCTATAGCCAGTCTTTTTACAACTCATATACACATTTCCACTTGTATTGATTTGCATCGACGTTTCGCATGATAGCTACGTCACCGGACTGTCTCACGAATGTCCTTGCTCGATCTTGAAGGTGTTTCCTGCTAGCCTAGTCGTACAAAACTGTAGTGCAGAGTATCGATCCTAAACTTGTGCTTGATTGGAGCAGCTGGGATCAGGAAAAATTACGGACTGTTCAACCTAGTGAATATCAAACAAAGGACATGGGTCTTTGCGCATCGAAGAAGATGGAGTCTGGAATGACAGACGATGAGTGTATCCCCGAAAGGGCGAGTGGAAGATTCAGTAGCTTTGACCTGAGCAGGCGATGCAGTTTCATGTTCGAAACTCCAAGGGTCTCGGGAGATTATTTCGGCATCTCCTCGATGCCTGGGGGTCCTGATGGTGATAGTACACATTACAGCAAGTCATGGCAAGCTGGCAATCATTCCAAAATGAAAGCAGATGATGAATACTATACACTACAGATCACGAATCCCGTTTGTACTCCTCTTCTGGTTCAAGCTCTTCAGTTGCACGCTCAAGAACCTGCTGCAAGCCACCAGTGAAGCAGGATCTTTTTGTTCCATGATGGCCTATAGATGCAACTCGGATTCTTTCTTAAACCAATAAGAAGCGAGTCAGGATGATTTTCTTAACATTAACAGAGGCAGTGGCAGTTGGACCAGAGAGATTTTAACTTTGCGGGAGCTAGTAGATTTGTCTAGATCTGCACTGGAATCGCAATTCTTCACTTTTATGGCTTAGCTGTATGTAGGGGGGTTAAAGAGAGCTCTTGTTGACAGCCGAAAGACCTGAGTAGCATCCACTCGTTTTATGGCGTGTTTCTATTGTCAAGTCAGCGATTTTCCAATTTAAGGTTGATGATGATGTGCAAGGGTAGTTTTGCGCAAGTTACGCAGGTTACGCAAGATCTGCTATTCTTGCCAGGATTTGGGTGTGTGGCAAGCTCTTGACATCAGTCAATGCATGTCGGTTTCTCAAACGAGCAAATTTGAGCTCGGAAGCAAGATCTGGCGTTATACAGAGGTTTTCTGGAGAGATCGTTATGCTCTACCCGAGCAAGTGTACCTTTTTAGTTCCAAAAGCGTGGGACTATCGTACGCGCACCTGCTAACTGTTCTCCTGATTTTCATACAATGTTTAATATCATTCCAGTTATATGAAGTTCGTTAAAGCTCAGATATGGCACGATCCTAGACTCTTCTCATTTTTATGTGAATTTTCTTCGGTTACTGTGCACATGTACTGGGTTGGTCTATTTCTGCATGGGCTCTTGGAACATGTGGATGTCAGTCTTTCAGAAATTTGTTCAGTGAGTTATGCATCCAAATTGTTCAGGATTCTGATTGCCAACTTGATCGTTCTTATTTGTTTAAACAATCATCCAGTGTTCTACAAAATGGATAGAGAACTCTTTATACTCTTAATACATCGAGAGATTGACTGCGTTTTCCAGGAGGAAGCTGCTTAAGTTTTATCAAATTAAACTACCTGCATATACAATCAGACGAATTGTACCTGAACAATAAAATTAACTACTGTGTGGCCGTCTCCATCTCCGGTCTTGAACTGTCTGTCGAAGTGCTCTCTAGAATGATCAGTTTCTTGAGTTTGTTCCGACAAGAAGTCGAGGCAGAATCTACGGCAATGAATGTGTCTTTGATGAGACAGGATAACGATCCGGCCTGGAGAAATCTTTGATGAAATTCTGAAGTAATGTTGGATCTAGACAAGCCACGTTAGATACTTAAACTTCAGTAAAATTGGTTCGAAAGTCGTCTCCTTCATCTCTTAATACTGTTCACCATCTCAACTCCAGGTTTATGATATTTCGTGGCAAAGTAGTGAGGCTAGCGCAATAGTCCATCTTCAGTGTGTCTACTCTCTGCAGTTTGTTCAGGTTGCCAATCTCCTTGGCCAAAGCTCCGAGCTTTGAACAAACCAAACTGCCAGCGTTTCCAAGGCGGCTATTCTTCCAATATGGTGGTAGAGATGTCAAGCGTATGCACCACGCGAGGTTCAGACGTTCTTGGAAAACGTGAGCATGTGGGGTAACCTTCCGATCTTACTGCAAACTCGAGGTTCAGTTCCTTGATGTGTTCAAAAGAGAGGATATCTCTCGGTAGAGACAGCATCCCGTGACTATCCCGAAGAAGAGCTGCTTCAAAAACTCGCCTTTGTATTGAAGAGCCATGCACGGTACCAGACTAGCATGTTTATCCTGCGACTTGCATGAACACTACAGGACCCAATCGTACGGATATTCTATTGACACGACTGTCACAAAGAAGGGACCTTCAGAAGTTCAGATCCAATCAACATTTTGGAAGAAGAATGAGAAACACCTTGGGTGCATCAACCATGAGAAAATATCCGGATCCGAGAGTTGAACTTGACATTGTTCTCCTCCATGAAAGTATTTGCTTCATTCATAATCAGTTGCATGTAGATAAACAAAACAAAAACTTAACTAATGGCCAAGAGTTTCCGCGTGTATAATTTGTCTCCATCTGCTGGTGCAGGAAAGGATAAACAATTTGCCAAGGCCCCAAGTTTTGCTGTTTTATCGGAAGATTCCCAAGATCAAGGTTAAGGCATGATTAGAGAAAAGGACTCCTTGCAGATGTATTCAGGAATGGACTAGCTATCCCTTGAACTTCTTCGCAGGCCCGGATCTTTAGCGTCTGCAAGGTTTTCGAGTCACAGATAGCAGGAAAGCTCGGCTCAAGCTAGTAAAGTCTATCAAGGACAGATTAACTAACTGCGGAGGAATCTGTATCACGATATAGACGTCGATCCATAAATGCTGAAGATTATTGAAGGCAATGAAAGAACGAGTTGCCAGAATGATCATAAAATATTCATCGGAACACTTTGAGATCCCTACATACTTGATGTGGAAGAAATCCCGGTGTAAATAACAACAGAAAGTTTGTTTGTGCCTTCCCAACATACCAGCCGAGGAAAATTAGCCAGTAAATCTACAATAGTGATTACCTGAATCGCAAGTCCATCGAAGTCAAGGCCATGGAGCACCAAAATCTGTTCTCTCGTTTGGTGCTCCGATCTGAATTGGAAGACTGCAATCTTGGGAATGGACTGTTGTCTCGCCGGTGAAGATCAGATCCATTGTAGAACAATCCAGCGTAAGCCTTCCAGCGTCTCTAGCCATGACACGCGCATTCTTTACAATCGCTGTTTTGGTTCTCGAAGTCTCCTTTACATTCGCTGTATTGGTTATCCCGTCTTCTTTAAAGTCAATGTCAATTAAGAACAAGCTCCGGCAGGGACGCTTCTTCTGTAATGAGTTGGATAAGGATAATTCACCGCATCAAACATATTCTCAAATTCCAGAAGAAAACCGTCCACATCTACGTTTCAAAGTCTGATGATAATTATCCGATTGAGCATGCACCTTTATAGCAATGATACCCACTAAACTCACTCTTCAGCTCCTAGAATAATTGAATTATGTCCCTCATTACCTAGATGAATGCCCTGGTTCATGGCGGATTATTTATTGGCTTCAAAGCTTAAAAAAATCCGGTAAATTTTTATCAGACGTAGTATTGTTGATATGCACTTGTGAACACATGATATTCACTCCAGATGTACGTACTTCTCTCGCGTACAGATGTTCAGGGAATTTGTGCACGATTGGCGATGCAAAGACTTGCACGTGATGTTGGTGATATGTGAGTCGAGCATTTCTGAATGCTCGACTGAACATGGCCTAGGCTCCTATGTGAAATTTGATATCTGTCGACCTTCTGAGATTTGTGGACACAGTGGCCAAACTATCTTCGAAAACATCTTGCAAGTCTTTCATTTATGCACGAGACTCTCAGTATCGTAGTCTCCTTGCGCAGAAACTATCATACGACTTCCCTCTGGCAGGCAACTGGAGAATTTGCGTTCTCAGGTAGCAAGTGTCTCCCTAGTCTATCTTCTAGAAGGTTATCAATGGCAAGTCCGCTTTACCTTCCAGTGTTTGAAAATTTAACGGGCATCTGTTTACAAACCGTCTCACTTGTTAATTCTACTGCAGCAACCGCATCAACTTTTTGTTCAAGGAGTTTTTGGTTGCACGGTAACGGCCAGAGCGTCTGTCCTGAAGTGTTCAACTTGGTACAGTAGGTTGATAGCATATCTAAGATTCTAGTGAACACTATACTATTAACGATCTAACTATCACGTATTCTGGGAGGAACTTCACGTGATGATACCGAAAAATAATTCATTTGGTTGTACTTTAACGAATTGCTCGTAGCATTTGATCCTCTTGTTTGCAATCTGCTTTCTCAAGTCTATGGCATGAAACACGTACGAACAGCGGAGAACCTTACTGAGCGGGTACATTGGTCAATGGTATAGTATGCGGATACAGAACTAGACTACGTTACTACATGAGAACTTGATTGGTAAATCTCAACTAGCACAGAGTATACAAAGTAGCTTTGACGATGTGGCACTGATTCGGAGTTTCAGCCATGAGGTTTAGTATCCTTGACTAGAGATATATGTCTCGTATATGATTTTACGCCAATTCCCGACTGTAAATAAATTCTGTGACTCTTGATAGCCCAACCGTAGCGGGGAGAGTCCAGCAGACCAAAGAGGGCAAAAGGAGAAACGAATGGACCTGCACAAACTTCACGGAATATCCAGGAGTTCAAAGGATAAAGAGCATCGACGCAGTCACGCACTTAACTGCAAGTAAGTTCTTGGAGACTCATATCCCGCTCTTCAGTACTATATTTGTTCCCGAAACCTGTCAGAGATTTAGGGCCAAGGCGATGGTTTGACATTCGATCGACGAAATGACCCATCTGCAACTACGCTGTTCGACTCGGATCAAACGCCACCGATCAACTGAACAGGATTATATGAACCTGACCTCTTAAACGAGGAAAGAACGCAATCTAGAACGATCTGAGACTGGCCTCCAGCAAAGAGCAATTTAGTTTCCTAGCATCGAAAGACGCTTCTCTCTTTGCTAAGTCCAAACGCATTTAGAAACATGTATGCCCCTTCAATTTCCGAAACACCATCTGCAGTGTAGGCCACTCTTGAGCAAAAGCTTCTTTACTCGTCATAGTTTCTCCGTGGGCCACCTTGAGCCCACAAAGACTTTCTCGGATTTACAGTAACTGCGGTTCAACTAGAAATACTCTATGTGGTTCAAGTGAAAAGGATGGACTTTGATGCATGTCAATATGCGGAACTTTTAAGATCATAGTGAGATTAGATAGGACATACAATGAGATTATAATGCGTAGGTCAATTTTACAATGAAACACGCAATTGAATCGAATTCATGTGTAATCAGTCAATTTTGAATTTCTTATATCTTACAGTTCTTAACAGTTTATCGTCGATCTGTTTCTCCTGAATCGTCTAGGTCACACACGAGGACTAAGAATTAGAGAGATATGCCCTACGATCTGCAATTTGTCGATGCCAGAATCAAATGGTAAAAATTAACTTCTCATATAAAGAACACTAATTTATGGTGCCTCAATGCGCCTTTCAGTGTCTGCTTTTCCAAAAGATTCCTTTTATCCTTTATATCGAATAGATAGCTATATTCATTCCTTAGTATTGAAAATTTTACTGAACATGCATGCATATATGAACTCTCTTCACCTAAACTTAATCTATATCTTCTACACTTGCAAATAAGAAAATTTGTCCCCAAACTATTTCTGATACTCCAGACTTCCAAAGCTGGACAGGGGAAGCATAAAACATGGAGGCAGTCAAGCAAGAGTTTGTTGTCTTCTTCGTAATGATTTTTAGGCAGACCATGTTCGTAATCTGTGTCCCATTTTTGAATTACTTGCAATTGTTCGGTTCCACTTCAGTTCTATTTTATGGGGTCCAGTTGATGGAGTTGATCCTCTAGTAGGGAATTATGCAAGTCACCACGTTCATGCTCTTTATACCATAAGTGAATACCATCCTTCCTTTAAGATTCGTATGATTCAGGACATCAGCAACATAAATTGCCAAAGGCAGAACGCTGCTTCAAGTCCCTCAACTAACAGACTGGCAAACAAAAAGTTGCTACTGCTAACAAAAAGTTGCAGTACTGCTAACGACTTCCTTTCAGAACCAAATTAGGATATGAAGATCGTTTGTGCGGCAGAACGACGATGATCAGGGTCATAACCACAAGTAATATAAAACAATTATTATTATCTCCTGATATCTCTATCACATTTGCGACGCTCAAACGTGATGGAGACTTGGCTATTCCGTTCTACACGGGGTTTCGCGTTCTCATGGGGGGAGCCGATATACACATAAGCCGATGGAAAATGGCTACTCGAGGTATTAGCAAGAGCGTTGGACGTTGCCATGTATCCGTGGATTGCTAGCCTGGGAACTTGTGAATAACGTTACTCTACATACTAAGCTGCAGTAAAAACTGTTCCATCAGAAGATCTGGTCCGGCACTCTTTGATGCCCGGGCTATCTTCTAGAAGAATCAAGAGAACCTCCTGTGAAGGACCATCTCTGTTAGGATCCTCTTTATTAACAGTTGCGAAGCCGAAAGGTCTATCCACTAGTACCTCATGCAACTAAGTAAACTGGTTTGAGCAAAAGACGGGGTCTCTTGGATTTCATATCTTTACCTGTTGCTTTCTCACATTTGTCGTGAACCATTAAAGAAAAGTTCTATCTATGTAACTCGTCGGCAGTTTGTAATTCTAAGCAAATAGATAGCAAATAGTTCGGCCTCCTGGTCCTGTTAACTCTGGCGCATAGGTGAGGCGATCTACATGGGTCTTAAGTGTCTCTCGTTACATTCCCTTACGAGCGCAATTTGTCAGTGACACCTTTTGCTTCCTGTTGAGAACTCCGTTATTGAGACTCGAACAAGCTGTAGGCAAAGAAGCCCGGCGTCCTGGAAAGCAGATACCAAGACTCCACTAGCCAGAAGCAAGTGACCTGTGGAACGTTGCCAGTATTGTTGATGCCTCTAATCCCCTAAACGAATGAAAGTCGTGTTCGTAACTCCAAGTTCTCTGTTCATTTTGAGGACTTGATCTTATGAGTAAAGATATCATGAGGGAGTTCATGCTAACAGTGAATGTAACAAACACTGGTCAGGACTCCCATAAATTATATGTGAGAGAATCAATGTGCTAGCCAGGGGTGAGTACTAGTATACATATAATAAAGTAGAGGACTTCAAAAGTGTAGTTAGCTTTATGTATGGCCTCGATAATGCAGTAGAGTTATTCGCCGTGTTATTCCAGTAATCTTGTAATATGATGGCAAGTCACAACCACAGTTCAGACTCTCCACTTAAAATGACTTGAACCATACATTCTAATGATATGATGCATGGGATAGATCTACTTGTATGTAGATTGATGCGTTTGTTAGTGAGAATGCGTATAGTAAGCAATTCATAGTAGAATATAATGTCCAATAGCACATTTACACAGCTCCGGAACTTTTTACTGAATGGATGGCAAACAATCGGAACACAACGAGAAAAACACACGCTCGTTCACAGTCAATAGGATCACTTCCCGATCCCTCAGAGCATCTCCTTGCAAAAGGTGAGAAGTTGATGTCTAAGCACAAAGGATCTACGACTGCTAATAAGCAGAACACTACTGGTTTTCTACGTTTCATCACTATAATGAGTAGAGCTTGGCTGCTTTCTTACGGCGACCGACGCATATATCAAGATGTCATTCTGTTTTGTCGCCGGTCGTCCACGTTGGTCTTCAATCAATGATCTTCGATAGCTCGGTGTCAGCCAAAGACCTCCAGGCGTTTCTTATCGTACTGAGATGGGACGTTCATTAAGACGTAATTTCTTTCCATGCTGCGTGGAGTTGAGCTGCGTTCGACACTATATTGAGTAATTCATTCCGTAGAACGGCAACCATTTCCGAGACTACAATTGCAACATCTCCCTCTGATGTCAACCCTTTCTAAACGAGGTTTAGGGGCCTTCTTTCTGCTCAAGAGGAACCAACTCCTCTTCATCTTGCATTTCTCTAAATGAAGGGCGCCACAGTCTATACTTTTCGGGCCACAACCTGAAACATAAGACGTATTAGAATCTCGTTGTCCGACCCTCCAGTTGACTACAAGCAGGATAGCTAACAAACTGTTATCATTTCTGTTCATGTCAAGCAGAAGATTTCCTCCTCAAAGCAAAGAACAAATGGAGAGCCTAATCAATATGAACGTGATCAACTAACAGAAAGCGCGCAGGTTCGAAATAAACAACAGGCTACCATGTGACACTGATACCGAATTGAAGGGGGTGGTCCTCTACTTACTGGTCTAACCGTTCCTGAAGTGTACGTCGAACCGCAGCATTTAGGCCGTATGCTATGGTGTTGAAGAGACCCTGCAAGTTATAACGGAGAAACCTATTAACCACTACGGCATTATTTTAGTGCAGATCACAGTATAGGGCAGAAAAAAATTTCAGTTTCTCATTTAGATATCCTATCCACATGCAGAGCAAAGAGAATAATAGGAGATAGTTGTAATGTGGATATAGTTTATAGCACCATGAGTGACGCAGTTGAAATGTGGAGACAATATAACCAGAAGAGCTTGTTGTCAGGTTCCACGAAATCATGCACTCTGTTGATGGTCCCAAAAGTCCACGACGCAATCAAAATAAGTGGATAATAGCCCCATCTGTTCATTGCCTGCAGCCATAACATTACAGTTGAGCGAATCAGGGAAATTTTTCATACAACTACTTGAACTGACCTTCCATTTAAGCTTTGGTTTAATGATGAGCTCAACATATTGCTAACTGATCTGACTGCGGAGATAAGCCAATAGAAAAGCACCCAGAGAACAGTAACATCCTCGAATTCAAGGAGATGAATTGCTGCAAAACATGTGCCCGGAACTGAACTAAGTCTTGGTTATCACATGCTGAATTCATCTACATCCTACCATCTTCCCTTCCATATAGTCCCTCTACATTGAGAATCTAACCTTCATTTCTGGCCTGGCTTCCACCTGGCGCTGCCTATCAGCCATGTTGACCGCCATCTGTAGGTTCAACCAGAAGCTTTCAAGAAGATTGCGAGGAAGTTTTCTCCCATCTGGTTTTCAATTAAAGTCCACAATTACTGGAGCAATACTACCCACCAGAGAAACTGTCGTATTAGTACTTAGTCGTGGTCCTTCTCGAAGAATTAAAAGATGAGAGAAGTAACAATTTACCCTCGTTGCGTATTTGAGCATACGAATGACTTGAAAGTAGACAGTACCATTGTAAAGGATAGCTCCCCACAGAGGCACATAGAAAGTCATGAACCGAAGCACCTGTGTCACATTTCTTCAACATGTTAAGCACTAGTACTTAGAGATGTCCGAGGGATAGTTTTCTGCCGTCGAAATTGTTCCCAATTTACTGACATGAAAGTTTGCACGCGTGCTCAATGTCATGGAGCCTGTACAATGCGCTTCACTCCTAAGTGCAATGAATTACCTTCCCGGCTGTTGTTTCAGTTCGAACCCAGCACCAAGCACCCGCTGGACCATAATCATTTCCAATGGAAGGTATGATGGTCATGAGGAAAGCAGTGCCTGTATGCAAGAGTTCAGTTGGATTCTGACTCGAGCTAAAGAACTCACACACATTAACTCTTCAAAAGTGGTTTCGAACACAGCTGAAGAACTGGATCACAACGGGCTTGTCCGGGGGAGTACAGTGTACGCCCTGCTAATGAAGCGAGGAAATCTTATGCAACTAGCACAAATTGATGGGAACACTGGTCTCGAGTCCCTACCCCATACATAGGCATGAAAAGCTCCTCCAAAGTCCTCCACATCAGCTTTGTGTTTGACAACAGTGCGATGTAAAGTGAATGCAATGGTGGTTGTCCATAAAAACGACGCGACTGAGAAAAATTGAGTGCTGTAACCTTGCACATAGCATAGGAAGCCTTCCCGAGGATCCCTGAAACACTGCACCAACATAAGTTCAAGTTCTGACAGACTGACTCTAGGTTAAAGTTGGAAAAGGAAATTGTTAACGATATGGCTATATAATACGACGAGAACCAAAACCAGTGAACAGAAAATCTATCATTTTCTTTGTTCCAGAACATATATTAATTTGGATGACAATCCTCCTCCTCACTCCTCGGAACAAACTTTGCTTTAGAGTAAGTAAATTCATTTCTAAAGCAAAATTTACTGCTGAAGAAGTAGCAAACAGACAGATACACCGTTCGCTAATAGTACACAGTTACGCACCCAAGCAGGTTGAAAAGGCTGCAGAGCATGTCCTGCGGGAGATGGGAAGAGGAGAGTTAGAACGACCGCATTCCAGACCTTGGACGATCTTTGTGAACATATTATCAGGAGTAATTATCGGTTTAGACTCTTCTGTCTGCACTTTCTCGTGGCATTTGAATTTGTTATTCAGGTAATCTCGCACAAAGATTAAGGCAACTTAATATAAGAAAAACCTATAACAGAATTTACTGCACTCGGCTTCTAGCCGTATTTTCCGCTGAGAAAACATACTCGCAAATGTGGGAATACGGGCAAGGAGTAGAATTTCCCTACCGACATGGACAGATAGAAAACAAGCTTGAAAGAGAACTTCCGCAGCTCCTTGAAACACAGATAGCACAATACGATGAAGAAGGAACCCGCAAAAGAGAACGCCGATGCAGTCACATTGATCCGCGTCAAAAAGTGCGTCTGTTCGTCTGTCAATGCGTCCATGACTGCGTCTCTGCTTCCAACCCAAGACCAATACTTCCTGTCTGACACTATCAATTTCTCTTACGGCCAGCGTATTTTTGCAGCAATCATACTGATCAGAATCTCCGGAATCTCAACAGCATGACTCCAGCGCAATTGCCCAAAATGCGAACACCGAACGGTGTCGACAGTCGCCTTGTAGCATAGGGGGTTTCAGTAAAATAGATCCGTATTCGGAAAGCTTGATCGCTGGCTGGGCAAGCATACTAAAGCTCCCCACTGAACCAAATCTCCTTGATCCTCCAAACCTTAGTCTCCGAGAAATCGTCTGATAAGAGAATCTCGAACCTCCTCTGCCCACAAAACAAAGCGTCCGTTCAATACTCCCATGTACAACGTGAAGACGAATCATAGAATCTCTCCCACTCTGGAGGCTAGAAAATGACACTGATCAGAGGGCCGTCCTCGATCCATAAATCAAATGGAGCTCACCAATTCCACGGTCTAAGCAGCTCCACCAGCACACTACACCAGACAAAACCCTCCATGCCTCCAACAACGAGTACGATACATTTTCTACAAGATGTGCTCGACCATCTCTATATGAACCCAATTCCCCAGTAAAATTTAGCAATTTTCCAGCCCTTCTGTGCAGCCGAGGCAAAACAGAGTGCGAACAAACCCATGTCCAACAATACAAGGATTCAAAAACACTGAGAGGGAGATATGAAACTCACAATGTGCTGGTATACAATGTAGATCCACGTGAGGGAGATGGGGACCAGATTGAGTGCCAGAAAGAGAGCACACGATGTTGGGGTGGTCCTGGTGAAATGCTGCAGAGATGTTTAAGTCATTATGAGCGAAGAGAAGCAAGGAAAGGAAGGGAATGACGAGGACGAGGAGAAGAGGCAGAGAAAGAAAGAAAGCGTTTCTCCGTGGACCACCTCCTCCATACGTTAGGCTTCTTTGGTCTCAGGGTCAATACGCATTATTATGACCACTATTTCTGTCACCATAAAAAAGTATTAACTTGATTCGCCCGCGGAAGAATTATCTCCACGAGAGAACCGCAAGATCCAGGCGCTTTGTTTTCTCCCAGTCAGAAGTACATTCCCTCCCAAGAACCAGGTCTTTGCCGTCACTTTCAAGCTGGAACTAGCATCTCGACTTGGCAACAGCAGTCATGTTTTCTTCCACTACCTTACCCGCTAAAGGCTGCGAATCTCATCCTTTGCATTGTTGTCAGAATATCTGGGTGCAAGTAAATGGATTTTGAATTCTTGGAATGCTACAGGGTGAAATATAGACCTCAATCTTCTTGGAAGTGTTATCATTGGTAGTATGTCCTCTTAGAGACAGCAAGTTCACTTTTGTGAGATTGACATTGGTTTGTATCTATTGACTAGTAGTGTTAAGATCACGTTTTCGATGAGAAAACAGACACTCTTATACAAATTTGCCTTACCATCGAGGACTCTTTTGGTCACTCATTGAACCCAACTTGTATGAAGAGCTCGCTCCTTTTTAAACTAAAACGTTCTGTCAACATATGGAAAGTAAAGAGTTTGTCTAAGTTCGAAGCAAGTACAGACAGAAGTCCTAAGTCTGTGGCGTCCATTTACCCACCCTTCAACCTCTAGATTACAACAAGGAAATGGAAAGAAAATGATGCATCAATTACTTGCCTGTGATGACAAGAGTTCTTGGATACCTGTCTTCCCTGGAGTATTACGAAATGAATTTCTCTTCCTTCTTTGTTGGCGGTGACGAGCCTTCCATTTCCTGGGGATTCTCAGTTTGAAGAAATATTATTAGAAGAACAATCTAAAATTTGAAAAATTTCCAACTATCAACTCAACAACACTGACTATAAGCTATAAGGCTATCTTATAAAGCAGCCTCCGTAGGCCTTAAGTTCACACAAGCTCTTAAGTTTAAATGCATTCATAATATCTAGAACCTCCTCCCCTTAAATGACCCACCTTAAAGTATAGGACTAGCGGGAAACTAAATATCAAATTTCAGCTAGGAGGCTAGGCCATGTTCTTTTGTTGGCTATATAGATAGATGACAAACGCTTTAGGTGCCTTGTCCTGAAAAGTTATTGTGATGTAATGAGCACTCATTGTGGTCAAAAGGGTCCCACAAACAGATTGTGTCCATGATCGGACACAATCAAGCGCATTCAAACTGCACCTCAAGAGCTGGAATTCTTCTTCATGGACTTTCGTACTCCGTAAACTCCATTGAGGATCACTATTCATTTGCTCTTCACATCTCTTTCAGATATTTCATTCCAGCTTATCTAGCTTCAGTGGTTCGAATTCTGTTCTAAATTGAACACGAACGATAGTATTGTCTCCTTACGAGCTCAAACTACTTGGTTTGAACTTTTATTCCCTTGTTGATAAGGATCATGGATGATATTTTTGACATATTATTGATTGTTCTTGGATGAACTGATCTTTCCCAACAATGAAACTATTGCATTCTATTGACAGGAAAGAAAAGGAATGCTTCTGACTATTCTATGGTATATGTCAGATGGAAGCAACTCATTACACTTCATTCATAGAATTCGAAGATGATGAGTCCAATATGCAAATCTTGACAAGTCCTGAAATTACTGATTCACATGGAGACTAAGGGTCGTCTATAATATCATCGGAGCTGTTGGATTGCACACCATCTATGATCTCTCTTCCCAAGGGTGGCCTTCATATGAGGCTCTTCCAACAACAATTTGAAAAGTTGAACATCATGTTTGCCACCCGCTCCTATCATGTTGTCCCATATGAGCTCCCGTAGCCAAGACCAGGAAATCTACTCAAGGTGGTCAAAGTCTTCAAGTTAGAGGGAAAGAGCTTCTATTCCTAGAGGAAAGATGAAATGGAGATTTGACCCATATTTTGACTTTCGGCTACTTCACAAATTCAACATCTTGTGGTAGGAAAACTTCATAGCTTCAAGCCTGTTTCGTTTCCACGACTGCTTCATCCAAACTTTTGGATACCGGAAATCAAATCTCAATCTCGAGAGTTGGTCATTCGGGGATAGAACTCAAAAATTTGGAACAGGATGTAACATCTCCGAACTTCTACAGAGTGCGGAAAGACAATCCTTTTGTGGAGCACGCAGTGTTGAACGTGCCTTTTGATACCTGAGGGTAGGACCTTCCGTTATCTCAACTGGATCAGATGAATGTATCGAGAAAATTTGTAGACACCGGGAATGAAGTGCACAGTTGTTTTATCGTGCCGACTGCTTAAACGTGTCGGAAAATTTTGGATCAGAAACGGGGTGGATGGTTGTGAAGACTGTCATTTCCAACTTTAGGATTGATGGATGCAGGTATACAGATACAATTTTGAAGCCAATCTGCGGGTAATGTTTCTCTGTGGGTTGTAATCCGTGGCACGTAGGAGAGGGATGAATTGGAACATAGATTGGGATATCCTTGGCCTGCGCAAGCTGGTGCATACAAAGACCTTATGACATTGTACTGCGGGTGAAATCAGTGATTTTGGTTCCCTGATCATGATATTCTTGGTGTGGATACGTATAATTGGCTGGATCTTTTGGTTCTGTGATCCTCTGTTTTCGAGGAAGAAACTGGGCGTCGAATGAATGAGATTGTGGTGTTCCATGATCGATTTTCCATGTGAAGGACGTAATTTTGTTCAACTCGCAGTTGGCATCCTAATGTTCAGGATGACCGATTATTTCACGGAAGATTTGTTCTATAATTATCATTTTATGTGTGCTGGTCGAATCTAGGCAATTGCATGATCAGCAGGAGTGCATTTTTGTTCAAGCGAGCAATAGGGCAACCATGGCGATGGGAGCAGTAGCACGGGCAGGTTCGCGGTTGCTCCAACTGCAGACTCGTCCTGGTTCTTCGCCTGCTCTGCAATGTCAGAATTCTCGATACTTTTCTGCCGACAATGGACCTGGATTGTCGAAGGTAAATATGTGGGAACAACCAGGAAATCCTGGCAACGGGAAGGAGGAGCATTTCGTTCTTGTATCTCTTGCGGGTTGTGGGTGCTTTGTTTTTCAGTGGCTATACAGCTGCCACTGGAGGCGGAGGGAAGAAAGCTGAGAAGAAAGCTCCGCCCCCGCCTCCGAAACATGCAGAGAAGGCAGAACCCAAACCTGAAGTGAAACCTGAACCAAAACCTGTGGCAAAGAAAGCTGAACCAAAATCTGCACCAAAGAAATCTGAAGCAAAACCTGCTCCTAAAGCTGAAACTTCAAAAACGGAGCCAAAAGTTCCTACAAAGAAACCGGCTGCAAAGAAAGAAGAGCCTGCCTAAAAAAGGAAGAACGAAAAGGAAGAGCATTGATTAGATTGTGGTACTCTGGAGCATCAGACAGAATATACTATGGATTTATTACTACTCTGTCCATTGGTCCTTCTCACCTTTTATCTATACGAGCTTTTCTTTTAGAAGGAAAACTTAGTGGTGCAGCAGCTGTTAGTACCGTCCATGGGGGCCGAATTAGATGCAGAGCCGTGGCGCTAAGAATCGTCACTTCTATGCTAGAAAGGTGTTGAAGGTTGGCACATAATCCGTGATTTCCTACTCAAACAAGCGAGATTATCCGAGGTTGCTCCTGAGAGAACGAAATCCATGTACTTACCTGGGAGCTCGAACAATGCTTTCATAATCACAAAACCATTTGAAGGATGGGAATCGAGTGTGCAGGGCAGGAGGATCAATTTGTCTATCTCCCTATCCACTGTCCAACGAGTTGACCAGAAGTTTAGACATGTAAGTTTAGACATGCGAGATGAGGACGTTATCAGATTGGCAGCCAACGCTCTGAAGCAATAAGCAGCCAGGAAACTGAAAGGAATACCCCACTCCCCGAGGAATCTGAACTGATGGCATAAGACTTGTCTAAACCGTCACAGCATTGTAATGTCTTCTTCCATGAGGACGCTGAACCTCTGACAGTTCGTTATTTCTATAACACATTCTTCACCTCAGATGTTTATTCTTGAGAGCCTCGTTGGCCGAATTGATGTAGCTACTCGTAGTCTGGATTTACCGACACCGTCGAATTCTGCCAATCAAATTCTATCAGCCAATTTCTTGAAAACTATAGTCGTAGTTTGCATTGATCTCCTTTGCATGATGTTAGCGTGTCAAGTTGGTCAAACACAAGTCCTATAAACATAGCGAAAAGTTCTTTTAGGGTGAACAAAATTCCCTCGGAACAGAAACTTTGATTTCATAGCATGCTGTGCAAGGTCAAAGAACTGCGATAATTTTACGTCTTCTAGTCCATCTCCGGCAAATGTAAGCATCTGCTCTCGTGTCATTCCTTCACGAATTTGATCTTTCGAGAAAACAAGAGCAGATAACCATCTCACTCGATTTGAAAAACCGAGTCGATTGGGCAAATTCGAACAATGACAACAAAGAATCCCATTATCCTCCCTACCGGTTCTGGTCACGAGATTTCGTAAATGATGATCTTTAAGAACGGTTTGGCAGAACACAAGACTGTACAGTATGAAGGACAAAATCGATTGTTCATGGTCCACATCCAGCCAGACATATGCAAGTTGGGAACACGAGTAAGTAATACTTACATACACGCATGGTATTAAGTGATAGAGAAGGAGAAATTAATTCAGGACGTCAAAATGAGAACCAAGTTCCTTCCAGCCAATAAAAGATACCCTTTGAATACAAACAATTGTCAACACAGTACATGACTTAGCCCTTTGCAAGATAAAGGGAGGAAACGACTAAAGGTTGTCAACTTCCAAATAAACTGAAACTGTAGGTCAAGAATTCGGAGTATGCAGCTCCAGGACCCACTAAGTGAAGAGAGGCTCATACTCAGTTTCGTCGCAATGAGAAGCAACCAGTTTCGCTGGAGCTTCTGAGTGTATTTGAGAAATGAGAGCAGAAGCCGTTCGTAGAACTGGGAATCCTCACCCACTCGAGCTTCTGAGTATACTTGATTCCAACGTACTTCCTCAAATCCGCGACGGTCTCCTGGCAATCTACATTTTCATTTTGAAACGGGAAAGCTCTTTTGCATCAAGAACAATAACTCACTGAACGACAAAGGAAGAATACAGTACCACAAAAAAGCAAAGCAGAAAACAAAGGAAGTCCACATCTATGTATTACACATCGTCTCAAGGACCAGGGATATAGTACTACACATATATATGGTTGTTTAGAATTCTCAGGCAAAGAAAGCAGCCAATTACCATCCTGTCTTCTGCAATTGCTGGAAACAGACTTTGCACCGTATCTAGCAGAAGTCGATCCCCAGAATATCTGGCCAGAAGAGAGACTGCGACTGGGAGTCCATCTACGTGTCCTGTTGGTACAGTAACCTGAATCAGCCGGACGGGCACATAAGGTCAAACGATTCCAGTGACTTGCTGAGATGTTTGAACATTGGATTGTTTAGCAACATTGCACTCCGCATATCAAGTTATTCCAGCTAACACAACAGACAGATATACTGCCAAGAACGTTCTGAAATAATTATTGGTTATTCATTTTTAGTGACCGTATCGTTTACCTGAGGTCCTCCTGACATAGTACTTAGGCACATCATAAGGGAAGCATCTCCAAGAAATTTTTCCCGAATTCTTTCTTCATCGCTCAATTTGGGAGGTGCTCCAGGAGTCGTTGGAATCACTATCAATGTCTCATGCTGCGCTACAGACCATTTCATGTATAAAGAAACAGGTAAGGTGAACCCAAACTGAGACATACAAAATAATCCTAAAACCGTCTCGGATTGATCTGTGAAAAAGAGGAGAGACCTCGTTGCCTGTTTTTCTTGGTGTTCTGTTCACTTCTCAAATGTGCAACACTCAACACCAGTATCACATTAGGTGGCAACATGTCAAGATCATGTGGAAGACAAAGAGAAGCAAACCTTGAGGAGATCACTGAAAGCAGCACGTGTTTCTTCCCTCACTTGTCTGGCTGTTGGCAACAAGTGTGTACTGGAGGTCAATTCATAAGAAGCCCTCACCTTCCCTGCGATACCTCTTCCAAGTTTCGGCTTCAGTTTATTCAACCAGTCATGATGGTTTCTCAAGAACTCATCTCTGCACCACGCATGTTTAGGACGATTAATGAGGGCAGTTTCAGCAGTCTGTAATGGTTCAATTCTCTAAGACTGCAGAACTGCATGGTCAACGATATGAGCAGGACAGAATATATTCCAGTCAACTGTGCTCAAAGCGTCTAGCAGGACGATTTGAGCTCTCAGAGCTTCTAAATTCACACTCCTGTTCTGAAGAGTTCGCTTCTTTCAGGTAACGTGCTACGTTGCTAGGTCAAGTTCTTTACCTGTAAAGCATAAACATACTATCTCGGATGATACTGTACGCTTCGGCGCCTGCCGTATCAACTAGCCTGGTCTCGACATTTGCAAAGGCTTTGAGAGTCGGGAGCTTTTGTGTCAAGAGCTCTCCAAGATTGATGTGATGCAACACCTGACCTGTTGCCATGAACGAAGGTGTAGATAAAGAAAGGTTACGTATACCTTTCCTGCTCACAACATTGTGAACATAGACCTCCATGCACTCAATACTGGTTGCAGCAGACCAGTGCAACACCCTGTCTAGAGTGTAACTGGAGCGTTGCACTAACACGCTAGAGGTGCTTCATGCGACTTGCTTCATGCCTAGGACCTTTCCACAGGAAACAGCTTTGCTTCAACTCTTCACACATTTTTAACTGGGTCACATACGACCATTGTCTAAGGTATCTTGAATGTACTCTCTCAAATTTGTGATGTATACCAGTCCTTCAAAACGCGTGCACATGCTACTGTCACGTCAAGCCACGAAGGCCTCCAGAATGACTTTGTCCACACTGGTAGACAGAGTCTCGACTGAAGCAAGTCATAAATGAACCGTCACTAACCATCAGTATCTCAACCATGTGTAACAGCAAGTGAATGAAAGGCGAATGTACGTACGGCCAAACAACTTCACAATTGCTCTCAAGATAACATCTAGAGCGTGTTCGATCAAAAATCCTGAGGATTTGAAAAGATCATCAGCAACATAGATACGCCTGGGGGACCGTAACTCTTCTCGTAAGGGGTACTGGAGAAGAACTAATCCGACCTGGCGCAATACTTGTGGATCCTTTGCAAACCAACCTGCACAAAGGTCCAGTTGGAATCAACCACTGCAAAGCTATTGCCGATGCTAATTCGTAAGAATTCGTTATGCGAATCCATCAGAGTAAGAAGAAAGTGTTGATGTAATCGAACAAGAAATTCAACCTTTAGTTACTGAAGAGCTAGACTCCCTTCCAAAGAGAGGTCCATACGCTAATAAGTTGTTGAGCCCCTAATGGAACTGTCCAGTGATTCACATACCAACTGCATCGAGACTTTGAGCGACCGGTAAGACACCGACAGTCGATACAGCTCCATGACTAGCACGGTATCCCAGGATGTCACAACAGGCAGCAGGCAATCTCACATCTCCCACAGTATCAACTCCTGTACTCAACATTTTCGTTACTTCTAGAATTTCGTTTCAGCAAAGAGAAGCTTTGTATACATAAAGGTCGCTTTATAGAAACATGTAAATACTGGAATACACATTCCTGTCTAGCATTAAATTTTGCAGCGACTATTAAAAAGGGCAGGTCTTAACGGGATAGCTTACCGAGAGCAAAATCGACAAGATCCCCAGAAACTGCAACAGCAGACCCACCAGAGGAGCCTCCAACCATATGATAGGCTGCACCAGGATTTACAGGCCTCCCGATCGAATCATGATTACAACCATCCAAACTGCAGATGAGGATAATGACACCAATAGCAAATCCCTGGTAAGAACATATTATTGATCTAAAAGTGTGCTCGAATTGATAAGACTGTAATTCACTCCACGCTTTACTATCACCAAGCTGCAGCTACAAGTGCCCTTCGAAAGTCGTCGCAGGTCTGATAACTTTTCCACAGTAGTTGAGTTTGTCTTACTTTCGACTCAGATGACAGAGCACGCGCAGAAGGGAATTTCCGGATTTCGAGACTGGACCTTACAAACCAAACTGAGTTGCAGTGAATTACCTCGGATATCACACATTGTCATGAGACATTCCAGAACTGACAAGCATAGTTCTGGTTCAGACAACTGAAGAGGTACTGTTTCCACAGCTTTTGACCCAACATAAACAGAGGAGAACCAGCTACACCAGAAGCTCAACTCTATACCCTCGTTTACTTCTCCTGGAAATGCTAAGATCTTGATATGTGATCAACCCTTGAATTGGAGGCAAGAAGATGGTCCGAACCTAAATCCCATCTCGTCCATTGTGGTCTTCCCAACACAAGTAGCACCTGCTTGCACCAGTACTGATACTGCCACGGCACTGCGTGTCGGTGCATCATGGGTCCGTGTCCATTCTGGGCATCCGAAGCCCGTAATATACCACTCGACATCGAACCTGGGCAAATTGTTTCATTTGCAGTTTCCAAGTTAAGATCTCAAAATATCGAGAAAGGTAACCTCGAGATGAGGAGCCTAACAAGCTCTTACAGCTACTCAGAAGTACTGGCTGTTCGCCCAAACATGACACCGCTAAAAGAGAACATCGGAGAATTACTTCAGCACAATCTTTAAAATGCTCAGCTACTTTCCTCCTACACTATTTGTATCTTCAAAGTAGGACCACCGCTACAGTAAATGCAGTTCATCAGATCAAGTTAGTGGGTGCTCAACCATCTGAACCAGAGGCCCCCCTGCCGTTCCCCGCACATGTGATGCAGAGTCTTCGTTCAGTCAGGTGACAGATTTCAAACTGTTACTGGACTAAACGGACACTCGCAACACATCTGAGCAAAGTAGTTTTTGCCACTTCTGCACGCTTATTTCGAGATTCTACATTCCTAGTATGGCCACCGCAGTTCTCTGGTGATAGGACGTCGATTGGTGACTTCGGAGTCTGCTAACATACGGTCCATCAGCAGTGCTAGAAGTGGACAGTGGCTGAGGGGCGTGAAATACACATCCTTGACGGCAAAGTTGAGATCCTTCAGTGCTCGAGGCGTAGAAGGGCTCGCTGGTCCAGGAGGCGCGACCACCAAACGTTGAACGAAAGCTTTGTAGTCTCCTCCACAGCACAATCTCAATCCGTGTTTCCCCCGCCGGCGAATGAGAACTATGATCCCTCCAAGGCTTAACCCCATAACCCACCACAAATTCTTCGGAATCGCATCGCCTGAAAATGCTAAAAGAGGCGCTTTGGGTGGAGAAGGCTTATCCATCAATACCTTCCCTGCCCTCTTAAACCACAACTCACCTAAGCCGCCCGCCATACTAAACCCTCACAATACATAGGCCACAACTTCTTCGACAAACGCCCTCCCAGTTTGCAAATCCCCTATCACTTCTCATTTTCCCCAATTTTCCTCTTCAAAAACAATTTCTACAATGGCTAGCTTATCCGAGGGAATAAGATCCCAATTGCATGAAATGTCTAATTTCTCACAAAATATGGAAAAAGAAGTTCCCTCGATTCTGGCGCTGGATTCTCACTATAAACAAGAACTAACAATCAACTATTCTCTCAGTTTGCATTCCTAGATGCATGCAATTCTAGTCCGCATCTGTCGTCAGGTTTCTTGTCATTTCATGGTCCCGCTCACATTCTGTGTCTCTAATCTCAATTTTGTCGATTTTGTTCGCTGTATGATGAGCTCTACTGCGTGCAAGTGGCTGTTCAGTCTCGGACGGACCTAACTGAGGAGACATAGAAATCATAGACTGTGTAAGCATAGAACCTAACGGTACCGTATTCCATGGCTGGCTACCAGTCGGACATGGGAATCGAAAGGTCAAGAGTCACTGTAAACTGTTCCCTGTACCTTACTAAAACTTGTCTTATTTTGTCCCAGAGTAGTTGTTAGGATCATTTCCGGATTCGTTAACAGAGGCAAGCAACTTCAAGCCTTTTCAATCCTCGTTTCTCATGGTTAACTGTAACATTGGAACATCTTTGAGATTGAAGGAAATCTGAATGTCAAAGGACAGAAATGGACTTTGAAATATATACCACCATGATTTTGAGATGATAAGCTTGGATGATGGATTGAATAAATAGAGGCATGTTTACGATATCATTGTGCAGAAAAGATCTTCAATCTGAGATATTGAGCTTCGTGTATCCCGATTTTGTTTGGAGATATGAAACGTACACCTGCTACTGTACTTGTCCTTTAAGTACGCGTATTGATTTTGTCTATTTGAACCAAGCTCGAGTATCTCACCAAAATTGTCCTGGTGAAGTTTGGCATTCTGTGCTTACTTGATGTGGTAGCAATTACCTACAATAGAACCACTTTTCATAATTGTCTAGCTATGTGTCGCTTGTGACACTTGAAGACTGTAGGTAATGAACGACATCCGAGGCAGCCGTAGGAACGGCTTGCCAGGACAGCAACTGAAACCAAACGCGTGATCCAAAAGTTTCGCTTCGGACATGAACCGGCCACAATTACAGTAATGCCAAGCGAGAAAAGGCTGTGGAGAAAAGGCTGTGGATAAGAGGCTCATGTCACTCAAATTTGTCGGATCAGGATGTCGCACGGGTGGAGGACAGTGATGGTGGTGAATCTCTCTGAAATGTTTGCTCTCTTGTCAGTCGTGTCTATATATGAGTTACTGTACAGAGCCATCTCTTGTCAGTCGCGTCTATATATGAGTCACTTGTACACAGCCAGGATGTACCGGCAAGAAGAAACTCTTCCAATTCGGCTGATTTCACAGTTTTCGAGGTCTTCCTTCACTCTTTCAATTCGTCATATGAGTGCTTAGCCAACGCGGTTCCCGTACGATAGTCTCCTCCATACCTTACGTACTTGCGTAAGCATCGAGCCCATGTCTTTGTTACAGTGTTGAATATAGGACAAAAACCATTCAGAGCAAGACATAACGGTATTCCTCTTGGGAATATCGCTTGCAAATTTGCCGTGCCACGTCGACCCTATACGGTAGCAATTTCACGAACAGATTGTTCTTCTAAGTGCTCAATAGCGGCATTGGATCGTCTCTCAAGTAAAGGGGCCGCGTAGAAAACACGAAGGATGGGAAGCCGTGCAAGGATGAGACAATATAGGTAAAATGCGGCTAAGCCCCGTCTATCAAGTACTGTAATCGCTTTACAGTTGATTTGGTAAGTGAGACCTAAAAGACCTCTTCTTGTATCATGCGAGATAGATGTTTGAAATCGTACTCGCCGTTTGGAAGAAGCTCTATATGCCAATTCGAATCTTAAGGAAAAGAGCAAAATACATCTTGGCTAGATGACGTGATCTAGATACGATGATACGAGCTTCCCCAGCTTTATGAAAACCTGAATCTCTAGATCCCATTTTGTTCGACGATAGAACCTTTTCGATTGAAAACTTTGAGAGTTTACAAGTGCTTGGAAGCAAGGTTTTCTATACACTAAAGTTAGTACGATTGCCCTTCCAACAAACGTTAACTGGAAGATGAACATGAAATCATACTTTGATTGTTGATAGTATTTTGTAGCATACTTTAGATTCCATGTGTTCATTGTTCTACGGAAAATATAGGTGGGTGTAATTCATAGTTTATCCATAGCATTGCCGGGTGCAATCTATACTCCAATATAAACTATTGGATATACCCAACTTGTGTAAATTGGATATCTTAGATGCAGTGGGGCAGATGACTCATATCCAACCTATTGGAACCTAGTCCCATTTTACTTCTTTTGTCTCCCCCTTGCAAGGGTTTGATGGGTCTTCCCTCTTTACTGTGTTCCACTTGGTCGCTTTTCTCTCACATTGATTGCTCGTTGTAACCAAGCCAGTTCAATGAATGTGTTCTTAAGAAGAAGATTATACATTTTCTGTTTGGTGTGGTCTGATTAGTAGAAGTATGGAATGTAAGTATGTCTTCCCATCGTTCGTGTTCCCATCGTTCGTGTTGTCTACGCGGGGTCGCCATTTTCCTCATTAAGTATGGAATTATGAATTTGAACTTTTTGCAGTTACCTTGATTACGTTCTGACATTCTCTTTCTTTTCCTAAACATGATTCTAACCCAACTATATCTACAATGACAATAATATTAGTTAGACCGTTTCTTGAAACGGGCACCCCGCTAGTTCAGCAATAAGACGTTCAAGAGCTGGAGGTTTCGATGGTTCTGATGTTCCAATCGCGTTGCCCTCATTTCCAGAACCTTGGTACCGGATGTTCCACTCCATTTCCCAGAAGTAGGACAGAAGCTTCTGGCTAACAGGGCAGAAGATGGTCACTGGTGCTGATCGCAAGCGTAATTGAGAAAATGCAGAAGGCAAGGGTAATGAGGAACTTCAAGATAATTCTAATCAAGTCCTCAACTCTGACATGGTCCTCGTGAAGAGAAGGATTGGCGGGGAAGTTCATAGGAGTGTCGGTGGATTGCTCAGCTCCTTGAGTTTTCTGAATGATCTAACAATCTCCTTACGTGTAGTGTAACCAATGTTTAGTGTTAGACCAGTCAATCAATTGACGACTTGGTGCGCAGTATCTGTTGCATGCAATTCGCCATGACGTATAAACAAGCACTTAACAGATGTTACTGTAGCAAGTTTCAGAGCACTTTCTTACTACGTTCGTTTCAGGTTTCTACAGATGATGAACGGCTAGAGGAGGTTCACAATATCGAGAAATTAGCTACCAAGGAAAAGAAGAAAGGCGACCGCGTAGGAAAAACGAAGGATGGGAAGACCCCATCAAGCCGTACAAGGGAGAGAAAAAAAAGGTAACATGGGGCTAAGCCCCAATAGAAGACATGGAAGATAAGGAACCAAGGAAGACATTTGCATGTGTTCGTTGAAACATAATGCATGCAGTTTGCATTGAGTAAAACATGTTATATAAATTTATAAACTCTATATATTCTAGATTTAATATATTTGGAATGAGGAACAAAGGAATTTAGCTCCAGACATTCCAAATTGAAACTTTTCTCAAATACATTATTTTAATTATATTGTTCTTTCCTTCTTGTGTAGGCATCTTGAGCACAAAAACTAAATCAGAAATTGTAGATCCACCTCACCTTTTCTGCTCATCCATCTCACCCCTCCTGTTTAACACTTCCAGCCCACGAGATTGGCTAAGTGTGTGAAATTGGTCGTTGTCTTTGGATGGGACATGGTTATAGGATTCTTTCTACATCATATTCCAACATTGTAACCATACTCATAACATAAATTTGGATGGGACATGGTTATAGGATTCTTTCTACATCATGTTCCAACATTGTAGCCATACTCATAACATAGGGAGTGGTTTGATTGATTTATTTGCACTCTGTGTAGTTTCGTAGGGTGAGGTGAATGATCAGAAAAAGTACAGTAGGTTTAAGGTTTTCCAAACTAAATACGGGGTATGCGTGAGGTTTAGACCTGGACTATCTATTGAAGTATTTATATTCTCCACTTAGTTAGAATTTTCTAGAACTTGATGTATTGGGGGGTTTCAGAAATAGTTTTGAAGGATGTCTATGGGATAAATAATAAATTTCATAACTATTTTTAGTGAACTCTGTAACGAGCCGAGATGCTAATAAAAGAACGCATTGTAAATTATTATATGGTATATCACATGCAATTTGTATTTATTTATAAAAATCAGACACTATACTATAGATGTTTAGTATTTTCATAATGAAATAAATAACTGTCAAAAGAAATGATGTGCCTTATTGAGAGAGTTGCCACATTTTTTTGGTAGGTGATATTTAGAGTGAGATTTATGAAATTTTTTGGTGGATCCAAAATGCAGCTCTCAACTGTTCAAAATCAAAATCTGCGAATGCTATGCAAATGCTCTTGTCAGTAAACTAAACCGGTGTGCTTTGTAGTTTTGCATTAGTGTGTTGATTCAAATCCATATGTGTTAGTGTGGTGAGGGAAATAGTGCGAGTTATGGAAAATGATTTGCATCACCTTACAACAACCAAGAAATTAATTGGAGGTCAAGGAATTTTACAACAAAAATTGCAAAAACATAATTACAATGTAGGTTCACAATCGGATGCAAAATCAACTTGCACTATCAAGCAACTACACGTGACAACCAGCAACAACCAACGGCAACCAGCATCTACGGGCACCAACAAGCTCTGAGCTTCGAGCACCATTGAGCGGCTATGGGCGGTCACGGGCAAGGACAAGAAAAATCCCATTTGATCCTAAATTAACATATTACTAACACATTACCGTGCCGCTAGCAGTGGCTACAAGCACCTACAAGCAACAACAAGCAGCAACGAGCAAAATCTCATTTAATTCTATATTAACACATTATACCGGGCGGCAATCGGCGTAGACCATATTCACCCTAAAGTAGACACTTTATTAACCCTAATATGTAATTAAATGCATAACGGTGTGACAATGGGAAACTCCATATCTCTTATTTTCTACGAACCACCTCTTATGGAGTTGGCTAATAATAAGGAAATTAACCAGAACTCCGTAGAGTGACTCTTTCTTCCTCCCGCACCCGCACCAATTTAGTCAACGCTTTGTAATCATCTATAGTGACTCTTTCTTCCTCCCGCACCCGCACCAATTTAGTCAACGCTTCGTAATCATCTATATGAAAATATACAGAACTTCATAAAACTATTTCTAAATCCGTAGTGTTAATATCCACCATTCTAGGAGGATTACTAAAACTAAGAAGATTGATTTTCTCCATAAATAAATCTATGTTATACAAGAGAGTCCAAACACTTCACAAAGACACTTTACATTCAATTTTATATTTTGGAGATCCTTATGATTAGCAAAGGTGTTTATGATCTCCACCATAGAATAATAGCAACTAGGTAGTGTTCATTTTCTACTCCATTCTGACTTTCTCCTATTAACTGTTTGAAAATCTTGTTTTAACTCTAACACTCAACAGTTATACTCATCTGGGAATTCTGGATTCTATATATAGAATTATATAACAAAGTATAGATCTTATTAATCACGAGATTACATTGAGACAGGGTCCTCAGTAATAAGTGAGCTGACAGTTCCACCAATGGAGTTCCGGCGCACCGGCTAACCAAATCGATAAAGTGCACTCTAAGGTGTGGGTGAAGACTTGCAAGCTTTGAACTGTGGTTCACACAATTAGGACCAGAAAACGTTTTTTGGCAGCAGAACCAATCTGCATATATGTTCCTACTGATGGATACACAACATTTTCAGATAGTTTCAGAGTACAGTATGTGAGGCTTTTGAAGCTGACAACCGCACAGGTTACGACACGTTGCAAATGCATGAGAAACTTTCGCAATGGATCGGTAACCAGTTCTTTCCAAAAGGAACAATCATCACTCCATTCCACTTGAGAGTGTTTCAGCATCCTACCATGTGAAGCTTGAAGAAACTGACCTTGTAAGTGTCAGCTAACCAGACTTTTCATTCTTTTTCACTAAATTACCCGGACTGACAGGGGCCATAGCAGAGAAACCGGATGTCAGATTGGATTTCGTGTTCAGAAGTCCAACTTATCCAAACAGAAACGAAACTGGATCAAGGGAATTATATCCAAGATAAGATGTAGATGTAGACTGGAATTTGTAGGAGTGCTATGAAATGATAAGATGTGGAGTATGCAGAAGTTGTAGCCAACTTCAGCTACGTGTGCTATATAGTTCAGACATGATCAGTAGAAGGAAAAGAGCACCTCAAAAAGTTGAAATATGATTTTGAAAATTGCATACATACCTCATGTAACGAGAGTACTGGCACCAACCGAGCACATGCATGGAAATTGGATACCATTCTTGATTTTTTCTGACATCTGATAATTTCTGTTGCTCGACCATTATCAGAGTGACAAGATGTATCGTACAAAAGTGAGCTTTTTCACGACCCACGATAGCCTCTACCAGGCCTGTGGCGAAAAGCGAGTGGCAGCGTTCTCTCAAATGATCATGTTTACAACTGCTTCCCCTGTGCTTAACTCATCAGAGTTGAGACGGAAGAAGGCTACTGAAAGCACTTTATGCGAATCAAAGGGCGAAGAGGTGCACAGCCACAAAGATCTGCAATCGACCGGAAAGGCGGAGTCTGTGGAGCAAGGAACTCCTCTAAAGGTGGATCCATATCGAGCTCCAAATCCAGATCGAAGTACAATAAGAAGCAAGCATGCTGAGCCACTCACTCTTGATAAAGCAAGCGGTGAGTCATTAAACTAGAATGCCGGAAGCATATGGACTGCTTGTATGTATTTCAATTTCTTTTCATGAACCTCGTGGGTCTCAGGTCTAACCTTTTATCCCATTGGCGGATGGTTCTTATTTTACGCATTGGAATATATCATGCACACCTTTACTTTAGTGAAATGGGAAGATTCTCCCGTATTTCTAACTCTACCATTGATTCGATATCTGTCAGTTATAACACCTAGTAGGATTCTAAAAAATTTGGAGAACAAGATCCTGATAGATGGTGATTCATAATACGTAAACGTAGGGCGTATAAATTAGTTGTGTAGAGTATGACGTTGATTTAGAGTTCGCAGTCTTAGCTTGAAGTACAGTTCTTTGATCTTATCCCCTAGACGAAGATATAAAGTCACAAACTTATTTCCAATGGTGAAGGGAAGCGAATCGCCTTGCCTCGTTATCCCGAGAATTTGACTACAATTGTGCAGTTGGTGCCGAAGGAAATCCTGGTAACCAATGTACATTCTAGTGCAAAAAGAGGTCGTCAATTTATTTACAGGCTTTATTGTGTTCGTTGGTCGAGTTGTGTGTCGTTGTTGAAAAGTATCAGAGTCTATTGGGCTGCTTCTAGAGCTTGTACTCATATATGCGGATAGTCATTAGAAGTTGTTCAAAATATGTTTGCTAAATATTTATGACAGTAGTAGAAAACACGGAGGATGGGAAGACCCAACAAACCGTACAAGGGTGAGACGAGAGAGGTAAAATGGAGCTAAGCCCAATAGAGTCGATATGAGAAATTAGCCATAGGACAATAGTCCTATATTGACTTTCAAAGATTCAGCACTTAAATTAGATGATGTCTTTACTTTGCTCTTTGAACAAAGACTGGGCAGAACCGAATCAGAATCAGCCCTAGTACTGTACGTTTTCAAGTTATCTCAATATTTGTAATTTGAGAAATAATCGTTCACAGAAAGTACATGGAATTTTTTAGATCTCGAGAAATCATGACACCATTCTTCCCTCTAGGCTAGACTCATTTATAACGATCAATTCTATAGTTTGAGTACTAGCAGATCATAATTATGAATGTACGGAAGAGCAGTGCCTTCTAATAATGGTATTGCTTCTCATATGTGTAAAAAGTACCAATACTGATCAGTGACAAATTTCTAATTACATGAGAATACTCAAGGCTTTTACATCCAGCAAACAAGGCTGGCAATTGACTCTTATGTTGAGGGTTTTCTATACCCATTATGGTGACCACGCCTCATTGGCATCGGGTAAGTACTAAAGCTTAGGTTGAGAATGATCTATTAGCAATACACTGGAGCAGCAGGACTTGGATTGTACAAGTACACTCTCATCAAAACCATGTTATTACGTGGTAAAAAATATTCGTTCTCTAACGAAAAATGAAAAGAGAAGTCCTGTTCTATGAGACAATATGCTACGTGCCTTTCCTCATCAGATGAACAGCTCCTTGACCTTGTAATGGCGAGAACAACTTGGACAAGCAAGCATGCATGTTGTTTACAGATAGATCCGACAGACCAGGAAATGATCAGAACACAAGGAAAGTGAGAGCACAAGTGTGTCTCCCGCATCAATTTTGCTATGTAGCTCCTTCCGCTTTTAAGTTTCATTATTGAATCATATGTTGAATCACAAACAACATCTTTCACGAAGTCCATGGAAATGGACACTACTCGTTATCATATTCAGAGGACTTCGTGGTAACCTGTACTCTGAGGGTCAACTTTCTCAAATGCGGACCCTTCAACATCAGAACTAAGCTACCGATCCATTTGAGACTTACTACCACCTATCATTAAATTTACTTATCACTAGTGCTTACGTACACACTGAATGAGAAGGCCTGCAAAAGACCCTTGGACGATGAAGTTCATCGCAACCATCAGTCTGATCCCATTTGACAAATGCCTTGTAACGGTAAACCTCGAGAGAAAAAGGCGACCATGTAGAACACACGAGATAAACCTCGAGCAGACTTTGAGTTATAAATGATGACGGAGTGTTATAACAGTAATACATCATAATAACATGCTAAAGTCATCAGGAAAACCTCGGTTCTGATGAACGGAGCGGTGTATGTCGCTACAAGAGTTGGCATAAAATTATCCTTCGTGGCGTAGAATCGGATTAGCCGGCCCCAAATTCGTCTGATTGGTGCAGAATTCATCTGAAGGTGATTCGATTTAGACGAAATTGATTGAATGCACCGCGGTCAAGCCGTCATCAATTGACTGGCAATTTGATGTACAATACCGGTACTTGACAATCCTGCTCTGGCTCATTAGACTCTTCATGTAGCAAGTAAAATGCCTCCGCGTGTATGTAGCAAGTTAGCATATACAGTTTCTGCAAGGTCTTTTGCAAGAAAAGAGCGACCGCGTAGAAAACACGAAGGATGGGAAGACCCCATCGAGCCGTACATCTTTTGCAAGCATTCCGCCTGACACAGTCTTGTCCTGAATCCATGAGGAGAATATTAAGAGAACGGGTGATTGGTTCCTTTAGTTGATTTGGGATTCCGGCTATTGATATTAAGTGGAACAATTAAAAGAACTTGCCGTGACATTCTTCTTATGAGAAGTCGAAACAAATAGTCAGAAACAGCCAATTGGAATTCCATCGTAGAAGCAGACAGAATCTCTGCAGCCTTCTCTTTTTACTTACCAAAATGATTGTAACTTGGAGCTATGAAAACCATCATATGTTTCCATTTAAATTCATGTTGAACTCTCCGTGTTTTACACAAACGTACTTAGCGGCAAGAAAAGGCGAGCACTTACTCGGAATAGTGCGATAATCAACACTAATCGGTTTCACTTTAAGTTTTTCTGTCCGTAACTCGATGCAAGGGAGATCTACAGGATATCCCATACATTCTTACTCTGTAACCTTATAAAAGTTAACGGGTCATGTTTTTTTATCACTCGTAAACTTTTGTGGGTTATGGAATGACCCTGATACCATAGGGGCTGAAAAATCAAGCCAAAATTTGCACCAGGGAGAAAGGAAATCCAAAGCCTATAATTTTACGGACCATTCATACCTAATCTTGATTAGGTCTTCGGGAGGCTAACGAGATCAACCTACCTCCCGGTAAATTCCAGAAGTGAAACCCACTTATATGTGTCATCAACATTATATCTGAGTTGACTTCAGAACTAAAATTTGAGGCACTTGTACAGCACACTTTTGTTCAAGTGTTTCACATTGACAATGACCTTAAACATCAATCTGTAACTACAGTGAACAAATTGTATAGGCCAAACCTCTGTGATTCGCTCTAATCGCTACGGGTTCTAACCTTACAGATCACTATCACTCTAGAGTTTACTACTAAGAATGATGAATTACGCGAACTATCAAGTTGAAGAATTACTAATAGTACACTATCAAAGCAATATTCCACCACTCATATTAAAATATGGTATTTATGTTCAACTATTTACTAATCCAAATATGGTACAAAAGCTTTATTTTTGGGTAACTAAACTCCTGGATAATATATGAACTATCATACATTGTGTATCACAATGAGGTTTTTATGTTCCAACTAACTTCTTAATGAGATGATTTTGTATATTATATACTTCATGCAATTGTGAAATGGGTTGTATTTACGGGAAGAACATTAGTATCTTGGATGAAGAATTTGATATCTTTTGCAATTGATACCCTAGATTGCCAACTGTTGCAAAAGATAGCCTTCAATTGCTATAATATTCGTGTATCCAACTCGGCTACGTAAAGATGCAAATTGATTTTTGTCAACTAAATCGTCGACTTATTACTCCTTGTACAAATATAAATCTTGTAACAATAACCAACCCATTCAATCAACTTCAATATCTACACCTAGGAGTATTTGACAAGGTATACTCAATATGAATGATTCTCTTTGTTATACTAGGAAATCCTTTTTATCGTCCTACAATGCTTAAGTCTTAGATTACATATGGTGTAAGCTAAGTAATGGATGAGTATACAATGTTGCTCAATTGAATGAGTATACAATGTTGTTCATTTGTACTGCATTTTAACAGTGGAGTTGCTGCATTACAATCTTCTCAAGAATAATCATGCATTCTTAAAGGACAAATAGTTATCTTGATATAATCTTGTTTGAGGATGATAGAGAGTTTATATTGGCTCAATTAATCTTATGCTCATTTCTTGTCCAATCTCAATCTTGTTTGAGTATGATATAGAGTTTAAATTGGCTCAACTAATCTCATGCTCATTTCTTGTCGAGTCTCAATACCCAAATAATGATGGTACTTTTCAATGTCATTCATATGAATTTTCAATTTCAATAGGGTTGCATATGATGATTTCAACATCCAAATAATGATGATCCTTTTTCAATGCCATGTGAAAATTTAACTTCAATATGGATGTCTATGATGATTTATTATCCACATTATCATTATAAATGAAATTTAATTTCCTTTGTGCAAACTTACTATTTCTATGTAACTTATCTTATTGGTGAAGCAAGACAAAGTGAGAATCAATAACAAAATACCATTTATGTAAGGATATCATTGCTTGATTTGTGCATTAACTATTTAAACTTTCACACTTTCTTTTGGCCATGGCTTTGCTTACTAACATGAACTCCTTTAGTGATATAAATATCATCATTAAATATACCTCTCAAGAAAGTTAGCTTTACATCCAATTGATAGATATGAAGGTTGTATTTTCTCTCAATAGCAAAGATGATGTAAACACATATTTGAACTAAAAGTTGCATTCTTACTCTTTAGGTATTAGTTTCTAACAATGTGTATAAACTTACATTTGGAAGGTCATAAAATTGGCATTCTATTGCACACATGTGCAACATGTGTGCAACTTACATCATCTACACTTACATGATATTTTAGTACCCACTAGTGTTAACTTTTGAGTCTTCAATATTGAACCTTGGGATTCAATCTATTTTATTTGCTTTCAATAACATGAGTTAGTCATAGTTTAGAATATGAGTTCTTCATTGTCCGAGTCCTTGTATACTGTAGTTCCTACCTAATGGACACTTATCAATATACTCTATCTAGGTCAAATAGATGCACAAGTGAATCATGATTTACAACAACTTTCTTGATAGTTTTGTAAGGACAAACATCCTTCATAGTGGCCACTTATCAGTCTACTCTATCTAGGTCAAATAGATGCACAAGTCAGTCATAATTTACAACAACTTTCTTGATAGTTTTGTAAGGACAAAATCCTTCATAGTTTATAGTCATTATAAATGAACTCCCGTATATTATCCATAACTTCCATATAGGTTAAGTTTAAGTTTCTTGGTATATATGTCATGATGTTATGCTCTTGGCATGTATGTCATGATGCTAATTTATTACTAGATCTATACCAAGGTTTGGATCTTAAATAGGTTCAATTTATGACTTAAATTGATGACTAATCATTAGTTCTACATTTTTGTCCACTTCATGCACCTAGATCAACTCAAAAAGTTGGACAACCAAAGAAATTATATTGATACTAAAGGAATTATCATATGGACTTAGGTCAAATTTAGACTTCTTAGAAAGTTTTCAGCTAATTTTTACAAGTGGTAAAGACCTTATCTAGGACAACCTGTTCAGAACTAAACCCATTAATTTTATAGAGATGCAGCAAAAAGAAGATAGATGTTGTTTCTCCATAATAGAGTTTTTTTTGTTCAATTAGAAATTATGGTTCCTTTTTACAGACTATATTATTAAGCTCAGTGAACTTTATAGTTGGACTATAATGAGTAAAGTTTTGTGTTTGATTAGAAATTTTAGTTCCTTCTTTTTCATAATTAGTGTAGACTATATTATTAATTTGTGTTACTTTTGAAGTAACTTCTTCCATTAGCATGGATCACATTAATTCAGGCAATTGGGAATCTATTTTTAATTAATGAGGAGTTGAAATAAATATTTTTGATTTAGATTATTTCATGGTAAATTTTATTATTTAATTATTCAAAAATAAATATGGTTTATATACATATATAAACTTAGTTTTAGAGTAGCTTAAAGACTTGGAATTCAAGAAAAGTAGATGAAGAGTTTACTCTACCTGAATTTGGATAATAATTGCAAGGGAGTGAAAATAAAGACAAAAATCCATGAACTGGAAGGAAATATTCTCACATTTTATAGTATGATTATTCTATTAAGATGTAAACTTGAAATATTATCTTAAAACCAAAATCTACAATTATTAACTTAAATTAGTATTTAAAATTAAACTAATCCTATTATTGTGGACCTCACCAATTAAGTTTACACACTCATTTGCACAAAAGAGTGTGGTTGGAGTAAGAAAGGCTAAGTATTATAATGAATTTCATGTCAAGAAATAATATTAACATTCCTAAAACTATCCCCTTAATCATATCGTGGCTAAAAAAATTAGCCCTAAGTATTATTATTGCTTTATGGTGTCTCGTACTAGAGATAAAATAAATAAAATATTATTATTATAATACTTGTTGCGGAGGAAATAACATCTCTTTGTTGTCACATAAAGAAAGAATACTTTTATCATTTTATGAAGTGGAAGTGTGGATCTTCTTAGTGTCTTCAATCTCAAAAATATTTTTACTCGGTAACATTTACATTTACAACACCAAACCCTTTCATTTTCAAGGCTAACTGTAATTTAATACTTGGAATCGTTAAAAGAAAGTACATTTTCATTTGGCCTAAGTTTTGTGTTAATAAAGTTGATAAATGGGTTCTTTTGGTTTGTATTCCTACATCTGAAAGTTTCAAGGGTCAAAATTTGTCAAGTACTAAGATTATACGTTAAAATCAATAATTAAACTTTCCACCATATTTTCCCTCTTGTTTGTAGTTATGTAATAGCACCTTGACTAACTCTTTCTTGCTTTTGTAATCAAAATGTCCCCTAAACACTTAAGGAAATGACTGGGCATACTAAATTCAACTAGACATAGATCAATTACAAGTACGTTATAAAAGCATATTAAAGATATCAAGATTTAAGATGCAACGAAAAGCAAGAGCTAAGAGTATGTAAGTAGAAATATTTTCCAGAGATGAAGCTTAAGCGTATGAGAACAAAGATAAAGATAGTAGGGGTTCTAAGCTTTATTCTATTGATTTGATAAAAGGTTGGACTAAAGGTTGAGACTTAAAGGAACTATGAGACTTGATAATAGCTGATTTGTACACATTACAAAAGTTATATTCTAACACACATCCAGCATACTTTGAATGAGTGTCCAAAGCAAAGCCAATAATATGTAATTTATTATGTAAAAATTTCCAATAAAATGTTAACAAATGAAGAGTTGAATTTGGAACCCTTTTCCAGACAGTTCAATTATTATTCTCTATGATTGAGACATCTAAAAACAAAATATTTAAAATTAAACTCTATGCAGTATACATAAATATAGACATATGGGGAACAATGGCATTCGACTCTATTGTCCGCTTCTGCTCCTTTTAGAGGTAGTGGACGTTTCAAAGTTAGTCTTTGAGATGAAGAGCACAGAGAGATTTGCCATTGACTTGCATTTCTCTCGCTGAACCAGAGGACCCTACTGTATTGGTGTGGTTGCGTCCTGTATTGTACTCCTCCCACAAACACAGTCATCTTCCTCGTTTGAAATTCTCTTGAGCAATGTGCGGATGGAGACCCAATATCTGTTCAACTTGAGGTTAGTGGACTTTGCATTTAGCCCAAATTTTCAGGAACTTTGAGTAGACTTTGTTGAGGCTGACGAATGTGGCGTATTGAAGGCTTCATATGATGAAGAATTGCAGTACACACTCAGAACAAGTAAAGGTACTTCTGCTTTCGAGACTTTCTTTCCAGCGTCATGGAAGATTCTCATTTTGAAATGAGCGCTGTCAAAGTCGAGATCTTCGAGGTTTCTATTATTCTCTATTTTGTCCTCTCGATGTTAGTTTTCAACTACAATGTGTATATGATTTATTTTGATTCTTGGTATCTCACTTTCCTAATCTTGTATCGTAGAGGATGGGACACATTTTAGCCACTTAGTAACAATTCTTATAATATTTAGACTTGAAGATTCTTTTTCAGTTATGCGGGTGTGTCCTGACAGCTTTCGGAAGGTCCTTTAGGAGAAAGCTGTATACTCCAGTTAAATGGGAAGTTGTTATCAATTCTGAGTGGAGAACATAAAAGTTACACGCACCGAGCTTTCTGAATATCTTATTCAACTTTGAACAAACAGTTCCAGGATGAGAGAGTCTATGGCAATACTATTCTTCTAAATAAACAGATGGAATCTGTCCTGTTGTTTGTAAGATAACCATGATCGAAAGAGCTCAAAAACTTTTGTCAGATGAAATAGAGGAGTCGGTCAACACTTCTTCTTATACATATTGAAAATTCCTGCACTTTCTTTAAGGTATACATACTCAAAGGAGCCAGGTAAATTGCTATGATCTTCTCTAATTCCTCTGTCACAAATCTTTTCCTCTTGGGCCCCTCATGTGATGGTCTACGGCCCGCATTTTGGGCCAAATCCGGACTTCAATCATGAGATGAACAAATAATGTTTCAAAGGCAATCAACAAACAAATGCCCTGTTTGAACACAACCTTCTTGTACGAGTTTAATGAAACACGCCTTAATGAATAACAGATTACTTGAAGATTTCACCTTGATCAAATGGCCCACCCCTTTATGAAGAAGAAAATCGTTATCAAAATACGTGACACACACATCAGATAAAGCCCGTGAAGTACGGCCTGAAGGACACTGAACGACGCTTGGGCAGACGGCCCAAGTGTCCTTCAGTGGGAAACGTGGATGAGATCCAATCCAGGTCGAGGGTACTGGGGACACGCCAGGTGGTCAGACAGTCCACTTACTGACTCCAGTGAGTGCGAATCTAACGGTGCTTTGGGACAATTCTGTTAATCTTCTGCTTCAGGGTTCCTCTCAAGTAAGGGTGGACGGAACGGACCATGGTTGCAGTTGGTCATTGGGGGTGATGGGTGTAACGCAGTAGTAGTACCCTAGGATGGATGGAGTAACGCAGGTGCAGTGAAAGCCGTGGGGCCTTCTCGCTGCTTCCTTCCCTTCCTCTGAGGCCTCCGAGGGAGAAGCGTCTGAAGGTGAAAGTGGTCATGTCTACAGAACAGCAAGAACCTCAAAAGGCAAAGGGAGACGAAACGAGAGGTGATGTCCTGAGCTCTGAAATTGGATTACGGACGTCACGTTGCGAACGTCGGAAGCAGTGGGGATGTCCGGGTTGATGACGAGAAGCTCTTGGACGCGTTGAAGCGGTTACGAGAGGTGAGAAATACCTTTTGTTATAGATTTAGGGTTTAGAGTAAGAGCGCAAGGTTTTGTTGTGAGGAGATTGAAGCAGGTTGATTCTGATCGAGTACAGGTTTCGAGGAGGAGTGGTCTGGTGCTGCTGCTGTGGATTTTAGAGCGTTTGAATTGCACTTGTCGTGGATCTGAACTGAGGAGGGTCAGGGATGGTCGATGAATCTTAGGAGTTTAGGACTGGTTTGGAGTCTTTGTGCAGCAACTGGGGGGGTTCCTTTTGGTTTAATTCAGCTCTGGGGATCTGCGAGGACGCAGGCGTGTGAATTGGTTTTGGAGAATCCATGTGATGATCAAGACGAACATTGTACTTGTTTAGTCAAAGGCAGGAGTTGGATGGTAGGATTTTAATTCAGCATGACAGATGCAATTGATCACAGCTCGTTTCTTTTCGACTCAGGACTTTCCAAGAGTAGATGTACACTGCTGAAATGAGGATCTGGTGTGGAGCGTTTCATTAGTGGAACTCCTGGGAAGACCTCTACGAGAAGATATTACGACGGGAGGATGTCATCCTTACTGGCGAAATCATGGATGCTCTTGGGTCTTGGAATAGCTGGACTCATCATCTTAGGGCGACGACAGCGAGCTGCCCTCGAGAAGGGGCACGGGGCTTTCATACAGTATTTCGAGCTTCTGCCGGCTCCTCCCCCTCCTCCTCCGAAAGCACCTCCTCCATTGACTGGGATGACCTTTGCCGTCAAAGACATGTACGCTTCCTATAAACTTGACGTAGCATGGAACGCATGGTGCACGTTCAACTTTTCACGTTGTGTGACGACGACACACGACATGCCCTCTATGCATGTGAGCGGAGAGATTCATTTCAAAGGGTGCTAGTCTAGAATTGAACAAACCAGGCTTGTAGGGGGTGGAGGTGTTAGAGTCGTGCTTGGAATTGAGAAAGAGGCAATCCGGAAATTGTGGGAGTTATAGAACATTCATTGATGCACTTTCTTGAGTTTGAATTTGTCGACGAACCTCGTCGCGGTGTAGTGAAGAGGATACGGAGGTTTTAAATGCAATTGATAAACAAGGGATTCTGGTCATGAACTTCTATGTTGTACTCCCGGATGCGCAGATTCGATGTGGAGGGAATGGTCACAGGTTTCGGGAATCCCGATTGGCTAAGAACACATGAGCCGGCTACTAGGACCGCACCAGCTGTTGAGCTGATATTACAAGCTGGGGGAAAATGCATCGGGAAAACTCACATGGACGAGTTTGCGTACAGGTAGAAGCCTGTTCTGATACCAGGCCAGGAGTCTTTGATATTGATGTGGTTTCGTGTGAGCTATCTCCTACTAATACTATTCTCCAAAACATCTTACACGCTTTATCCTCTCTGGATGGACTTCTATTATCAGTATCAACGGAGAAAACAAGCATTACGGAACACCTGTGAATCCTGCTGCACCTTCTCGAATTCCTGGGGGTTCTTCAAGTGGTTCTGTGGTCGCCGTGGCAGCTGATCTCGTTGATTTCTCCCTTGGTAAGATGGTTTACTTGTCTCTTTACTCCTCTGCAAGTCTTTGTTGCTCGTCCTCTTGTTACTTCGTCGTTTGAACATAGATCGTTATTCTTTTACGACCTTAGGAGGTACGCCGTAGGCTAGGAATTTGGAATCACTGAAGGTCGAACATCCCACGCATGTGAAGTACCTGGACTCTCTTAAATGTCAAGCTCGAGTGAGTAACATTTTCGGGGTTATGTTTCCATTGACAGGAACGGACACTGGTGGAAGTGTCAGGGCTCCTGCTGCATTCTGTGGTACTCTAGGGTTCCGTCCTTCTCATGGCCTTATTTCCAATGAAGGGGTTACTCCTATGGCCCAAAGTTTTGACACTGTCGGTGCGTACTATTAGCCACTTTCTACCTTAAAAGCCAATGTTCTCTTGACCAAATTGGTTGTGCGATAAACGTGCCCGAGGATGTTTAAGACGGTTCACAATGGTGTTTTTCGGTTTCTCTTTCTGCAGGTTGGTTTGCCAAGGATCCAACTGTGCTACGCCAAGTAGGACATGTGCTCTTACAGTTGCCTTACATGGAAATCAGACAGCCCCGGCGCATCCTTATCGCTGACGATTGCTTTAAAATGTCGCTGTTGCCCCAAGATGAAATCCTGGGTGCTTTTCTCAGATCGGTTCACAAACTTCTTGGCCGTAGGTTCCTTCATCAAGTCTCTGATTTGCCATACTAACTTATCCATGTTTTGATTCAATCGCAATTGGAAGCTTTATTTGTATGGTCTGAGGTGATGCACAAAGTGAGTATTTTCCTCTTGCAATTTTGCTGTATGGGATGCTTTGGGATTTGATTAGGTACTAAATGTACAAGATAACATTGGATTTAGCCTATACAGAGGAGTGGTCTAGACCTGGCTGGACTTCGTCAATGTTTGGTTACAGTGGTTGTATCCAAGCGTCTTGAGTAGGATTTAGGACCTCATGGAATGCATTTTCTTGTTATTTGGTCATTTGCAGGTCAAGTCGTGCAGGTGATTAACGTTGGGGACTACATAGAAAGGAATGTTTCATCGATTAAGAGCTTTCGTGGAGCTGAAAACCTCACGGGTTCAACTCTGGAGGGTCTACGGGATGCCATGCGTGCTCTGCAGAGGTAATGGCCAAACTGTTACATTCGTGCATATTCACGCCGCTCAGCATACTCACTTTCCCCGACATACTTCCTAGTTTAATTTAATGATTTGTTTCTTTCCGGAAATCCTCTTCTCCAGCATTAAAATTCAATTACATGGAAGCTTAGACAACTTCTTATCGTGTTTTGAGGTATTGTGCGGCTGCTCTAACTGATTCGAGAACTGTGTCGTATGACGACGTGTAGATGTGAGTTCAAAGATAACCATGGGGAGTGGATTAATTCAGTGAAACCAGACATTGGGGCAGAGACAGCAGGAAGGGTCAAGGATGCCCTTGAAGCCAGTTCTGACCTGGTTCCGTTGATTCACAAAATAAGAGAGCAGGCACGAATAGCGATGAACGACTTATTGAAGGTTCGTAGTAGCTTTTTATTCTTCCGTCCCCGTTTTCTCTATTGAATTGTGTTTGTACTTGGTTCGTATCATGAGACATTAACTTGGAGCGCTAACAGTGCTGATTGCTTGATGCAGAATGACACAATCCTTGTGCTTCCCACTGTTCCAGACTTGGCGCCCAGGTTAAACTCAAAAGAATCTATGCTCGGTGAATTCCGTTCGAAGGCCTTCACACTCCTCTGTATAGGAGGAATGTCAGGCTGCCCTCAGGTAGTGGGAGTCGTTATACTTGGTTTTGACAGGTCGGAAGTATTCAACTGTCTTGGTATGAAGGAAGTGTGCCAAGTTGGATGAACTTTCTGCCGAGCTTTAGGATCTTCCTGCAATTGCCAGATCAACTTGTCCTTGTTGTTTATCTAATTTGTTCATTAATATTTCAGGTACATTTGCCAGTCGGTGCAATTGACGACGTCCCTGTTGGAGTTTCACTGATGGCCAAGCATGGGGGTGACCGTTTCCTTCTTGATACTGTAGTGGCACTTTTTTCAACAGTTCAGGAAGAAGCGAAGTTGCTCAATAAGAGTACAGTTGTTGTGGCAAATGGCAAAAACGAAGCTGCCGAAGCAGCGAAGGAAAAGGTATTCCATCTGCTGCACACTATGGTAGGTACTAGGGTAAGAACTGCGGGGCTGTTTATGGGATAGTCATCGTTTGTTTTCACTTTGTTCCAATTCTGTTAATTGGAAGTGCCTGGGTGATACCGAGCGATCGCACATCTATATCTGAAATTGTAGCCGACTTTTTGGGAATCTCTGGACTGGGAAAGTTGGAGTGTACGGTAAATTTGCTGATAACCACTGATAATTTGCTGATTACCATGTGCTGGTGATCAATTAAGCTGTCAGCAGCGATGGAATATTTATCCTTTCGGTGTTTCTGATTGAACAAAATTAATTTCAGGGTAATGCTGCTTTCAAAGATAAGGACTTCCCTAAAGCTGTGAGCCACTACACTGATGCTATCCGGCTGGATGGTGAAAGCGCCACATATTACAGCAACCGGGCCGCGGCATACCTCCAAATGTGCAGGTATATAACCCCTCTGACAATTCCCGCCTTACTATCTTTTCTGGACCCTTGTAGTCAATAATACGTGGAACAATATCGATACTCATTTGTATCCGTTCTGTGAGTTTCAGCTTTCCTCAGGCAGAAGCCGACTGCACCAAAGCCATCAGCTTAGACAGGAAGGTACGTGTTCGTGCTCTTGAAAGTGCATGTTGAGATGACCCGATGGAACAAAGCTACTCTTTAAATTTCTCTGCAATGTTGGTTGTAGTCAGGTTTGAAAGTGACCCCTGAATGAAGTAGATCTAAATGGGCACATCTGTGCTGTCATCAATTAGATATTTGAAGGTTATGACTAGCTTGTTTCGAGTCCTTGATAACTAATTTTTTAGTCATTTCAATTGTGCAGAATGTTAAAGCTTTGCTCCGGCGCGGTACAGCGCGAGAGTTTCTTGGTTATTATAAAGATGCCGATGAAGGTCAATTGCGACGAACTCACCCTCCTCCTTGTCCTTCCTGTGGGCGATTGCATAGTTGGGCCTTTTGAATTTCGTGGCTACTGAAGTAGCTTTTGGAAATAACTTCCTGTAGAAGTTATCTAAGTCTCGTATAGAAGGTGAAATAGGCTGGCAAACAAATGAGCGCTTGGTATGAGTTTTGAGCCAATATATCATAACGCTTAAAATCAGAATTTGGAGAAAAGTAAATGAAGGCGAGTCACAGTTGTGTTCTGCTTCATGTGTTCCTGTGACAATGAAATTAGTGGTCATCATTTGCTGAGAATCTATGGTTGGTTGCAATATGTGTACAGATTTTAGGCAAGCGCTTGTTCTTGAGCCAACGAACAAGCAAGCCATAGAGGCTGTGAAGAGATTAAAGAAGCTATTATACGACTAGAATGTCGGAGGGAGGCCTTTAGGATATGAAGCCTTGTAAAATGTTAACGTTGTTTTGCTTCTAAGGATTGCATATCTATATAGTACCCCGTTGAAGTGGCCAGATGAAGGTAGTGTGCAGAATCTGTCTACTCAAAATTGTGTGAAAAGCATCAAGTGGCCATTTAGGGGTTGTTTAAGAGTCAGGCTCAAGTCCTCCTCATTGAGTTGGAATATGAAGGTACCACGCATATTATAGTCTGACAGAGTACCCGTGGTTAGGTGATTTGAGTCCTTCCGTCTTGATGATGTAGTGTAGCCCATTTTGATACCAAATCACTGAAACAGATTGAGTAATTAGGCCAGTATCAGACATCAGGGACTAGGCATACGCTAGAGCAGTTTTAGGGAAGAGCGAAGTGACAATCGGGTATGATGAAGTATTCCCGGATGTCACAAGCACGATGGAGTATGTTCAAATACTCAACGAGGAGCGCAGAGGATGTCACAATACGCATGGGAGACATATCCTAGGTAGGAAAGGAAAAATCCCGGATCATTTGTGCATTACTTTCTGATTTTTTGCTGCGGCAACACAAAGAATTTGACGGTCTTGTCCAAAGTTGCAGTACGAGCAGACGCCGTTGATATCAATTGACTTTCTTGCAGTCATAGACACGATGTCTAACACTGGTTTGGGAGTAGTTCCTTTACCAGTTATCAGTGTCTTCAATGTCTTGGCCTTCTTGCCTGAGTTTTGTACTCTCCTCCATTAGTATTTGTCTGAAGGGGAACGGGCATGCTAATCTAGTGCAACTAACTTTTTGCCAGTGAAATATCGGGATTATGCTCTGGCACTTACCTAATTATATGGTCTAGCTCAGCTTGAAAGTGCGATACAGGGAACGTGTCCGGGGACTACGTCAGTTTTCTGTCAACACAAGCTGTGTCGGTTGGGACTTTACGAACAGAACTGAAGGCTGCGGTCCGCGCTTGGGTAGTGCACTATTACAGGAGCATGTCATCTTCAATTCCGTTCCGTTCAATGCCAACAAACTATTCTGAACGTAGCCTACAGACATGTATACATTTATACGGACATATGTTGGACTTGATTTTGAGACGTTACAGGCGAAAAGAGAAGCCTACTGAGGTGCGCCGGTGAAGCTGAAAGTAACTGGCAACAAATTTCGCTTGTAGTTCTGTCAGAAAAGCCAATATGCTCGCGAACATCGGACGTACGTGCACGGCCAACACAACAGCATCCCTTCACACCTTATACCCTGCATAGGAATGCGGGTCCATTCACTCGCCTATAACTCAATCTGCACAGTTCTTCCCGTTGGCCAATTTCATGGGGACTCTTTAAGTTGCTTACACAGATGGGTCATGTGATAGGTTCTTGGACTTTATTTATAACACTTAAAACTCACGAATTCTCGTCGGAAATTATGAAACTAGGATAGGGTACTATGCAGCCGATTCATACTATGATCCTCGCTCTTATCGTTCACATCAGAACCTACCAACTGCACTAATCTGCGACTTAAAATCGGTAGTACAAGATTGGGAACGAGGTGCGTAGAGATAGTAAAGGACATATTTGCAGGGAATGTCTTCTCGGAAAGTACAGTATGCAACAATGTGAACCAAAGTGTGAGAACTACGCACCGACACTGCTTCTTGCGTGTTCACTTCCGCCTCACTCAGGTAAAAGGCTTACTGCTAAGAAAATGGATCACGTTTCATGCACAGAAACATGAATTGAAGTAGCGATACCTAGTCTATATCCCTCTGCTCAGACAGTTTCTCTCCTGAACCTCCCAATGTGCATGCATACAGGTATTTTCATCATGGTAGAGTCTCCTTCGCTGTTGTGCTCTTACTTACCAGATTGTTGGAAAGAATAAGCCTGGCAGGTTCATCAAATTTCACTTCCTGAAACATGATATGTAGTATGTTTCAGAATGTTACAATCGATGTTCGATCCAAGTGCCGGAAACTAATAATCTCCAGGCTAGAAACCAAGGAGGAAACCAAGGGCCAATTCTGCATTTCAATGTCAACGGGGTGAAATTTGCAATGTTGATAATTTGAGTCGACAATGGATGGAGCTTCCTTCAAGCAAGTAACCTCTATTTTCGTGGAGAGTGTCATCCACTCCGTCCAAACATATTGTTACTTGAGATTAACTCGTATTTTGACGTCGAAATAATATCGTGTGTTGGTTTAAAGAGTTGAGGTGGTTGCGAGGGACCAATTATTCCATTAAATGAAGGAAAAATTCACTCATGGAAGAAGAGGTCAAAGATTAGACCTGGGTTGCTAACGTTCTATGCGTAATTTGTCAATAAAGAATTACCAGAAGTTTTATCGAGTTGGATCCACTTGATAACCTAAGCTAATAAAACATCATATAAAAAATTAATAACAAGTAAAGAAAAGAAAGCAAACTGGTTTTATGTTACTCCAATTTCATGAAACAAAATCACTAAGTGAAACAAAAAGAGATATAATAATATTTCACATGATACGCGATATACCCATTGCCATGCCATTAGAGGGAAACTCTGATCCCAATAACGAGAGTTTATTTCCAGTACCGAATCTCCCATCCAGCAAGACCGTGCGTGCATCATTTTTTAGCAGCGGATCTCAACGAACATGTCCAAATGGTGAGATTGTATGATGGATTTTGGCTGCTTCCGACTTCTACTCGCGAACAAAGGGATCAGTTTCAATACTAGTTCATGAAATCCGAGGGAGTTCAAGACAAACTCAGTCTCTCTCGGCATCGGAAGATCAATGTTGCGCAGCAACTGTTTGGTAAACCAGATCTGAGAGGAAAAAAGAGCTGATGGGGCAAAGATGGCTGTAGTGCATGTTGCCAGGACTAACCGAGCGACTAGGTGATAAACCAGATCTGAGATGAGGAGAGAACTTATGGAAGCAGAGATGGTTGCAGTGCCTGTCGCCAGGATCTAGAATCTCCTTTCTCATGATTGAGCTTGATTCGGTAGACGGTTGATGCCGAGAAACGAACGGGATGGAGATCTACCAGAAGCTTATGGGTGCTCAAGTATGCCTCATAGTGCCTCAAGTCTGCGGGAGTGGCCCATCTGATGCAAATTCTAATTGAACCAGCGGAAGCTTTGACACTAACGGAAGCACATTTGTTTCACCAGCCCCGATGACCATGAGCTACGAGTTGCTCCTGGATAGATCCTGAGCGCACCAGCCTATCAGATCTTACTTCGCTGTTGTAAGCAGGAATGCAGACCTGTTGATGAGAGGAGCAGTGATTTCCATCTATGGAAAACATTTCATTCTCTCGTCTGGAATCTGTGATGGAGCTTGAACGTACAACAAAATTGGAATTGCAACAATGCTAGTTTCGTGCAAAATGCAAGTACGTCTGGTTTACTTCCTCTCTGGACCTGAGGTTGCTCCAAAAGGAACTTAGGATAAAGATAGGATCAGCCTTGGCACCGTGAAGACTACCAAACTCGAATATCTCGGCTTGGGTACTTCCGTAGTGCTGTTTCCCGTCTATTTCCGGCTGAAATTGACAGATTACAGCCCAGCAAAACATGCAAGTCAAAGTGAAATGGAACATTATGAAGAAAAAGTACTTAATATCTCCAGCTTCATGTAACTGATGCATGCTGGAACTCCGAACGGGATCTAACCTCAAGCTGACAGACTGAAGAGCTGGACAACCTTCACCAGATGGAGCTTACAAATCACGAGACTGGAATCTATCTCGTGACAAATGAGGATGAAGGAAACCAGGGATAGAAGAAATATCCTGATCGGTCTCGCACAAATCCTCCCACGTATCCCCTGCAGTTGGTCGATTCCACATGTAACGGAAGAAGCAACTACGAGGATATCGACTGAGCAAGTACTAGTCAAAACATATAAATCTGAATCCTTCTTTCCCACACCATAAGTGCATAGATGGCCTAGGACAAGAATTTGTTGTCTACGAATCTAGGAGCTCAATTGCAGGTATGTAAAGGACAGCCGTCCACTACTAAGCCTAGTACCTTTGCGCTTCATTCATACGTAAAGAGCGGCAGAAGCTCAGAATTTCAGGTCAGCTCAGAGGAGGAAGCCGGGCTAGAGTCAAAAGATTTTGCACAATCCAAGACACTAGCATCCATTCAACTCTATGCTTGAAACTACATCCACAAGCATAGAGAGCGGAAACATCTATTCCATGAATTTAGAGGACTTCTCTGTAGAGAGCAAAGACGCCACGGGGTTCGTGGATCATGCACCCATCAATTACTTTGGAATACAGGCTCAGAGAATAAAAGTCCGGATGAGCAACATATTCTTCTGGAGCATAGAACTCGTTGATATAAACTGAAGATTTTCTCTGTGTTAAAAAATGAATAGGCTTTGAGATGCTGATTGGAAACTGGTCAAAATATGTTCGATCACATATGTTGGTTGGAGCACGCAGGATATGACACAGGGACGTACTAGGGAGTTGTTCCACAGGTCACACTCCCTTTATGAATAGCAAAAGTTCAATCATGCCGGCTTGAACAGATTTGCTGAATGTTGCTCTTACAGAAGGATATTGCTGTCTGAAGGGACATGGAGATCAACATCGTCTATAGATTGCCTGTACAAAGAAGGAGCAGCTGGTGCTTCTGGATGTCTAGATGCAAGCAGGACCTGTTTACGTTGACTATCTTTAAAATAGATTATGAGCAACGATGAAACTCCATATTAAAAGGTTCCGATGAGGTAGATTTCATATAGAAACGGCCATCACGTGTGTGTGTGTACTAGCACTGTTGAGGACGGACAATAGGATGTTCCGGACAGTAATTTGATCCTGAAACGTGTGTTCCATCAGATACTTTGGCGTGGTGGAGTTACTTGTCAATCAAATCGAACAGCTTTTGGAAATTGCACCGAGTAATCCCATTCAGGATGAGCGGAGCATACACTCATGTTCTACAAACTCCAGCGCTCAAAGGTAATTCAGAAACTGAAAGCATGTTCATAGGTGTTTTCTTCGACCGAGGAATCTCAGTCACGATGAGAGGAGCATGCAATGACTCTTCAACATAACATTCTGTAGTGTAAGATCCCGAGGTCAGGAAACTGCGTCAATGTTATTCTGTTGCTTTTGAGATGGTAGAAATGGAAACTATAGTTTTGCTCAGTAAATTAATTATAGAGTTGACACCTCCGCTATGCCCCACAGGAATTAACTTCAACGAAGCCCCAGCGCATAACTTTATACGTAGGCCTATTACTGCTGGCACGCTGTCTATCTATGTAGTCTGTGCAATGCGACGAATCAAAAAAGGACGTAGAGCAAATAGATAGTGACTTCTCACCTTGACATAGAGCTTATGAATCTGGCAATCGAGAAGCTAGGCCAATGTATTTGCTCAGCGTTAATTCAAATGATGGTAACCCAAGATGTCGCTCAGGGTTGAGGTCGACACAATGTGAGGCAGTGGAGCAAGAATCTTAGATTTGTCCTTCACGTGTTTGCATGCCAATCTGTAACTGGTGGCCAGCTTTTCGCACATTGACGAACTGGAAGAGATCGAGCTAGAAACTAAGTTTTCGATTTATTATTGATGAGCGATGTGTACCCACACTGCTACACTTGGAATTTTCGTGTACACAGCGAAGAGCATGTAGTAACTCGACGGTGCTATAACAGCGCTCGGTGGAGCAGTGACAGTAAACTCCCATCTCTCATTACCAAGATCCCGTATCCCTTCCACTTGCAGTCTCAAGGCTCTCAATCCCATTGAGTACGAGTGCGTGGTGAACGGGGAGCTCAGCAAGGTGAATTCAGTACGCTGCGTCTGTGCAGAAGACTCTCGAAGTGTAATCTCGACTTGAAATTTCTGACCGTAAATAAGAGTATTTGGTGCATTATCAATCGCAGGTCTCAAATGCTTGAAACCGGAACCAAGGTAAGGGGGAGAAAATGCTTCAATTCTCAGCTCAGTGGGGTATTCAGTGCCTGTGAACGTGTAGAATTGATGAGTGTTGCTCCCGGCTATGAGAATCTGACCATCTGGTAGCAAATTGGCGGAGGAGTGATAGAGCCGAGGGATAGTTGTGGGAGCTAGTACCACGAACCGCTGCGAAGAATGCAAACTTGGTCGATATAAAACAGGGTGCAGACAAGGGTTGGACGCAGCTCCCCAGCCTTGAGACCCATTTTCAGCTCCGTTTATTATCAACACATCTCGATTCGGAAGGATCAACATGTCCCCCATGGTTCTTCTGAAAGGCATGGTTTCCATAACCCAGTTTGGATTCTGATCAGATACAGTGATACGTCCACAGGTTTGAGATGCACCATACTGAGCTCCGGGATTTCTAAAGGCGCCTAGTTGTGAACCTCCGCAGACCAAGATTTGTGCTTCCTTAAAACCGTCGCTCGCCACTAGTGGTAGCATTACGGATGATCCTGCCGAGGGGTAGTTTCGAGGCTCACCGGGAATTTGCGGGAGGTTTCGGACGATGGTGTTGGTCTTGTAGTCGTAGATGATGGAGTCCCTGTTGGCGAAGATGAAGAGAGTGTCATCTGGAAGGAGATGAACGTATGGGTACAAATTGTCGTCTTCAGTATCATGTGTCTGGGTCAGGAACGGGAAATAGAACTTCGTTTCCTGTGGTCTAGCCGGAATGAATTCAATGGATGCAACACCTCTCCCACCCACGATAATTTGTCTGTTATCTGGAAGGAGAAGGTTGGATGCATACCATCTCCCGTCCTGAAGAATGTCTCCTGGCTCTTCGATCCAATCACAGACACCGTTGCCACAAGGAGCAAAGTAACGGACCTTGCGAATGCCATCGTAGTCGCCTCCTGTTTGAACGAGAGTTCCATCTGCTTGAAACTGGCCTGAAGAGCACCAAGTGTCTGTGAAAATGTACAGCGGCCGTATAGTGTTGGAACCTGGAGTGAATTCAACTGAGTGAGCTGTGCAATCTGTCTTGAGCATGAGCTCGCTTGGATTGTTTCTACAACGCCCGCCCGGGAGGTTTATCTTGGATCCGCCGATATTGGTTCTGTCCAGTAGTATAACTGTGCCGAATCTTGTCACTGCGGCGTGCATGGACGAAATGCCTGCATTTTCAACGAGAACTTCCCAGCTGCCAGAAAGTGGAACTTCTTGCGCACGGACAAGAGGTGAGGACAGGAAATACGTGAGGAGAACGAGAAAAATAATTCTCTGTCCCATACTTGGTGAGTTCCTTGCCAGTATGGGCGACGTTTCTCTGCCGCCCCAACTGTTGCAACTTCCTCAAGGTCTTTGAAGAGGGTGAGACTTGGACAAAGCTACAGCATTGAGGCTCTTTAAAGTTGGAATTGTTCTACAGTAGTCTGTGATGAAAGAAATAGCTGGTACGATCAAGATATTCGGTTCATGCCATGAATTCCTTGCATCAAGAAGAGGTATTTGGTGCTGAAGGAGAACAGAGCGAAAGAGACAGTAGCTCCTCAAAGTTTATCCCAAGCATAAACATAATATCAACTATGCTTGTGCTGGCAATATTTCTGCGGAACGCTTGCCACGATTCGAAGAAGCTGTTAATGATAAGATTCATGCTCTTCAAACAAGTCGATTACTTTGCCTGCAGTGATAGCAGCATCAGAACTCAAAGTCACAAGAATGCCTGCAAGCAGCAAGGAGGCCTGTGTTTTTAGTGCATCTCAAAGCTCTTGGGATCCTCCTCACCGCTGACTTTCAGCATAAGCACTTCAGACGCATACGTAGCAGTTTTAATGGATAAATTAATCATGTGCGCCTCACGAATTCAATAAGGAAAGGAACCACGAATTCAATAAGGAAAGGAATTCAATAAGGAAAGGACTCCTGGATATCTGTTGCATTGCTCCTTATCCGTCTGGTAAAGAGGCTCACAGTAGTTGGAATTGGTCGTTCTTGTAAAATGTTGGTGAGCTTGCACCATCGGACAGATATCCATGGTAGTGGGAGCGCCTCCTAGGTACAGTCATTCGGTAACCGGGCCGCCTTGGTCCTGTTTGGATTCATTATGGTTCGCCCATCCCTCTCAAGTCTTCTTGCATCGGTGGAAACGTTCGGTAAGCTCTTATCGTCTGATGTTCTGGAGTTCCGGGGAGGAAATACCCGTATCTCTACTGTTTTATCCACCTTATCTTTGGGTGGGTGGGAGTGGGAACTTCACTTTCTTTATATCGCCACAATCTTCATACTGCAAATTTATAGTGCAGTTGTTTTATTAATGACGATTTCGATTGTGATAAGACACCCATAGCAACAGATTGAACATCAATTGTTCATTCATTTTATCCTTCAAAAACAAAGCATGAAGATCACAGAAATTAAGATGTAATTGTACACATCTGCTTCTTGGGGCTCAACAGTCGAGTTGATAAATCAAGACACGCATCTCAAAGGGAAAGGGATATGCACTCGAGCTGTGAGTACATCATCTCTCCCTAAGTAAGTGGGTGGGTAAATTCAATTACCGAGAAGATCATCGCGGTTCTTGAAATGTCCTTTCTGCACTAGAACGATTCGATAAGCATAGCGAGTTGGGAATTAAGTTGGTCAAACGAACATCGAGAATGCCTAATCAACTGCTCTTTATGTGATTTTATTCCTCATACACTACAATCGGCGGGTGCTAAGTGCTCGATTACAGACATTATTCATACTTAGCGTATGTCTCTAGGGTTCATACTCTTAGAAGCAGCTTCCTGCAACTTCCGTTTAATTTCACAGTGCAGATCACATGTTCATCTCTGCTTTTCATTCACTTCTCTCATGCAACACTAACAGGTGACGACTTCAGTGCAAGTCGTCACTTGCACTGAAGTCTTTGGTCCCCGACCGCACAGGTACTTACTGATCAGCTCCAAACACTACCAGCTTTGCTTGGACGGCCCACAATCCAGGAAGTCGGACAGATGTCCATGATAAAAGGTGTTTTCACATTTTCATTGCAGGACCACATCTCCCTGAACATGTTTAGCAAACTTGACCTTATACAAACCAAACCCGTGTATCATGCTTTACTTAGATGAGAGGAATGAGTTGTTCTGTTCTAATCTTCAGCATAGAATGTCCGCGAGAGATAAAACAGTTTTTTCGACAGTACTTTCTCGTTCACAAGCCGAAGGGACAATTTTGGTTGATATACATTATGTTTGCCATTTCATGAGCAATGTTTATCCTGCCTTACTACGGTGAGAATTGTCCTTGTCATTTCTTGTTAGATTCTAGAGATTTATTTTCTCCGCTCGACAGCTGAGCTGCTACAAGTTACATATTGTGGACAATATATTCATGATTCTGGACATCGGAAATGTCAGGTAGTAGTTTTGAAGACTTCAAAACTCTCTCAAGTGTATGAGTGCTACAAGTAAAGAAATAATCTCAGAAACTCGAATTTATCGGTCTCCTCCGCACGGAGCTGCTCCGGCATTGTCTTAAACAGAGTGAAAGAAATAAAGCATCTATCGACTGTTTCAAGCAAAGAGATCTTCAACGATGCCATCGAACAGATCTACCTTGTCAAACAAACATCTCAAGTACTGTCATCGTGATCGGATCAAGCAAACACAGTCCACAATTCTAGTCCTGCTAATCCCAACACACGTAGCATAGATGCTCGATAGTTGACGCATACTTCTGTCTCTGGTTCTCTTCCCAGACTACACAACAGATACGGTCGATTGAAGACCAGTATGTATTACAAAGGTTAAACTCACAAGCAAGGGATTGATTCAGATGAATCTTCTTCCCCCATAACCTACTTCTCTATTTCCCGGCTATGTACAGTGTGAAATATTACTAGACCCTCGACGTTCTCTGTTTCATTACACCAACTTCCATCGTGAGTCTTACCAGACATGTTCACAATGCTCTCAAAGCAAAGAACACGACTTAATTCTATGTGATATAGTGCCTTCAGATCTGGGAACAAAATAGATCCTGACGATGATCGGACATCCGATCTGTCAATAGCTGTCAACACTTTACTTAGGCAGTTCCACTGAGACCAAGGTCCGGAGACTTGCCAGGCTGAGCATCTTCAGCATCAGGTTTCCCAAAGACTGGGCCACCCAATCCAGCCGCGTCCTTCAGGTTATCGCCTTCTGAGACGATTGCAACTCCTCCGGCATCCTTGGTGCTGTCCACACTGTCCTTGGTATTCTTAGTGTCCGCTCCCGGGGCCATGCTGTAGCCAGTGGCAGTGCGACTGCCTGGGGGTTGCGCTCCCTGAGCTCCAGACATTTTTACTCAAAATGCTTCAAATCCTCGGCCCAAATTCGATCTCAAAAAGTCTCAACGCACTCAACTCGGCGCGAATCTCTAATTCAAGCTATCAAATGCTCCACAATGTTGGATCCAAAACTCTCGATTTCGTCCGAGAGGCAACACTACGCTTTCGGATATATCCCTGTCTCCCGTAACACTCGTCGCGTGGTAGATACATGACTGCATGAGATGCTCGGACCACGGACGTGGCTGCTTGCAGCAAATGCCATTTGTCTACTTGCTTATGGCCTCACCACGTGTCCAGTTCTCAGTGTGCTATCTGACCTGTTCGAGACAACTCTTATCCTTCTCTCTCTAAGTTGAGGAAAGTTGAAGAATTTGCAGCTATTTAAAAACCTGCCAGATGATGATACGATTATATGTGTGCTCTTTTATTGATATTCTTTAGTTTAGTGCCTCTGTCTTAGTGTTTCATTTTGTTGGAGATTTGACGTGTATAGAGTCGATCGAGCTCCTAAAATTTGAGTATGGCATCTCTAATAACGGTAATATTTAGGAAACCAAATTGCCGTTCGATTCTGATATCCTGAAAGTACTGTATGGGAATTCAATGTACTCTCTGTTCAGTTCTAGCGTTAAGAGAAAACTAAGAGAAAGCCAGGAGAAGTTAAAAAAGAAATCAAATTAAATTCAATGGGTCAAGAAAGGACATTAATTTGATAGAAGTTGTTAATACAGTGGTTTTAAAATCGAATTAATAAGAAGAACGCAACAGATTTAAGTTTTTATAATATCTTTTATTTTTTTCTAAAACAGGCGCTTGTCAAATCTATATGTTTAAACATAATAATCCACAAGCTTGTGTTACAAGGCACTTACGCAAGGTAATAAACCATATATTAGTGCTTTTAACATTAGAAACTTTTATGTTGCACAAATGAAATATTTCGCAAATTTGTGAAATTCTGGAACTCACCGTCCGGGTCAAGGTGTGTCCTACAATTACTAAAAGAGGTGCTAGGATTTTCGAGTTTCCCTGCAATCTAACATACTAAAGTGATACTAATGGAGCAAGAGCTTTCGACCTAGAATACTGCTAGATGTTAAATAATCTCTTGGCTATTGAGATCTACTAATAGAGTCCGAGTGACTTATACATATAAATGAAAACATTTCATGCAGAAGCAGCTTGATCTGAGCATCAACAGCTTGACAAGACAAATACCGGCAGAGCTAGGAGAATTGAAGGACTTGCAGCGTTCGTCCTTGTGGGGAGTGAAGTTACAAACCTGTAAGTTCACTCCCCCACAAGTACTTCTCTTGAATCACTCAGCAGATGCTCGAGGTTACAGCACCTTACACTGACAGCAAACTACTAGGCAGGCGAACCCCAGCTGGGCTTAGAGAGTTGTGGGAATTGCAAGTTTACAGTTCGTAAAATAATTGACTCAGAGTATTATTTCCGTCTCACTGATGCTCACGCTTACAGCAGCTTGTTTTAAGATTTACGCTTGACAGACTACATACCGGTTGCGCAAGGAGAGTTGTAGCTTTTCTACTCGTGGGGAATGAACTCTCTGGTGCAATTCCAGTGTCGTTGAGCAAATGCTATAAGTTAGAAGATATCTCTTCGAGGGGTCAAGTCTTGACAGGATGGATACTGGCGGAGCTAGGGGAGTAGCGGCAATTGCAAATGTTGTCCTTTCGGACAATGAACTACAGGCGCTGTTCTTGTCGCGTTGAGCCTACGTTTTAAATCACAAGAGTCTGATTTGAGTCTTGATGACTTGAGAGGACAGATACCAGAAGAACTACAATTGTTTAAAGCAGTTTGTCTTTGTGAGACGCCAGAAGAGTGACACTGTTAAAGCGACTGGTCTTTGTGAGTGGATGAGTCTCACAACACAACGGTAATAATGTGAGTGAGATTATTTAAGTGCCAGGACAGTTAAGTTAAGTTATGAGACTAGTAACGTGCGGTGAACATTAATGAGCGAGTGGTATTTTACTTCAAGAATCAAGATTATACCGTTGACAAGAGTAGTGCGGGATCTCCATAAATGACGATGATCATATTGGATTCTCTAATCCCTTGGTCAATTGTATTTTTGCATTCCCTTTCTTAGCTTTTGAACGGGAGCAATTGCAGTTCTTTCTGTAGGGTTGATACCTGACTTACAAGCAGGTTCAAGGCAGCCAATATACAAAACAGCAGCAACTGTAGCAACAGCAGGCGAACTTACAACCATACGAACAATCAGACCCCGCCTCCTTTGGAACTGCGGAAATCTTTCACTGTCGACGTCTTGAGCTTTACATCTCCTCCTGCAGTGTTTTGGAAAAGCGCTGTTACTTCTTGTGATTGGATCGAACAATTTAACAAGTTGATTTCCTGACTCGGTTACAACATTATAATCTTTGCAGGTTCTGGACCTGTCAAACAGTAGTTATTTGGCTCTTTATCGAAGTTGCAGGGCTTCACATGCAACAGTATAGGTAGCAGTGGCGACAGTGGTGAAGCTTTGAAGGAAGAGAAAGTCTTATTCGTCGGCCACTTCTACGTGGTTTCGCCTCGGACATCCTTTCATCTGGCTACGAACCATTTCAGTGGCACCATTAATCTTGGCGGCTTGGGTAATCTTCGAGGAATACTGTACATAACACGCTTGGGTCTCATACCTCCTATGGACTCCAACCTCAGTATGTTGGAGTCTCTGGATCTTTCGGAGAACAACTCTCTCGGAATACCACCAACGAGCTTGGCGCAGCTTACACACTGAGTTACTTCAATGTGAGTTTCAACAAACTAACAGTACCGATCCGTCCCCTTCCCAGCTCGAATAGATAGAGAAGACCGTGTTCATCGGTAACCCTGGCCTTTGCAGTTTTCCTTTGGATCAATGCAGAAAATCTCCCAGGTCCTGCTACACTTTCAGCCCTTGACGCCTACGAAGGTAGGCGTCAAAATCGATTGTTGGGGCCCCGATGAATTGGTCTCGCTCCCCCCATGTTCAGTAGGGTTTATAATGGGACTCCGTGTTTTAGTTGCGATCATGTTTCAAAGCGAATCGGAAGAGTCCTTCTCGGAATTGCGTATTACTTACCCTACCCTAGAGGTAAATTACAAGACGGTCGCTTACTACAGTAGGTCCCTATAGTAGTAGTGAGGAAAGGGCGACGGGACAGGGAATAGGGCGACCTATAGTAGTAGTAGTGTAGGTACCCAAACTGGCCCGGGAACGGAGACGATGGACGGGGAGTGGGGACCTGGATGTGGACCACGGGGAAGTGATGGACAGCGTGGGTTCTTTTTGCCCCGTGCATGATGCACGAGGCTTATTCTAGTGTAATACTTAAGCGGCTAAAATCCCTCCGTTCGTGCAGAGTAAGGCCCAGGCCCGACAATGCATGGGCTTTACAGATTCAGGACTTGAACGAAATTGTACAATACTTAGGGCCCGCAGTCCTGTATTTCACCTCTGTTATCAATTGGATCTTCTTTTGAATGAAACAAGCTTCATTTTACACGATTCATTAACGCTGGCCGCAAGGAAAAGAATTAACTTTAAACTCGCGATAGGGGGTAGTTAGTTTTGCCTATCTCACAAGGGAAATTGTAAACCCATCTCACCCTTCCTGCTCATCGATCTCACCCCTCAAAGGTACTATACACGTGCAAATAGACCAATCAAACCACTCTCGCTATGTTATGAACTCGGACACAATGCTAGAATACGACGTAGAAATCCTATGACCATATCACGGTAACTAACAATTTCACACGATTAACCAATCTTATTGGCTGGAAGTGTGAAAATCGGAAGGGTGAGGTGGATGAGCAGAAAAGGTAGGTGGGTTTCCAGTTTCCCAGCTCACAAACATATCGAACACTAACTGTGTGAGTTTTCGTCGAGTTTGCTCTCGAAATTTCTCGGCGTCATCCAAATCAAACCTTATCGCTGCCGTCCGCACTTGAAAGTCTGCTTTATTCTAATTCTTATAATATTTCTTTGAACAGGTCCATCGCACCTTGAGTTTGGCCCCAGTTTAATTCCAGATTTTATTTTCCACCTCGTCAATTCCCGCGAGTTCGAGAAAACTCGCTTCTACTTTGCGGACGACGTTATTGTATATGAAGTTGGAGCGATTTCTCACAAGTACAACCATTTATCTGAGCGTGGATTGGCAGCCATCTCCAGGTCAAACTCCGCGGAAATCAGGTCCCGATGTTTTCATCTGTCTGTAATTGCCTGTGCTTTTAGTAAAGTCTGTCGAAGCAACTTTTCTGCGCCATAATCACGCGGATGTACCTGAAATGAACTGACTTCTGTGGCAGAGGAATGCAGCCGAATAGTATATACACCCCGACGGTGAACGCCCATGCTGTACACTTGTGATTCGGAAGCTTACCTCCAAATCACTCGATCCATTGTGCTGAATCATTACTTCACCTTGAGGTTGACCGTTATTTCACCTTGAGACACTTCGTTTCTTATGCTTTCTACGCGGTTCCCCAGTTCTTACGCTTCTTACTCGAACGATGGGAATTTCGCGTCTGTGTCTGTGACACGCTAACGTGCATTCGGGTTAACGTTGAATATTTTGCTAGCATGCAGACAATCCCTCGTGCTTGACTTTCTTGTTCCATAACAAGAGAATATCATAGTGGAACCAGTTTACCACAAGTAACGTGCATTCGGTTAAGGTTGAATATCATGCTAGCATGTAGAAAATCGCTAGTGCTTGACTTACTTGTTCCATAGCAGGAGAATATCATAGTGGAACAAGTTTACCACAAGTTGGTATGATGACCAATTTGTGTAAAATGTAGAGTGTAATTCCAGATACTAGGGACCTAAGATGCTGAGAATGACATAGTTTACACTCTAAAACCATAGGAGACACCGTATCTATTGGCCAGTAACTTGTTTGCGCAGTAATTGTAAGTGTAGTGGTCTTGGTGACACAGCTCGATTTCGATTGCTTGACTTAAGCCAGATTCAGATGGAGATGAAACGTTCTTGTGCACAGCACCTCCCTGGTTCAGTGATTGAAAATCGAGTGCTCAACCTCTTGCTCCAGGTAATGAGAACTCCGTTCGGGCAGAAAACGAAACAACAGAGCTGTGAGAGTAGAAACTTCACTTGTGGTACGTGTTTAATAGCAGACAAATGCGATTCTCCTATTAACTGTACGCACCAGGTTATATACAGTTGGGATGTGAAGAGAAGGAGAAGACCAGAAATATCTTGTGCTAATCGCAAACCGTTTCTGGACGGATGAATCTGCCACCTCAATGCGTTTTTCTTCACCATGTAATCTGGATTACAACTAGCAGCTCACAAATCAAATCAGGATTGTCTAATTAAATTATTTAGAAGTTTAAAGATCTACCGGATTAATCACACTCGTTGGAAAATTATATTGACCTGGCTTAACAATTAAACTATTGTAGATGATTATCTAGTTACACAAAAAGGTAATTATTTAGCCCATTGAAGATTTGTAAAAAGAACTCATCAGAATAATTAGATGAACCATTGAACTATTGAAAACTTATTGTAGTTGAATGTGTGTGATATCCTTATATAAGATTCTGAAATCTCATTAACCATAGATTTCCCACCTCTTCAAAACTTCGAATTGCTCCTTAGATTAATAATACCAGATAAATCGACAAGCAAGATAGCCTTTCTCTCCAAATGTTACAACTATTAGCAAAATGCATAAAGTTCTTAACAGTTGAATAGTTTGGTCATTCAAGTGGTCGATATCCACAGAATGACCAGAGAAGTCGATATGCACAGAAGTTATTCAGATTATAATTTTTTAAATAACATATATAATTTTAATCTTATTAATTACATTTATTTTAATATTTTCTTTAGAACACTGAAATCTTTTGTCATAATTTTAAATTATTCAAAATAACTCTTAATGCCTTGAGGATATTGGATATTTCTTGATATAGAAAACTGAATCGTAAAACTTTAATGATTCGTTAAAATTTGAAAATATGTTCGTCGTTTATATCTATAAGGAATATTTACTTTTCTACTTTCATATCTACATCTCAAGAGTACATTAGACAAATAAATAACTTACTTATATTTAATGTCTTAAATGAAAATTAACAATGGTTCATTTTTTAAGAAGTTCAAAAACATAATCTATATATTTACATGGTAATATTATAACATGATTAGAAATAATAACAATCTCCACAAAACTAAATGATGCTTACATTGTAGCTAAGGATTGCTACCTTGGCATGCTATTTTAAGAGATAAAAATCTAAAAGGTCTTTTGCTTATATCAAGAGTATGAGAAATATTAATTTGGCTTTCACTTTTGGTAGTGGATTGCAAAGTATATTTGACACTTGATGCTGAAGTATCTCTCATTAAATAGTGTGCTTTGTTACCTCAAAGACAAAGCACAACTCAAATTGTGTATAGACAATGGTGCTCTTTGAACCTATTCTTTGTTTATCATAAAAAGGATTGGACGGTTGATGCAATATCTTGTCAAGTTATCTCTTTCTAGGATATCTGCTTAATTGGCAAAGACATTGCATTTATATAATACGGAAGAGAGGTTAATCCGGAACTATCCAAGAGAGATTTGGTTGAAGATTGAACGGTAATGTCAGAATTTGGACTTTTAGGACAATGAACTTAAGCAGCATTATTTATTTAAAGACTCTTAAGAGAAAGCAAGGTAAACATAAGATATAAAACTCAAGTCACAAATATCAACGCATGAGATGTGGTAGGAACTGAAACAGTTATTACTGAATAATACTTTGGGTCTCATTGTAGGCTAATAACCCCATATCCTCTAGATTATACACAAATTGTAACTCTAATTTGATCAATACAAAGTGTGTTTTGATGATTGCCCCTCTATTTCACATGATGGTAAACTAGTATTAAATATCTACAACTTTATCCAGACCTAAGCTAGGTGTCTATCTTTTCCAAACCTATTGTTGAGTCTGCTCATAACTAGTCCACAAGGTTATGATTATAATTGGATTGTGACTAATATTAAATGCCATGAATTCTAGATCATTATAAAGATTTACTCTTAGTGAAATTTAAGCTTTTGGTATTCAAATCAACAATAAGTAATCATGGAGTCATGTTTCTCTACTTTAAGTTCAGATTACCACATGTTGTGATGTGTTAGTTCTAAAGAGTTATTCTAGCCTATGGCTTGAGGCCATAGGTTCTCAACTTGTGGCCCCATGTCATTGGTGGAATTTTGCTTATTCTACATCTTTATTTCCATATGTGCACTGCATTTTTACCTCTTGTTCCTTTGAGTCTGTTAACTTATTTCTAACATGATCTTGGAATTTGGCAATTGCTACTTGAAAAAAAGACAATTATTTAATATTCTTTTTGCTCTTCTCCATGTGCTTTTAGAAAGTTTCAGAAACATTCACTTTTATTAAATTTTCCTTAACCTCCGAATCAAACCCAAGTTGTAGCCTTCTATCTTAGTGTAAATATTGATGTAACAAACATCTCTTAAGATATTGATGGAAAATCATGAAAGAAAGGTGAGTTTGTTCAAATTCAATTATTTTTCCATTGATGAATGTGGTGCGTTTGCAATTAAGATGATGCCTCTACTGGTGTTTTATTTTCTTTTTCTGGGCATATACTAATCTTGTGGCCATGATAAAGGCCATAATTGGATGAGTGTTGCTTCTTTTCTATTGAATTGATTTTTGTGCTTGATCAAATTTGCTTTTGGTTCATAGGTCATCATTTGTTCTTGGTTACATGTGTGTTTGCAATAGGTTGGGTAATGATGGAAGTAGCCATGTACCAATAGATACTTGATAGGTGTTATGTTGCAATGCCATCACATTGGCAAGTAGAATTTCTCCACATAAAAGACATTGGTAGCAATCCAAAACTTGAATAGATGCTTGCAGATGATTCTCTTTGTTTCAAATGAGCAAAATGAGCATGCAAAGTGTTCTATGGTCTCATCAATGCGTGCTTTAGCTTGATATAATTCAGTTGGAATCCAAAATAAATGCATGCTATTGCATGCATACTACATGGTCTCTTTAATCTTTTTTTGACTTCTCACAAATGCATAAGTTGTTAACATTGGGGCAAATTGCTTCTTGTTTTGAGACCGAAGTGTTAGTACAAGTTGGTAAAGCACATTATGAGTAGTTATCACATCAACTACATGACCTTGTTGTGTCCAAACATTTTCCATGATGCATATAAAATCTCCTAATAAGGTTCATAAACTCAAGAAACACTTCAAATAAGAACTTAAGCTTTCAGCTTGGTGGGTTGTTGATAACGCTATGATAAATATATTGTGGAAATATGGCTCTACTCCTTGATGATAGATTTCAAAAAGCTTGCAAATTTTGTGATTCCATCCAATTTGTATGCAAGTATTATTGTTTACCATTGTGCATCAAATGCATTTGGTGATGGTAATTGTAGAGATGCCTAAAAGTCATGCATGAATTGGTGAAATTGCCCACCCAAATGAACAAAAACTACAAAGGAAACTTTTGAAGAATGCACCAAGTCAAATAAAAATGTAGAGTAGTTGCCAAAGTCTTTGCAACTGCTCTAGTCATCTATTCATCTTTATCATCATCTTCATTAGTAGACATAATGATGGAAAGTTGAGGCATTGCAGCACTCCAATTTAAAGAAGTGGCTTGAAAGTATCAAACTTCTTGTTCTTTAGCAATGGATATTTAAATGCCTTGGCCATGCTAGTTTAGCCCAACAAAGATTACACATTGCATTTTTTATTGACTCAATTGATATGTGATGTCCATAATAAAGACATTGCCAAAGATAAGCATCTCCGACAAGATGGACCATTGATCAAAAGGATGTACTCTAATCAACCTTTTGGATCCATTGTGAATTGTTAAAAGAAATTGGTGGCTTAGTTTTGCTGCTCTTTGAGTGCAATGACCATATCTAGTGCATGTTTTGGATATTTTTCTTAGATGCTTTGGCCAATTTTTTTGCACATCCTTGTCATTATCACAAGATCTGTGACATTGATTCTCTTTTATATTGCCAATACCTCTATGCATTGGTTGCAAAGAAGGCATGTATCTTTCATGTTTGGAGACTATTGGTGATCAATTTGGGTGGAGGGCCACACAAATCCAATTGGACACAAACACAATATGCTTATTTGCAATGAGCATGCTCTACTTTTATGCACCATCCTTAAAGAAGATTCCAAGGAATTATAATTTTTGGAAAGTACATGTGTTACCATTTAACAAAGCATGATGTGGTTGCAAATCTATATGAATCAATTTGTTCTTTTGAGCACCTTGGCAATTGTGTATGAAATCTCCACACTTGCATTCAGTGAGCATAGGCAAGGACTTGGAAGTATGGATCATAAAGCAAATCCAACCTGCATAAATTTTATAGGTCTGTGCAACTTTCCCATGTTTGAAAAATCTGTCCATTGTGTGGCATCTCCACTTCCTTTTGTTCCTTTTGTTTATTTATGCATTTGGTATCATAGTCAGTTTCAAGTTCTTGCAAAAAGCAGTCCAAATCTTGCAAGAAGCTTGTCAAGCTTGTTCAGGTGCTTGCAAGAAGCTTACAAATTTTCAGACACTTGTGTAGGGTTGGTTTCAAGGATGCTAATTGAAGAATCCATGCTTGCATGCAAACAAAGCAAAGATGAAAAAAGTCATGAACAGTGAGAAGGTGCCATGTCCAAAAGGAGGTGAATCAGTCTGCAACTAGGTGCTATATGCTTAAGGGTTTGATAATTTGGTTTCACCAGTGCTAATTGAAGAACTCATGCTTGCATGCACAAGGTAAGGTGAGGAAAAGCAAACCAAATGGTGTCCAATATCCAATGGCATGGGGCCATGAGTATGCAAAATTCCACCAATGGCATGGGGTTGTAGGCTGAGAACTTGTGGCCAAGACCATAGGCTAGAATAACTCTTTCTAAAATACCCTTTCCATGGTATTCTTATTTTACCACTCATTTATCTAAAATGCACTAGAGTAATCCTTAATCCATTGAACAAACTCAATGATGAACACTATTCTATGTACTATACCTCTAAATTTGCTCTTTGTGCTAACATGTCTTTGCTATATATTTGCCTAAATTTTCTATTTCGGTTTATTTCTCTCTCTTTATTCCTTGTTACTCCACACTGGCCAACATGAAAATGAGATTCAAAGACTCAGTATGGAATAAGGGTAGTACTAGTAAGAAAACATTTGGCAGTAGGCACTTCATACTTAGGTAAAGCTTAATGAACAAATCACTAATTACAATATAAATACAATCATTAATTATAACACACATACAATTACCAAATACGTAAGACTTAGAAACCAAAATAATCTGTTACTAATAAGTAATATTTGGAATCTCTAGATCCTGTAATATGTATTCATTGGTAAACTCTGACTAATTCCTAAGATATGACACCAAACTTTAGCTCCTGCATATGCACTAAAAACCCAAATGGCTCATACCACTTGGGTTTTATTAATGATATAATTAGAATTATAGGTACTAATCCATTCCTTGTGTTTTTTTCTTGCCTTTTATTCTATGACCCTTTATCCTCCACTCTATTAGCTGGTCCGTTTTGGGTAGTATTCTCTACATAAAATAAATAGAAAAAATAAAAAATATGCGTATGTACAATATATACGGACAAGAAAGAACACCATAATACTCAGGTTGTCAAAGATAGTGAGCCCTGTACTTCTTTGCTCCTTTTTCCTTTTTCTCTCATAAAAAGGACTCCTCGTGAGATTTCAACTAGCTTCACTAACAAGCTTCAAAACCTTTTTCACTCAATGTGTCCTTCGCTTAAAGTAGCGCCAAAGAAATGTGCATACTTAGAGGCTTTTCACATGCTTACTCTAGTTGAGATGTTAATAGTTCAGTCAAACACAAGAATCAAACTCATTGAGTCCATAATTTTAAGTAGTATCATCTCAAATGCAAACACAAGTTCATAATTTTAAGTAGTATCCTCTCAAATGTAAAGACAAGTCAATTCTTTTAAAGTAATGATTGTGTTTGAATTACATAATATTGATTCCAGCCGATTTCATAGCCATGCTTTTCTCTAAGAGGTGATAGAGCCTTTGCACTTAATATTACAACTTTTGGGAAAGACGACCACATTTAAAACTAATTAGCAATGAAGGATGGGAAGATCCATCAAGCCTTACAAGGGACAGATGGAAAAGGTAAAATGGGGCTAAGCCCCAATAGGGTCTATATGAGAAATCTGCCCCACTGCACCTAAGATATCCAAACTATGCAAGTCATGTGGTCTACAAACAACTAGAGCATCCTGAGAAACATCACCTAGTGTGATTGCTGTCCTATGGATTGCACCAACCACTACCCTCTATAGAGCAATGGACACACACTGTCTAGAATATGATACAAAGTATACGAGTGAGAGTGGTTCCCTCTGGCGCCTAACATGATAAACTCTCATGCACTCCCTAACAAATGTGTCGAATGTCATGTCCATCGCTCCAAATAACTCCAAGCTAGAGGAACAAAGAGGTGACCTCACTGCATGCCCCTATACTTGGAGACCTTGCGATCTACTACTTTGCTTGCCGCCCATCCAAGGGAATGGGTAATCACTCCCTCCAAAACTTTATCTTGCATAGGGTCTGTAACCATGACATCCACTATTATCACTTGATCATCTCGGACTAAGTATAAGTTTGCCTTGACATGTGTCATCTGCAAAGCATGTGAATGCCCCCGCCAAGCCAAGTATCCACTCTCTCATGCCATAACAAACACTATGTCCCTAATAACATCATGGGTAGCTATCCTTTATCCTCCAAAAGGACATTGTGTCATGTGGACCGCTGCTGCATCTAGTGTAGAACCATCTACTGCATCTACATCTTCATTACTCACAAGTGAGTAATGAAGATGCAGATGGGTGGACCAAACCTAGGTGAAACCTCATCATTGTAGAGAAAGTAGTTGTTGCAAGTCAAAATGCCCTAATGCACGGTCAAGCTAGGATCCAAGAGCATGCATCCTTGCCGGAGCAAGAGCAAAGACATGCTCCAATAACCTAAGGATGGGCAATTCAACTAAGAGAGAATGTAGCATATGCTCACACTATTGTTCCATCAAGGAAGAATGCAGACCTCTAGTCCAATCTGACGATAATGAAGCAAAAGATGAAAAGTCCTCTCATGCATGTGGAAATAGACTATCTCTCATCTACCGCAATAACATATGGAGAAAAGGATCTCCCCTCCACCTCTGACACATAAGTTTCCAAGACCGGCCTATCAACAACCACAAAATGAGAGGCAAGTAGGAGTGCCAATAGAGCACAAGAACCCAAAAGTGCTATAGGTGCAATCTCCTCCATAGATAGCAAGCAAACCCCTCCACATGAGATTGATATAGCCATTTGTCTATATGCCAAATCTCCTATCACACACGCAAATGTCCTTGGTCCAATAATATCACCAAAGACTCCCATATTCCTCCTGTCAAAGGCTCTTAGATGTGATAGGAAAGCAAGGAGGAAGGAACTATAAAGATGAGGTAGGATGGTCAACTAGCAATACTCAAGGAGAGTATACCAAATGCCACCTGCAGATCTCTTAGTAATGGAAGGCCATCCACGTGGAGAACATCCTCTGCAAGAGTAACCTCTAAGAAGCATGTGATAAAATCCTTGAATCCTATTGGCACTCCAAGAACATGTAATTCATCTATAGATGTGATACACCCCTTTGGAAGCTCAAGGTGGAGAGGAATACCTAAAGGGGACCATGCCCTACACTTTGATACCTTGACTCTCAAGCCTACTAGATGTAGCTCAATAGTCAAGTGGTCAAAGGCCTCCTTAATATAATCTACAGGGGCTCACAATGTGTGTATCATCTGCCAAGGAGTGAAATACACAACCTGGAATGGCCAAAGTAGTAGATAGGAGAGCTCTAAAATGAGCCATGGCAAATAAGGGTCCCCTTAAAGGATCTCCCTGACATGTACACACAATTGACTCCCTCTTGAGAACAAACGGGCTAGTAGTAAAGAGAAGCATGAGAGACATAAAAGACCGCACAAAAGGAATAAGACTTGCCAAGGATCCACCAGCCTCCCTAAGCTCTCTACAAATAGATGCTTGTGAGATGCTATTAAAAGCATTCTCAACATCCACTTGTAGGATGACCCATTTTGGATGGATATCTAGGAGTGCCCTAATGCTTGAAGATATAGCCTCACATCCTCTAGGTGTAGCTACTCCAAACTGATGTGGACTAAGGTGCTGTCAAAAGTGAGAACAATGTTGAAGGATAGTGGTACTACTGACCAAACACAAAAAGATCTCTCCAATAAAAATCGGTCTAATGCTTCCCTTGTCCTTCTCTATCGCCAGAATTCAACTAGCACCTAACATCAGACTAATATATATAAGAATGTCTCCTTTTGCTACTATTGCAGCCACTAGAAACAACTCGGTAAAACCCTTAGAAGGATCATCTACCTGAAAGTAATCTCTAAGGTGCTCATAAACCATCCTTGACAAGTCTCCTGAGGAAAGACTAGGGATAATGCACAATGTTAATGCAAAAAGTGACCTATCAAGACATAAAGGCTACTCAGGCTGATAATCTAAGACCTCTAATGGTAGTCCCTCTATTGCTATATAATGTAGTGAGCGTAGGGAAGAGATAGTCTCATCAGTAGGACTTGCCATAGACAAAGGGTGTAGCGCTTGTGCTGCTCTACTTAACTCTCCCTCTTGACCCAATGTCCTACACCGTCGTAATCGAGTGGACTCCGTGGTATCCTATGATGACAATTGTCTCCTAAAATGTGTAGCCCTAATAGATTCCTCGTGAAGTGTTGCACAATCCCCTGCTTGAAATTGATGAAATCTGGTAGCCATCTCTTTATGCTCCACACATCTCCCTCTAGCATAACAAAGACACCATCAAGAGAGTAAGAGGAATAGGAACCATACTAACTCGTCCAAGGGATCACGTGCCAAACAATCAAGTGGTAGGCAAAAAGCCTGTCTAGCCTTGTCATGGAGTGTACGGGGTAGCCTATAGAATAGATGTGGATATGGAAAACTAGTCTCAAATAACCTCAAAATGCAACTCGCTTGAGAAGCTAACCATTCCCACAATTTGATTGGTATCCTTGGAACGGCCAATGATGGAATAAAAGAAGCATGCATAATCACGAGTGTCATTACCATTGATATAGTCGCTCACCTCACGTGTGCATCCCAAGTGGTCCAATCATAGTCCTTCTGCATCTTTCCCACATGGGTCTTTACCCCTTGCAAGGTAAAATGTTGGTGACACACCGGGCATGGTGTATCTCGAGCCGCTCTAAATGGCCCCATATGAGGAGGTGTAGCCATGGCTAACACAAGAATAAAGATAGTAACACATGATGCTCCTTTCCATATCTCCCCATACCTACAAAACCACAACCCTCACATCCTAACTCACATAAGAAAACAATCTCTCTAAACCCTAAAAATTATAAACTCTCACAACTTTCAATTTTCATTTATAAAATTTTTAAATTAAATTCCCATGAAACTTAATTATGAAAACCAAAGATTAGAAATGAAAATTCATCATTCTTAATAATAATCACTACCAACCTTAAAAAATCTAAAAATCATTATAAATTTATACTCAATTCTCCCTAGTATTCAATCTACATACCAATGGAATTGAAATCAAAAAAGAAACAGAATCAACTATTCACTTGAATGCTATATGCAAGAGAGCACTCAAAAAGTATAGATCTTTCCTCTCACGTCTCTCCCTTTCCTCTACTGGGCTCCACACTTTCCTCAACGTCCCCAACTCAAAAGATCTCTCCAACTCAAAAAATAAAGAAGTACAATGATGTCAGCATATTAAAACTAGTCATCCCCGTGCATGATGCACATGGCCAAAAGGACCCTCAACAACATACTTAGTCCCTCTCTCCACCTTTTGCCCCCCTGTCCAACAACAATTCCTTCCGTTGTCCTATCCTCTTAAGTACCTTCATCCATTGTCTTAGTCTCCAAACATTGTTTTGTCCATGATCTCCATCCGTTATCCCATCCACAAGAACACTTCCATCCTTGTTCTCTAGTACCATCTACCCTAGTAGAAGGCAATCACTTCTTAAAGGTTAATAAGATTAGTAATGCAAGTACAAACACAAAATGAGAGTAAATTTCAACCGCTTAAGGAAACATGAAAGATGGGAAGACCCATCAAGCTGTACAAGGAGGAGACAGAGGGGTAAAATGGAGCTAAGCCCCAATAGCATCGGACATAGAATCTTCTCACGCTTTGCTGCCCTCTACCCATTCTTACAAAAGCGGTCGTAGTTACAGACCGTACGCGGGATAGAATTTTGGAGGGAGTGATTACCCATCCCCCTGGATGGGCGGCGAGTGCAGTAGCAGGTCGCAAGGTCTCCAAGTATAGGGGCATGCAACAAGTTCACCTCTTTGTTCCTCTAGCCTTGGAGTTATATGGAGCAATGGATACGACATTTGACATATTTGCCAGGGAGTGCGCGATAGCTTATCATGTTAGGCGTCAAGGGGTACCACTCTCACTCTCATACTTTGTAGCATATTTTAGACAGCTTGTGTCCATTGCTCTACGGAGGACAGTGGCTGGTGCAATCCATAGGAGAGCAATCACATTAGGTGATGTGTCTTCAGGTGATGTATCTTTGGATGCTCTAGTTGTGTGTAGACCGTCCTAACTTGCGGTAGCACTCGTTAGCTGGTACTATTCTCTACACAAAATAAAGAAAAAGAAGATACAATATATATAGAGACAAGAAAGAACACCACCATACTCATGTTGTCAAAGGCAGTGAGTCCTGCACTTCTTTTGCGCCTTTTCCCTTTCTCTCTTCGTAAAATGGACTTCTCGGGAGATTTCAACTAGCTTTAGTAACAAGCTTCAAAACCTTTCTCACTCTACGTGTCCTTCGCATAAAGCAGCGCCTAAGAAATGTGCATACGTTAGAGGCTTTTTACAGGCTTACTCTAGTTGAGATGTTAATAGTTCAGTCGAACACAAGAATCAAATTCATTGAGTCTATAATTTTAAGTAGTAAGTAGTATCATGTCGAAATGCAAAGATAAGTTCATAATTTTAGGAAGTATATCTCAAATGCAAAGACAAACTGATTCTTTTAAAGTAATGATTGTGTAAAATTTAAATAATATTGATTCCAACCGATTTTATGGGCACGCTTTTCTCTAAGATGTGATAGAACCTTTGCACTTAATATTACAACTAGTTCAGCCCCGTGCATGATGCACAGGACCCTCGAAAACATACATAGTCGCCCTCCCCACCTTTTGCGCCACCTCTCCAACAACAATTCCGTCTGTTGTCTCATTCCCTTGAGTAGTTTCATCCGTTGTCTTAGTCTCCCAATATAGTTTGTCCATGGTCTCCATCCCCAGGAAACACTTCCGTCCCCGTCCCCTAGGTACCTACCTACCCCAGTAGGAGGCCATCATTTCTTAAAGGTTAGTAACGTATGCCAGTACAGACACACACAGAGTAATTTTCGACCGCGTAAGATAACAAGAAGGATGGCAAGACCCCATCAAGCCGTACAAGGAGAAGACAAAGGGTAAAATGGGGCTAAGCCCCAATAGTATCGGACATAGGAAGGAGACGCAAACGTGATGACAGACAAGGCTACAGTTTTGTAATTCAGGGCTACAACAGGGAGACTCTGCCCAACAACCCCTCCGAAGACTTTTGCACCCATCTCCGTTGGTGCTTTCGCTTGTCTTTGAAGACTTTTATGACCAGGGGAGCGCACCTGCGAAATAGTGCTCTTCTGCTCGGCAGGCTATGTGGGTGCTTAGCACCTGGTTCGCTCTTGTTCCGGGCAGTTGAGGGTGTTGCGTTTCCAGCATTTGTGTGCATGCCATCCGCGCAGTAGCCAACACGGAAGGAATCGCAGAACTACTTACACGTTGCACGGGGACGTTCATGATGGAACTCTGAAGTTACTCGTTTGCCATCCTCTGATCAGATCATCTTCCGCGATCGGTCCACGGATATAACAAGGGTAATTTCAAACTTGATTTATCTGATTTCTCGTACAAACATCCCAATGTTTGGTAAGTAGTCTCTATAAGCTAAGTGGACACTTTGTGTAAGTCGGATTCAATTGTACTGTCAATATTTTCTTATATTTGTGTTCTCAAGTGCTTCTGTTTAATGTGTGTCGCCTTCGAAGCTTGATGCCGAGGTCGGCCATCAAGCTTACCATCCTGCCACCTTAAACGCTTACACTAGCATCGGGATCAGCACAGCTTCTGAAACTGACAACAGCGTTCAATTTCTTGCTTCTTGACAGGCTGGTGAAACTAAGCAAGATATCAGGAATTCCACTTGCAATGGACGTGAGAGGATAAACTGAAAGCTTATGGAACTGAGATTGCGATACATATCAGCTCACGATATTGGAGTAGCCCAGAGACAATTTTGTGAACCGTCTAAACTGAGAGACTGCACCCACTATGGCGGCCTCAAGTTCTAGGCCCATGACACCAGCTCTCTCCGTTCGCAAACAGGTCAGTATTCCAACCAGAAAAAGCACACAGATCATTGTGTATGTAAGCCATGATGATAAAATCAGCTGTTCAAGTTCTAGTTCGGCGCAATATCTTGATCATTACAGCAATTGTTCGGTTCGAATTCTCTTTGCAAACTATGACACAGTTTGCTGGAATCAAACTTTGGATTTTGTAGTTGAGTGATGCGGTTTATGAATTGTACACACCTGCAACCGGACCGACTACCCTGGAAATAATATTTTTCCATGGTCTTTCATGGGGAGATAGTGAAGATGCTTTCATCCAAACGTGGATGCAGCGAGACAACTCGGCATGCTGGCTGGACACATGGCTTGTCCAGCATTTCCCTCAAGCTCGCATTCTCTCAGTTTCTTACGATTCCAGTATCCAGACTTCTGCTTCACGTGGAAGAATGGATATGTATGGCACAGGCGAATTCCTTGCCCACTCTCTGATCGAATTTGGAAAGGTTGGTCAGAACTGTCCTGTTGTTCTAGTCGGGCACTGTTTGGGTGGAGTGGTGATGAAGGACATATGCCTGAGAGCGAGCGCAATGTCTGGAATCGGTGGATATCTCAATTTACTGAGAAATGTACGAGGACTGTTCTTTTACGGGGTTGCTCAATCAGGTTCAAGAATATGCTTGGAGTCCTCCACAAAGCGAAAAGGTCCTTTACTTGAGAATATGGAGCTTCTAAGTGCAGGGGGTGCTAGAGTGAATGAGGATTTTACAAAGTTGCGGAATCAATATGACTGGAAGACATATGGCGTTCTGGAAGCGAATGAGTCTCATGTCCCAACTGGATCAGGAGTACTCAGCAGACTATCGAAGGTAATCGTTCTTGTACCTTATCGTGGGAAGCTATTCCCATAGGAGCTATACGATACTGTTGATGCTCTGTATCTGTACACGTCTGGGAATTATAATATACACCATTGGAGTTTATTTTGTGTTATAACTCGTATTGATAGTTTTGAAAGCACACACGTCACGCAGGGGATGTCTTTTGCCCATTACTCTTCACCACCGTCCTCTGAGCAGTGGACCTCGTTTGACATTAAAGTTGGGCCCACTATTAGGCGTAGGAGTAAAAATTAGTTGGTACTTGACCACTCATTTTACTAACTCACACACCGGGTTTGCTGTGATATCGGGTCTGCAGCAAGAGTGCTGATACTCCTAAAGTTTGATATCTTCCTTGGCTTCTCTTTGTAATACATTATTGTTTTCTTGCTGTTCTTCAATATTTCTGAGTCATTTAAGCATTTAGATGAATTCTTAACTAATCATGTATTATCCGGAGTTAACATAGGTACGTCACAGATCACTCAGTATACCATTCTTGAATGTGTTTTTTTTCCATTCTCTAGTTGTGTTCCTGCTTTTCAGTTTTCAATTTCTACACGCACCACAGTATAGATATAAAAATCCAGGTATGTCCTCCCCCTTTCTCCCCCCCTACCCCCATATTCTTGCTCCTCTGCTGCAAGTTTGTCACTCTCTCCAACATTACCTCTTACTGCCTGCTTACTGTTTACTGTTACTCGATGCTGTTTAAGAATCGTTTGAAAAGACAGGAATGCGAAATAATAAGGGAAGGTCACAACTACTCTTGGCCTCCCCTTCCCCGCCGTTTCGATGAGCAAACCCTTATAGAAAGTAACCGAGCAGACAAAACTTCGGTATAGAGTTTTGGGAACTATACCCCGATTCCTGGGGACGAATGGGGGCACTGTGAAGTCATTCTATATTCCGTGCAGAATTACTACGAAATTGTTGCTACTCCCTTTTGGTGTTAAGTGTTGATATAGAACATACCTGAGTAACGACCCGGTACTCATACACAGCTTTTTGAGGGTTTAGGAAACTTAGGACAACTTTTGTTTTACATCTATCCGCGCTATGACTTAAAATCTAATACACTTTGAGTAATTAAGGAGGATACTTCCGCTAGATTAGTCGTCGATTGCAGGTACAAACTAACCTGAGAGCCTGCTCACGACTATGTGTGAATGATGGCTATGAGAGAGTTACTTCTTTTACCTGGTTCATCATGTCATGTCTTCCCGGTCTCACTGGTACTGGGTTGTTTATAACGGGTTCCGTATTGGGTAATAGATGTGTATTCCGTTATACAATATGTCACACGTCGCTCCGACACAGCCAAGACACAATCCACTTCGCTCCACTCCATCCATCCTCATCTAAAGCTCTGTCTTTTGCTCCTTGCTCGATGTTTCTCTGTTTGATGGTCCTCCCCGGCTTTCAGTTTCAGGTGCTTAATCAATTATGTTTTGGTTGTTATTATATGATGGATCCTAGTTCCTTGTAGGTGCTACTTATGAAATGTATCAATTAGGTCTTTACTTCTGCTTATCTTCGTAATGTTGGATGCGCTTAAATTCCATTTCCTTAGATGCAATTCATATCGATTTGCACACCTTTGTGCTTGCATTTCAGATGCACTTTATATGCAGGTTCTCTGTTCCAAACTTAGTGGGTTTTGGATACCCCGTTATTCGAACGACTTATGCTTCCATTTCTCAAGTATGTCACGCTTCGAGAAGTGAGACCCCAATAGCCCTCGAAACTTGCTGGGCTGATAACTAATACTTGTATAATACGGGAGTCTTTGGTATACAATACATTTTCTGCATCTTGTATAATACGGAGTGTTGCTGTTTACCTGCACGGGACCCACTCGTTTTGCCCCTCGTCCTCACATGACCTCCGCAGACAATATCTGTCGGTCTCTTCACTCCTCTAATGCTATTTCTCGCCTCTTCCTATTCTTCACGACTTCTTGTTTCCTCCCCTCTTCCTAATTTTCACTTTCTTTTTACTCTGATTGTATCTCTCTTGCTTATGCTATTTTTCTTACTGGTATTTTGCCATTCCGCTCTGTTTGTTTCTCTATTTTCTCGATGTTTTCTCCCAGATATTGCCAAGGTGCGTCTGGAATCCTTTCCTTGTGTATACTTCTTATTCTGCGTCCTTTTCTTGTGTATGGTTCCTATTCTGCGATGGCCATTCCCTTCCCATTTTTTCCATCTTACCTCCAGGGAAGCTTATTCTCTCTGCTCTACAGATGCTCCCACATGGCCAGCTGGTTTCTGCTTAAGTTCCAGTGTTCCTTACTTCTCATCCCTGAGCGGGACTTTTGAAGCAATCGAGTTTGCCTTGGCACTCATGTGACCTTTTGAACATAGACTGGGTAATGGAACAGAAAATTTCTGTTTAATTCGATCATTTCATTGCAATTATACATACACTTCATATGCACTTGTTGAGTCCCAGATCTCCCGTTCGATGAACGGCTTCTGTTCTCATCTCTCATATCCAATCCTCTCCCATTCCTCGAACGGCTTCTGTCGTCATTTCCCTATATCCAGTCCTCTCACGCTTCGCTCCAACACAGCCATGACGGCATCCACTCCTCTCCCGCTTCGCTGCCCTCCGCCCATTCTTACAAAAGCTGTCTTTTTTACTCCTTTGCTCGATATTTCTCAGTTTGATGGTCTGCTCTGCTTTTAGTTTCATATGCTTAATCTGTTGTGTCTTCGTTCTTCTTTGCAGGTGCTTCTTATGAACTTTAGCAATTACGTCCTACTTCCCCTTATCTTCGGAATGTTAGATTCACTTACATTCCATTTGCTCGGATTCAATTCATGTCTATTTGCATACGGTCATGCATGCACTTCATATGCACGTTCTCAGTTCCATTCTTAGTGAGTTCTGGGTCCCCCGTTCGCAGCTTCTGCTTCCATTTCTCAAGTATGTCATGCGTCGACTCAACCAGGCAAGATACCATCCACTCCACTCCCAATTTGCTCTACCCCTCCCATCTTCCACTAAAGCTATGTTTTACGTATTCGCTCTATGTTTCTCTATGGTTCCCACTGGATCTTCGTATACGCTTGGTGATTCCACTCTGTTTTCAGTTTCATATGCTTTCAGTGTTGCTGTTCCAACAGGTTACATCATGTATACTTGTTCTCTGCGATGTATACTTGTGCTCTGCGGTACTTCTTTTGAAATGTATCAATTCCCGTTCCTGCTTTCTATCATTTCCGCTTATTTTTCATTATGTATTCCTTGCTTAGATCAACTTCAATTAAATTTGATTACTTTCATGATTGCACTTCATACGCACGTTCTCGGTTACCTACTAAGTTGGTTGTGGATCTCCGTTCTTCGAACGGCTTCTGCTCCTATTGCTCAAATAGGTAGGGCATCCGTAAAGAAGTTTCACTAAACAAGATGGTTAATGTTCTCATTTGTCGCAGCTACGGAAAATCATCCCTGGCATTTTCCCTTGGGGCTCTTCACAGTTGGTCGAAGAGGCATCGGCTCGTGTTGATATGGATAAGTTTTGCATGATTCGAGGAGTAGACCATTTTACTATCTGCAAGCCAGAACATATAACTTCCGACAGTTTTCAACATCTGGCCAATTTCGTGAAAAGTATCTGTGAGGATGAGGTATGGTCTGAAATATGGCAACTTGCATCTTTTAAGTGCAGAATTTCTCTATGGAATCCAGTAGTGATATAGTCTCTATGCAGTCAATATTCTCTATGGAATCCAGTGGTGAAATATTCTGGAATTTGGGATATTGAGAAGATTTGCAGGGACTCCGTCGGTTTGCGACCAAGCACATGTCCTTGGTACTTTTTCCTTTGTTTCCTAAGTTAATTTTCTTTTTCCCAAAAATCAGGAGTCAAGAAAAGCAGCGTTACTGTATCATCTTGGAGTTCCTGATGGGATAATCGAGTGCGGAGATCGTATCAGTGAATTCATGAAAGCGCTCAACTTACCAGAGGCAGGACCGAAGCAGATACTGCTTGTGGGGATGAGTGGTTTAGGCAAATCGACACTTGCGAAACAAGTTCTGATGAAAATCCAAAGCCGATTTGACTACGTCTGTTTTGTTGAAATTCTTCAACAAACTCTGAGTCGGAAATATTTCTGGAAACTGGTTATTGGGAACTTGTACGAAGGCAACGGGAAGCAAGTTAGTGTGGAGGTGGAGGATGAGTGGGGCACATTGAAACTATTACAGGGAAAGAAAATTCTAATGATGCTGGATGATTGTGATGATCCAACCGATATGACGAATCACTTGAAAGGACTCTCTTACGGAGAAGGTAGTCGTTTGATAGTAATCTCTCGCATTCAAAAGGATAGAAGTGGTTTCGTCAAACATGTTCTTCCCTTTCTGTCACATGATAATGCGCTGACACTATTCAAAGCTCGTGTGCAAAGCCCCACCTTAGAAGCAATACCCAAGGAGTTGGTGAAACAGATTGTGACGACGTGCGAAGGGCTACCTCTGACTTTAGATGTGATTGGTGCATACTTACGTGGACGGAACGATGAGAAGATTTGGGAGAGCACTCTTGGTAGGCTGCGTCAAGCAGGATGCATAGATGGAAGTAAACAGGACAGGTTGTGGGGAAAACTCAGAGTGAGTTTTGACAGCTTAGGAGATGAAGAGAAAGCCACATTTCTGGACTTGGCTTCATTTGACATGGCGCATCGCCAGTACGATTTGACTCTGTTTGAATCTGCGTGGAAAGGGAGTGAGTCCCTGGGAATGTCAATACAATTAAGTTTGATGAATTTAGTGGACAGGTCTTTCATCCAAATCCGGAATGTCAAACGGCTAGAATCATACATTGTAGTACACCCATACCCCGTAGCTTACATACATCGGCAACTGAGGGATATGGGAAGGCGGATCTCGAGACCACCAGGAGAAAATGTGGAGTCTTGCAGAGGAGTGTGGCAACCATGCGATGTTGAGGATATTCTGGCCAAATACAAGGTAAGATGATTGTTGAACCATAGTTTTTAGGAGCCACAAAGTCTCGGGCACATTCATGGTTGGACGACTACATCCAAAATCAGCCTTGATACTTTCTTCTGTATGAAATATGTACATGTGATTAGTCATTTGTTGTAATTGTGCAGGGTAAAACTACCAACCGTGAACTCCAAGTACTATCCATGGGCATGTCGGATTCCGTGGGTGTGAATCTGAGGAGAGCATCTAAGTTGCGCAGGAAGAATTCTTCTTGTTTCGACGGGCGTTTTTCCGACCTACGAAGTTTACGTCTATTGAGAATGAGTGATCTGAACCTGATAGACTCGCATCAAGCATTGCGGTTCCCTTGGCCCCTCAGCATGCTCCACATGAACAATTGTTCAAGAGGAGAGGGGAAAGATAGCTGGTTAGCGGAAGCGTGTTGGCCCATCCGAGAGGAGGACGTCGGGAACCTTCCTCGACTTGCTGTTCTCATCTTTGATCATTGTTGCTCGGTCACTTTGCCAAGCAACATTCAGGAATGGAATCATCTCAAGGTTATCATGATTCATGCCACGGACTTGACAAGATTACCACGGAATTTCGGTCGTCTTCCATGTTTGGAGCGATTGGATCTTCAAGATGTACAGATAGCAGAGCTTCCACTTTCAATTTGGGAGTTGGCATCGTTGCGAGACCTCAGGTTAGTGGACTGCTTGAATTTCAAAAGTTGGCCCCAAAAGTCAATACACGCTTCAAATCAACTAAATTCTCTCACAACACTTCACCTGGAAAACCTTCCTGCTCTATCAGAGTTGCCCGATGGCTTTGGAGCTTTCGAATCTCTCACAAAATTAACCATGGTAAACCTTCCCGCATTGAGAAAGTTACCGGACAGCTTCGGGGCTATGTCTTCTCTCCAAACATTGATGTTAAAGGAATGTAATGTTCTGAAGAGACTGCCTGATCGATTTGGTGACCTCCGACGGTTGGAAACCCTAGATATAGGTCCGTGTCCGAGGTTGGAGAGCCTAGGGGAGTCGTTCGGCGGTCTGCATGCCCTCAAGAATTTGTCGTTAAGTTACCTTGATGCTTTGGAAATGCTGCCTCACACGATTGGGCAATTGGCATCCCTTGAGAGGTTTACTTTAGACTCGTGTCATAAACTAACGATGTTGCCGGAGAGTTTTGGTGAGCTCGAATTATTGCGGGAAATAAGGGTATCTCGGTGCCCTTCTTTGAAATACTTGTGGGAAGACCCTAAACCGGGGGAATATGCATCCTCCGGCGAACCGGGAAATACGCTTATCAATCTGCAGAGATTAACAGTAGGGATGTGTCCTAGGTTTCAAGCTTTACCACAATCGTTAGGACAACTTCCATGTCTGGATTATTTGGATGTACAGGGATCTGAAACCTTTAAATGTTCACTTTCTTTGCTAAGGCAACTCACACGGCTGAAACATTTAATGATTGGAGGTGCGGTTGTTCCTGAAGATACTAAATGGAAACATGGGCAGACAGAGAACCCCGAACCACAAAGAATCGGGGATGACGACGAGTCCCCAGGCGGAACGGATTTATTTCCTGCAAAGCTTGGATGGGTAAGTGGTTCGACCTTTGAGTTTCCCGGAGATCTTACTTCTTTGGAATATTTAGCGATAGAGGATTATAGCTCCGTGGGGAAACTCCCGGAATGTCTAAGTCGACTAATGGTTCTGCGGACGCTGATCGTGCGCAAATGTATAAATATTCCCGAGTCTATAGGACTGCTGAAAGCTTTAACAGAATTATCTGTAGAAGGGACTTTTACGAGCCTACCGACAGGTATAGGGAACTTGAAATCCCTCGAGTCCTTAACCTTGACAGGTGGACGCTTTAAGGAGCTTCCTGTTTCCTTGGGACAGCTAGCGGCACTCCGGACATTTGTATTACGACAATGTGATTACCTGACTCATCTGCCTGACTCCTTGGGCCAACTCACTAGTCTGCGAGATCTGGTAATTAGCAATTGTAAGTCTCTCGAAAAGTTACCCGAGTCGCTGGGTAAACTCGCATCTCTTGATACGTTGCTTATCGAAGGATGTGTTTCTCTCAAGACTATACCCCACTCGCTTGGACAATTAACATCGTTAGCACGATTGATAATCGACGGTTGCGTATCCCTCGTCAATGACCAGGCTAACTCCAATTCTCGAGGACAGCTCAAGTCCCTTTGGAACTTAACCATTAAAGGTTGTGTGTCACTTCATAGCTTACCTGAATTTCTTTTCGATCTTATACTTCTGCGAGAGTTAGTGATAGAAGGATGCATGTTTCCTGATATAATACCGGGTTCCCTAGGACAGCTTAAAAATTTAGAACAGTTAGATATAAAGAGATCTTTATCCAATAATCTTGTGGTTGACCCTTTGCAGTATTCGTCTCTTAAAGAATTAATTATTGAAGATTGTGTTTCTGTCAATATTTTACCAGATTCCATCGGACAGCTCTCATTTCTAGAAAGGCTGGAGATCAAAGGGTGTGTGTCTATAAGAGATTTTCCTGACCTTTTACAGGTAACATCTCTTAAATATTTAGGGATAGAGGGGTGTCCATCCCTCGTCGTTCTACCCCACTCCATAGGACAACTCGCTTCTCTGGAAAAATTTACCATAAAAGAGTGTGCATCTCTTGTAACCATTCCTGACCCTCTCCACCTCGTATCTCTTCAACGTTTAGTCATAAAGGGTTGCACTTCTCTACAGACCATCCCTGACTCGCTGGGACAACTCGCATCTCTGGTATGGTTGACCATAAAAGAGTGCGCATCTCTCATTTCCATCCCTGACTCGCTGGGACAACTCGCATCTCTGGTATGGTTGACCATAAAAGAGTGCGCATCTCTCATTTCCATCCCTGACCCTCTCCACCTCGTATCTCTTCATCGTTTAGTCATAAAGGGTTGCACTTCTCTACAGACCATCCCTGACTCGCTGGGACAACTCGCATCTCTGAGACAGTTGACCATAAAAGAGTGCGCATCTCTCATTTCCATCCCTGACTCGCTGGGACAACTCAAATCCTTAACAGTTTTGACCCTAGAAGGTTGTACAACCATCAGTAGTTTGCCAGATTCTCTAGGGGAACTTGCATCTCTAGAAGTTTTGAACACAGACGGATGCATATCCCTCAAGGACCTACCAAGGAGCATGGGACAGTTGAGATTGCTTAAGAAATTGTCTTTGTCTGGATGCTTCGAAGATCTCCCCGAATGGTTGGGGCAATTTGTGGCACTTTATTATTTGCAGGTACGGCATTGTCCCCGATTGAAATATTTACCTGAGTCCCTGGGGCAACTCACCGCGCTGAGATATCTCCAAATAGTCAAATGTGAGGCCCTTGAGAACCTGCCTGATTCTTTAGGGCAACTTGCATCTCTAAGAATTTTGAACACAATGGGATGCACATCTATCAAGAACCTACCATCAAGCATGGGACAGTTGAGATTGCTTGAGACATTGACCTTATCGGGATGCTTTGAGGATCTCGAAATAGTGGAATGTAAGGCCCTTGAGAACCTACCTGATTCTTTAGGGCAACTCACATCTCTCAAGTGGCTTTCCGTAAAGGAGAGTGTCTCGCTTCAGCCTATACCTGATAGACTAGAGGAAGTCAACTCTCTAAAAAGTTTGGTTATTAAAAGGTCTGTACCTGAGTCAGTTAATAAAGTACCCGAGTGTCTTGGACAGCTGGCATGTTCAGAGATAGGGCCTTTTGCTAGTCTACCAACAAGCCTCAGACAGCTGACATGTCTAAAGAAGTTAACGTTGATGGGTGAGAACGTTGCGTATCTCCCCGACTGGCTGTGGCAAATGCCGGCACTAACAGACCTAACAATACAACAGTGTGATCATTTAAGCCATATGCCAGACGTGAGCTCTTCAGGACAAGTAATTACACTGGAACGCCTCGCGATAGTTGAGTGCAAAGCTCTCAAGAACTTACCCGAATCTATTGGAAACATCGCAGCTCTGGAGAGATTAGTTATAAAAGGATGTATATCGCTCGAGAATATACCTGACTCTTTAGGGCAACTCGCACATCTTACCGACTTACATATTGAAGGGTGTGTAGGTGTGAAGGCCATACCTGACTCTCTGAGGCAGCTCCATGATCTAAATTATTTGCATGTGGACGCATATTTGGCGACTCAAGTCGCGTCCGTCGGACAACTGAGATCTCTGAAAAGTGTAACAGTGGCAGGTGAGTACTCTGAGGATCTTTTGGAGGCTCTTAAATTGGCACAGTTTTCAGCGCTAAATGTGCTGAGGCTACTACGGTGTGATTATTTCATCCAATTACCTGACTTGCTACGCTCAACCAGCTTGAATAATCTGTTCATAGGAGATGATCTGTTCACGGAGCATGTTTATCTGCGTGATCATTTTGGCTTATCTAATTCTGCTCGACTAGCGCGAAAGAAGCTCGGGCCACGGCAGTATCTGGAAATTCACGACTTTGATCGGTATGGACACCGATCTACATATTTTCCAGTGTCTATGGAACAGCTGATGTCCTTGAAGTATGTTCATGTTACTGGCCAGACGTCTTTACGCGTACTCGAATCTTTGCTGTCGAAGATAATTACCTGTTGAAATAGCTTTCGAGAAATTCGTCATGCTCGAACCCACTCACTGAAAAATCCTTTCTTAGTATTCCATGTGTGGCAGGTCACTTCATTTGAAGCACTGTCGCTAAACTTCTGACAACCTCTTGAGAATCTACTTTCGTTCTGATGCTTAATGCTGGGCATATAGATCTTTCACGTGCAATTTACTCACTAGATAATGACAATCTCTGAATATGAAGGCAAGTTAGAGATATGATTTCTAGAATCTTTGCTGGCAGAATGAGTACCTGTAGTAGTAAGTGTAGTAAGTTTATTTGGTGTATACCCAAGAGACGCAGGTGCCCATGACCGTTGAATGCAAATATCGTTCCTCTCTTGAAGGGATGCTACTGCTCTAGAGACTCTCGTAGGCGAATAACAGACGTGCACTCACATCTTAAGAGTGATAATAGTGACGAGGATTTGTCTTGCATATTAGTTCGCGGTGATTTCTCGGTAAGTTTATATTCCCAGTTTTGCGGTGATGCAAGTTGTCTTTAGAGCATGAGCTTGGGTCATGTTCGCAACTTATATAGATTGAATTTCTCCCATAACTCAAGAACACTTGATGATTGAAACTGATTTCAACTCTCAGGCAATCTAGGATTAAGATAACCACTGTGATACACAATGTTGACATGGAAAAAATCTGCAATTGCCCAACTTGTGAACATCAACAATTGTCACCAAGCTTGAAGGGAAACTAAACGACAGATCTCAGAGGTACTCAGATGGCTAAAGTGCTCGTACAGCTCTCCAACCTCTTACACGTCTGTATCAGTAGAGTAATTAACCTCAGCATGTTCTGAACCTTTAGGATAGTTTCTTCAGAGCACATCATCTTACAGAGGGACCTCAGCCCCGAAGCTTTGCGAGAACTGCTCTGTTTAACGGGTCAAGCAGGGAGGGTGAAAGGTTTAAACCAAACTGTTGGCCAGGTGCAATGTTGTGAGAAAATTAAGCTTTCTGGAGTAATAATTGTCATTGTGGGCCATGCTTTGAATGCCTTGCATCCACTTAACGTGAATGATACAGTTGGAGTGTGTGGATCGGAGGCCTTCGAAATCTTTCTCTCAAGTCCGCCTCAACGTGCTCCAAGGTCTCTATGTGTCTTCCTTCCGAACATATGATAGGGTTCCGAAAGGGAGGGAGCCCAGGTGGTATCAAGCAGAACAGCATTTCACCGAAGAATGATCTGGGAGTAGGCATGTAGGCTGAACTAATCAGATGCCGACATTTGCTTTATTTCCTTTTGGAGGCATTGCTTAGACTCTCATATTATCCTGATTTGAGTATACGAATTTGCTTTAGATCTCTAGTTATCAATTCAATCCATTTAGTTGTTCATGATATTAATCTTAAAACAGACCGGTCACTAAGGCTTGGATACGCATAATGGACATTAATTGCAGGTGATGTTGATATCTCAGCCGAAGCTGAAGTGATCATTCAGTCATAAGTATTGGTGACACAGATGAGGGGATTGTTTTCTTGTATTCCTGGCTGTGAGGGATGGATGCTGTGCAATGTTCTATGAGATCAATGACTTGATATATAGATGGAGGGGATGATGGCGCCAGCTTCCACCGATATAAGGACATAAATGCTCGAGTTTGTCATAGATACTTCATGAGTCAGCACGATATTGTTGTGTGCATGACACTCGGTTGGATAAACCGTTAATATTCTGGATCTAGGTGATGCCTACAGGGAGTTTTCTCGTCTAGAAACATGTCACAGAGTACGTTCATCTGTTAGAAAGACGGTTCTGGATCTAGGTGATTCTTCAAGGAGTTTTCTCGTCTAGAAACATGTCACAGAGTAAGTTCATCTGTTAGAAAAACGGTTCTGGATCTAGGTGATTCTTCAAGGGGTTCCCTCGTCCAGAAACATGCCACAGAGTAAGTTCAAATTGCTTTTCGTTCACCATTCTCGTAAATTTTTCTGTTTGAGCTCTTTCTTATAATTTGCGGATAGTTTAGCTGTTAGAGGTACGGATATTATTTATAACCTGAAGCAAGCACCAAGTTCTACACGCAACAAGATTCAACTAAGAGGAATGTGAGTATGGATTAAGACTGGAATATACTTGAATTGAATAAATTATTCTAGATTAAACCAAGAACCACTCTTGAGAAGGTGCCAACCCAGACCAACAGGTACCAGAACTCGGAGCCTTGGACTTCGTACAGACGTATCCAATACTTGAATTGAATAAATTATTCAATATGAAAGCAAGAACCCCTGTTTAGAAGGTGCCCACCCAGAGCAACATGTACCAGAACTCGGAGCCTTGGACGTCGTACAGACATGCAATTTTAGTTTCTAATACCTCGTTCACTGTCCAGTCTTACGTGGGTATAGAACCAAACTAACCAACGGGTTCCATATTCATCACTCAATATATGAAATTTATTAGCAGCTTACTGACAGGGTGAAACAGACAGAGAGTCCGAAGCATTAGCTTCTTGCAGTGAGGTCCTGTTGCTTCAAGCGTACAACTGAATATTTACTTGCCCCCAAATTGTTATTGCTGAGAAATGGAGATGCATGATAATTAAGGTTGGGCAGCAGGTACACACACAAAAATGTCTAAAGCAGAGCTAGGTATCAAAGGACCTCTCTACAGGCAGTTGGGTGTGGCGATGCTAGTGGAATAGAATCAGGTTTGCATGCACGCAACTCATATTTAGAGTTCGCTATGGGTGCCCTGTTCGATAATTTTTCCATATTTCATCAGAGCAATCAGAACCGGCAAGACGAATGGTGCTCAGCCTGTGAGCTACAACCACAGTTGTGCGATTGGAGCTTATTTGGTCCAGTGCTTACTGTATCAGCTCTCGGACTCAGTATTCAGAGCTCTCGTGGCCTCATCCAACAGTAGGATATGTAGGATATTTCTATGCAGCTCTGGCAATAGCCACTCTCTGAAGGCTAGCCAATTCTAAGCAACAAACGGGAGCTCGCACCAGCCAAAATTCCTCCAGAATTTCCCAGTACATTGTGATACAATTAAGGTTTGTTTAGAGGTAATATTCGCCGAAGTGCAGAGGCTGTGAACATCCCTGCCCCGCTGGGGAGCAGACCTTTCCTCCTGTATTTCAAGAATTATATATGGCTCGTTTAAAAGTGCTCTTCCTTTCAACCAAGGATCCTTCCCTCCAAAGGCTCCTGGTTGACTATTCCATTCTGCTATCATTTTGTCTCTCAACCATTTTACTTTCAAAGTCGTGAGTTACGATCAGTCATTGCTTCGCTTGCAATGGGGTTCAAAATGTTCGAGATCTTGGACGTTTTGGCTTTCTCGGAGAAAACATGGATGGGTGACATGGTTCAGTTAAGCTTTGTTCAGTTTCCATTTTGTATGTTAAGTTCTTTGGAGCAGCGGAAATTACTCCATTCAGCGCAGAACTCATTCCGTTTGACACCTGACACACAACCTCTAGATGTAAAAGTGGCTCCAAGGTCCGTCCCATGACACCCTCTGCAGTCTCACCAGTTTACTGCATATCTCTGGAACGGTGGTTACATAGTAACATGTTCAATAGCGACAGGTTGTTAGAATGGATCTGCCTCCTCTTCACGTAAGCAGTTCCACTGAGACAGAAGACAAAAAAATTATATTGAGATTTAGAATCTTATCTACCTAAGAGATGAGGTATATCTGTTAACAACAATATAGAGATTCTATTCGTTTAGAATCTATATCTGACACATAAATTCTACTAACACTACTCAAATCTTCCTCCGGATCCATCTTTCCCAAAGTGAACTTTCAATGGAAAAGATATTGGAGTACAAAGAAGACGAATGAAGGTTCATCTCATATAATCAAGCCTTTTGAACTATGGCTTGGATGAGTGAGAAAATAATGGAAGTCATGAGCGAAAATCACGAAAGGTGTTCAGTGTATGAGTACAATCATACGATCTTATAGTTTTCTTTCTAGGAGAAACAAATGATTGATCACATATAGCAAACTAAATACTTTAGTAATTTAGCTTTTGCTCTGGTTAAATCAATTCAAAATTATTTTTAAGGAAATGCATGATCATTAGTTGATGCATGGCTACCAATTGTGGAAAATTATGTGTTCCATGAGAAATAATATTATCAAATATACCAATACCAGATCTATTCTTGCATACATATGCACTCTAAAACGTCGCTCAATAGCTTAAAAGTAAATACAAATCAAAAAATTCAGTAAAGCTTTCTTTTGATTTGTAGCAAGGAGCACAAGTTCAAATTCCAAGAACTCTTTTCAGATTGTCTGAAGTCTGTACTTATTAGTAAATATTCTTACGCAGGAGAAGTTCAAGCAAAGCAAGTTATAGTCTCTATTTGAATCCCTCTAATATTCCTGCAAATCCATATCATTCTTAGATTGAAATTGTAAGTGTAGAACTTGTAAGCTCACTTGTTTTGAATAGTAGGAAGGAGCACAAGTCCAAACAACAAGAACTCTGTTCAGATTGTCTGAAATCTGAACTTATTAATTAATAGTCAAATGTTACAAGTTTATTCTTAGGCAGGAGAAATTCGAGTAAACACAAACCTATAATCTCTACTCAAATCCCTCTCCTATTCTTGCAAATTCATAGCATTCTTGGATTACTTGTAAGTGAGCAAGTTTGAGTTGACAGCAATTAAATCTACTATATTTCCTTTCTCTATCTTATTCCGCTGCCGGGATGGTGTTTATCTCATGTGATATGGATCAACAAATGAAGTTTACTTTTCAGTAGGATGCTAATCAGAAACCACTATCATGACTAACCAAGCGTAGGTAGACGGTCAGTGTAGAAGAACTACATTGTTTAAAGAAGTTAAGTCTTTGTGAGACGCCAGAAGAGTGACACTGTTAAAGCATTAGTCTTTGTGAGTGTATTAGTCTCACAACACAACAGTATTAATGCGAGTGACATTATTAAGGTGCCAGGCCAGTTGAGTTAAGTTTATGAGACTAGTAACGTGTGGTGAACATTAATGAGCGAGTGGTATTTTACTTCAATAATCAAGATTATACCGTTGACAAGAGTCGTGCGGGATCTCCATATATAACGATGATCATATTGGATTCTCTAATTCTTTGGTAAATTCTATCTTCATTCCTTTTTAAGCTTTCGAACGGCAGCAATGGCAGTTCTTTCTGTAGGGTTGATACCTGACTTACAAGCAAGTTCAAGGCAGCCAATATACAAACAGCACCAACAGTCGCAACAGTAGGTGAACTTACAACCAAATGAACAATCAGATCCCTGCCTCCTTTGTAACTGCGCAAATCTTTCAGTGTCGACGTCTTGAGTTTAAATTTCCTCCACGGGTTTTTGCATCCCACAGAGTTTTGGCAAAGCGCTGCTAGTTCTTGTGGTGGTATCCAACAATTTAACACGTCTGTTTCGTAACTCGGTTACAATGTTAGAATCTCTGCTGGTTCTGGACCTGTCAAACAATAGTAATTTGGCTCTTTACCGAAGTTGCAGGGCTTCAGATGCTACAGAATATGTAGCAGTGGCGACAGTGGTGAAGCTTTGAATGAAGAGATAGTCTTATTCGTCGATCACTTCTCCTGAGCTACGTGGTTTCGTATCGGACATCCTTTCATCTGGCTAAGAACCATTTCAGTGAGCCCATTAATCTTGGCGATTGGGGTAATCCTCAAAGAATGCTGTGCATGACACTCCTTCGGTCTCATACCTCCTTTCGCCTCCAACCTCGGTATGTTGGAGTCTCTGGATCTTCGGAGAACAACTCTTCTGCAAGTACACCAACGAGCTTGGTGCAGTTTACACACTGAATTACTACAATGTGACTTTCAACAAATCTAATAGTACCGATCCATCCCCTTCCCAGCTCGAAGCGATAGAGAAAAGACCTCGTTCATTGGTAACCCTGGCCTTTGCAATTTTCCTTTGGATTAATGCAGAAAATCTCCAAGGTCCTGCTACACTTCTAAACCATTGACGGTGTCAAGATGTACTCTTGGGGCCTCGATGAATTGGTCTCGCTCCCCGCATGTTCAGTAGGGTTTGTAGTGTGACTCTGTGTTTTAGTTGCATTCATGTTTCAAAGCGAATCGGAAGAATCCTTCTCGATATTACATATGTAATACTTAAGCGACTAAAATCCCTTCTATTCGTGCAGAGTAAGGTACAGGCCTAGGCCGGATAATGTATGGTCTTTACAGATTCAGGACGTGAACAAAATTGTACGATACCTAGGGCCCGTAGTCCTGTATTTCACCTCTGTTATCAATCGGATGTTGTATTGAATGAAACACGGTTCATTTTACACGATTCATTTGTATATGAAGTTGGAGTGATTTCACAGAAATACAATCACTTATCTGAGAGTGGATTAGCAGCCATCCGCCTGGTGAAACTGCGCGGAAATCAGATCCCGGTATCTGCATCTGTCCGTAATTGCTTGTGCTTTTGGTAAAGTCTGTCGAAGCAACTTTCCTGCGCCATAATCACCCTGATATGCCTGAAATGACTTCTGTGGCCGAATATTTCAACGAGACACTTCGTTTCTCATGCTTCCTACGCGGTTCCCTCGTTTCTTATGCTTCTTAGTATGGGAACTATGAGAATTTTCGCGCCTGTGTCTGAGACACGCTAATGCGCATTCGGGTTAACGTTGAATATTATGATAGCATGCAAAAGTTCCCTAGCGCTTGACTTTCTTGTTCCATAACAAGAGAATATCATAGTGGAACCAGTTTACCATAAGTAACGTGCATTCGGGCTAACTATGAATATTACGCTAGCATGCAGACAATCGCTAGTGCTTGACTTTCTTGTTCCATAACAAGAGAATATCGTAGTGGAACCAGTTTACCACAAGTAGGTCTGATCACCAATTTGTGTAAAAAGTAGAGTGTAATTCCAGGTACTAGGGACGTAAGATGCTGAGAATGGCAGAGTTTACAAGCTAAAACCATATGAGACACTGTATCTACTGGCCAGTAACTTGTTTGCGCAGTAATTGTAAGTGTAGTGGTCTTGGTGACAGAGCTCGATATCGATCGCTTGACTGAAGCCAGATCCACATGGAGATGAAACGTTTTTCTGCAAAGCACCTCCTTGGTTCAGTGATTGAAAATTGAGTGCTCGACCTCCTGCTCCAGGTAATGAGAACTGCGTTCGGGCAGAAAACGAAACAACAGAGCTGTGAGAGTGGAGACTTCCACTTGTGAGAACAATAAAAATTGTACATGATTACTACCAGACAAATGCGATTCGCAAGTACGCAACAGGTTATATGCAGTAGGATGTGAAGAGAAATGAGAAGACCAGAAATATCTTGTGCCGATCGCAAACCCTTTTGGACGGATGAATCAATTACAACTAGCAGCTCAAAAATCAAATCAGGATTGTCTATTAAATTACTTAGTAGTTTAAAGGTCTACCGGATTAATCACACTCGTCGGAAAATATATTGACCTTCGACCTGGCTTAACAATTAAACTATGTAGATTATCTAGTTACATAAATTTTTTTTATATTTTTCCCATTAAAAATTTATTAAAAAAACTAATCAAAATAATTAGATGAACCATTGAATTATTGACAACAGTTTGTTGTTGAATTTGTGTAATATACTTATATAAGATTCTGAAATATCATTAACAATAGATTTCCTACCTCTTTAAAGCATTTTGAATTGCTCCTTAGATTAATAATACCAGATAAATCGACAAGCAAGATAGCTTCTCTCTCCAATTATTACAACTGTTAACTAAATGTATGAATTTCTTAAAAGCTGAATAGTTTGGATATTCAAGTAGTCGATCTCCACATAATTTGTTTCCAAATTACACTTTTTTAAAAGAGAGAGAGAAATAAATAAATTTTTTTTTTTTTTAATTTTAGTTTCTTTAGGACATTGAAATCTCTTGTCATAACTTTTAAATATTCAAAATAAACTCTTAATGCCTTGAGGATATTGGATATTTCTTTTATATAGAATACTGAACAATAAAAATTTGAATGATGCATTAAAATTTGGAAATATGTTCCTCCTTTATAACTACAAGGAATATTTACTTTTCTACTTTCATATCTGTATCGCAAGAGTACAATAGATAAATAAATAACATACTTATATTTAACGTCTTACATGAAAAGTCACAATGGTTAATTTTTAAGAAGTTCAAAAATATAATATGTATATTTAGCTTTGTTAATTTTAACATGTAAATATTAATACTTAATAAAAATAATACCAATCTCTACAAAAGTATGATCCTTACATTGTAGCTAAGGATCACCACCTTTGTATGATATATTTTAAGAGAATCAAAAACCTAAAAGGTCTTTTGCTTATATCAAAAGTATAAGATATATCAATATGGCTTTCATTTCCCGCAGTGGATTGCAGGGCATATTTGACACTTGATGCGGAAGCGTCTCTTTTTAAATAGTGTGCTTTGTTACCTCAAAAGCACAAAGCACATCTCAAATAGTGCATGGACAATGGTTATACTTAAGCAGCATTTACTTGATTAAGGATTCTTAAGAGAAATCAAGGTTAACATAAGATATAAACTCAAGTCACAAATATTAACACATGAGATGCGGAAGGAACTGAAAAATTTATTACAGAATAATACTTTGGGCCCCATTGTATGCTAACAACTTCATATCCTCTAGATTATAAACAAGTTGTGATTCTAATTTGATCCGCACGAAGTTTTTTTTGATGTTACCCTCTATTTCAAACTGTGGTAAACTAGTATTAAATATCAACAACCGTATCCAGACCCAAGCTAGATGTCTATCTTTTCCAAATCAATTGTTAAGTTTTCTCTACATCACTAGTCCACAAGGTTATGGTTATAATTGGATTATAACTAATATTAAATACAATTAATTATAAATCATTATAAATAAAAAATTTTAATTCAATTTAAGTTTATAGTGTTCAAATCAACAACTATCAATCATGGGGTCATGTTTCCTACTTTGAGTTCAGATTACCACATGTCGTGATGTGTGAGTTTTAAAAGAGCCATTCAAGCCTATGGCCTGAAGCCATAGGTTCTCAACTTGTGGCCCCAATGTCATTGGTAGAATTTTGCATACTTGTGACCCCATGCAAGTCATGGAATTTGGCAAGCTTATGGCCTAACGCCATTGTTGGAGTTTTGTATACTATACTTCTTTATTTCATATGTGCACTGCATTTTTATCTCTTGTGCTTTGAACTCTGTCAACTTATTTGTAACATGATCTTGGAATTATGGCAACCGCCACTTAACAAAAAGACATCTATTTTCAATTCTTTTTTGCTCTTCTGCATGTGCTTTAGAAAGTTTTGCTAACATGCGCTTTCACTCATTATTTCTTACCTCCTAATCAGCCCCAAGTTGTCCCGCCTTATAGCTTAGTGTAAATAACAATGTAACAAACATCTCCTAAGATATCCATGGAAAATCATGAAAGATGTGCAAATTGGTTCAGATTCAATTAATTTTTCATTGATAAATAATGTGCATTTGCAATTAAGATGATGCCTCTACTGGTATTTTATTTTCCTTGTTTGTGCACATACTTATCTTGTGGTGATGCTGAAGGCAATGATTGCATGAGTGTTGCTTCTTTGCTATTGAATTGATTTTTGTGCTTGATCAAATTTCTTTTGGTTCATAGGTCATCCTTTCTTCTTGATTACATGTGTTGCAATAGGTTGCATAATGATTGAAGTAGCCATGTTACCAATAGAACTTGATAGATGGGTGTTATGTTGCAATGTCATCGCATCGGCAAGTAGAGTTTTTCCACAAGGAAGACATTGATAGCAATCTAAAACTTAAAGAGATGCTTGCAGGAGATTCTCTTTCTTTCAAATGAGGAATATGAGCATGCAGAGTGTACTATGGTCTCATCAATGCGGTCTTTGCTTGAGACAAGTCAGTTGCTATTGCTATTGCTATTGCATGCATACTACATGACTCCTTGGATCTATTTTGACTTCTCACAAACGCACAAGTTGCATAAGTTGTTAAGGAAAATTGCTTCTTGATTTGAGACCTAATTTTTAGTACAAGTTGGTAACGCACATTGTGACTAGTTGTCACATGAACTACATGACCTTGTTGTGTCCACAAATTTTCCATCATGCATAGAAAATTTCTCAATAAGGTTTATAAACTTAAGAAACACTTCAAATAAGAGTTCAAGCTGTCAGCTAGTTGGGTTGTTGATAACTCTATGGTAAATATATTGTGGAAATATGGCTCTGCCCATTGATGATAGATTTCAAAGAGCTTGCAAATTTGGTCATTTCCATCCAATTTTTATGCAAGAAATATTGTTTGTCACTGTGCATCAAATGCAATTGGTGATGACAATTGTAGAAGTGCCTAGAAGTCATGCATGAATTGGTGAAATTGCATGCCCCAATGCACAAAACATACAAAAGAAACTTATGAAGAATGTACTTGTTGAAATAACAATGTAGACTAGTTGGTAAAGTCTTAGCAATTGCTCTAGTCATCTATTCATCTTTGTTGTCATCTTCATTAATAACCATAATGATGGGAAGTCAAGGCATTGTGGTGCTCCAATTTGAAGAAGTTGCTTGAAACTATCACATTTCTTGGTCTTTGGCTTTATCTTCTTCGGATTTACATCTAAATTTAGATATGAAATGCATATCTAAATTGCATGTTTAGATTTACATCTAAACATGCTAGTTTAGCCCAACAAAGATTACAAATTGCTTTTTGTATTGTTTCAAGTGATATGTGATGTCCATAATAAAGACATTGCCAAAGATTCAGCATCTCCAACAAGATGGACCATTGATCAAAAGGATGTGCTCTTATCAACCTTTTGGATCCATTTTTGAATTGTTAAAGGAAATTGGTGGCCTAGTTTTGCTGCTCCTTAAGTGTAATGACCACATCTAGTGCACACCATGGATATTTTTCTTAGATGCCTTGTCCAAAAGGTTATGAAAATCCTTGTCATTACAGCCAAGATTGGTGATACAATACTTCCATGCTTTGATAAATGTTGACTCATACACTTTCCAAAAGTTATAATTCCTTGGAATCTTCTTCAAGGATGGTGCACAAAAGTAGAGTGTTGTCATTGCTAATAAGCATATCATGGTTGTGATCCAATTGGATATGTGTGGCACTCTACCTAAATTGATCACCAATTGTCTCCAAACATGCAAGAGACATGAGTTCTTTCTAACCAATGCATCTATTAAGAATATGATGTGGTTACACACCTCTAGGAATCAATTCTTTGTTTGGATCACTTGAGCAATTGTATATGAAATCTTGGCACTTGCATTTAGTGAGCATAAGCAAGGACATAGAAGTAAGGATCCTAAAGCCAGTCCAAACTACATAAGATTTATAGAGGTCCTTGCTAGTTTCACATGTTTTAAAAACCTATCTTTTGTGCGGCACCGCCACTTCCTTTTGTTCCTTTTGTTGATTTATGCATTTGGTGGCATAATCAATGTCAAGTGCTTGCAAGAAGCAATTCAAAGCTTACAAATTGTTTGACACTTTTGTAGGGTGGGTTTCAATTATTCTAATAGAAGAATCTATGCTTGCATGTAAATAAAGCAAAGATGAAGTAAGCCATAAAGAAGGTGAAGGTGCTATATCCAAAAGCAGGTGCACCAATCAACTAGATGATATATGCTTAGGAGTTTGATAAATTGGTTTCAGTGATGCTAATTGAATAACTCATGCTTGCACACACAAGGTAAGGTGAAAAAAAACAAAGAAAATGGTGTCCAATGTCCAATGGCATGGGGTCATAAGTATGCAAAATTCCACCAATGGTATGGGGTTGCAAGTTGAGAACTTGTGGCCTGTCATGACATTTGTTGCGCCAAGGCTAGTTTCCTTGAACACAAGAGTTTTAGTGCTGGTAGTCATAGGTATTTTGGTAGTTACTCATGGACTATTTGTTGATGGTCCGATCTCATGTTAGTGCTATTGATCACATAGTGAGACTCACTGTCACTTGCACCATTTGCACTGTCTATTGTACCATTAGTGTATAATACTTCAAGGACAGGAGAACTCTCCAAGAGAGATACAAGAGAGAAAGCACAAACTTCACACTCAATCCTCAAGTGCCCCAAAGGAGCACTTTCTCTTTAGTATATAGTAAAGATGATTTCCTCAAAGGAAACTCTACCCTTGGATCAAACACATGGATTGGTAATATATCAACAAGCTCCATCCTTAGACTAGTTCTTTGGATAGGTGATATGTTGGTCCCGGTCCTATCAAGGTGGTCACATAGGTTTGACCAAAGGGAATATTTAGGGACTATTCTTGTAGGAAGCTCAAAATTGCATGGGTGAGGTATTGTTGGAAAGCTCTTGATGAGAAAAACAATAGGAGGGAAGAAAGACTATTTTTTTCCACCAAAGGCAAGGAATATTTCCATTTTTTAGGCCTTACAATGGGAAGAGAGAAATCCTATTTTTTTCCACCAACGGCAAGGAATATTTCCATTTTTGAGGCCTTACAATGGAAGGAGAGAAATCCTATTTTTTTCCACCAACGGCAAGGAATTTCCATTTTGGACATCTAATTCATTTGTTTAGGCCTCCAAAATTGACTCTAAAGTTTTTTGGTTATTTTTGGCTTTGCTCTCTTAGCAGAATTACTCTTTTGATGACACTTCTATCTAATCTACCTAGCATATGATATCAAACATTCTTCTAGATGTTGCCAAGCCAATTTTCACCTCCAAATAATATATCTAGTTATTGGTATTACACAATGGCACGTTTAGGACTAGAAACCTAGGTGTAGCAAAATGATATACTTTCAAACTATAACTTCAGAGAGTTCACTTCTTTGATGCTGAACCTTTGAGTTCTTGGTTATGATGTTTAGAGGCTAGTGAGCATCACTTAGAGTCTCTCAGCTAGAGTTGGTGTGACTATAACCAATGTCCAATTGACGATAGATTATTGAGTGAATGATTGAATATTTATTTGATTTGAGTGTCATTCTTGTTGAAGAAAATTTGATTACATAAGAAAAGTGAAAATCAAGTAGAAATTGGATACAAGAACTGAGGGTGTTGGTGGTATTTCTAAGCTTTGCAAATCATTGGTACTTCAATCATGGTTCATGTTTCCTTGAGAGTGATCATGTGGAGAACTATATGTAATTTGATTCAAATCTAGCAATGGTGCATATAATGTGCAGAAACATTAGCCAATTTTTTTTAGAATGGAGTCAATTTAAGACATTGAGGGTTCAATTTGAGCCCAAGAGGTGAAATAAGGTCAATCTAGTGCAAATTGAGCTTGAAGTTCAAAATTGAAGGTGGATTTGGGAACCCACTCCCTCAAATTAGGGATTTGGAGATCTTTATCATTCTAATTTTGCTCGAGTAGAAATTTAGTAGAAGATTTGGTGGTTAGTCAACTATAGAAGAGTTACATCAAATTTGGTAGAGAAATTATGCAAATTTTGGTGGAGGTTGCTCTGATTTGAAGGTCACTTGAATTGCACTAGATTTGGCTTGAGTTGTGTGAACTATGGCCAGATCTAGAAACAATTTGAATTGGCAAGAATAAAAACCTCATTTGGCTAAAGTTTGGCACTTAGAGACTACAAAGGCTTAGAAGAGCAAACATGCAAGCTTGTGGCTAGCTTGTTTCAATAATTTATCTTGGTCATTGTTTGGAAAATTTTCTCACCCTTATAGATTGTGTGCAATAGAGTTTGAACTCTAGATCTTTGGTTCCTAGAATAGTGCAGTAGCTAACTTGTACACCTTCACTTGTTATCTTATTGACTATTCCATTAATACCTCTACACATGTAGCTTTGGCTAGGAGAGGCAATTTGATTCCATTCTTGGTGATCTTGGTAGCTTAACAAGTAAGTAGACACTCTTATTATATCATATATCAAATGGTGGCAGAGTCAATCCGATGTTGATTTATGAAATGGAGAGTTTCATTTAAACTTCTTGTGATTGGATCCCTCTATTCTTTACTTCTTATTTTTGCACCATGTTTGTGTGAGGTGCACTAACTTTAGAGCATTGATGTTCTAGTGTGCTTTTGGTAGTGAGACAAGAGTGATGACCAATCAGATTATTTATGTTTCTCTTTAGTGAAGCAAAAAGTGATGATTTGTAGACTATGAGAGTGCATATTGTGATGACAAGTTATAGTTCACTCTTTCTCCTAATGTAGTTATCATAGTTAGAGTAAAATTAGTGGGTGGTGTTTAGTTGATGTTAAGACTTGGTGGTGGTCCTTGGTAGGCTAATTGTGGTGGTTACAATTGCAATATGAGTTACATTTTCATGATAGAATTCTTTGGAGATTCAAGAGGAGATAGCAATATTTATTGTAGTGTTATATTCTTTGGTTTACATAGTGTCATTTTATATCAACTTATATCTTAGGTTCCATTGAGGGAGTAGATTGACTCAAAGTTAAAATTTAATATAGGAGTTGATTCAATTGAGAGTGCACTTGGTGTGCTAGTATTCTTGTTATGGGACATGGAAAAGTTTTATGGGGCCTCCAAAGGCCCCAAACACTACTTTTGTACAATAGGTACCATTGAGTTGGATGACTTCATCCAAGAGTTTGATAGTTGGTATGATCTACATCAGATATGGAACCCAACATTGTGCATATCTTTCATAGCATGGAAAGGGTTATTTCAACACTTGGAGGATTTGCTGATGAACGACTATCATGAGTTCAAGAGCTCACTTGGAAGAGATCAAGCTATGGAGATAGTTCTAGTCTCCAAACTACATCTCTATCACTTCAATCTTGGTTGTTAGGGGTAGATCAATAGTACCCATGAGTTCTAACTCTAGTAGCATTAATGGATCTAGTGGAGGTGCACTAGTTGGAGATGGTGCTACTATGAGGGGGGGGGGTATCATTATAGGAGGAGGTAAAAATATCGGTTTAACCTCATGGTGGAGTTCTTCCAATGCTTGAGGCAAAACTTGTAGAATGTAACATAGTGCATCACACTATGTTGGCTTTTGAGGATAAAGTGGATATCCCAAATTTTATGGAGCGACTAGAGGGCCTCATGTAGCTAGACCTTTACCTTCATTTTCAAGTTAGTAGTAATTGACGAGTAGTGGTGTTGCTTGTTGGACTTAGAGTTGATCTTACCACAAGAGAGAGTGCACTCAAGGTAGTAGATATGATACTTCTGGTGCATCACAACTAGCATATAGACAATGTTACCATTACCACAAATTTGGTCACACTAGTGATCAATACGTGGACCTTCACTTGGAGTTACATAATGGTAAGGCTGCTATGGTATGTGGTAGAGGAGCTCTAGGTCATTGAGGATGAGATGGTAGAGGTGGTGGTTGTAATACCAATAGCTAGATAGATAATCTCGAGATAAAATTTGGTTTGGTAATATTTGGAAATCCATCATGTATATCACCAAAAGAGTATTTCTACTAATAAACCAGAAACTAAAACATATTTGGAAACTTTAGAATCAATAGCTAAGCATAAGATCTAGAGGTGAAACTTGGGGTGGTGATATATGGAAGGATGTTTCACATGATGGAGAACGTAGATCAAATAGAGGTATCATCACAAGAGCACTTTTATTAATAGGGTAGAAGCCAAAATAGGCTTGAAAACTTTAGAGGTAATTTTGGAAGCCTAAACTGAAGACTTAAGCCTAAAAAATATGTAGATTTATCCCTAATAGATGAAAGGCTTGCCTTCCCTCCCCATTGGTTTTTCTTGCTGAAAGCTTTCCAATGGTACCTCACCCATGTGATTTTGAGATTCTTATAGGAAGATTCTCTTTGGTCGAAGCCTATTTGACCAACAGGATGGGACCAAGACCAACATGTCACTCATCCAAGCAAGTAATCTAAGGGTGGAGCTTGCTGATAGATCACATATCCATGTACCTATTCTTATGGTGAAGCTTCCTTGGAGGAGATCCTCCTTGGATATATAATAAAGAAAAGGTGCTCCTTTGGAGAATCGGAGAATGAGTGTAAAATTTATATTTTCTTTTCTTTTCCGTATTTCTCTTAAAGAGTTCTCTTGTCCTTGAAGTATGACAATGGTATCAAAGTGAGTATTTTAATACAAGAGAGTGTATCACTCCTCATGGAAGAACACGAGCTATTGAAATTGAATAATTTGAGGTGGAGAACATAGTACAATTGCTAGACTTGAGAAATGCTTTAGAGAGCAGATGGGATGGATGCACCAAGAGAAAATTTCTTACACCTACGTTCATATTCTTGAATCCATTACACATCAAGATTATGTACATCCAAAGTGAGCAAACGAGACTATCGCTAGTTTATCACTTTGGAGCAGAATTTATGGACAGAATGATGAATTCACCAAATCCTGTGATTCTATATGTGGTGGTATACAACAGAAAGTAGGATTTGCTTTCTATATTCTATTATGATATAATGGATCTGAATATATCGAATCCTCCCCTTTTCAACATGCAAGTAGAAATCTGTTACGTAGTTAGACCAAAAGTGATGTTTGGGGATTTTAGAGTTCGCAATTTTGGTGAATAATATTATCATTGAGCGATAGCCTCTAAGGTCCCTATAGTAATCCCCATAGTTTGTACACCCTCACAAGTGATCATTCTAACCCTCTTTTGAAGTAGGAAGTAACAAGTGAAGATCAATTGTGTCATGGATACACAATTACATGAGTTGATGCAAGGTATGTTGAATGAGTTTTGAGGAGTTGATGCAAGGAATGCAAGGTATGTTGAACGAGTTTTGAGGAGTTGATGCAAGGAATGCAAGGTATGTTGAACGAGTTTTGAGAAATCAAGATGACAAAATAGAAATTACAAAATCAAGTATATGATGTCAAGAAGGATCAAGTATTGCAAGAAGGGGAGCAGTCTCAACAACCATCACTAGCAATCAAAGTACTTGGAGAGTTATGCATGCCGTTGACATCAATTCCAATCAACAACAAGGCAACATTGTTACTACAAATGAAGAAGATATGCAAAATCAAGCCTTACAAGGTTGAGTGTTTAGTGGATGATTGGATTTAAAAAATGAATTGATACTTTTGATTTTTCACAATGGATATCATTGATCATTCTGCCGGTGTGTGTTTGCATGTGGGTACTTGATTGATAAGGTACTCACATAATATGACATTTGGGAACTATCATTATTAGTAGAAAGAAGAGAATTCACTTGGACAGTTATACAAGAAGTGTTGCTCAAGAATTTTCAATATGTGTATTCCGAGCAAATAGCCCAAACCAACTCTAAGAATTGAAATAGAAAAATAATATACAAGAATGAGTGGATGTATTGTTGGATCTACAAGTTACAATAACAGATCTGAGTCAAACCAAAGCCCATGACAATTTCAAGAGAGTATTAAAAGAGCAAATTCACCAAAAGGTAACTGACAAAGCGCTCTTAAGAACATACCCGGATCTATTGGAAACATCACGGCTCTAGAGGCATTAGTCATAAGAGATATATATTGCTCGAGAATATACCTGACTCTTTAGGGCAACTCGCACATCTTAACGACTTACATATTGAAGGGTGTGTAGGTGTGAAGATCATACCTGACTCTCTGAAGGCAGCTCCATGATCTAAAATATTTGTATGTGGATTCATATTTGGCAATTCAAGTCGCGGGTCGGACAAATGAGATCTCTTGAAAGTCTAACAGTGGCAGGTGAGTACTCGGAGGAGCTTTTCGGGGCTCTTAAATTGGCACAGTTTTCAGCGCTAAATGTGCTGAGGCTACTACGGTGTGATTATTTCATCCATTTACCTGACTTGCTACGCTCAACCAGCTTGGATAATCTGTTCATAGGAGAGGATCTGTTCATGGAGCATGATTATCTGCGTGATCATTTTGTCTCATCTAAATCTGCTCAACTAGCACGAAGGAAGCTCGGACCACGGCAGTATCTGGAAATTCACGACCGTCAGTATCGACGACAATCTACATATTTTCCAGAGTCTATGGAACAGCTGATGTCCTTGAAGTATGTTCATGTAACTGGGCAGACGTCTTTACGCGTACTCGAATCTCTTTGGAGATTGCAGTCGAAGATAATTACCTGTTAAAATAGCTTTCGAGAAATTCTTCATGTCTCGAACACAATCACCGTGGAACATCCTTTGTGAGTATTCCATGTGTGGCAGCTCACTTCATTTGGAGCACTGTCGCTAGACTTCTGACAATCTCTTGAGACCCTTCTCTCGTTCTGACGCTAATGCTGGGCATATGGATCTCTCACGTACAATTTAACGCACCAGATAATGACAACTTCTGAATACAAGGCAAGTTAGGGAAATCATTCCTGGAATCTCTGCCGCCAGAATGCGTACCCATAGTTTAGTAAGCTTATTTGACGTAAGATACCCAAGAGACGCAGGTGTCATGACAGTTGAACTCTAATATCCTGAGTTCTTGAAGGGATGCTGCTGCTCTAGACTATTGTAAACGTATAACAAATGTGCACTCACATCTTACGAGTAATAGTAGTGACGAGGATTTGTGTTGCATATTAGTTCGCGGTGATTTTCTCTGTAAATTTATAGACCCCGTTTTGCGGTGATGCAAGTTGTCTTTCGAGCTAGAGCTTGGGTGATGTTCGCGACTTATATAGATGGATTTTCTCCCATAACTCCAGTACACTTGATGGTTGAAACTGACTTTTAACTCTCCGGCAATCTAAATTTGAGGTAACCACTGTGATACACAATGTTGACATCGTAAAAGACTGCAATTGCCCAACTTGTGAACATCAACTATTGTCGCACAGCTTGATGGGAAACTAAACGACAGATCCCAGAGGTACTCAGATGACTGAAATGCTCGTAAAAGCTCTCCAACCTCTTACAGGTATGCATGAGTAGAGTACTTAACCTCCGCATGTCCTAAACATTTAGGATAGTTTCTTCAGAGCACAACATCGTAATGAGGGATCTCAGCCCCGTAGCTTTGGGGGACCAGCTCAAGCAGGGAGGGTCAAAGGTTACAACCAGACGGTCGGCCAGGTGCAATGTTGTGAAAAAATTGAGCTTTTTGGAGTAATAATTGTCATTGTTGGCCATACTTTGAATGACTTGCATGCACTTAACGTGAAATGATCCAGTTGGATGTGAAATAATTCAACATGGGTGGATCGGAGGCCTTCCAGATCTTCCTCTCACGTCCGCCTCAACGTGCTCCAAGGTCTCCATGCGTCTTCTTTCCGAGCATATGCCCGTGTTCCGAAAGGGAACTACCCCAGGTTGGATCAAGCAGAACAGCATTCCATCGAAAATGATTTTGGGATAGGTATGTAGGTTTGCGCTAATCAGTGCCAAAATTGTTATAATCCCTTTTGATGGAGGCATTGCTCAGATTATCCTGATTAGAGTATCAGAACTTGAGTTATCATTCAATCCATCGAGCTGTTCATGATCTTAATGTTAAAACAGACTTGTCAAGGGTTAGATCCACAAAATGGACATTCGCTGCAGGTGATGTTGATATCTCAGACGAATCTGAAGTGATCATTAAGTCATAAGTATTGGTGACACAGATGAGGAAATTTTTTTCTTGTCTTCCTTGCTGTGACGGATGGATGCTGTGCAATGAGATCGAGACATGATATATAGATGCAGGAAATGATGCAGTCAGCTTTCACAGATAATCAGGTAAGCACATAGATGCTCGAGTTTGTCATAGATATTTTATGAGTCATTATGATATTTTTATGTGCATGATATTCAGTTGGATAAACCGTTGATATTCTGGATTTAGGTGATTCCTAGCGGGAGTTCTTTCGTCTAGAAACATGTCACAGCGTAAGTTCAAATTGGTTCCCGTTCACCATTTCTTATAGATTTTATGTTTCTCTTCTTTCTTATAACGCGCAAATTTCAGCTGTTAGAGAAGCTCTTCTGCATCTAGGTGATTCCTAAGGTACTTCTCTCTTCTAGAAACATGTCACAGAGTAAGTTCAAATTGCTTTTCGTGCACGATTTCTTGTAAATTTTTCTGTTTCTGCTCTTTTTTAGAACTTGTGCAAATTTCAGCTGTTAGAGATGGGGATCTTATCTATAACCTAAAGCAAGCACCATGTTTTACATTAAATAAGATCTAGAAGGAATGTCAGTAATTCTTTAAGACTAGAATACATTACTAGAACTGAGTTGAATAAATTATTCTATATTAGAACAACAACCACAGCGGAGAAGTTGCCAACCCAGACCAACAACTACGAGAACTCGGAGACTTGGACTTCGCACAAATATATGAAATTCTATCTTCTAATACCTCGTTCACTAAGCCCAGTTTTACGTGGGTATAGAACCATACTAACGAACGAGTTCCAGATTCATAACTCAACAAATGAAATTTACAAGTTCTCCTGACAGAGTGAAACAGACAGAGAGTCCGAACCATTGGCTTCTTGCAGAGAGGTCCTCTTGCTTCAAGTGTACCACTGAGTATTTCCTTCCCAAAAAATTGTAATTTTGTAGCTGAGAAGTGGAGATGCATGATAAGTAAGGTTGGGCAGGAGATACATACAAAAAAGTTTCTAAAGCAACAGCTAGCTAGGTATCAGAGGACCTCCCTACAGGCAGTTGGGTGTGGCGATGCTGGTGCATCAGAATCAGATTTGCGTGTACGCAAATCATATTTAGGAGTTCTCTATGGGTGCCCTGCTCGATGATATGTTCATCTTTCATCCCAGCAATCACATCGGCATGACGATTGGTACTGAGCCTGAGTTACAACCACAATTGTGCGATCGGAGCTTATTCCGTCCAGTGCTTCCTGTATCGACTCCCAGACTCAGCATTCAAAGCTCTGGTGTCTTTATCCAACAACAGGATCTCTGGGGTTTTATTATAGCTTTGTTAATAGCCACTTGCTGAAAGCTGGCCAATTGTAAAGCAACGAACGGGAACCAGCCAGAATCGATAAAAATTTCCCATTACACCGTAATACAATTCAGGTTTGTTCAGATGAGACACACACCGAAGTGCAGGCTAAACTGCTCCGCTGGGGAGCAGATCGTTCCTCCTGTACTTCAAGGTTGATCTCTGACTCGTTTAAAATTGTTCTTCCTTTCAATCAAGGATGCTCCCACCGAGTGCTATAGTCTCGGGCTGCAAAAGCGGTGGCATTTTCCTTACCGTACAGTAGGCATTCTCTCGTTCAAGTGACAATCGGCGGAGGGTCCTGGTTGACGAGTCCTATCTGGCCCCTGAGCCATTTTATTTGCAAAGACGTGAATTCACGTATTGCATTGCTCAGTAAACTGGCAATCGGGTTGCAAGTGTTCTAAATCCTGGACGTCGTGGCTTTCTCTGAGAAAACATGGATAGCTGACATGGTCTGTATTCAGTCTCTCATTTTTTTATTTTAAGTTCTCTGAATCAGCGGAAAGTACTCCATCTAGCGAACGCGTCAATCCATTTCACACCTGATACACAACCTCTAGGTGCAAGACTGGCTACAAGGGCCGTCCGATGACACACTCTCTGCGGCCTCTCCACTTTGATGGATATCTCTGGCACTCTGGTTACAGATAATATGTTCAATAGTGACAGATTGTTAGACTGGGAAGTGCCTACTCTTTACTTAAGCAGTTTCACTGAGACAGAGAGGTCGGGGGATTTGATCTGCGTCAACTTTCCTCAAGACTGGGCTTCCCAATCCAGCAGTGTGCTTCACAGGTCACTTCCGCATCGTTGAGGACTCCTAGAGCAATTATGGTGCTGGCCACACAGTCCGTGCTATTCTAGGTGTCCACTCCACTGGATATAATATATCACAGCAACACCTCTATATCCGAGTCGCATGCATCGAAGAAGAAGAAGCTGAAACAGAACCCACATAAGTAGAGAAATAAAATCAACAGGAAGAACGGTGACTTAACGAGCTTGACTAGAAAGATAAACGAAGTCGAGAGTCAAGTAGAAGTCTGGAAAATCGCAAGTTGTGGAAGATGTATGAGTCAGAGGACCGGGAATATGAAATCGCTCGGAGAACGAGGAAAGACGAGCAAAGCATCGGAAATAATATATCACAGCAAGCGCTATGGACGCTTGAGTCCTGAGATACTAAAGAACTGAGGGAAGCAGAAGATCTCGTGCCCATGCTGTAACCAGTGACAGTGCGACTGTGTTGGTTGTGCTGCTTCAGCTTCAAATATCTTCCCTGAAATGCTTCGAACTCTCTGGATGAATCCCGAATCGTAAGATTGTCCGCGCTCTCATTCAGTACAATTCCAAATTCCCTACGAACGTGCATGTAAAAACAGCTCAAACTTTTGTCATGATCAAGCAGCACAAACTTTTATCATGAGCAAACATCGCTGTCTGGCGTGATCTTGTCTCCTGAACCCCCAGTCGAGCTGGGCGACGGCACTAATGGCCTTACATGGCGGGTTTAGCATGCCACGTGTAGCTTACAACGTGGTCAAGTCGACTTAATCTTGGTCTTTTCCACCTTGCCAAGAGAAATCCTTTGGTAAAATGACTGTATCTAGGGATTTTTCTCTCTGTTCTGTCTGTTCTGGTGTATAAGTTCATCAATTTCATGGTACCGGTGAATAAGTTCTTAAGTAGGTAGATAAATAGTGACTCTTGCCCGCTCTTTGCCCATCGTTCCATAACGCTTAAATTTCCCTACTTGACACCTACCTTCAGCTATGGAATCCTTCCTAATATACCCCTTCCAATCAACAACCTGAGACCTTCGTTACTAGCCCTCCGCCCACTACATACGGTCCTCCGGTTTACGGCCTCAGCTTATGAATACCTCCTTTGGCTTTCACCGAAAAGTCCAGGAGTATAGGGGAATTGGTTACTTACAAGAATTCACTGGTAACTTAAACCAATATTCCATTACATATTTATCTTATAGACGGATAGAGATTGGTGCGTCTTAAAAAATTACATTATGTATTTATCCTATAGACGGATAGAGGTTGGTGCGTGTTAAAATATTACATTACATATTTATCCAATAGACGGATAGCGGTTGGCGCGTCTTGACAACTTGAGATAGAGAGTGGTTGTATGAAAGGATAAGGAAATTTTTGTCGCTGAAAAAATACACAATAGAATATAAATACTCTTGTATCGGTGTTCAAGAGGTCATCCGTGGTCATACATTCCTCAAGAGTTACTATTCGTTCATGGTCATATATTTCGCACAAGGACTATTTGTCCTTTGTCAACTTTGGTTTTTCCGGTATGAAGGAAACGAATGAACTAGCTTCGCGTATTCATCTCTCAATACCTTTTCTCTTTCATCTCAAAGGCGACGGTAAGCTTTAAAGAAGGCAACACAAGGGTGAGTTCCTGCTAATCTATAATCCCATTATAAAATAATGAAAGTTATAATTTTATAGGATTATTCATCCACCCTGAGAATAAGTTAACGAGAGAAGACTATACATGCTTATTCGTATGATTAAGTTAAAATCTTGGACAAGTCTCATGTATTTTTTCTTCTTTAATTTAGAGATGCAAATTACTGTACTAGTAGTCTCTTCTATTGCAGCCCCTTCTCTTCGCTCTGAAGGGGACGTTCTGAATATCTTAAATGTACTCTAGCCATATTATTGATTTTCACCACTCCGTCCTCTTCACAGAAACATTCAGACCAATAAGTTCTTGAATATCCGAAATGTCTTGTCTA